>OX346245.1:144423558-145052308 GCA_947049315.1 Epistrophella euchroma
AGGCAGATTAAATTTCGACCGAAATATAATTTTTTGTCCGCACCAACCACAACTAAAAGAGCTGTAACAGACACCGCAACGAAAGAACAAGTAGGTTTGATTAAAATCTTTGATTTTTTTTAAATCCAAAAACTTGTCCATAAGAAATAAAAAGTTAGGCAAGGCGATAAGAATAATGAACAAACAACAAATACAAGTTGGTAAGTAATTTCATTTGTGCTCCTTCTTTCAAGATTTTCGTTTGTTTTTATTTTGTTATTAGATTAAAAGGATATATAATTCAATATTTAGTGATTGAGTCAAAAGCTTTAAGTACTGCTTGTTATAAGGGTACATATTTCTTTTTCATCGTTTGAACATTTAACTATATAATAAATGTTAATGGAAAAATAAATATCCTTGTTATAGTCGAGTATACGAGCATATTGCCTCTTCTTATAGCAACTTGAACCAATTTCATGAAATCGATAGATGTTATCAGAATGGCCAAAGGGCCAAGAATAATATTATGGGGTGAAACTCTGCAAAGAGGAAACAATAGTTGATAATAATAATCTGTGACAAATTGTTTTCAATTTGTGTGTTTTTTTGTCCTCATTTGGTACATTTTTATGTTGGCAATAAAATATCAGATAAAAGATCAAACAAAAACTTTTTGGCATGAATGAAGGTAATAAATAAAGAATCAATAATATCTAAACATTTTAACATCAAATTATAATGCATATCATAAATATTCCTCTGTGGTGTGGAAATGGCAATAGAAAATAAAATGAAGTTCTTAATAAACGTGGTGTGCATTTAATTCCAAAACATAATATTTTGTATTATACACAGCCATGAACAGAGAAATAGTACATAATGTACATATGTATAAATCTAAGGTAATATATTGCGCCAGGCTGTCAAAATTGAAACTGTCAGATATTAAAGTGCCCCCAAAAACTTCACACTACATTAGTAAAAACAAGAACAAAAATATCGAAATTTGACAAGCAAAGTCGCTCAATTGGTTTAGGCCACATTACACATATTAAAGGTTATATCATTAGCATTTTCATTTTTGTTCTGTTCTGCGCACCTATATCAAAGTCGATAGAAAATGGTGGATCCAGTGCTCCTTTGCTTGTCAAATTTCGATATTTTTTGTTGCACTTGAACAACCATTTTTTAATTTCTGACAGTTTCAATTTTGACAACCTGCGCAGTATATTACCTTATATTTGTGTACTGTGGGTTTAGGCTTTAGGTCGTGGATATACGGCGACCCGACCAGACAGACTAAATTGCGGGGACCACTTTTTTCTAGTTCTCTATTATTAAGATGAAACAAAAAGAATTCTGAAGCTTTACACTTTTTGTATTGAGAAATTTTAGCAAATGATTTTTTTGAGGTACCGTTATTGCGCAATCATAAGAAGCAGCACGACCCAAAAATTTTCTTTTTTTTTTCTTTTTTTTTTTGAACATTGTCATTTTCTTTGAAATTTTTTTTGATCCAATTTAATGTCTTGTTTTGATAACTTGTTTATTCAGCTTTAAGGTGGTCCCGTTTCGTCATTCTACAATTTTTTTTTTCAGAAGAATATCTGGCTTTAAATGAAAAAACAGACGACTTTGATTACCAATATCTTCGCAAGGAATGACACGACACGGAAAATTTAAGGGTAGTTTTAAAAAATGGAATTAATTTTCTACAAGATTTTTTCAAAACTTTATAACGGTTATTTTTTTTTTCACCTTTACATTCAGAAAAGTTAAAAAAAAAGCGACTTTTTAAAGACTTTTTGTAAATCTTCTACTGCTTTACAAATATTGATTTGGTGAAACATCATTTTAAAGAACTATAGACCACTAATATTTCTATAAAATTTCAAATTGATCCATTGAACCATTTTCACGTACCGAATGATCAAATTTCTAAAAACCAATTCAAGGAGCAAATTGGATGATTCATAAACATTGTGAAATTGTCATCAAAATGAAAACGAAAACAACAATTTCTGCCAATTTTTCTCACAGTTTTGTGTTAGTTACAATGCTGATGAGATTTTAATGGGAAGCAAAACGTCTTTTCGAGAAAAAAATTAAAACTAAAATTTTAAAATTGTGAACAAATTATTCAATTTTTGGTCCAAAATTTTTTTCTTTAAAAAAACAGTTTTTCTTTCTTTTTAACGCTTATCTGTATTGTAACTAACGCTATAGATTGGATTAGCAAAATTTAAAATAACGACGGCTAGAATTAAGTATCTAAGCAAGGAACTCTAGATCACACAAAAGATGAAAGAAGTTGGTTAAGAGTGTGCGTGGATAGAAGACTTAAAAATTTTGATCGATATTCAAAGTCAAAAACTTATCAAAAACTATAACTATTTTTAAAGACGTAATACCATCGAAATGAATTTCATAATTAATTTTATATTTGATATTTTAAAAATTTCCGTATAAATATATAAAATACGATTTTTGCAAACAAAAAAAAAAAAAATTCTTCAATACAAAAATTGATTAGTCTGAAATAGCACACCCCCATTTGCATTAAGGAAATTTATTTTTTTAGCAACATACCTACTAGAAAAGCAAATGATATGATAAAAAATATTTTGTTCCTTTTATTTCTGAAGCCATAAAGCCACCCACAGCTTTTTACTCTTTTACTCTATAGTAACAAAATATGTTTGTATTTTCAAAGTACAAATCAAATTTGTGTCATCATACACATCACTATACACATATGTATGTATAGGTAGGTTATGATATATAATTTTTCTCTTTTATATTTCAATGAAATACTTATATGCCAACCAAAGGGTAGAAAATATTGTCTCTTTGAGAAATAATAATTTGGAATTTGTGAAAATTAAAGCTTTATGATTGAAAAGAATTTGAAGTCATCAATTATATTCATAATAGAGTTTTTATGGTGAAAATAATCATCTTTATTTTTTTCCGAAAAATATGTCATCAGTCAAAGTTATCATGCGCTTTGCCGGCAAAAATAAGGAAACTGTTTCTAAAAAACATTGATTGGTAATTTTCAATTTTTTCTTCAAAGCTAAAATAGATAATAAATTCATTCCATGAAGTCCACATAAAATATTCCACATATACGCCCCCTGACCGCTTTTAAGTTCAGTGAAAGTGTTCCTTTTTACTTGCGATATATATGTAGGTACCATATGATAAGCTTTGGATTCGTAAAAAAAATTGAACTCGAGATTTTGATCAAACTTGACATTACGATGATAGAGAAGACGAAAAAAGTGGGTCTCGCAATTCCGTCCGTCTGTTTGTCTGTCTGTGGACTCACCTACAGCCTAAACCCATGGGCCGATTTGAATTAAAGTTGGTGTTTTTGGAACATTCTCCCGACACATTTTTTTTCATTTTATTTTTAGCATTTTTGGAAAATCTTATTTTTCTCAAAAATGGCTCGAAAGATTTTTTTTAAAAAAATCAATAAATTTTATTAGGTATATGCTACCTTTTTGTGAAAATTTAATTTCCAAAAGTGGTTTAAAATGGTACGTTAGAGAAAATATAAATTTTCTCGAAAACGACTCCTCTGATTTTGATTAAAATTGTTCTAAATACTAATAATAGTATGGTCTACGATCTGTCAGAAACAAAATTTACAGTTAGCCATTATTAACAGTACCTTTCATAGAACCATTTTCTTTATTTTGGACTATCTAATTAGATATGTGTGTAACCGATTTAAATTAAATTTTTTATGCAAAAGCTTCTCAAAAATTGAAATCATACTGCATATCAAAATTTTAAAAAAGCACATTTTGGATTTTTAAAAAATATTTCAATTTTTTTTTTTTTTTTGAAAATTCGATCATTCAAAAACGGCTAGATATTTTTTTTCGAAATTTAATTTTTAATTCACCATAAATAAAGACTAAAGAATTGTGTACTAATTTTTTTCTTAAAAATTTTTACAAAATTTTATAAATACAAAATTAATTTAAAAAAAAAAACTGCTCCTACGATTTTAAATTTTTTTATTCTCCAGAACTAAGATTAGTTAAAGAAATCAGACGGTGTACTTTTTTTAGCTCTCAAAACAATTTAAGAAGATTTTTTTAATAAATTTATTTCGAATTATGTGGATTTTTAATAATTTTTCAATTTAAGGTCTAAGTTACATGTATAATACTAATTTCAACTTGAGGCTCCCATAATTTTTTTTTTATTATTCGATTGTCGAGTTTTTTTCTTAACCTAGTTTTATTTCAGTTAATTGCTAGAAAGCCCTCTCTGTCCTTGCTCGGTGGAAGACAAAAATATATGAAACCAATTTTTTAATATTTCGAAAGCTATATCAAATTCCGTTTTGTAAGATATTAATCCAAAATTCTTCAATGTTGTCGGAGGGTTTAGCTGATTAGTGTTTGTATAGTAACTTATACTGTTTTGATTTTCTTTTGCAAATAGAATGAAAATATTTTTTACAAGCAGATCCTTTTCAGTTTAAAAATTAAGTTTGAATTGGAAGCGCATGGGCAATACCTACTAAGAGTTGTGTTTATTAAGTGCGCTTTTTAATTGAATTTATTATGATACCTATATCAGTCTGGTTAGTAGTAGCCGTGGCGTGATGGTTAGTGCGATGGACTGTCATGCCAGAGGTCTAAGGTTCGATCCCAAGCCTCGCCACCTATTTATTTAAAAGAAAAACGGCTACTGCCTCTTGCGAGGAATTGACAAATCCTCCAAGAGTATCTCCTGTCACAGAAAAGTGCCGCTCGTTAGGCGTTCGGATTCGTCAATAAACTGTAGGTCCCCTCCATTCCTGCAGACACGCACACAGGAATGGTTGAGAGTTGTAAGTCACTAGGCCCTAGTTCTTCATGAGCTGTTGAGCCATCAAATTTATTTATTTTTTTTATATCAGTCTGGTTTTTGAGCTTTGTAAAAAGAAGTTTTGGCATTAAAACGAAGTTTTGGCATTGGCGTGCCTCGTGTCGATATCGTATAATCGAACTAGTTTCTAAACATTTTTGTCGGCAGATAATTTTAGGTAGATTGCAAACTCACGGTGATGCACGCTGATGGTAGTATCGTCTAAGGGCGCTTTATACCTGAAAACTATGTTATCGAAAGTGCAGCAATGCCAACCAAGTCACTATGTCCCCTTTCACACAGGGCAACTGAGTTGCCGGCAACAATTAGTTCATAGGCGAGAAGGGCAGGAAGAAAGAGGGGAAAATGAAATCTCCCCGGTCAACAAATTCAGGAGATTTTTTTGACGTTTCTCTTCACACTACGTTTGTGTGCGTTCCACTAAGGTAGTTTAAAAGGAAAATAAAGAAAATCTCCGGGTTTTTGTTGCTTGCGTGTGAAAGGTACAAGATATTGTTAAGGAGATTTAAAGAAAACGTCAAAAAAATCACCAGCAACTAGTATCTACGTGTGAAAGGGGACTATGTATTTCAATGTTAAAATCTCACCTAAATTCTTAGTAAATTTTTCTCAAGTGAAGCACATTATTTAATTTTTTATCTCTTTGCAGTTTCAACTTCTGGGTGCATTCTGTAATTATTAAGCTGCTACCATGTTGTATCCTTACGGTTATCAGTTTTATTCTTGTCCGAGTACTGTGTGATGCATCAAAACGAAAACTGAAACTTAAAGAGTATAGTAATCCGAATAAAGGAGGTGCACAACTCAATGGCAATGGTAGTCGGTAAGTTTTATGTTGTCCTTACTGATAGAAAGGCCAAAATTTCTTGAATTTATTGACTGGTTATTTTATCTCATGAATTAAAATTTTACTCTTTATACTAATGTAAATTCTATTCTCTTTTTTTGTCAGTTCTACAAAATGTGATCGTCGAACAGACAGAACAACTATGCTCCTTGTTGCAGTTCTCATTTTATTTCTGGTCACTGAATTCCCTCAGGGAATACTTGGTCTTCTAAGTGGTATTTTGCAGAAATGTTTTTTTGTACGATGCTATATTTTGTTTGGAGAATTAATGGATTTACTTGCACTCATAAATGCTGCAATTGGATTCGTATTGTACGGCTTGATGTCAAAACAATTTCGTACAACATTTAAGTCACTATTCTTCAAAAGTAGATTTTCCAGCATTGAAATGACTCGAATGACCAGAGTAACGACAACGTGTGTTTGACTAAAATTGCCGACATTTATTTTCGCTTGTAAATAATTTAAGTGTGTAGTTATAAAAATGTTTAAATAATGTAGATATTTTATATGAGAAATTAATTTTTTTATGTTCCTTGTTTTTATTTAATTGAATGAATGTGAAAAATACAAATTGGGAAATAGGAAAAAACTACGAAAGTGCCATTGTATAGGAAAAAAGTAGAGATAATAATTTTTAAACTTAATTATAGCATCATACATTATGAAAATAAAAACATATATTTTTTATTGGAGGTTGAAAATTTATAAACAAAAATCGAAAAATTATTATAAAATTATTAGAATTAAATCTAAGCTTAAAAAAAAAAATAAATAATTGATAATATAAAATAAATGGTCGTTCAGCTGCATTAACAGTTATAAATAAATCTATTGCAACGAAACGTGTTTTTTTTTTTTTTTAATAATAACTTTATAAAAAAAAATATATCATATTAATATACATTTTCTGAGCCCCAAAAATGTGTATTGATAGATACAATCTTTTTATTTTTCCCCATTGATAAAGATAATGTAGCATTTCCTATAATAAAATGTTTAAATTTTAAATTGTTAAAATTAATGTATGTTTAAAAACTTTGTATTATAATTAAAAACCGATTTTTTATGAAATTTATAAAAAAAAAAATAACTTAAATGATATATATTACTTATAAGCTTTATTTTCATTAAATATGGTTATTTATTATAAGCAAAATGCATTATATGACTTTTACTAAAGCAACCGTTGTTCATAAATAAAACCATGGTAAGTTAAAGCAGGTACAAAAATATAATTCGTGTTGCGAATGGGACCGACTGGACTTTTATAAGAATAGTAAATTATACTTAAGATGGCGCTCACAGACCAGGATGGACTACGGCCTCAACCAACCAGTAGACAATAATAAACGGTACAACTTGGTCGTACGTTAACTTAAAATACTAATCTATAAAAGCTACAGCCTAGTTGTATCAAAACAAGAAAAATATATCATACTAGCCGATAAAACCCGGCGTTGCCCGGGTCTTCTTTAGTAAAACCTTATGACAACCAAATATCGACCAAAAAGATGATTTAAAATCAGCACTCGAAAAATGTTCAGCTTAAAGAGCCCTACACACCATCCATGTTACTTGTCAGGTAACATTGACGTTTTTTTTGTCAGGTAACGTTGACAATTATTTTCCTAAAATTATGCGTGTGGGTTGTGTGGGCTTGCATTTGAATAAAAATGTAATGAACCTAATTATGTACCTACCTACCTGCCTGCCTATAGTGTAATTTTAAGACAACTTTGAAAATCAGACTATTTGTATGTTATGTTATACCTACCTCCCATTACCCCCTAAGGAGCGAACGACCGTGAATTTTGTTAGTAACCACTTGATAAAGAAATTAATAATTTATCAATGAAATGTTAAATTTTTTCTTCTTCTCTACCATATACCTACCATATTCAAAGCATTTTTTCCCAGCAAGGGTTATTGCCGTCTATAAAGAATAATTCCGTGCCAAAAAACCGGAATACATTTCTTACCACCCCACGCATCACTTATCAACATCAAAAAAATTTTACCACTAAATAAAGTAGGTACCTACCTATTAAAATAAAAATACATATGTAGGTAGGTATTACCTAAAAAAAAAAATTTTGAGCCGATTCTGGAAACCAGATCCCTCCTTGCGCACGTTCTTGTCTTCTTGTGTTTCCACATTACATTTAATCTTCATTTAAAATCTCGAACCTTGAAAATCCGATCATTAGAACTCAAGGTGTAAATTTTGCTGATTTGAACGTAATAAGCACCCCCACATCACCTTTGCTTACCTATGCCTTTGACTGTGTAGTTACTCAACAAAAAGAATTAGAAAAACAAATGTATTAGTGATTCAAGTGCCCCCTTACACCTTATTGTGCACGCTCTTGCAACTAAATAAGTTCGTTTCCATTCACCGTCACCAACCACCAACCGCCAAACCAACAAAAATTTCAGTCTTACCTTAAAATCCAACAATTAGAACTCACGTTGTAAATTTAGTCGATTTTCATGTAATAAACATCCCCCTATCCTATTTACGTGCGCCCTTGATTGTGTAATTATTCAGAAATTGAATTATTTTTTTTTTTATTTTTTGACGATGAAGAATAATTCGCTGCCACAAAAAACCTGCATACATATTTTTACCACCCCACCATCACATCACTTATCCTCATGAAAAAATTTGTACCTAACCTAAATAAAGTATATTAAAAAACCAACCACCCACCGCCAAACCAACCAATTTCAGTCTTACCTTAAAATCCAACAATTAGAACTCAAGTTGTGAATTACCTAAGCCGATTTAGCACCCCCCATCCTATTTACGTGCGCCCTTGATTGTTTAATTTACTCAGAAAAAAAAATTAAAAATAATTTTTATTAGGGGTGCATTAAATGCCCATTACCCCTCCTTGTGCACGCCCCTTGCCTATAAGTTCGTTTCCATTTATCATATCCAGCAAACACCCACCACCAAACCAAACAATTTCAGTAGCAAACACTTATTTCTGCTGCAAATATTATATCTACCTTACATACATATATATACCCTACTCCACTCATTTCTTACTATAGAGAAAATCCCTCCTACCAAGGCACATTATTTGCTCATGGTTTGAATTGTTTTTTTTCGATGAAGATTTTTAACTACACATTAAATTTTCCCTAAAAATAAAAAAACAAAAATGTTACCCTACTTAAAAAACAATTTTTTTTTTGGGCCGATTCCAGAAAATCAGCCCACCAAAAATTTGATTTGACGAACCGGATTACACCGGAACCAGTCAAATCCCCGATCCCTTACCCCACATGCCACAAAAGGCAATTTTCCATGGCAAAACAACTCCTGCTTATAAATAATTGAGCTTGAAGTAAATGTGAGTTGAAAATCTATAAAACAGAATTTTGCAAGGAAAATACCTACATGCTTGATTTTAGAAAATTTCCATACGATTTTTTTTGTGGTAAGTTTTTAATTTGTTTATTATTCTGTATATAATAGTATAGAAGTATAGATATAGATCAGCTGCAAATATTGCGTAATGCGTTATTAGAACGAAGTTCTTAAGTGCACGGTTTGTTTATAAATCCAAGAAATCGGCAGAAATTTACATCAGATGGTGGCGCAATGGGATAGGTACTTGCTTCTTAACCGAGAGGTTGGGTGTTCGATCCCTGCTGACAAACTGGCAAATAGTTTTTTTTTTTTTTTTTTTTAATTTTTCATATAATTTGTATTTTTCTCGAATTTTTTTTGTCATTTTCCAAAATAAGTAAATTATTTCACTCATTTAACTATAGTGGCGTAGAAACTTACATACAATCATGAAAACAAATGCGAAACGATACCTATTTAGGTATCGTCCAAAAGCCATCGTTTTGAAGATATGGTTTTGACTATAATCGACTTACGTGAAGCAAATATTTTTGATCGTCAAGACGATAGTCATTTTTTGGTTACGTGAAGCAGGACTATCGTCGAAACGTTATCGTTGGGTGATAATCGTTTTACGGAATGAGTCCCCTGAGCAATCCATTCCGATTGTTTATGTTACACACCGACTTCACAGTAGATAATTCATTTCAGATTGTTCATCGTGCCATGAAATATCTTGTGGAGTCGCGATATCTGATCTTATGATAATCAGCGATCTATCTCTGATATTTTCTCTTGACATGGCATTTGACAGATGGTTGTTTTTTGTTGCTTTTTGTCTAGAAATGTTATTTTTTGTGTCTAACGGAATTTTTTGGAAGTCAAAGTTTAATTTTCTTGAGCTAGAATACAACAACCGAAGAGTTACACTTTTATCTGCAAAAAAATCAACCATCAAACTCCCATGCAGTCGAGGTACGAAATTATATATCATGACATGATTTGCCCAGCGAAGATATATGAAAATGTCTTGATATGGATATCAGATATTTAGTTGGATGTTATTTTTATATGAACTTATTATACCTACATATACACAAATATAACCTAGATTTGCTGCCGATGGCACCACGCATATACACATGGTTTGAATTGTTGTTTTTTTTTTTTGTATTTTCTTATTCTCCTTCGAAAAAGTTATGTTCCCTAAAAATGCAATTTGGATTTTAGTATGAAAATTTTTGGAATTTTGAAAAAATTATTTCTGGTATTGAACGGATATTTCATCTTTCTAAATATGTAATCAAAAATTAAATCTGACAATTAGAACGAAAGCTAAAAACCAGTTCCAAATCGGCTCTTTTTCACATTTCACGTGGACAACGAACAATTAATCTTTTTAATCTATTCTGGGGGTTGTGTAGCTTGTAGAATTATGATTCAGATATCAATTTAAACGTTAGCTTTCGAAGGTGCAAAAGAAAAATTAAATTTATAGATGCATCCAGTAAAAAGTTGTGAGGGCATAAAAAGATTTCATTAATTTTGTAAATACCTCAAGTTTGGGGTATTCAAAAAATTTGAAATTTTTAAAATGTTTATAAATCAATAGTTTCCATCAGGTGTAGACATTTTAGATTTTTACAACCACCCATAAAAAAATGAAAAATAAAAACCCACCAAAAAATAGGTGAAAAAAATGTCTGGTTTTCAAAAATCAAAAAGTGGGTACAAAAAATCCCATTAAAAATTCCTGAAACATCAATAATTTTTTTTTCATTACCTTTATAATAGTATAAAATCTATGTCCTTAACTAAAACCCCCAATTTATGGCGAATTATTTGTCTACGTCTATTTTTCAAAATTCAACTTTTAACATTTTATAACTCGCTTCGTAGATTTTATAGAATTTTTTTAAATTAAGCACTTCCTTGTATTTAAAAGATCTATCGACTAAAATTAATATGAATACTGTTTTTTTACCTTTAATCAGAAAACCCCCATTAGGGTAGGGTAACTAAAAATTTGAATTTCAAAAATTCCGTCTAAGTGCGCCTATACATAAAATTCTCTATTCAATAAAATGTATTATATATTTTTATCATATACAGTATAACCTGTGCAATGATGAGTCAGATGAATGAATGGGGGAGTCAGTGACCGACCTTTCATTTATAATATTTTGGCCCCTTACAACTTACCCCTCTTTGTGCACGCCCTTGTGTTTCATTGCATTTATTCTTCAATCAAAAATTCTAACCTCGAAAATCCGACCATTTGAACTCAAGTTATAAATTTAGCGTCCCTTGTTTGTGTTATTACTGGTGTTTTCATAAACTTCTGACTAACCGATTTCTGCAATCACAAAAACGAATGAAAAACTAATTTTTAAATGTAAATATCACCTCTGTTCTGATTTTCGTTCCGAATTAAAAAGAGTGTTCTGAATTTCGAACGAATTCAGCTTGGTAAAACCTCTTACCAGATCTGGGTGTTAAATAAAACTTAAAAAAGCTGTAAACTGTGTGTTGTTAGTATTTCTTCCCCTAGTTCAAAAGAAAAAAAATTAGTTTTTAGAAATATAATGTTTTAAAAATATATTACATTTTTAGCTTTACGAATTCAAATTCGACAACCAAAAACGAATCGAATTGAAAACTTCAAAATAATTGAGTAAAGAACACCTATGTTTTTAAAACGAAAGTATTTTTTACTGAAGCGAAAATCAGAACAGGGGTGTATATATTTTGGTTCATGATTTTAAAGTATTTTAAAAAGAGTTATTAAAATCGAAGCAGTTAAATGTATAAACCTTTAAGAAATAGATAGTTTTTTGTTATTTTTGAAATCGCAGAAATCGGTTAGTCTGAGATTTATGAAAACACCCTATATACATCAAAAATAATAATTTTTATTAGTGGTGCAAGTGCCCCTTGAATTGAATTTGCATTGAATTTTCTCTTCATTTAAAATCCGACCATTTAAACTAAAGTTGTAAATTTACCCAGTTTGCATGTAATACGCATCCCCCTATCACCTTTGCGTACGCCCTTGATTGTGAATTACTCAGCAGACAAAAATAGAAAAATAATTTTAGTAGGGGTACAAATGTCCCCTTACCCCTCCTTGCGCACGCATTGGCCTCTAAATAGGTTCGTTTCCATTCAACATCACCAATCACCCACCGCCAAACCAACCAATTTCAAACTTACCTTAAAATCCAACAATTAGAACTCACTTTGTAAATTTAGTCGATTTTCATGTAATAAGCATCCCCCTATCCTATTTACGTGCATCCTTGATTGTGTAATTACTCAGAAAAAAAAATTGAAAATAATTTTTTAAAGGGGCGCAAATGCCCCCTTACCCCTCCTTGTGCACGCCTTTGCCTCTAAATAAGTTCGATTCCATTCACCATCACCAACCCACCGCTAATAAACCAACCAATTTTAGTAGATTAGATACAAACATTTTTTTTCTGCTGCAAATACCTATTATACCTACCTACTCATACCTATACCTACTCCAATCATTTCTTACTACACTATAGAGAATACCTACCGACTGCTTATGTTTTGTTTTGTTTTACCATACCTTCCTATACACAAAAATATCACCACGATTCATCGACGGCGAAACGCGAAAACAGTCAACTCTACTCACTATCTCGCTCCCACCTACCAAGGCACATTGCACATGGTTTGAATTGTTTTTTTTTTTTTTATTTTTTGACGATGAAGAATAATTCACTGCCAAAAAACCTGCATACATATTTTTACCACCCCACCATCACTTATCCTCATGAAAAAATTTGTACCTAACCTAAATAAAGTATTAAAAAACCAACCACCCACCGCCAAACCAACCAATTTCAGTCTTACCTTAAAATCCAACAATTAGAACTCAAGTTGTGAATTACCTAAGCCGATTTAGCACCCCCCATCCTATTTACGTGCGCCCTTGATTGTTTAATTTACTCAGAAAAAAAAATTAAAAATAATTTTTATTAGGGGTGCATTAAATGCCCATTACCCCTCCTTGTGCACGCCCCTTGCCTATAAGTTCGTTTCCATTTACCATATCCAGCAAACACCCACCACCAAAAACCAAACAATTTCAGTAGCAAACATTTTTTGCTGCAAATATTATACCTACCTTACATACTCCACTCATTTCTTACTATAGAGAAAATCCCTACCGTTGATGTTTTTTTTTTTTTTTATTTGAACTTTCCTATTACACAAAAATATGAACACGATTCGTCGTCGCCGGTGAAAACAACTCTCTTTACTCACTATCTCGCTCCCACCTACCAAGGCACATTATACTGCACATGGTTTGAATTGTTTTTTTTTTTTTTCGATGAAGATTTTTTACTACCCACCACTTAAAATTTTCATCAAAAATTTTCCCTAAAAATAAAAAAAAACAAAAATATTACCCTACCCTACCAAACAACTCTTTTTTTGAGCCGATTCCAGAAAACCAGCTCACCAAAAATATGGATTTGACCATAAGTCAAATCCACATGCCACAAAAGGCAATTTCTCATACTCCCTATCTCGCTCCCACCTACCAAGGCACATTGCACATGGTTTGATTTGTTTTTTTTTTTATTTCTTGACGATGAAGAATAATTCACTGCCAAAAAACCTGCATACATATTTTTACCACCCCACCATCACTTATTCTCATGAAAAAATTTGTACCTAACCTAAATAAAGTATTAAAAAACCAACCACCCACCGCCAAACCAACCAATTTCAGTCTTACCTTAAAATCCAAAAATTAAACTCAAGTTGTGAATTAACTAAGCCGATTTACATGTAATATAAGCATCCCCCATCCTATTTACGTGCGCTCTTGAGATCGTTTAATAATTTACTCAGAAAAAAAATTAAAAATAATTTTTATTAGGGGTGCATTAAATGCCCATTACCCCTCCTTGTGCACGCCCTTGCCTATAGTTCGTTTCCATTTACCATATCCAGCAAACACCCACCACCAAACCAAACAATTTCAGTAGTAAACATTTATTTTTGCTGCAAATATTATACCTACCTCTCACATACCACTATTTCTTACTAAAGAGAAAATCCCTACCGTTGATGTTTTTTTTTTTTTTTTATTTGAACTTTTCCCTATTACACAACATCAACACAATTCGTCGCCGGTGAAAACAAAACTCACTTCTCGCTCCCACCTACCAAGGCACATTTACTGCACATGGCTTGAATCGTTTTTTTTTTTTTTTCGATGAAGATTTTTTACTACCCACCACTTAGTTTTCACCAAAAATGTTCCCTAAAAATAAAAAAAGAAAAAACAAAAATACTACCCTACCTAAAAAAAAAAAACAACTCTTTTTTGAGCCGATTCCAGGAATCAGCCCACCAAGACCAAAAATATGGAATTTGACGATTTATCGTCAAATCCACATGCCACAAAAGGCAATTTTCCATGGCAAAACAACTCCTCCTTATAAATAATTGAGCTTGAAGTAAATGTGAGTTGAAAATCTATAAAGCAGAATTTTTCAAGGAAAATACCTACATGCTTGATTTTAGAAAATTTCCATACGATTTTTTTTGTGGTAAGTTTTTAATTTGTTTATTATTCGGTATTTAACAAAAATTTTCTTTTCTGCTGTATCCTATAGCATACCAGATAAGTGAAATTTGTATTATATCTATTTTTTAAAAGAGTTTTTTTGTTTGTTTGTGAGTTTAGTGCATACATTCAGCACTACTGACAACCAAAAAAAGTTACTCTTTTATATAATAGTATAGATAGTATAGATGACAGGGGGTCTGCATTTCCAGGAGGTACCTTTTTTAAAAAAAAAAAAAATTACTTAAAAAAGAAAAAAGTAAGACTAGCATCTAAAATATTTTTTGTTTGTTGCAAGAAAAAAGTTACTGACAAGTTTTTAGAGTTCATTTAATTGAAACTATAGTATCGTCCCGTGGCTGAGACTCGCTCAACAAAAACTGACACACTCTAGGAAGGAGGAAACTTTCAATTTCGCAAACAATTTGTTTGAAAATATTGAAGGAATAAAACAATTTTTTTTTTATAATTTATTTTTTTTTAATACCCACAGTGTGTAAATACGTGTCTCAAGTATATTCTACACATCTCCGCAATTGTGACTTTCCAACGATAAAAAAATTTATCGAAATCGGTCAAATACTTCTTGAGAAAATTGAGGCATTTAGAAATAGAAGTTGGGTTAATTTATTTTTTGCTAGAAAGTCGTAGATATTTGAACAAAGTTGGAAAAATCTATTAATCGACATTATGAACTTTTTTTTTTAAGAAGTACCTAGACATTAAGAAAATAAATTAAGATAATTTTTGATGGTGATGAGACTGATGACGACGAGCTTTATTTTGTTTAGAAAGATAGGCAAATATTTTACCCTTTTGCCTAACTTTTATATTTGGATTTTGTTAGTACCTACCTAAAATACATCGTCACTGAATATTATTGCATAATCTCTAGGGCACTACCCGATGTCCTAGAAATCTGAAATATGGAACTCAGGCTAGACACAGACAACAGCAAATAATTAAGAAACCTGTAACTTTCATCCCTACAATCCCCTTCAATATACTATAAAAAGAATTTAAAAAAAAAAACATTTCACCGAGGTTACCAACACTCATGTACAAGCACATACTACAAGCGCTAGCTCTAAAAACCCTATCTTGCCGTGACCAAAAAGTATGTGTTTACCATAATGGCTGATTAATTTTTGCCTACATATTTTTTTCTTGAACAGATAGGAACTGAAATAAATTGATTTTAAAAAATAAGAAGCTCGGAATGGGAGCTTTGTATAATAATTTTTGATTCATGTGTGTGTGTTTTTTGAGATTAAAGGCTCTCCCAAACCAACGCGATTAATCACCGCGACAATAGAAAACAATAACAACAACGTGTTGTTTTGTTTGACAACCACGTGTTGTTATTGTTGTTTTCTTTTGTCGCGGCGAATAATCGCGTTGGTTTGGGAGAGCCTTAATACGTAATATTTTTTTTATTTTATCATTTTAGGAGATGATAGTTTTAAGTATCCAAAATTTTAAGAAATAATAGGGGAATCATTTATTCTGGCTTTTAACGAAATATTAGAATTTACCACATATTGTTGAGCGCGAAAATCCGGGTTAGTGACGATAAACAAAACGACATAATCCCAAAAAAACAATCTCTACCGATAAAATCCTATTAAGAGAAAACGAAGCAAGACAAAAAGTGTGTTAACATAAATTTTAGAGAATTTAATTTTCTATAAAATGTGGTAAAATTTTGTTTGTGCGATGTATGGTTCTCAAGATATCATGAAGAACCTTTTACGCCCCCTTTTACAAAATGGCGGCCAAATGGTGGGGATTTCAACCCCGAAAACTCGTTTTTACACTCTAACTGTTCCCTCCTAAAGATCCATCAAAAAAAGTTTTGTCCTGTACAAAATGCAAGGTTCGGCCAAAATTTTGTAACATTTGTCCATTGACTAAATCGCAACAAATTAATTGCTGACATAAAGTGATATACTTTTGTATAGAACTGTTTGATTCGCTCGTTTAAGAAAATGGCAAACTAAGTTACCGACAGGGAATGTTTCCCTTCGAAAGTCCAGCAGAATTCAAACTGACGATTTTCGAATAATTATTCCCCCCGGCGGCGTAACAGAATAGGGCTGTATGTAAATGTAAAAATGAATCCTTTTTTTTAATTGTATGAACATAACTCGGCTAACTGTCATCCGTTTTGTTTGGGGATTTTTAATTGGATTTGTATTGAACCAGATTATATACATCGGAATCGAAAATGACCGAAAAAGTCAGAAAATCGTGAAAACATCGTGCAATTTAAAACTTTCTGAATTGTTTTTTTTTTTTTTTTTAATTCTAACGGTGCTCGACTTTCGAAAGGAACATTCATAATTTAATCAATTATAGGTTGAACAATGTTCGCCAGGTCAGCTAGTATCATATACAATTTCAAAAAAATCAGCTTGTCAAAAATGGTCTGCTTTTTTTTTGTATAAATGAAACCTGTCTATAATTCAAGATGTCAGGAATTGATGGTCGAAAAATTAGATTTTTAAGCTTTCTTAACGATGGTACGGATCCAAAATTACATAATGTAATCGTATCTGTAATTTTGAAAAAACCTTCGTTTTTAAAGTAACGGAAACCAAATTATCAATTTTTAGCATGGCAAGTACCAATTAGAAAACGTTTATGTATATTCTAAGCGCATTTTTTTTTCGCGTTAAGTGGGCAAGTAATCATCCAAGTGTGTAAGTACTTACAGATCCCAGGAAGTCTGATAATTCGAAAAAGCCAAATTGACTCCGCTCCAAAAATTTTGCAGCTCATTTACTATACATTTGGTTGATTACTTTTGACCGGAAATCCTGAGCCAAGGATTTATTTGAATGTTCCAAAAATTAAAACAAAAATCGATATGATTCCAAGTTTATTACTATTTTTGGGAATTATTGTATTGCTTGCAGGCCCGTGCTTGCCTTGCTTCGCATGTTTAAATAGCTTTATGATTGTAGGTAATATAAGTAAGAAAAATATTTTTATTTAATTAATAATTTTTTGAAGGGAAATACTGCGTATAATATTAAGTCGCTAACTAATTTGAAAATTACTTGATGAAGAGCCGATTTTTCAATCTTCGGTTACCTGCGGAATAAACAATCGAATAAAAATATCGACTTTTTCAACCGAGAAAAAACAATCCATTATTATAATTGTTGCAAAATCTCCTCAAAATAATACATTTGGTACATTTTCTATAAACTATCATTTTGTTTTATTTCTTAAAAGATAATAACATCAATATTTTTCTTTTATTTGTGTATTTCCAAACCAAGTCATGAATAAAATTCGCATCTTATCATTTTTATCATCCCCCGGAACAATATTTTCGTTATCCTGTGGCTCCTCCGTCAGTTGTATTAACGTCGAAGTGAATAGCCTTTGTCACCGAATTTTCGGCATTGTTCTCATTCCATGAGATTTGCAGTAAGGATTTAAGCTTTGTCGCCTGGAATTTGTACTAAAAAAAAAAAAAACAAAAACAGAAAATAAAATCAAACAAATCAAGGAAAACCGATTAGAAAAAAACATATATTCATATTTTTTTTTAAGTGCTCATAACAATACAACGGTGATGTGGGGATATAAAAGTTCTTTTGTACATTCTATGAAGGTCTAATTCAAAAACTACATCTACAATATTTTCAATTCCACTCTCCTATTGAATACTGCCATTGCAAATTCCTTAATCGATTACAACTTACGTCAGTTGGCAAAATCATATCCTGTGAGTTTTCCAAGAAACCATTGAAATGCTCCGTGGCCAGTTCGATTTTTCCGATTTGATAGCAAAATAATGCAAAGTTTAAATAAACCAAAGGATTCCGAGATGTTGAAGGTATTTTCGATAGCATAACTGAACGTTCGAATGCTGTAAATGCATTATCATAGTCCTCGAGTTTTCTCAAACAAACTGAAAAGGATTTGATAAAGGTGTGTCGATTGAAAAGAAATATACCAAGTAACCTACTTCCAAGGAGCATGTAGCATTCAGCACTGTCCTTTCGAAGGTTGATGGCTGCGGCAAGGGTATGAAAAGCACTTGCATATTGTTGGGCTGTGAATAGAGAGACAAGGGAAGAAAAAGAAAACTGATTTATTATTATATGTACTTCATTTTGAGAAATTTAAACAAAAAAAAACCATCCAACATCACAATACCATCTGTTGCCTAAATGACAAAACATAAACTTGCATATCATGTTTCGACTCATGCATAAGAATTAGATTTATGTTTATTATCATGAGTTTGAGAGGATAATATTTTGTATGTGAAGTCCTGTTGAAAAGATTAACCTATGCCTGGGCAGGACAAATGAATTCAACTTTATAGACTCATAGAAAAAAAAAAAACATTCCATTATGTTTTTTTTTTTTTAAACACATTGTGTCTAGGTACATTTAGGACACAGATGTCTGAAAGTTTTCCTAGCCATTATTTAAGATGTCAGTGGTTATACTAAATTAATCTCATCACGTATTTCAGGAAGTTAACTTTACCCCTATGGTGTATTTTATTTCTATACTCGTATGTCATATGTGTAGAGAATTAAAGGCGATGGGTATTATATATCATTTCCAAAGGTAAAACATTTTTGAAACATTTTGACTGAAATTTATACTTTTAGTTTCAAGGCTTAGCATAACAATTTAATTTATTTAAAAGATGAATACATGAATGGTGGATTAAAAAAAAATCGAGAACAACTTGAACTATCTTTGCCAGAATTCAAACAATTATTATACTATTCTATTGTAATAGTCTTAAAACTATTAAGAAAACTGAAGGAATGAACCTTACTATTATCTTTTTTTAAAGACTTACAAGAACCTCTTTTATCTTAAATTCTTAAGAAGAATCTATAAAATTAAAATCAAAAAAATATTTGATACACTGGGTTTTATATTCTGTTGTTCCCAAAAATATTAAGATTTGAAATCCAAATTGGCACATTTATCTATCCTTTCAAGCGCTTCTCGGTTTTGTACTTCCTCATAGGATCAAGGACGGATTAAGACATAAAAAAAAACAAAACAATTTTTTTCTATTTAAAACAATTTAATTTAAGGTTTTGGAAAAAAAATCAACAAAATCAATTTCTTTTTTATAATTTTTTCTTCCGTCATTTTATTTTTTCCGGTTCGAACGCTATATGCATTTATGATTTTTTCATTTACTTATTTTCTTAGTCATTGACCTAATTTTCTTTTTATTCTCTTCCTATGATTTGTAAATTTCAGTGTTTCTTAAAGAAAATGCATTTTAATTCGACAATTCCGATTTTAAATTTAAAAATTGTTTTAATCAAATTGGCAGTCGTGGTTTTCAATGAAAAATCAATTTTCAAATTTAGAAACTTATTGTTTTTAATATGTCATCTGAAATTATCAACACGCCAAATTTGTTGACGTTGATCCTGGAAAAAGAATTTTTTCATTAATTTTTTATAATGAAAATTGTCATTGTAACACCATTTTTTGGTTTGGGGCATATAGAGACATAGAGGTAGGAAAAATTTAGATATATCTATGTATCTTGTATATACCAATGCAAAATTCAAATATCTTGGCATTATGAGGTTTGCCCCTTTTCTTTAAAACTCTTCGATTTTATGTGCATTCAGATCTGTCAAAGCTCATATAACAAAATAAAATGGTAAAAAAATCAAATGTAAAAAAAAAACAAAATGAGCAGACTGTCCCAAAAGGGTGTTCAGACGATATACGATCAAAGTCGCAAATGATGACGTAAAATTGACGTCAGAGTCGCAAACGTATGCGACTTTTATATGCCGCGTCTGCTCGTAGCTTAAGATAATTTAGCGAATAGGTTTCGAACAAATAATCAGCAACCGATTATTAAGTGTGTTTGATATCTTTTTCTAGTAAAATGTGTAAAACCCGTCAAATTTTAAAATAATGGAAAAACTTCCTAAAATGTTTTAAGAACAAACGCACAGGACCACTTTTTGTAAAAAACCTCACTTTTGTAACATGAAATCATTTTTATTATAATACCGTTATAGTCAGAAAGCGAAGACCAAAACACATTTGTTTATATTTCATAGTCGCTGTCAAGTGGCATGTACTGACAGTTAGGGTTTTGACAGAATAGTTACACTACTTGCATACAGGAGTTGAAACTTTTTCAAGTTTGTGATAATTTGTTTTATAATTTATGTCGAATCCCCTTTAACAAAAAAATCGATTTGTTTAGAAGAAAAAAATCGATTTTTCTGGACATATTCCTCCTACTGAAAGAAAAAAAAAAAGCGTTTCTGTTTAGAAAAATATTCGAATTTTTTGTTAAAAGGAATTCGACATTAAAAAATAAGAAGCAATACACCTATGAAATTTTTTTTTTAAGACGCGTGAGGTCCCAAGGCATGGCTTTCTTGCCTTGGGCTCAATCCGCCCCTGCATAGAGTAGTATTTGGTTTATGCAAACAATTTAATTACAAAACGAGGAACATTGTGAGATTTACCATATTGTTGCGGAGTAAAACGCAATTTAGATCCTGAAACATGTTTTTCAGAAAATTTAGATACCGAGTTAGCTCAATAAATATGGTGATTTAACTTTGAGATTAAGAGAAAAAACATGTATCTGGTTCTGACAGTTGCTATATTGTTCGTTTAAAATTGAGATTTCGAAAAAAAATTGACAGCTAAAGTTTAAACCGACCCTCAACTCAAGTTTAAGGATTTTGCAGAGTTAACTAACAGTGATTTAAATCAGATTGAACTTGGCACTGAAAAACTGGCCCTTAATACAAACTATGAGTTTCTAAATAAATAAATGAATAGTTTAAGAAACATTTTTTAGAACACGTAGATTTTGTTTATTTATATTTCTTTTCAAAATTTCTCAAAAAACGTTTCGAAAGGTTAAATTAAAATTCCAAATTCTTATAGCGTAGATAAAGTGTTTTAAATAAAACCACGGAAATATGTATATCGGTTTTATGCTTTAAAAAAAATTATAATACATATTTTCAAGTCATTCCCGTGTATCTTGCATTATTTTCTGTTATAAACAAAAAAAATCTAAAATGAAGTTCATCTTTCAGTACTTTAAAATTTTTGTTAAAAAAAAGTATTATGTACAGTATTTTTGTTTAATGATCTATTTGTATTATTTGGATCATGTGATCCAGTTGTGTATTTTTTTATTTGTTTCAATTGCTTTGGTCGCATAGAAAATCGTCAAAAAACCACTGAAAAAATTGAACACACGATTTTATTTAAATACACCGCATACCTGATCAATTGATAAAAAAAACAAGCTTTTTCTTTTACCATTGCTATGCATTTTTTGCATATATTTAACCTTACCTGCTATATAAATTAGACTCAAATTATACAATGAATTATAATTTAATGGCGACAGCCAAATAGATTTTCGTAGACAAGAAATTGCCTGAAAAGTAAAACAAAACAAAACAAAATATTAAAATGTTATAACATCGACTAAAAAGTGGATAAATCTCAAATTTTATATATAGTTTTACACTTAATCTATGAAACTGTTTGTTTTTATTTCATAAAATCCCAACGGAGCTAAATGATATTTTATCTTACCACAATAAATTTTTTCTTCTTAAAAAAACACAATCCAATATTATTCCATATTTCAGTGCTATCTAGTTCCGGACCTGTGATTTGGTTGTATTTCCCTAGGGCACCCTCAACATCATTTCGGGACTACAATAAAGTATAAAATATAACAAAAAAAAAACTGTTTAGGTATATGTATAATAAATACAATATGTATGTTACATTAAAAACAAAAACCAAACATGAAAGTTCCTATGGTGGACATATGTAGTATCTGTTAACATACTTTTAAACAAAAAAAAAAATGTTACGTATACGCCACAGTGTACATTCGGTTTTAATGTTTTTTTTTCATATTTTCAGTTAAGTTTTTCAACTTTTCAGTACATACATAAGTACATCAATCAAATTCGTTATTTCATAACATTATTTTTTATTGAATTTAATAAAAAAAATGATAATAAATAACCAAAATTAAATTGAAAATTAAAAATAAAAGTCTGTATACACAATTAGATACCTACCTGTAGAATTGCCCCAAAAGCCAAAAGCCCTTTAGAGGAAGTCGAATCAATATTGGTCACTTCTAAGAGTTTCTCGTAAGCCTTTTCCGTCTCATTGATTTTTAAATATAAAACTCCAATTTCTGTGAGAACTTCAGTATTTTCAGGTGCAATTCTATGGCAAATAAAATAAACCACAAAAAAAAACATCCAACAAAGTGTTGTAGGTTTTTTTTTCCTCAATTAAATGTACACTATGTAGATATGTATTTTCTTACTGAAGAGACATTTCTAAAATCTCAATAGCTTTTAAATAGTCCTTTTCCTTTCTGTAGATTTCTGCCAATCTTTGGTAGCTATCAAGTTTTTTTCCATTTTGTACAGCTCGTTGAAAATAGATTTTGGCTTCCGCTTCATCTTCGGAATTACCATTTGATTGGTTGTTGGTTGTTGCTTTCCGGTACAAAAGTTCTCCGATGTAATGAAAAATTTCATGATCTTGTCTGGGGGAGAGCGATTCAGCCTCACGGAATACACCTAGTGCTTGGTTAAAGCGCCCCATTTGAAATCTATCCAATTATGTTCAATGCAGTTAAACTCAAAGAATATCTACATACCACACATACATACATAATGTAGATATACTTACAAAGTTTTACCAATTTCCTTGTAGGATTCAATATTTTTCGAATTGAAATCAATCGATTTTTGTAGGCTACGCAAAGCATCTAGATAATTGCCTTCTTCTCTTGCAATGAGTCCCTGTAGGAAATAATTTTCTAAGTCACTCAAGCATAAAGGTATAGAGTACCTACCTAATTTTATATACATAGATACTTTTTAGGCTCAATATTGTTTTGCCCCCATAAATACATAAAAACAATTTTGTTTGATTTCTCTCTAGCTTCGGAGAAATTTCGACAAAAATGAAAATTGACTTTTCGAATTTATCTTATATATCAATAAAACTTATGATGTGCACCACTTACCTTGATAAATAATAAGTATTCTGGATTCAGATATTCCGGAAGCTCCCTTTCAATCATTGATTTACAGGTTGTGAAATCTCCTCGTGCATAATAAATGTGCAGGAGCCAATCAATGTTGCCCGAAGTAGACATCATAGAACGTGGTGCTTAAAAAATGAAATTATTTCACCAAACTATTTTCGAAACGAGAAAACTATTTATATGAGTCTGATTCAGAAGGCTTACTCGATTTGACCACTTCTAATGTTGGTAATGATGGCCTGTTTCTTCCATTGCATACTATTTCAGCTGCCATTTTTCAGAAAATTATTTCAAGAGAAGAATTATGGCTACTACCAAACATTTATCATGACTGGTTTCCCTAACAACTGTTAGTGGTCATTACAAAATTATAATATGTAGATGTGTGTTGTCAAGGACATTCTAGTTAAAAGTTCTCGAAAACTATTCCGGTTTATTTTTGAAACGTTTTTGAATGAAATTAAAATGAAATAATTACATTAGCTTATATGAAAGAGCCCCACTAGGCAACTTTTGGTTGCTCGCGGAACTTTTTTCCTTGCAACTCTCGGGATCTTTTTGCTGCTTACCCTCGCCCACTAGGCAATTTCCGAGCAACTTCCAGCAACTTTTGGAAATTTTCAAAAATTTTGGCCAAATGAGAAGCTTTTAACCCGAGAACTAAGTTTTATTTTCACACTGAATAAGTTTTGTACTGTCGCTGATTCAAAATACAAGGTTAATTTAAAATTTCAATTAAAAACACTCAAGCCAAAAGTTTCTCGGAAATAGCCTAGTGAAAGGGCAAGCAACTCAGAACAACTTTTAGTTTCGCAACAAAAAGTTGACTAGTGGGCGATGGGCCTAATATCAGAAATTACTTGCCACATTTCTATCAGGCTATACACTGGATAAGCTTAGAAAATAATCGCAAAATCAGCTATTTTAAAATCGCGAGCACCGAAATATGATAGAAAAAAAAAAAACGTGAAATCAATGAATTCACAATAAATTCAACTTCACAACAACAACAACAATATTGTTTGTTGAAGTTTTCTCATGCAATCATTGCTCTATTTTACGAGCGATTTTCTTTTTCTTCGTTCAAAACTGTCTGATTTTTGATTACATTTTAAACCACAAAAAAAAAATTAAATAAAGCTTAATAAAATTTAAAATCTTTAAAAAAAAAATCGCACGATATATCGCGCAATCTAGCTAATCTGGAAGGACTTACAGTTTTATTTCCAGAAACAAAAATTGAAATAATACTGAAAAAAGTATTTAAATTTGTATTTATCATCCAAGATAAGATTTTGTAAGCATTTTTTCATATTCGCCTAGTAAGCGGAAATGATTATTTCTGTTAACTAAACGAAATTGTTGTTGTTTTTTACATGGAAATTATTTTTGAAGCCAATATTCATATGTAAAAAAAAAACACACCTAATATATTAGCTTTGTTCGTGGACTGTACAAAACTACGAATTTCTACGATTTTTTTAGCGAAAAAATTGTGTAGAAATTCGTAGTTCTGGACAATACATGAACAAAGCTCTTATCTTGAGCTATTAGCATTAAAATAACTGAGAAGACTGAAAAACATTACAAAAAATATTCTGATTAAAATCTAGAAAGACAAATCCCAAATATGTAATGTCAAACCAAAAAACAGCAACAGCGAACGCCATTAATTAAGAACCAATGTATTTCAACAATTGTTCAATGTGGCATGTTACATGCCGCCTCCACAGACCATGATAACGATGTCAGGATTATGAACATGTCTACAAAAAATTCAATGGAGGCACAAAAATCCATGTCCATGTCATGAACATGTCGACGAAAATTAATTTTTGAACAAGACATGAGCTCTGTTCAAAGCTTGGCCATGAGATTTGACGTTCCATGTGTGTTATGATGGATTTACATGTATCTTCATCTGCAAACATCAAGAAAAGTAGAGCGGGATAGAGTCATACCGAAAAACCGAATGTGTGAAAGAGCACCACTATGAAGATGAACATGTTCGTCTTCGCTATAATCTTCACCTATAATCAAGATCTCTGCATTTTGTTCTTCTCTCTCTATCCAACAAACATACATTTTATATTTTGTATCCCTTATTTTTTGCAGAACTCGCATGAAGATCAATGTAAATCCACCATTAGAGAGGTAGAAGTAGACTGTGGAGTCGGCGTGTTAGGAAAAATAAGGTAATTTCATTGAAAATTTCCAAACTCTATTAAGCCTGCAGTTGTTTTGTGAAAAAGAATACACACATTATTTTTAAACCAAAACCTAAGCTTTTTGCCATTTTTATAAGTTTTCCAGTGAGAAACACTATACCAAACTAAGTTTGAAAATTTAAACTTTTATAATTTTTCACTTTTTTGGCCAATGTAGTTAAGGATTTAGAAATCATCTCATTTTTCATAATTCTCATTTCCTAATTGGGCTTTTCCAGAATCTGATTCTTTCTTTTCTCTTTCTAATTTCTTTAATCAAAAAGATGCTCTAGATGGGGGGAAAACAACAATACAAACAAATATAAATACACACCGATACTGTTCGCGCCTTTAATAGGGTGTTTGTTTTCCCCCCATCTAGAGTTTTTGACGTTTGGTAGAAGTTCTGGATTAGGCTATTTCAATCAAATTTGAAGGAAATTCTGTAAGAAAATACGTAAAAACCTTTTGAACACACGCAAATGGAATCCAATATAAGTGGAACTCATTTAAAATGACAGAATTCTCTGTATGTATAAAACAACAAAAACAAGCGATTGACAATCTGGACTGTCAAAAGAAATTAAGAAATTTGAGATATGAACGCATTCTGTAATTTGCCAAATTACCTTATTTCAGCTCTAATGAAAACGAAATTTCGTTTGACAGTTCAGGCTGTCAACCGCTTGTTTTTTGTTGTTTTAAACATCGAATTCTGTCATTTTAAATGCGTTCCACTTTTAATGGATTCCATTTGGGTGTGTTCATAAAGTATTTACGTAATTTCCTACCTAATTTCGTACAAATTTGGTTGAAATTACCTCATTTGGAAATGTGAATTTGTAGGGGAAATGAGATAATTTGGAATCGAATTTGAAAATTTTCAGCGAATTTACCTCATTTTCTCTAATGAAAACGTAGTATTAACTATGTTCAAGACTTTTTGCTAAAATTACAAAAGTGGAAAACTAAAGCATGCGCTTGAAATGCCTGTGTGCGAAAAAGCCTGAGAAAATAGTGTTTGATATGTTATTTCAGATTAATACTACACACAAAACACAATTTTTTCGCACATAGGTATCTCTAAGCATATTTTTGCTCATCACATTTTCAATGTTTGCCCTACTTTTTGCAAAAAGTCTTGAATGTAGTAAAGCGAACTGCTTGCTGTCGACGATGCTGATGCAGTTGTTACTTTAATTGGTTTCGCGGAAAAAAATTTGAACTCTGGCATCACTGTGCAATCACACCGCTGTAAAAAAATATTCCCATTTGAAAAAACTTCCCCCTACAAAAATACCCTAAATTACCCAATATTTTGAAATATCTTGTAAATGTCAAAATTTACACAAATGTTGTTGACGTTTTGAATAAAAAAAAAAAAGAAATTTGAGTTTTTTTCTCTGTGAACGGAGCGACCGTCCGTCGTCAATTCGTCATCCGTTGTTATTTCTGCCCTATTTAGGGTGTGGAGTACGTATATCTAATCTATTACTAATATACACATCTTAATTTTTATGAATAAATAATTTGAAACTGTCCAAAATATGTTAGGTGTCATTTATCTATTTGAAATGCAATGCATTCTCTAAAAAAAAATCTACCCTAATGTATGTGTGATAATTAAAAATTGAAAAAAAGTAAAAAGAACTACAATAGCTTAACGAAATATTTTGCGCATCCAAAAGGTAAACGTCCTCTGTTTATTGGTTCACCCAATGCCATTAATCTCATCCACAAAACCGCAACACGATTTTACTTTAATCTTTAATTCAGTGCGTTGTAAAACAACATAATCCCAGAGGCGCCTTCTGTCCCACGAACTGACGAATTATTTGCCTTATTCGTGCTGTTGGAATCAAAACAAAGGTACCTATTTCGAAATTAGTCGCTCACAGAAAAAAGATAAATAATATATTCCATGACCTAAATATTATTCCCTCTGTTGGTTGGTGTTAAAAACATATTA
Organism: Epistrophella euchroma; assembly: GCA_947049315.1. Taxonomy (NCBI): domain Eukaryota; kingdom Metazoa; phylum Arthropoda; class Insecta; order Diptera; family Syrphidae; genus Epistrophella; species Epistrophella euchroma. Next base: position 144,451,511 of record OX346245.1, read on the forward strand.
AACAGAAAAATATACGTGGAAAGATAGAATGGAATACTCAACGATTTCGACTGTGTCGTTGAGCTCTTCCTTCGCATTCCTTATGGATTCATAGGTTTTTTCCGGTAGATTTTACTTTTCATCTAGACAACCAGACAGGTGTCTGAGCTGATCATAAATCTCCAAAAATAGAAACTCTTGATAGAGCTTTTTATTGATTTTACCCGAGAATTAATTCTCTTCCTGTTTGTGTGCTCTTGCTTGCTCAGCAAATTACGAAATCGACGACAAACAGCTGGCTCTTTGTTGGGTCTATTGATAAAGCGGGGCGAATTTGCCTACGACGGTTTTGTATGGTTTTTTAGTTTTGCTTTTTCTGTCGGAGACATGGTCGTTGTAAACTTGATTGTTTATTTATTTCTATTTGCTTCTTATTCTGTTCTTATTCTTTAAAAAATTACTGCGGGATTCTTTAAAGATAAACAAACGGCAATTTAAAAATTAATTAGACATTCTTTGCATACATTTCTTATCTCTATTGTCGCTATATAATCATTGTTTAAATAATAAAGTAGGATAGTAAATAGGTAGTTCTCATTGTAAATTCGAATAAACTAATATTTGCAGCCATAGTTAAATAATTATACACACTATTTTATCACTAATATTAGTAAATGCCTAATATTCGTTGATGCCATTGGATCGGAGATGTAAAGGAAGCAACTTTTTGTCACATTAAAAGGTCTAACTTTCTAATAAAAAATAAACAAATTATTTTTCAAAAAACAAAAAACAAAATTACATTACATTTGTTGTTCGACTACGACTTTAAAGACCAGATACCTTTCATCATCTTTGTGAGATGGAATTTTACGCTGTCTTAATTCTTGCCCAAAGTTCGCCCTTATTTTTTATATTTTCCCGATCTGAACTATTGCTACAATATCACCATGCAAAGAAGCGTGATCAACAAAAAGTTACCGGAACTAAGTTTGCAGGTGGTTGATCGACCTTAGTAATGTGACGGCACTAAAAAGAGACGTTTCATATTTTTCGGTTATAGGTGTCGGATCGACACTGCATATGCACATATTCTTTTTCTATTTTTCATGTATCAAATTGTGTCAAATGGGCTGTCCAATCGTGAGTAGAATACATGATTTTCTGCTAACTTTTCGAACATGAATGTTAATACTCGATGGAATAGTGTGGAAAGGCTATCAGCGGTTGATTCAAAATTATATTATTGACTACACTCGTCAACAAAATTATTTTTGTTTAAAGGAAGCAACTTTTTCTGCTAACTTTTCGAACATGAATGTTAATACTCGATGGAATAGTGTGGAAAGGCTATCAGCGGTTGATTCAAAATTATATTATTGACTACACTCGTCAACAAAATTATTTTTTTTTGTCCAAAGAAAGAAAATATGTATCCCTACTTTTCCGAAGGTTTTTGGTAGGTATACCTACTGTACTCAGAAATATTCTTTCACATCACCCTTTTGTAGATATTCCCATTTGAAAATTATAAAAATCGTTTTTTTCTTTGTTTTTGAGGTCATGTTCTAAAACAATGTAATTTTTTTCACCGTAATTTGTAAGGTTTTCTAAAATTTCGATATTTCTATTCTTCACCGAGAAATCTTCATTTTTTCAATTTTTTCAGAAACAACTTGTATTAAACCAAGTTAAAAGATATGGGGTTAGAAAAAAGATGTTGCTTTGCCTAAACGGGGTAACATAGAAGTCCCTTTCATAACAATTTGTCTTTTCTGATTTCACTCAAACTACAAGACTTAGCTTTTATCGTCGATAATGGATTGTAAGATCAACTTTTTTTTAACGACCACCTTTATGTTCATATGGTTTTATACAGGGTGATCGGTATAAGATGCACCAAACTGCTGGAGCGAGTAGGATGGGTATAGACAAGAAAAAAATCGTATGGGAGGGGGGTCTATTTCCCCCCGTTTAGGCAGGAGGGACAATTTTCTAAAAAATTGACTTAAAAAAAAATATTTAAAAACAACGGTACAATTTAAAATGCCATGCTATACCTTTCTGGAAAGCCAGAAATCTCTTCTTTGATTTTCATTTTAAATTAAGTTGTGTTAGTGAATAGTTTTTGAAAAATTAATTTCCAAACTCGATATTTTGAAAAAAAAAAAAATTAAAAAAAAAGTTTCAAACTAATTTTTTTCAAAGTTTTATGTAATTAAATATAATTTTTGTTTTCAAAATTCAATGCTTTCATTAATTTTTAGTCCAAAACAGAAAACCGGAAGCCAAAATGTCAAGTTGAAAATAACAGGAGGAGCAATTTTCTAAAATAATTGACTTAAAACAGAAAAAAAATTATTAAAAAACAACGGTAACGGTCAAAACGACGTGCTTTACTTTTTTGTTAAGCTAGAAATATGTGCTTCCATTTTGTTTATAAATTAAGTTCTTTTAGTGAACAGTTTTTTTTTTTAAATTAATTTTCAAACTTAAATTTTTGATAAAAAAAATTTAAAATTGTGTTCAAACTGATTTTGTTCAAAATTTTCCGTTATTTAGTAGTATTTTTATTTTTAATATTCAATACTCCCATCAATTTTTAGTCAAACATTGAAGACCAGATGTCAAAATGTTGTCTAGTATTTGAGAAAATTGAAAATAACAAAAGTAAGTTTTTCTTAAATTCGACTTCCATCCGTTATTTTGTTGTTCAAAACATCCTATTTCTACAAATTAAGTAGTAAAGTAGATTTCGTTTTTTTCAATTTTCTCAAAAAATAAAAGACATTTTAGCATCCGGTTGTCTGTTTTTTATTGAAAATTAATAAGAGCATTCAATTTTGAAAATAAAAATTATACTTAATTACATAAAATTTTGAAAAAAATTAATTTAATATGCCGATCACCCTGTATATGTATAGTTTTTTTTTTTTAAATCTAAACCACTGCAATATAAAAGCAAGTACGTGTGACCAAGTTGTACTTTTTATTTTAATTAAAAACGTACTAGAAAGCAATGACCAGTAAGAGTAGTTTAACTCGTTTTTCACTTCTTGATTAAAAAAAAAAAAAAACTATTTTACGAATATAAATTTCTGATGAATTGTTTACATACAAAATTATAATGATGGTCGAGTTCGTAAAAGTAAAACTTCGGGAACACTGCCACATTCAAGTCGCATTTTTGCAACCAAATGCAGTGAGTCTTAAATTGTGTTCACTGTTTTAAAACCACTGATGTTTGCTCTCAGTATTGAAATCAAATTTTGCCCAAAATGTAAATAACTAATACCATTTTCTTGCAATTGTTTTTAGCAGTGATTGAGCATGTTAACTTTTACGAACTCGGGGGATATTGATTGAGCATGTTAACTTTTATGAACTCGGGGGATATCTTAACTTTTTTGAAACAATAGTTTCACTGACTATGAATAATAAACCTCACTGCTATATAATTACAATTATTGATGTTAGCAATTAACTTTAAGCAAATTTTCGAGAATAACTTCTAACAGGTTATCCTTTATTTTCTTATCTTTCTTAGTTAACACTTTTTTTCAATTAGGTATTGAAGTTCATTCTTTGTTCATAAGCTGATAGTCCCTGTCTAAAAATAATATGTGATGACATAATGTACATAATGTAGTTCATTGCACGTATGTATGTATAATTTAGCGTTCACTATGTTTATTTCCCAAATTATAATTATATATTTTATTTTTACCTTCAGTTGAATAAAAAAAAAAAACTAAAACAGTCCAAGCGTAACGTCATCGTTGACAAAATAGAAAAATCATAATATCTATTTGTGTGCATTGGTTTGTTGCATTTTTCTCATCGATAAACACGAGTGTACGCTGTACTGTGGAACGCATCATAGATTCGGAACAGAAGCTTATTAGTTTGATCGGTTTTACAAGCTTCACACAGTTAAATTCACAATTAAAAACCAATAATAGGTATTTACTCTCTGTTCCCTATGTCTACAAGATAATAGGCGCATATAAAATATACTGTACACAATTATCAATTTATTTCCGACTCGTCTGTTTTGTTTTTTCTCAAAATCATAAATAAACAAAATATTGATTACTTAAATTGTCTATACATAACAATTAATGCATTTTTAATTGAGAAGCACTTTATTTCATTTACATTGTGAATTGTAATAATGCAGTGCCAGCGACACATCTCAAAACCGTTGTTTTACCTTATTTTAAAGAAATTACATTCAATTCAAATAAAAGAAAATCGATTAATTATTTTTTTTTCAATTCTTTACAGCAGTTGTAAAAGCTAAAATATTTTAATAAATATGAACTTTTAAGAGCTAGTTTATTATAAATGTGAAATTCATTTATTCATTGACGACAGAAAAAAAAAATACAAAACTAAATCATCACATCTTCTATAATATTCCCTGCATCAATGCATCCGCGCCTTCGAACGAAACTCGAAATGAGAATCTGGATAAAGATCATTTAACACATCAGCAAAATCGTCAATTCGCACAACATGCTAAGCAAGACACAAAAACTTATTTTAGGTATAATTGTATTAATACTCGTCGACATTATATGGGTTACGTCCAATGAGATAACAAAGGTAAATAATCTAAAATTATTATTTGATGATTTAGATGATAATACTTTTTTTTTTTTGAATTTACAGTTTCTATACGAAGATGAAAAGTATGATAAACCGTTCTTTTGTACCTATTTTAAGACATCTATGTTTACAATTTACCTAATTGTTATTGGCTTAATAACACCATGGAAAGAGACGTGCGAACAACCGGCAAACTATTCGGTAAGAAAACATTATTATCAGTAAGTTATCGACGAAAGAAAAAATTTGAAAAAATAATAAACTGATATGCAGCAGCATATTGCTTTGTAATTGGATCCAAAGAATTCTACTAAACTGTATTCTGGATTCCTCAATAATGCATTTTTTTTTCTTGTCTACATTTATGTGGCCAATCAGCAGAAGCGAATCTAGGTGGAAACTATAGGGGCTAAAGCAACCCTACAGCACTATCACCATTCTATGGATAGGGTTGAATCAGAGAATAAATTAAGCATTTATCTAGATCCACGAAATTTAAAATATTTCAACCATCTCGAAATTTTCTTGATTAACGGCTAATTTATATTCGGCCCTATCCAGGTATTCCGTCGGAGCGGAAAATTCTCTGCGATGTCGGAGGATATCGGAAGAAATCCTTATAAATCTGTCAAAAAAGTCACTCAAAGACGCACCTCATAACAATGCAACGTAAAACACGGATGTGCGTTCCATAATTTCGGAAAAATGTTCCGAACAGCCGTTCGGAAAAACACCTTTAAACAAAAATCCTCCGATTCGTATGAAATCTGAGAATTTTCCACTCCGACGGATACCTTGATACGGCCGATTATCAGTTTTCCTGAATTTTTTTTTTAGATAAAACAGTTGATTACATAGACTTTACATATTTTTTTTTAAGGCTATTGATCAAGCAACTGAAGATGAGAACTACTACGCAACACAAGGATCACTTGTAAGCAATGCCATTTTAATCCTTTCATTCCATAATCATATGAATTTATAAATTATTTTCCTTATCTTCCAGAGTGATCCAACATACATTCCAATACGTACACCTGGTACCATTTCCGGCACAGAAAGTGATGATTCCGGAATTCGCATAGTGAGATTCAATAAAATGGCCGAAGTGCGTGAAATGTCCGCCCATGAAGCAACCGAAGCGCTTATGTCGCGTCTGTCGTATGCCGCCAGCTTAAGGATACGCAGACAAAGGACTCATCACAAGACTGCAAAGACAGCACTACTCTTTAGCATCCTTGTAGGAATACTTTATTTAAGTTGTCTAATTTTGAAAATAATTTATTTTTTGTTTTCAGTGGTTCATTGCAAATTGGTTGTATCAATTATCATTAGAACAAAGCCAAAGCGCAATGGTAGTCCTTCTTAGCTCATCATCTAGTTTCTTTACACTTGTATTGGCTGGATTTTTCCCTTCGTCCTCTGGTGATAAATTTACATTCTCAAAGTTCTTAGCTGTTGCCATGAACATTAGTGGTGTTGTGAGTTAAAATTTAAATTTATTTTGAATTCTCAATTTTTAAAGTTTTTTTTTTGTTTTTTTTTTAGGTGACTGTGACAATATCTGATATCTCAGATTCGAAATTTTCTCGTGGTGTTATTTTAGCTTTATTTAGTGCATTCTTTTATGCGGCGTACCTGGTCTTTGTGAAAAGAAAAAGTGACACTGAAGAAAAAGTAGACATTCCATTATTCTTTGGTAAAAAATCGAAATCATCATGTCGATTATGAAACTTGCCATTTTACATAGAATCTGGTTCGGAAATCATTTGCCGAATTCAATTGAAATAAATGGAACTCCCCGGGAATAATATTGACGAGTTCCATAATCGCCACGATTATAATGCTTTTAAAATTTTAACACAAAAATTAACTACTGTTTTTGTCTTTTGATTTTAGGTTTTGTTGGCCTGTGGAATTTAATGCTAATGTGGCCGATATTTTTTGTTCTAAATTTTCTTCAAATAGAAACTTTTGAGCTTCCCAATCAAAATCAATTTGCGGTGCTATTTCTCAATGGTCTTATTGGTACTGTAGTATCGGAGGCTCTTTGGCTATGGTTAGTATTATTCTTACAATGTATGCTCATGATTAAATGACGATTAATCAATTTCTTTTTGTTTCTATTTGAAGGGGCTGCTTTCTGACATCATCGCTCATTGGAACACTTGCAATCACATTACAAATTCCAATGTCGATTGCTCTTGATCTCATCCTCAATAGGAAACCGTACTCGTCTTCATTTTATGTAGGTTCAATTCCAATATTCTTTGCATTGTTATTAGTTGCGCTACTAACAAAAAACGATGACGCCGATCCAATATTTTGTTTCTTTAAACTAATTCATCGAAAATTGTGCCGGTGTCGTAAGCCGAGTATCGTTAGGTGAGAATTTATTTTAAATTTTCTTCTTATTTTGAAAAGAATAACGACATCCAAACTTTTTTCATTTCAGAATAAACGATGAGGAACAACAAGAATCTCTAATTGGAAATCATGATTAAAAATACATTATTCCCTCAAGTTCTTTAAGGCTAAGAGGGAATAATAAAAAATCTAATTTGAAGATTGTCACAGGAAAAAACTGAAAACTGCGCTAAAGTCCTCTGTTTTGGTTCGCCGAATACTACATTACATTATATATATTTTTTGAATCAAATATACAGATATAAGAAAGTTTAAATAAAATATATATATTCTTTGTGATATCAATAATAATTATATATTAAAATTAAAATACCTACAAATTGAATTAAGTTTAAATTTAAATGTAATTTTAGCTTTCTTTTTTTTTTTTTATTAAATTGTCTTGTTATATACTCTTATATTTATTTAATTTAATTTTAATTTTTTTTTTTCAAATTTAGCTATTCATAGTAGAGCAGAAATTATTATCAATACATGTATGTGTTTTAGTTAATCATTAAAAAAAGCATAAAAAAAGAAAAAAAGACTTCTAAGCCTCCCTAATAAAAAATACAGTTTGTATGTACTTTCTTGTATTCAGTGGTAAAACATTTTAATGTATTTAAAAATGATAATAATATATGATAAGATATATTTTGAAACATTCTTAAAAAAAAAAAAAAAAAACTTCAATAAAGATGTAAAATTAATATGATTTTCTCTATTTTTTGATATTAAATTTTAAGATAAATTTTGATAAAATTTCGAACGAAATTTTTTTCAAACGAAGAGTGTCGAACTCAAATCACATTTTCCACTTCATTTTATTTTAAATTCGACGCGAAACTAAAACGGAAGTCAAATTCGAAATGGTAAAAGCCAATTCCGTCCCATAGGCCATAATACGAAATAGTTTGAATTTCTTAAGCAACCCACTGCGACATTTAAAAAAAAAAAACAAACGGGTTTTTAAATAATTACATAAATGAAATAGGTAAATGGAGCCGAAAAACTAGGTGTGGTGACTTACGGCGAACAAATGTATCTCTACGAAAATAAGAACAGAACATTTATTGGTATTTGGAATAAATTTTCTAGGGGAATTATTCTGTCATGACATTGGATTTTTGTTCGAAGGAAAAAAAATTCTCGATACGGCTCTTTCAATTTCCATTTGATTAGGTATGTATCTATAGTGTCCAGTGATTCACATAAGTAACATAAAATACTGTTCTTGCTTGCATCAGATGGCATAAAAATTGAACCGTGAAAATTAGTACCTCTCCAAAAAAATGTTAATACACAAATGTAGTCTGGCCTTTTTGTCTATATTTTAAGACCTTAAATCTGGGGCCGTATTACGATAGGTTTCTATTTGAAATATTTTTTTGCGTTCCGAAACGTCAATCTGTAAAAAAATGGAGTGAAAAAATATTTCTACAAAGCATCAAGCTTGCACATTTTTTTTACATTTCGGAACTCAGCCTACTTTTTTGAATAAATATGGGACAGATACATAATAAACCTAAGTCACAAGCGTCGAAAATATAAAATACGACCGCCATAAGTAGTCGTAAAAGAAAATGAGTATCGTTTAAAAAAAAAAAAAGACTATCGTAAAATATAATCGCGACTTATCGACTACGAAGGGTTTTGAACGATAATCGTATTTCGTAGTACAGGCCCTGAAAATTCGACCATTAGAACCGAAATTACAATGTACAGATGTCCAGCGTGGTATAAATATCAATCTTAACTGTTTTCTGTGGATTTATTTCAACTTCATATATGTATGTACAAGTACAAATGTGATAACAGCCAATTACATATACAGCCCTATTCTGCTATTCGATCCGATCGAAACTTTCGATTCACTTGAAAGTTTCATTCAAATCGCTTTAAATTATTTTTTTAAATCTTCAATCTTTAGGTGCAAATGTTAACCTGGTATTTAGCTTTGAATTTTTTAAAAAGAATTTAATTGTTTAAATCCTGTTTTTATCGAAATTTATACAAAATTTGGAGCAATTATTTCCCTCCGACGGATAGCAGAATACAAACATTCACATGAATATTTAGCAGAATAGGGCTGATATGCTTGAACTTCAGTTATTCCACTGAAATCGGTGAGATAAAACTGCTGAACCATGGATTAATATTTGAACCAACTGACCCTAAGGAAGTAAACCTTTCGAAAGTTGTTGCGCATTGAACATAGCAGGCAATTTATCCGATTTATCGACTAATTTAAAATTATGACGCGTATGGTTAGAAATGTGTTATCAAAATATGTGTTGCTATATTAACATGCGGAATAAAAATACACCTAACCATAAGTTAATCATGCACTTTTAATTAGTTACGAGCTGAAGTTACGTTCGGAACGAATGCATACCTGAGTAAAATCATTGGACGCATTCGTACATTTCTTATTAAAATTTTAGTCCAAACTGTAAAGTCTGAATCTCCATCACCTCTTTTTGCTTGGTTTCGTTTATAAAAAAAAAAGTTCCGAGGTTTTAATCAAAACTAAGATGACGATGAAGATGATGACAATTATGATGACGACGACCGACATGTCCAAAAAGTGGTTAGCGTACGTTCGGTCTGCTTGTCCGTGTGTCCAGGTGTCATCGAGATAGTTCTAAAAGTGACATTTTGTTTTTCTTTTCGTTTATCAAATGACCTTCGAAATGATTTACGTCTTTGACTGAGACATTTTTTACTGTCACAAAATCTTTTTCCCAATAACAAACATCTGAAATTAAGAAAAAAAAAAACACCGTTTCTTAAATGAAGTCCAAAGATTGTTCAAAATTAAATTTAATTTCATTTTCAAATTCATTGTTTTATGTTTTTTTTTTGTTTTTACACATTTTTCATTAAAAATGTCGAAAGTTTTAAGAAGAAACTGCATTTAAACCAAAACAGAAAAAAAAAAACGAATTTAGCATTTCTAACATTTTAAGCAAAAACAAAACTTTTTTTCTTTCTTATAATAAATCCTTATAAATCTCCCACTCGCTATGCGCCGAGAAAATCTCCCTTGTTTTTAAAATTTGTATCAAAATCACCGACATTCTTGCTCCTACACCACTCTGTCTTCTTGATTTACTGCACTTTGGCAGCGATATGTGAAGTTGATTGAGTTTGTGACGTATTTTGTGACGGCGTCGTAGTTGATGATGCTGAATTTGACGAAACTCCACCTCCCTGAGATCCGGTAGGTCGTTTTGTCCGCTTACCACCTCGCGCGTTCGAACTGGTAAAGTCTCTTTTGTCCACACTGGCCTCCAGGACACCATCCAAATTCTGCTTGAGATCGGATTGCTGCTGTTGTTGTTGATGATGTTCTTTAGATGCCGCTGCTGCCTGGACATTTGGATTTTGGTTCTGCTGGCCTCGTGCTTGCATTTTATTCGGCTTTGGTCGATGCTGGACTGGTACTGAGTTGGTTATCGGTTTGAGGACGTTTCCAACTGCTTTTGTACGACCTTCACGGAAAACCATTCGCTGACCCGGCCGGATGTACTCCGGATGCTTAATGAATCGGAATTTAACATGGGCCTTGTCTCCTGTTCGGAGACATTCCTTGGACATTGTGAGAATGGAGGCTGTCTGTCGGATGCTACCGCAGTGAACCATTGCTTGGTAGCGCGATGATATCGTTGTTGGATGGTGCAGTACCAAGATTTCTCCCTCAAACTCCCAACAGGCGTGTGGTTTCAATTCGGGACTGACCATTACCATTCCCTTCCTTATTTGAGATCGTTTGATTTTCTTTAGAGAAAAACTGGCCGTTTGGCCTCCTCGAACTTCTTTCACGTTCATCCTCTTTCGGTGGATACTTTTGATTGCTATGGGTATGAACTGCCCCAGTGGATCTGGTCCCAACATTAATACATCGTTTAGCTTAATAACTCCCTGTAGACAAGTACCGGAGACCACAGTTCCCACTCCAGGCACAGAGTATGTATCATCGATTTGGAACTCAGCTGGCTGATCATCCTGTCCTGCCATTCGTGTGCTCAGTAAATTCAAAAACATCTTAAGCAGATGAAGATTCTCTCCGGATACATTTGATACCAGAAAGATGGGGCATAGTCTTTCGGAGACAAAATTTGTTGCACTTAGGACAACTTCATCCGGTGTCTTAACCATAACCGGAACCTTTCGACAACCTTGAGATTTCAGGATCTTAAAAAGTAACTTAAGATTATCTTGTAGAACATTTGGAGGACACATATCGATTTTGGTCACTACAACGAAGACAGGAACTGAAAGAGCGAGTGCGAGGCCTAGATGTTCCTTTGTCATTCCAACAATACCAGCGTTTGCACCAATCTTATTAAACAAACAAAATTATTAGCCAAGGACTGAATGAAGAACTTTAAGAGATTACCATCAACATTCCAAAATCTGGTGCATGTCCAGTCATACCAAAGACCGTTGTCTTCAGATAGCGCTCGTGACCTGCCAAATCGATGAACGTAATTACCTTGGCTGACTTTTCACAGATCTTTACCCAGTCTAGAGTTCCATGATCTGGTTTATTTACAACGTTCCCTATGCTATCAAATCCTAGAAAATAAAACTCGTTAGTAAATAGCTTTCATTGGATTCAAAGTAACCCTCACCCAAAATATCATTTCCAACGGAACTTGTTCGTCCGCTTTCCATTTCGTGTTTGTGACGGAATAGCCTCTGTCTGGCATGACCACGTCCATTATCCAATTCACCATGTGTAAGAACACCTAGCAAAGTAGATTTTCCAGCATCGACATTGCCAACAACTGCGACTCTAAACATTAACATACAATAATACTCGAAATTAGCACAGCATATCTTGGATTTCTTACCGGATTTCCATAAAGTCCGATGTATCAACTCGTTTTCTTATCAAATATTGTCCGGTTAGACCCTTCTCACCCTTTCTTTGTCTCAGAAGAACCATATCGGCGTCAATTGTTGTTGCGAGAGATTGTAGAGTGGCAACAGAAGCTGAATATTCTTCCTCGTCTAGGCCACTGTCACTTCCATCTAAATCACGATCAAAAATCGTTTGCTTAAGTTTTTTTTGTTTTTATTATTTTAGTTTACCAAAACCTTACCTTCACCAACTCCAATCTCGTATATAGTCTCTCCTCGACTATCTAGAGTTCTCTCCTCAAGACGTTTCTTAAGCAATTCATACTGCTGTTCGGTAGGACTAACGAGGACGTTCTTCCCTCGAATAATTGTGTAGTCAACTTTTGGATTATGCAACATCTCGTGCATATCGGCCAATTGTTTTTTAGTCGGTGTCCCTTGGTTGTCCATTTTTAATTTTTTTAAGTTAATTGTTGTTCTCTCCTTTTGGAAGTTCTTAATTTATTTTTGCTTAAAGAACTTTTTGTCAAAATTGTTCATTTCCTTGTTTGCCCTGGGAATAAAAATCGAATAAGGATTTAGAGAACATAAATTTATATGAATTGATAGCACAATAGATAAAGTGATGGCTTGACAGGATTGGAGAAGCTTGGTTCAAATCTCGGTGACGGAAATATTTTTTTTTTTTTTTAATTAAAACGAATCTATCTATCTATAATCTGCACACACATATGTACATATACCTACATATTAGAAAAGAATATTGATGAAGAATGTTTAGTGTTATTTCCCTGAGAGAACTGTTTCAATAAGTTTTAAGCGTTTGAGAGAATAAAGGTTTAAAAACCCTGAATCTATAAAATGGTCAGATATATTTTTTGGACGAGACTAGAGAAATGTCAATTTACAACAGTTATAACAATTTATTGTTCTTAAAACTGGGTGGGTATTCACACGCTTCGCGCGATTTAAAAGCAAGACCCTATGTTTCCGGCTGAGGGCTCTGGCCCTGCGGGGCTGCATAAACACTAAACAGTACTTTTATACCCAAAACTGTTATAAATTGACATGTCTAGAACCACTTTTTTAGTTTTTAACTTGTAATTTTGCGAGAAAAGAGGTTCAAAGGCTCGCAATCATTTAAATCGGTTTGATATTTTTTAGAGAGAGAAAGTTTCTCCTAGACGAAGAATACTTTGCTATCACATCACATTTGTGTTTTGAGCGGTACTCGGATTTAAATTGTTTGTACCTTATACTTACTTTTATCAACTATCAATGCCTTTCCTTAAAGTGCATGTCCATTTGAGAGTTTTTTCGCTAATAAACTCTCGACAGCTTGGAATCCTGCGAACTAATTGCTCTCCGCGAGCTACTTTCATAGCTGTGGTCACTTGCGAGTTTACTCTCGAGAGTGATCTGAGAGCTACTTTCACAGTTTTTACTCTCAAATAGACATGCACCATTAAAGTTGCATAAATTAGAAAAAAAAAAAACTTAAAGACGGAACATGGTATCATACGTTTAGTTTGTAGTCGATCGATGTTGGTTTTGTGAAGAGGTTAGTTTTAATGTAATAAAAAGGTTTTTAACTTCAAAGGGTTAGAATTTGCTCAATTATTGAAAATACGCATACACTGACTTACGAAAAGTTTTTGTTAACTTTTAGCAAAAAAACAAATAAATTTCACGCACGTCTGTTTTGCACGTACTTTTAAGAATGTTTAAAATTTGGATGTTACTAGAGGTACATCTAAAAAGCAAACAGTTTTCATATACAAAAATAAAAATCGTCTTAGTTCTTGAAAAAATTTGCATTCCGATTGCGGAATCTGCAATATTTTACTCTGGGGAGTCGAGTCGGGAACTTTTTTAATTGGTTTTAAGACAATTGTGTACGAAATTAATGAACAATGCATTTTTATCTACAAAACCTTTATGCGGATAAAAAGAAAAAAACAATTATATGCAGAGCGGTTGGTCGTTGGAGTCATAGAATCTGTAATCTTTATTATGAAAAAAGTGGTGTCTAACCGGGCGCCGCGCCGCCGCTGCCTAATTCGGTTAATTGGCTGAGGATTTTATGAAGCTAAATTTCGTAAATTTAAATTTTCATGCTGTTAGCTCTCAAATTGGTTCAACAGTTAACGAGAATACTAAAACCAAGTTTTATTGCTAAGCTTTATGATAATCTTCTGTCGTTTTTAAGAAAACATTAAGTTGATAATTATTTAAAAAATAATTCAAAATTTGCAATTTGAACTATATTAACCGTTATCGCAAAAATGTCTGATGCAATAAACAAGACATCAAAAGCAATGCGTATGCATTGAAAAAAATAAACATGAATCACATAATAATCACTTGCATTTCACAAGAACTTCTTTGGAATATTAGTACCTTATTTTAAGTATCAATCTGCCTGTGCACTCGGTGCCGCCGATGATGAAATGAAAAATATTTAATAATTATATTAACACGACTTTCTTCCATCGATTTCAACTTTTCCGTATCAATTCAGTGGTTAACTGAAGACTAAGCAAATAAAATAATACTCCCCCGTTTTTATACCCAAATTGTTTACTGTCGTACTTTTTGTAAAAGATGATGAAATTTCAATTCTTTTAAAGAAAACTTGAATTATCCCAAAATATTCCCGACACAATGAAACAAGAATATGTGTCTGTTTGTGTGGCTTTAGAGACATGCCAACAGTGGGACAATGTGTAGCCTATATTTTACACTTCCATAAACAAAACAGTATTTTGATACGGTGGACTAAGGTATTGTCATTGAGTTCTGATCTGATAAAAAGATTTCTTATTAAATACAAAATCACAGCGAACCAAGTCAGAGCAATAAAAAAATGTAATACCCATATGAGGAGTTTTCGTAAACGTCTGACTAACCGATTGCTGCAATCATGAAATTAATAAATACATAAGTAGTTTTTATTAAATGAAAATTATTATCTATTGCATTAAATCATAAATAAAAACACAAAGGTATTGCATTTAAAAAAGTGTGATTTTTATTAATTTTTGTAATTGCAGAAATTTGTAGTCAGAAGTTTACCAAAACACGTTATGACTGCTTTTACTCAATTAATACCCTACATGGAACATGACAAATAGACAAACACCTTGGAAATTTAATTAAATAACGAAAACACAAACTTATTCAAAAAAGAAACAAAAACGTTTGACAAAAATAGCCATCAACTTATTTTCTGCTCTTCTATTGGTAAACAAAAAAAAAAAATAACAAACAAATATTTAAAATTCCTTTCACCATCGACGTCATCAGTTCGAGCTTATACCCTAAGTTTATTCGAGTTTGTTGGTTGCTTCAAGTAATTTTATAACAATTTCATAATTCTGTTATGTTAAGCAAACTGGCGTACACGTCGACATCATTGTCGACGTCTGCTGTTTTAGTTTTACATAAGATTTGTGTAACAACAAATGTAATAACGATGAAGATAATAAAAAGAAAATGAAGATAAGATTAGGGCTAGAAAGAAGCCTTCTACCTTCTTAGAATCTATTCGTAGCGAATAAATTAAATTAAAATGTAAATAAAAACAACGCGAACCACGTCGGCAACAAAAGTGTACAAGACACACAAGACATATAAAAAGTTTCACTTTCTTCGCCGCCAGACAAAAAAGTACCTACATGGTTGATATCGATATTTATGTACCTACAATTGCAACATATTTATTAGGAATTTAGAAGGTCCTCCATTCTGTGGAATAACCGCGCTAGCAAGAAATTACTCTTTGTACTCACTATTTCCATGGAAATTAATCTCTTGTACGTTAGAAAATTAGTGTATATAAAACTTTTATTGGCCTTAACTATGGAACCAGAATCAAATAAAAATAAAATTAAAAACCAAAAAAGAGAAAGGATTCTTTGAGGGGGTGGCTGAAGGTGAATCGTTAAGCGATCTCGTACTTTTACTATTGAAAAGGAGTGTGCACCTGTTTTTTTATTTGATTTCAACTTACAAGGCAAAAGATTTTATTTTTTATCGAGTTCACGGCCAATGTCCTTTTATGTATTATTATTTTTTGTCGTTTTTTATGTGTATTCTTTAGATGGAATATACAGAAAAAACCAAAATAGATTTTTTCGACTGGGAGTTTTTCGTTCCTTTGATTTTTGGTGTGTTTGTGTATATCTGTCAAATTGGCGTCATCACAGCTGTCAAATCAAGTAGTTCAAATTTTTGCCGTTTTGGGAAAATTGAAATGAAGAGCTTTTTTGTAGAAGTGTGTTCGTAGAGCAGTGATGGAAATGGATTTTTTTGATTGTACTAAACGACGAAAATAAAACGACTGCTGAAAAACACCAAATCGATGCATCAATTCATGTGCTATGTCCGATTTTGCTGTTTTTGGCAACCTTAATTAAAGTAGTGTATATATTAATATATTTTGTTGTTTACTGCGGTCTAATTTTTTGTTATGTCGAATTCCTTTCAACAAAAAATTCGATTTTTTAACTGCACAATCGATTTTTTAACTGAAAAGAATCGATTTTTTGTCTTTCAATAATAGGAATTTTTTGTTGAAAGGAAGTTGACATAAGATATGTTCGTTCGCTTTACTTTTGTCGAATTCTTTTTAACAAAAAAATTGATTTGTTTAAAAGAAAAAATCGACTTTTCTGGACAAATCCCTTGTATTAAAAGAAAAAATTCGATTCTGTTTAGAAAAAAAATCGAATATTTTTGGTAAAAGGAATTCGACATTTGAAACTTTGTGATTTTCTGAGCACTTAAGTACAGTTTTATTTTTTTTATTATAAAATTTAACATAACTTTGGATTGAAATTCACACAAATGCTCATAAAAATCAAGATATATGTAAATTAATTTAAATCTTAAAATTAAATCCACGTTCATATTATTCACTCGTAAAATCCGCAGTTTAATCGAAACTTAAAAATCCATATTCAATATATCGAATTGAATTTAAACTGCTCTCCGGAGGACAGTTTTACATCAAGATTTAAAATTATATCCGTTACAAGTTCCCATTGTTGCGCTCCAAAAAAAAAGTTATTCATATTATATAGATATAAAAATAAATAAATTATAGTTCAAAAGTAAGAAAAAGTGGAAAAATAAAAATTGGATTAAGGCTTAACTACATCAAAGACTTTTTGCAAAAAGTAGGGCAAAAAGTGAAAATGTGATGAAAAAAAATATGCCTACAGATGCCTGTGTGCGAAAAAATTGTGTTTTATCTGTAGTATCAGTTTAAAATGATATACCAAACACTATTTTCGCCGGCTTTTTCGCACACAGGCATTTCTAGCGCATTTTTAAGTTTTTCACTTTTGTACTTTTTGCAAAAAGTCTTGAATGTAGTTAAGCCTTTAGAGTGAATAATATATAGACATGGATTAAAATTTTCGGATTGAATACATCCAGTTGGATTTACGATTCACTTAAATCCAATGTCAATAATATGGCCGTTAAAGTTAATATACAAAATTTATAATTCAAACTGGTGGTATTTATTAGATTTTTGGGAGTGTTTCTCACTGGAAAACTTATAAAAATGATGCAGAAAGCTTAAATTTTGGTTTAAAAAAATTGTGTATATTCTTTTGCACAAAAAAACTGCGCTAGTGGGAAAAAAATATTTTTACTTTTGTAATTTTGCAGAAAGTGGCCAATGTAGTTAAGGCTTAACACTGATTTTTCAAATTTTTTTAAGTTTGAAAACCATTTTTGGCAACAGTTTGCATTACTTTTTTTTGTTGATACTTATTTAAAGTGCCTTTTATAATAAGTCAAAAAAGCTATCTTTCTCAAAAATCGGCAAAGAATTGTTCAATTTAAGAACTTTTCAAGATCACCTTGGTCATTTAACAACATAACTATGGTGCTCTGGAAAATAATTCTTAGACGCGCTTTTCCTTCGAAGTTCGGAAGAGTGTATCAGCACAAGCTGAAAACCACCATCTTATTTTTAAAGATTATTTTGACTATCGCAAGTAACTGACGTAAAGAAAAAGGTTTTTACTACAAATTTGAATTCCTACAAAAAACATTTCAAGCAACTGTTTTCCATGATCGCTTCAGTATCTTTAGTTTAACACTTCGTCTTGCTCATTTTATGAAGGAAGAGTGACTACACATGCCAATTTATGACATTTCCATTTATAAAAGTAATATTTATGCAGCCCGCAGGGCAGAGACCTCCGCTGGAGGGCATATTTCGGGCACCAATGTTTTTTACAATTAGTGCAAACGCACTTCCAATCGCAAAAAAAATGTTATAAAATGGCATTTCTTAACCGAAACCCCAACTTCTTTTTTCTTTATAAAGTACTGTTTATGCGGACCTGTTGCACCAAGGTGTTCCGCCCGTGGGCACCCAGTTCTTTTTTTTTTAATTCGTGAGAAGCCCGCTCATGCAAAGCCACTTTTAATGGCGAAAAATTGGTAAAACTATTTAAAATTGGCATTTCTCTGTCCGGTCCTTTAGTAAAACGATAAAAATGTAAACGGTTTTCATTATGTTTATTTGGTCTCAGCAGAGCGTTAGGATGAACAAATCTCAAAGAATAACAAACTTTTCCAGAATTGTTTAGATTATAATTATTATGATACAATATCTTGGCTTTCTCACATGTCACTTCTTTCTTTTGAGTTCTTCCTTTACACCTTCGATTTCTTGCTTCAGATTGTTATTGAACGACCTTACGAACACTCTAAAAAAAAATACATGTTATCATGCTTCACAAAAAAACAATGTTCACTTACTTAAATTTTTCTGGGGTCATATCAGTCAAACCACGACGATCTGCCATGCTCTTCGTCTTGTACATCATTGACACAACCAATTGGGCAGCCCTTCTCATTGGATAGCTTTCGGCCATCTTTTGAATGAGCTGTTCATTGTTGGCTAAATATCGAAAGAGGATTCGCAGAACCATTTTCTAGAATTGAATGTTTTTGTATTTTCTAATCAGCTGCTGTTTCAACTTGAGTTGACTCTTGAGAAGCTCTAGCTTTTGAAGTTGTTCCTCTTTGTTGTAATCGATACCTGGCAATTGCTTTATTTGATTGCGAGCACTTTCGAATCGTTTTTGTAGCTCTAAGATCTATGAAGAAAATTAATTAACAAGTCTGATGTATGTACAAATATTTTACTTTCTGACTGCACTCCTGGGATTCTCTTTGTTTGGCTGCGTTGTCGAGAGGATCCTTTTCCACACTGGAACAATGAAATATTTTTTGTTGTTTTATATAATGCACAATGTACTATAGCAAACTATTTTTGCGGCATTTGACAGTAAACAAAAGCGCATTTTTTAATCTATAAATAAAAATAAAGAAAATATAATACAAAATTACCAACGAATGATGTCGTAGATAACAGGCAATAGTTCAATATCGAGTTGGTCGACTGTCAAAGTGCCAGTGGATTCAGCTGCAGTGTTTGTATTAATTTGTTGATTTTTATTATCAATAGATTCTGATGGGGAGAGGTCCATATTAGATGAGATAAATAAATCTTTTAATTCATTGTGATTTATTGAACTTCGAAAGAAAACATTAAAAATTCGTGTTGGCTTGACAGATGTGAGATGTGTACTTTTTTCTTTTGTAGAGATTTCAGATGACAGCAAATGTTGACAATCGGAAGGATGTGTTCATGAATTTTGATTTAAATCAACAGTAGTGCCAAGCAAACCTTTTATGGTAGAACTTGCGTTTTAACCGAAAAAACCATTAATGGTGTTTTCGATTTCAACCATTTCAGATTTGGGGGTCAAAATACAGACCAATCGTTGTGAATCGAACGACCGGATTGTTTTTGTTTTTTTTTTAATGTGTGAGTTCTTTGTGTGGAAATTGGAAGGAAGTCAAAACACGTTTTTTCCACACCAACGCGAATATTCGGCGCGAAAACAACAATAACAACACGTGGTTGTCAAACAAAACAACACCTTGTTATTATTGTTTTCGTTCGTCGCGCCGAATATTCGCGTTAGTTTGGGAGAGCCTTAATTCTCATACTGTACGAGTTTTGTACTTTTGCTAATCCAAAATACAAGGTCAATTGAACATTTCAATTGAAAGTACACAAACCAAAAGTTGCTGGAGATTTTTTTGACTTTCTTTAAATCTCCTTAACAATCTCTTGTACCTTTCACACGCAAGAAACAAAACCCAAAGAGATTTGCTTGTTTTCCTTTTAAACTACCTTGGTTGAACGCAAACAAACGTAGTGTGAATAGGAACGACAAAAAAATCTCCGGAATTTGTTGACCAGGGAGATTTTGTTTACCCCTCTTTCTTCCTGCCCTTCTCGCCAATGAACTGATTGTTGCTGGAAACTCATTTCCTTCGTGTTAAAAGGGACATGGTTTACAGGCAGTGGGTTTTGAAGAAGGCAGCTATATAGGGAACTTTTAACCCGAAAATGGATTTGTATACTTAAACTACGCGCTTTACCTCCACATACAATTGTGTTTCCGTTGTTTTTAATATTTTTTTTTCTATTTTCAAGTCATTTTTTTAGAAAAATTGCCCCTCCCGCATAAACGGCGGGAAATAGACCCCCTTGTATTTGTTATTTTTTTCTTTTCTTGACTTAACGTATGCGCTCTAGCTTTTTGTCACACCGTAAGCGAAACACACTGAATTGAATGTGTTATTGAAAACCCCGAAATTATTCCAGAATATACCGGTCCAGTGCCAACGGATTCTGTAATTTAATTTTCGATTTAATTTTGGGAGTGTTCCATTCCTATCGAATATGGAAAATTTGGAGTGAATGGAGTGCAACAAATTTCCATATTCTATAGGAATAAAACACTACCAAAAATCAAATGGAACAAAACTCATGTTTTTATTTGTTTCAGTTCTCATAGTTTCTCGACCAATAAATTGTATCGATGTGAGGGTTACAGAACGAAGACACTGGTCTTTAAAAATCATTCATTGAATTCAATTCAAAGATTGCATTCATTGACTTCACTTTGAGGCTTAACATTTTCTTCTTAATATTTTCGATTGGCAGTATGACATATTTTAACACTTAGCAAAAAGTGCAAAAGTGAAAAACTAAAATATGCGGTGGAAATGTCTGTGTGTGAAAAAGCGTTCGAAAATTATATTTGATACCTATGTAAATTTAAACACAATTTTTTCGCACAAATCACTTTTTGCCATACTTTTTGTAAAATGTCTCGAATGTGGTTAAACCCTTAATCCATCTACCTATGTGTTAAATATTTGTTTGGACATTATTTCCTTGGGAGTTATTGAAATAAAGGATAGGACATCTGCTGTTTTCTTTTTAGATTTTGCGGAAAAATAAATACTACTTTATTTTACTTAAATGTTTAACTTAAAGTTTAAATTGCACTCGGTGCAGTGGCGTGGCAGCATAATAATAAAATTTGTTATTTGGTCTTAGATTCTAAAGTTAGTCTATTAACCTAAGATATCTATTATGAATCTTCGAGAGACCTAACACCCCGGGCCCCGCCCTGTTAACACTTTAAGGATACACACCTGGCAATTTCTCTCAAAGTAAGTGTAAATAATGAAAAATCGACTCTTCAAGGATGCCCAAAACTAAAAAAAAAAAATACGAAAGCATTACAACGAACAGGAGGAAAACATGCTAATAATGTCGGATTTTTGTACTGATAATGTCCTTGAAACACCAACTAGCACCTAGACAATGAAAAAATTGAAAAATGCCGTCAAAGCATCTTTTTGAAGTGGAGCCAAGTGGAAGGCCGTGGTATTGGAAAAATGCAGGTAATTATGGAGTATATATACACGTTATTGAAATTGTCCTTCGATATTGTGCATTCTATATCTTTTCTCCCATTTAATAGATGCAGGGTGAATATTTGAATCTTGATTAAGAAACCAGACGTGGACTTAAAAATAAACAAAAAAAAAAATAAAAAAAATTTAATTTCTATGAAAAAAAATCGATATTTTTTAAGGAAGGTTGCATTGTGGTGTTTATTTAGACGTATACTATGCAGGAAGGGTGGATATATTCCCTTAAAGAAGAAGCCTTTTGTGTTTATTTTTTAAGTTTCAAGATTAACTGGCTGAACAGAATGGTGACGCAGACGGAGACGGAGCCGGAGCTGGAATAGCTGTCAAAATATTGAATACACGCAAATTCAATGTTGCGAACACAACGGAACGTAGACGCATACGGAACTGCAGACGCAGACGGAAGAGTTCACCAACTTTTAACTTTTCACGTACGGCACTTTTGACGTTTCAAATTGTATGGAGAATAAAAACAACTTTTTGGGTCGGAAAAAAATATTGTGGTTATTTGTATCGCGAAAAAAATTATTTATTAAAAGGAAAATTATTGGAAACAAAAAATGTGAATTCTGAGCTTGTACACAAGAATATTCTTTTGTTTTTCTTTAAAATACTTTCAAAGCTGTACAGCTCCATTGTGGACATGTAAAAAAAATAACGTACGACACTTTTTGACAGCTCTTCCAATTCCGTCTGCGGCTTCAGTTCCGTCATCTATTCTGTTCAGCCAGTAAGGATCATTAAAAAAATTTAATTCTGTATTTATTAAATAAAGGGGTTTGCATTAGACTTTATGATTTTGATTATTTGTGTTTCATCTACACAATTATTATACATCTATACATATATGAAGGAGGTTCTTATTTTGATTTGTTCTGTAAAACAAGTTAGGTACCTAATCATAAGTCTGAGAGGCGACTGCGAGAGGGATGATTATGTATAACCAACTATCGACCAAACAGGCCCTACATACTTAAACTCCCAAAAAACTTACCTACTCTAATGAACTATCTCCTACCAAAATAAGGACTTTGGTTCATTATGAACTAATTGGAAAGCCATTGCTTGAGCATCTAAATAGTGTTAAGTACATAATCAATTAGGCATCCATTAAAAAACAACTCATTTCTGAGTTTTCATGTATATGTATTTCAGTGAAGAAAAAAAAAAGTTTAAAATTCATTATTTTAAACCTCAATTTAAATTCTCTCATTTAATTTCTGCAAAATTGCTCACAGTTAAATAATCCAAGTCTTGAATTGCCTTTTCAATAGTGTCATTTAATTTTTTCCCAACAACACTATCCAACTCTTTTGCCAGAACTCGAACAGCTCGTTTAAGATAATCACGAGCAAGATTGAATTTTTCCAATGCTTGTCCGGCACTAATGGGTGTATTCTCAAGGATACGTCTGGCTTCTTCTTTGAGCACAGTTTGCATTTCGAATAAAATGATTCCAACATAAATTGACAACCTTATTGTAAATGGATCTAATTTGTCACAAATAGCAAGCAGGTCCTTGCACATTTTCATTTTCTTCTCAAGTTGTTGTTCGGTAAGAACCTGCAAGGTATATCCAGACTCTGTACCATAGAGTTGAATAAGAGAATGCTTTAAGGCAAATATCTGATAATGATGTGGATGTAAGAATTGGGATAGTTTTTCAATTAGTGCTTCAAGCTGACGAATAGTTGGCTTAGTTGCCAGGGCTCGTTCCACGTCTTCATTTATTTGTGTTAGTAAAAATCTGACCTGGAGAACCAAATTCACATTAATTTAAACCCAGTTAATAAGCTGGATGGTATAATCATACTCACCTCTTCACCGCTAATTATCATGGGACATGTATCACACATCCAATCAGTCTTCGACGAAAGCGGATCCTTCGGCAGCTGTATGCCACCGCACTCCTTACCAACATCTCCCACACATATCATTCCACTGAAGTACGTTTCGAACTCTGTCGGATCTCGACAACGGTCACATCTACACAAGAAATGCTTGGTTATCTGAAGATGTTCATGTCGCATTTGTGTGCCCCATAGCATATTTGAGTACATAATCTGTAGGTGTTCACCTTTGCGGATGTCTCTTCCGGCAACAACAGAGATTTTAAATCCATTTCTATGGTCAAATTGAAAATAACAATTCGGGTGACATGTGTGTTCCATCATGCAAGCAATATAGAAGACTCCACTAAGCTCCATACCACTAGGTAAATTGATACACATATAATTAGTTTCTATAATTCCACAGATTTTGTGCAAGACATCGGCTCCACTTTTTTGTAAGAATTTCTCTTGTTTTTTGTTTTCCAGATGATTGAGTTTTTGAAGATAGTTTTTTTGGAGATAAGTTACTATACGATCTTGGGCTTCCCTAGAAATACAAGTAAACTTGTGAATAAAACTAAAATATGTTCATATTTAAATTTCAATTTTTAAATTTTTAGGCAAAAACTTAATTTTGCTTATGTTAAGTATTGAGATACATATATTTCAGAATAAGTTTTAAACCAGTTTACGAGCCGAAACCAACAACATGTCTATAAATTTAATATTAAATATGATAAGTTGAACCTATCTATCTCTAACTTTAGCCAAAATCAAACTATAAGTTTATTTCATTCAGAAACCAGTACATATGTACATATACAGCCTTATTTATTAGATTTCAATAATACGAAGCACTTACTCCCTCTTTACGCCACGTCAAAACAAATCTTATTTATAAAATATATTATCAAAAAAATGACAACTATAAAACTCTGGTTATTATAAACGTAAACAAACCCCAGCTAACTTTCACAATTATTCATTTTAAGTAATTATTTTTTATTTTATCTAAATATCTATCTATCAAATAAATGGATAAGCAAAATAAAAGAAAACGGTATGAAAACTTGGATTTCGTTTGCACACCTTTTTGCAAATGCAACACGATGCCGATTTCATGTCAAAATGACATAAATACTAAAACGGCTTTACTCCGGCTTTATTCCTCCTATGTACCAGTTTTAGCTTACTCCGCCTCTATTCCACGTGTATTTTTTTATAAATATTTTTTTCAGGATTAGAGGTGTCGTAAGGTCGGAGTAACCTTACTCCGTCTCTAAAACGAGTTAATAAATAAGGCTGATAGAGTTGTATTTATTAGATTTTTCACTTTTTAAATATACATTTGCATATTGCATTTGTCAAGGTTTAGGCAATCAAGCTCCTTGCGCAAAGTTAGATTAATTGGAAAGGTTAATTTATAACTTGGACGACTGGTCTAAAGTTAGACAACGATTATTATACAGGGTGATCGGTATTAGATGCACCAAACTGCTGGAACGAGTAGGTTGGGTTAAAACAAGAAAAAATCGTATGAGAGGGGAGGGGGGTCTATTCCCCCCCGTTTAGGCAGGAGGGGCAATTTTCTAAAAAATTGACTTAAAACAAAAAAAAAATATTTATAAACAACTGTACAATTTAAAATGCCATGCTATACCTTTTCGGAAAGCCAGGAATCTCTTCCTTTCATTTCATTTTAAATTGAGTTGTGTTAGTGAATAGTTTTTGAAAAATGAAAAAAAAAGTTTCAAACTAATTTTTTTTAAAATTTTATGTAATTAAGTATAATTTTTGTTTTCAAAATTCAGTGTTCTTATTAATTTTCAATAAGAAACAGAAAACCGGACGCTAAAATGTCTTTTAGTTTTTGAGAAAATTGAAAATAACGAAATCTACTTTACTACATATTTTGTAGAAATAGGATCTTTTGAACAACAAAATAATGAATTTAAGGAAAACTTACTTTTGTTATTTTCAATTTTCTCAAATACTAGACTAGATTTTGACATCTGGTTTTCAATGTTTGACTAAAAATTGATGGGAGTATTGAATATTTAAAATAAAGAAACTACTAAATAACGTAAAATTTTGAACAAAATCAGTTTGAACACAATTTTTAATTTTTTTTTTTCAAAAATTTAAGTTTAAAAATTAAGTTTTAAAACACTGTTCACTAAAAGAATTTAATTTATAAACAAAATGAAAGCACATATTTCTGGCTTAACAAAAAACTATAGCAAGTCGTTTTAGCCATAAGCGATGTTTTTTAATATTTTTTTTTCTGTATTAAGTCAATTATTTTAGAAAATCGCTCTTCCTGTTATTTTCAATTTGCTCAAAAACTTAAAGACATTTTAGCATCCGGTTTTCTGTTTTTGACTGAAAACTAATAAGAGCATTGAATTTTGAAAACTAAAATTATACTTAATAACATAAAATTTTGAAAAAAAAATAGTTTGAAACTTTTTTTGTCATTTTTTTTTCAAAATTTCGAGTTTGGAAATTAATTTTTCAAAAACTATTAAGTAACACAACTTAATTTAAAACGAAAATCAAAGAAAAAATTTCTGGTTTTCCAAAAAGGTATAGGATGGCATTTTAAATTGTACCGTTTTTTTAAATATTTTTTTTCTGTTTTAAGTCAATCTTTTAGAAAACTGCCCCTCCTTCCAAAACGGGGGGAAATAGACCCCCCCCTTCCATACGATTTTTTTCTTGCTTAACTCAACCTACTCGCTTCCAGCAGTTTGGTGCATCTTATACCGATCACCCTGTATAATAGATTTCTTTCTAGTATACTTACTGATAGAGCTCTGTATCTAGACGTTCTTCTTCGTGACTCTGCATATCCATCAATTCGGACCATTTCTTCATGTTTTGCACCTGAAGTAATAAACACTTCAAAACAAACAGCGAATCGCTTCTATAATAATCATTGAGAGATTTGATGTCCCGATTTACTGGTCCAGAACCAAGAATCAAAACTGAACACTCGACTCCATGTAGTTTAGGATTTTCAAGTCCAGCACAGTTAAGTGAACAAATTGGCCATTTGCACCTTTTGAAAGACAACATTAATTTTAAAAACCTTAATAAAGTTTATTTTTGAATTTTTGAACATTTAAGTAAGCAATGCAAAGTAACAATAAAGTCACCATTTCATGGAAGGTTTATTATTTAAAACATATTAAAAAAAAAAAAAAAAAACTATTAAAAACTGGAGTAGTTGATACGCTGATAGCATTTTCTCACCTCGGACACTGATATCCATCTACACGACAAGGTGTGAAACATCCAACACAAGGCATCACTGGATTCATTTCATCATTTTTACTCAAATACCATTTGGGCCCAACAACCAAAGGTGCCTCCGTAAAGACCACTTGATCAGCCTTAATATCTCGTGTTGCTATTAAAAATCGACCGAGTTCGTCACTTTTAGCTATTTTAAATGGACGACATTCAGATTTGTGTGTTTTCCAGTGAGCTCTCTGATGCTCGGCCCCGCAATAGGAAATATTTTTACATGCCGAACAAAATTGCTTAGCCGGAATTTTACAAACTGCACAATTTCCACCTTGTTCAGTCATAATATTTCAGTGGGGGATGTTTTCGTTAATTTTTAAAGGAAAATCAAAGATAATAAGTATCTAAAAGAATTTCACTTTTTATAACTCTTTAAAAGGTTATTTTTTAAACAAAATAATCACAAAATTCTCGGAGTAATTTAGCGTGCGAAAGTTTTTATTATTCAAGAGAAATTGCTCAACTGAAATATAGAGCTAGAAAAATTTTTCACATTAGATCGATCGGGATCGAGTTTGTTTGGTTTATTTTAGGAATTCATCATGAGAAAATTGAGAAATAATGCACAAAAGAGAGAGAGAGAGTAAGAGTTTAAGAGAATAATTTGAAGAAATATATTTTTAAATTTATAATTAATCTTGCATTACTATTTTTTTTTGTCTTCAATCAAAAAATGAAATGAATTCCTTCTGCACCTGGACAAAAGATTGGGAATTAATGCACAGTTCTTAAAAATAAATTCGGTAAAAAATGATTTAAATTATACGATTTCAAAAGAATAATATTTATGTGTAAGTAAATATAATATGTTAGCGTATTATAATTTGTGTTTTTGGGATATACAGTGTAACGTGCTTAAAGTGATAACGCACAATAAGTTTTCCTTTAAAAATATAAAATTACGTTTTTAATAAAATTGATATTTTGATGCTGAGGAAGTTCATTAAGATTTAAAATTTGGTGCGGGGAGAGTGCGATAACTCAGGCGCCCCAAAACAATAACGGATTTTTATAGAGAGGTTGAATACAATAATTTGTTACTAAAGGATGGGGTTTATCTCTCCCCGTTTAGGAGGCAGGGGCAATTTTAGAAAAAAATGACTTAAAATGAAAAAAAAAGTAAATTATTAAAAAACAACGGCAATATCTGCAATGAAGTAACTATACTGGGTTTGAAACTCAGAAATCTGTTTTTTAATCATATATTTAAATTAAATTGTTTACGTCAACAGTTCTTAATAAATTCGCATGCAAACTCAAACATTTGATTTAAAAAAATAAAAAAAAAGTTTAGACCAAGTTTTTACAAAATTGTGAAACAAGGGGCTGAACTGGCTTTTTGTGGTCAAAAAAAATCCTTATTAAACCACTCAGAGTGTTTATTTCAAATATAAAAAATGGCTTGTTCTTATATTTTTCATCGTTACAGAGGATCATAACTAAGGTAACATTTTCGACCGCCTATGATGCCTTTCATATGGGAATCTTTAAAAGATATTCCTAACAGATTAACGTACTGAGGCAATATTTCTTTTCCTCTGGAGGCACCTAAGCCTAGGCATCAAAATTTTCAGACTCTTGTATATAAACTTCACTTTATTTCCAGAAGTGTGTTAATTTATTTGTCATTCCCAAAGGCAGTTTATAAAATCCCTTAAGATTCAGTCTTCATCTTACACAAATATTTGTTATGCTCACGCTTCAATTCCTTTCACACCCTTCTAAATATTTCCACATGCTTGCTTTTTACATCTTTCATTATTTATGATGAAAACTGAGAAGAACTCTCTGTTCAACTCTTTGGAGAATGATTACAAAATCTTCTTAAAGAACATAATACACTCCGCAATGCAATTACTTTCCAGATTAATCGTGGTTTATACTAAGAAGTGCAGCCATCATCATTAAAATGCTGCAAATTCCCATTTATCCTTTTGCAATCAAGTTAGCTCCACACTCTAACTATAATGTAGGTATAAGCCGTTTACTCTTTCTTTTCACACTTTGCTGAGAGTTCTTACCGCGCGCCACCGCCAAACTTTCCCTCCCCTATAATTACGGCACTGTAGAGTGGAATGTTCTTCTTCAAGAGTTGTAGATAGATTAACCGGAATAGATATAGAATCCTCAAAACGACATCTCGAAAATGTAACTTCGTTTTTGTGCTTAGATGTGTGTTTGTGAAAATTGCTTTTATGTCTAGACCGGGGAAAGAAACTTTTAGCAATTCTCGTCAAGGCTATAGTGGCTGCGCTCCTATGTTGCTGCTCTAATGCACGCAAGGCATACCCCAGACCCCAAAAACTACCGCTATTATATATTACTTTATATGCGCTACACTAAATGAAATGTCTGCACTTCCTCTCTTCACTACAACCGGAAGTATACCCATTTTAATTCGTTTCTTATTTTTTACTTGAAGAACTATTCAGCAGTGATGTAGTGTCTTCATTGTGTGCAGTTGTCGAGTCCCTCAGGACAAAAAACATCACACATACTCAACTCCAATCCACAAAGTGGATCCTTTTCAAAGTATTTTATTCTTCATTCAAATGTTTTCTTCTTATTTTTTTTTCTACTTTTAAATAGCTCCTTCTACTAACAACAAAAGTGCACTGAATTAACAAGATCCACTAAATGAAAAATGCGAAACATCTCTATAGGTCCTTGATATATTTATAATGCAGTATTCCCATCATGAAAAGATGTCTTAGATAAATAAAAAAAGATTTATTTTGAAGTACATCGGTAGTTGTTGGTTTCTCACATGGATCTGCCTTAATGCGAAATTATTCTGACACAATCCCAAAAGACATTTCTTTGATTTTTAGGACATAAATTGAATTATCCAAGCTAACTGGTTTATTTTGTTTATACACAAAAACTTAGGTGCCCTTTCCTTGCTTGCTTAATTTTGCTGGGATGAAAAGGATTTCACACAAACTTAAATAAAGCAAATTTGGAGCGCCTCCAACCTAAAAGATGGGCATGAGATTTTGTAAAATTAATTAGCTCTAAAAGAATTATGTATATAATTTTATCAAATATCTATTTGTTACTAAATTTAAGAAATTGTAATTTTTATAATTTTACTTGCTATAAAACGATGATGAAGAAGTCCAGCAAAGTGGGTTGGTGATGGGTACTCAGCTTTAAAACCGCAGTTGATAGTACATAAGAAGCAAGTTTGTGGGACCCAGTCGTGCATTTTATTTATAACAGTTCTATGAAACTATATTAATCTAATATGTCAAAGCCAAAAACATCAAAAAGAAAAGTGCAAATAAATCTTATCATAAAAAATTTTCCTTGGGGAAATCAAACAAAAACCACTAGAAAAAAAATGTCAGATTGCTGTTCGCGGAAGCGACAAAAGCCTTTTTCCCAGAAAGGGAATAAAAAACTAAAAAATTGTGCAAAGTGGATGACGTTACTGCTTAGCCTTTTCACCACCACAAACCATTCCATGTCAACCGTTGATATACACACAGACAACGCCTTAACGCCTTTGAAAAAGGATTCAGCGTTCAAGATGATATGGCCATGATGGGATAGCATAAGCAAATCTAACTTTACACAGACAGAGTCTCTTATTTAGTTTGGAGATGACATGTCATCCGGATTTTATCAGGGACAGGCAATATTTCTTCTTAAATTCCAACAAGAGTAATTAAAACTTCAATGGGCACATTTCTGAGTGGAACTATATTTTTATCCTTTTATAGATAAGAGGAGTCCAAGAGACAGAATAATTGTTCGTATTTCTTCGACATTAATATTGTCTATCTGCCTGTGTGAACCAATGTAATGGACAGAGGCAGACGTAATCATCCACCTAGGAGGTTGGAGTAGCTACAGAAATTACAAAGAAGAGTTTAAAGTTTTACCCAGAATATTACATTTCCCGTCTTAAGGCAAAAAAAAGTTTAGTCAAGGAGTTATTTGCATATTTTACAAGGAAAATCTTAAATGAAGAATGCAATGATGGTGTCAAGGGATAAAGAAAGAACCGTTGACATAGATTCCTGGTTAAGTCACAAGCAAAAGACGTAGGTAGTTGAGCTGCTATACTTTTGTTTTTGTGTCGTTTGGGCATTACTTGAGGATGATTTTGTGTTCCTTTGTTTATTATTTTCTCTGATGCAACATTAACGTGCATCAGATTTAAAAAATTTAAATAGATAAATTAAACTGAGAGGATGGATTAATGTTAAAGAAAATTAAATGCGCTTAGGGATAAATCATATTGAAAAGATAAGGAGACAATTTTCAGTGGCTTAATAGAACTAAGGTAGTTTTTTACTCAAGAAAAATGATAGCAAATGCTCTCAAAAGAGCTTAAATGACATTTGCATACCATCCTTAATGGAGGGGGCGTTGTTATTTAATTTTTTTTAATAATCGTTGAAAAACAAATATCTTGGTAGTAAAAGGTCCTTAAGTATCCCGTTATTTATTAGTTAGTGGGTTAGTTGAACTGTCACGCCGGAAATTTTCAAATTTTCCGTTAAAACCTGAAATGCATTTCATCGAAATCAATTTCAACACTAGACTAAATATGATGTTTAAATGATTTTCTTTAATTTTGAGAACAATTTAATATACCAACATTTTTGGGAGCTATCCCTGTTCTAGATGAGCTGAAACAAGAACTCAAATTTTTTGCTGGCACATTGTTTTTAACTCAAAATTAAGAAACAAAAGATAAAATATTTTATTTTGGTAACAAAGTACTTTGTGGCTCGTATTGAATTAGTCTACTTGTAATTGCCAGTTGGATTTGTTTGTTTTTTTTTTACTTTTTTTTTACTCTTTATTTTATTTCTTCAACGAGTTAACACAGGCTGGTTCACATAAGCATTCACAAAAGCATGAAGGATGGGACGAAATAAGAAAAATAATCTTAAAAATCGACTAGAAATGGAAAAAAAATAATAGAAAAAAAAAGAAAACACCTACAGTATCATGCTTTATCTTTGATTTTTTTTATCCTGTTTTTTATTTAAGTTTTTTAGTGAAGAGTTTTTGAAAAATTAATTTTCAAACTCAAAATTTTGAAAAAAAAAACGAAAAAGAATTTTAAAATTTAACGTTAAGTAGTATTTTTATATTTAAAATTCAATGCTGCTTGCTCTTATAAATTTTTTATCAAAAACTGAAAACCAGATGCTGAAATATGTTCTAGTTTTTGATAAAATTGAAAATAACAAAAGTAAGTTCTTATAAAATTCGACTTCAGTAAGTTGCTCGTTTTATGTTTTGGATAAAATTTTGAGAGTTTGGCTGAGTTCCAAAATGTAGAAAATATTTTGATGCGGAAGTAATGCTTACATTTTTCATACGCATCAGTAACGCGAACTTGATGCTTTGTAGAAATATTACATCGCATAAGTCTGACGTTTCGGAATGCAAAAAAAAAATTTTAATCGAAGCAGCTAAACCATTTTTGGATGCGCAGTTTGCGCAGTAAATGCGCATCTGATGAATTTTGGAACTCAGCCTTTGTTATTATTATAAAAAAAAGATTAAGAAAACAGAATAAGTAAAATACATCGATGGTAATACCGGGTTTACTTAAATATTGATCCACCATCGACTGAGTGCTAAAACGGTTTTAAATAAATTTGGATGAAATTCCAATTCTAGAACATATTCTACTCTTTAAGTTAATCCTAATACAGATATGTACATATGTATGTGCTATTCAAAGCCAAATTGGATGATCTGCGATTTCTATGACTTAAAGTAATGGGTTAGTAATCATCGCCTGAGAATTGTTTTGTCCCATACGTCATTGACACTATTTCGAGAAAAAGGAAGTTAAAGGTTTGCGTACTTGGTATTCCAAAACCGTGTGATAGGATTTTTTTTTAATTTTTTTTACCCAAAGTTCTACTTATAATGAGTTTTCCTACCAAATTTCAAAATGTTTTGCTTGACGTGTGTCCCACCTTCTATATTTTGTTACTAAAAAGTTTTTTCATACACGTGGGACACAAAATTGTTTCTGTAATACGTGTTAAGAAATGATTGTGATCCTGATCCGTAGATAATAAAACGCAGCTGCTGTAATGGATGTGGTACAAACCAATACTAAATTCTGTTTTCCGATCAGTGTCCCATAAATATTGCTTTTCTTTAACATTACATATGCACGTGGGACAAACCAATTCTCTCAAAAAAAATACGGAAAAATGTGTACCAAACGCCAAAAACTGGTTTATATGACAAAACAATTCTACAAACCGTTGATTTCCCTGGATATGGGACAAAGTCGATGCTCAATATCTCAGGATTGGTAGTACATAGCGCAAATCGGATCACAGATTTAGAAAGCGCATAGCAAATTACCATAAAATCTGTCCCTAAATCAAAAACCACGAAAGTGGCGTATGGGACAAAACGATTCTCAGGCGACGAGTTGAAAAAAAAAATTGGTTAATATAATGTACATTCGATAATTTAACTGATCCAATATTCCTTAATTAAAGTTGATGTACTATGAAAAAATGGTCCATAGAAACTTGCAAATTACAAATTGTAAAGAAAATTAAGGCATGTAAATACATGTACATACATATATGTACATGTAACAAAACTAAAA
The DNA here is from genome assembly GCA_947049315.1 of Epistrophella euchroma. Lineage (NCBI taxonomy): Eukaryota > Metazoa > Arthropoda > Insecta > Diptera > Syrphidae > Epistrophella > Epistrophella euchroma. The sequence goes on from OX346245.1 coordinate 144,484,952, forward strand.
AAAAGTACGTATACGCCACAGTGTACCAACGTTTTACAAATTCACCTTCTTGATGGTTGATCACTGTGTTGTAGTGATTTTGCATTTTTGAGGTGATCTCGTAGAGATTTCTAGGTCTAGCCAAGTGCACCACGAACCTATGCTTGGAAACTTTTTTAAACCCTCACAATGTCAATTACAAGTTAAGAATTTGTTACAATATGCATCATCAAATCGTTGTTTTTTTTTTTTTTATTGAAAACAAAAAACATCCTTTGAAGTTCAAATCTGTAATTCTTAAAGAATTAGTCTTTCTGTCGGAATGTGTCGGCTGATGTGACAAGTCATGTGTGATTATGTAAATGAAATACCGTTTCACACATGAATATACAAAAAAATACTATATCAATCATGCGTTGAAGTAAATATTAACCAATAATCATTCGTGCGGAATTTGATAGTCACACAATGAATCCAAACAAATCAAACATATTTTTCCCTCGAGTGTGCATATGTATGTATGTATATTTTTTTTATATGAAAGACGTTTGTCATGCAAATTTGTTTTATTACTACTGGGAAGTGTTGGTATGAAATTTTGATGTAATGTCAACATTATTCTTTTTCGTTATATACGTACATATGTACATACATAATGTCTATACAATTAAAGCAATGTATAATTAAACCGCATATAAATAAACATAATGTAAATAAACAGTCATCAGTATATTTGAAATATAATTAACAACAATAACACTTCAGATTGAATTTTTTGATATTACTGCATTTTTACGTCTAACTTTTTTTTAATTTCCTTTAAAGGATAAGTTTTGGTTTCCTATTTACAAAGGTTTTAGAAAAATATATTTAAGTTTATATTTGAATATATGAACATGTATTTCCCAAAGCAATTTAGGCTGCTATTGCCTTAACAGTTTTGAATTTTTTTTAGATATAAGCATCGATTTTTAAAATTTTATCAGAGTTTTGGCTTGTTCTTCTTACAACAAATGTGGTTAGGTAATGACTACAAAATAAACATACTTCTTAGATATAGGAGTTCATTTAAACAAAAAGAAGGTAAAAAGCTAATAACTTTTTATATAGCCATCTGGAAAGTTTAATTTTTGTGATTAGGAAAATGGCCAAGTTAGGCGGACTTAGCCCAAGAATTTTGGTCTTCCGTATTTTAAAAGAATCTCAGTGCTTAAGCATGTTGTTCAAAACTTCACAATAAAACATATCTCTACGATTTTTTTTTTTAATTTTGTTTTAATCTCAGCAATAATACGAGTATTTGAAAGGGTTTTTGTGTGATAACACACGCGCGCAGTGTAGGCTGCAAATTAATATAGAGGGTTTGAACAACTTGAGTGAGCTACCGCCAAGTTTTATAGGCTCGAGTGATAGCTATTACACGGTCGCCAGGCCGATCATCAGACTCCTTTTAGTGATACATTAAATACATTGACTAAGCACCACTAAAAGAAGTCCGATGATCGGCCTGGCGACCGTGAAATGGCTATAACTCCAACCTATAAAACTTGGTGGTAGCTCATTCAAGTTGTTGTTCTATCATTCAAACTTTCAATATGAATATTTGTTCTATAATTTAATGCTCATGAGCTATTGAGCAAGAACAAGCCACCTGGATCGTGGTATTTATTTGATTTAGAAATTGTTAAATTAAAATCATGCACCCAATGCCTCTAATAGTGGAATAGACCAACAAATATCGCACAATACATTAAATGTGATTAAAAACAAATATATGCAGAATTTTCAAAACCAATCTCTATTGATAAAATTTGCCATCATAATTAATTTCAAAATAAATAATTTAGTTTTAGATTTCTTGTGCAGGATAAATATAAATTGTTTTTATGTTTAAATAGATTGAAAGAGTTTTTGTGTCATAATCAATCTAAATTTTGGTAGAGTTAAATAAATTAAAAACTAATGAAACATAGAAAGTTAGCATAATTATTAATGGATTTAAAAAGCTTTTTTTAATTATTGGAAATAGAAGGGACATGTAATCAGAAAGTATAGTTATAGTCATGCATTTACATGAGTAAAAAAAATATTATTATTTCTTTCATTGTTTATTACTTTTTACAAAATGTGTTCATTAAAACTGGTTTCTCCAAATATTGGTAGAATAATGATATTTAAAAAAAAAACATTTCACAGCTATTTTGAGAGGTAAAACAAACTCTTTCAAAGAGCGATATTGGATCGGATATTGTGTTTTGTATATTCATTTATTAAAAAGTAATTTTTCTTTGGTAATGATTATTTTTATTACACAAAAACGTTGCAAATTATTAATTAAAATATACTATTTCACTAATTTAACAATAAATTACTACTAAAAACATTTATTTTCATTAAAAAACCACCTTAGTTGCATTGAAAAGAGTATGTCGTTGTTTGTATATTTGTTTGTTTTACTTTCTAAAACAGCTGTCAGACTTTTCTTCTTTTCTTCTTCTTTAATAACTGCAAAAATGAATAGAAAAGACAAAGATAGTTTCTGGAAAATCCTAAAATAGATGTTTGTGCTTTTTAAGCTTTATTGTTTGTTTTTGCAGTCAGTGACTCGAAATGAAATTTTTCGGTGGTCGGTCTCAAACCCATTGATATTTTTTGGATGTGGTTTTCGTAAGTGTTCTAGACCACCGACAAATTGAGTTGCTCATCAGCAACGTACTGGCTTAATCGAGCAAATCGCTTTATTATACGAATTTTGAAAGATTTTATATTATAAATATAATATAGTTAAATACATATGCATATTAATTAATTAATTGATGAAAATGATAAAGAAGCATGAAACCCTTTCTTTAAATTCCTAAAACAACTCTTAAAATTGTTTTGAGGCTAAAAATAAAGAACGTTGCATGAAGTCTTAAGAAAAAGTGAATTTATGGAAATAAATGAAGTGAATTTATGGAAACAAATTTCAAAAATCGTTGGAAAAATTTTCTTAAAAAAATGTTTTTTTATATTTAATTTTTTTAACACTAAAAAACTTGAACCTATTTTAATTTAAAATATTTAACAGAATACACTTAAGGCACTTAAGGCTAGGCGCATATTGAGACACGCGCTTCAATATGCGTATAACGACATGACACGTTGAAATTAATTGTGGTCATATGACACGCGTCAGGTAACATCACACGTGTCGCACACGTCTCAATATGCGCCTAGCCTAAAACCTAATCCCAAAAATTAACTAGCCCATATTTAAGATATTAATCAATCAAAAAATTATTTTTGTTTTTTTTTTTATTTCTTTAATTTTTTTTTTTTAATATTTTTGAATTCGTTTTTTTTTTTAAGAATCCAAACATGTAAAAAATACTGCGAAGTTGCAGCGAATGTGTTTTTTTTTTTGTTTTAATTTCTAATTTCAAAACCATTTTATAAACGTCTTTTCATTCATATAATTTAAAACTAAAAATTATGATCTGAAAATAAATACTTTTATGCTTTTAAAAAATTTTTCGTCTCTATTAGCTGAATGAAAAATATTTAGTTGGATATTTAAGACAAAACGTTTTCATTCAACGCAACGCATAACTTTTTCAATTAGTATCCGCACTAAACTAACTGACAAAATAATTTCCGTTTAAGCATCTGAGACCAAAATAAACTGCGAACGAACTTTTCAAAAATTTTCATTTACAACTCCCTCATGGTTATGAGAGGTGGTTTAGGTTAGGTATAATAAGAGTACGACATAAACATCAAGGAGACATAAAATAATGTCTTGTATGAAACTTCTACCAAAGTTTTCTTCATTTTTTTTTGTGATGCATTTTTGTATGCTGTATTCGTCTTTAATATGAAAATGTATGTAAATAGCCCAAGTCGCGGAATTTTTCCGCTTTAAAGTTTTCAATTACAAGTTGAAGAAAAAAAAAAAAAAAACTGCAACTTTTGTTTAAATATTTCTGTTTGCAGCAGAGCAATCATAGATTTTAGCGACTTTTGCATTTTAATGGCGCGCAGCGGGTAAAACATATACTTCTGATTTTGAAAAATATTTCAAGTCCCTTAATTACTTGTGGTTTGGTGAATTTCTAAGGAAACAAAAGCAAAAGAGAAGCAACGCAAACCTAAGTGTTTTATGATGCGAAAGTTACGTAATTTTGATCATTGAAGCTGTGTCGTTGACATCAAAAACAAAATGTTGTCTTGGGAAAGGATATATTTTCATGGTACCTGCTATACACTATCGACAATATATTATGTACATATACATTCATATGAGTATTGGCATCAATTATGTATGAAGAGAGAACTCAAAACCCCAATGAACTTCCCTTCAAGCATGGCAGGCAATGGTAATTACAGTTTTCTCAATTGAATTTAAGGATATGTTTCCGTGTCTGAATAAATGACTTCCGAGTACTTATAGCTACATACGGTAACGATGTGAACGAGATGAAGTTAATTAATATGATGCTGCATCATTTGAAGTGGAAAATATTTTGCGAAGTTGTGCTTTGAAATGATGATGCTGAACTGAGACAAATTGTCGTTACATTTACTGCCTGAACAGAATGGAGACGGAGCTGCAACTGGAGCCGCAGCTGGAATAGCTGTCAAAATATTGAATACACACAAATTCAATGTTTCGAACACAAAGAAACGTAGCCGCATACGGAGCTGCAGCCGTAGATGGAAGAGTTCGCCAACTTTTAACTTTTCACGTGCAGCACTTTTGACGTTTCAAATGATATGATAAAAAAAAATAACTTTTTGCGTGGGAAAAAAATATTGTGGAACAAAATTATTAATTAAAAGGACAGATATTGGAAATAAATTCTGAGCTTGTACACAAGAATATTGTTTTGTTTTTCTTCAAAATACTTTCAAAGCTGTACAGCTGCATTGTGGCGCTCAAAAAATAGAACTTACCACACTTTATGATATTTTTTGCAGATCCGTATCCAGCTGCAGTTGTAGCATTCTATTCTGTTTAGGTAGTTAGTTGATAAAATGATACGAAACTGATTGATAGTCGAAGTAATAAATATTTTTTTTATGAGTTTTGAAGACCCAGCTAAAGTCTATTTATTTTTTATATTTTATCAATAGCATTTTATATATATTTTACTATACTTATAGAAAAATTATAATAGTCTGGTATAAAGTTTCCAAATAAATTTCAGTTTCAATGTGCTATTATTAAAGTTTCATTAGCCCATGTCGAGTAGTAGCCCGTGGCGTAATGGTGTGCGTTGGACTATCACACCAGAGGTCTGTATTCGGCTCCCATCCTCTGCCAACTAAAAAAAAATATGTTTTTAAGAGATATTGGCCACGTTCATCACCACGTTTTTGACAGATCTAAAAATTCAGTTCTGAAAAACGTAACACTGAACGCACAAAAAAGTCTAAAATTATTTATTCTGTTTTTATTATTTTTTGCACTTCAAAATCAAAATCCGAAAAGCAATACGAGACCCAGACGATCAGACCACACACCAAAAAAAATAACTGGATCAAGAACTGTTTTTTTGTTGCTTTTAGCTGTCATCTGAATTTTCAGATAGAATTTTTCATCTGAAAAAAACGTAAGAAACGTAACTAAATGTCAATTCGACTGAATTTTTATGACTGCTGGCCAATCAGAAGCTCTAAAAATGACAGTTCAGAACTGTCAAATGTTCTGTTGAACGCGGCCACTGCCTCTTGCGAGGAAGTGACGAATCCTCCGAGTAACTTCGGTCAGTGATGGAAAGTGCCATGCCCAAAGATACTGAATTATAAAGATATGAATCCTCGGCTGTCATTCCGGTTTGCCTACAAGCTACAGTAATCAGCTGACTCATAAGCTTTTCAAAGTATGTGTGTGAAAAACCACGTAAGACGTACACATATAAGCAGCTCTACAGTTCAAGTCCCCGTTAAATTGTTGTTGCAATTCTCATCTATTCATCGACGCTCACCAAAATTACAAAAACACCAATGTAAACAAATGGGTTTTGGAGGGTGAAATTTTCGAAGGATTCATATCTTTATATTCAGTATTTTTGGCCATGTCCTTTAGCCGTTCGGATTCGGCAGTAGGTCCCTTTCATTTCTGCAGACATTCACACAGGAATGGATGAGAGTTGTAAGTCCATTAAGCTCTAGTTCTGCACAAGCTGTTGTGCCACAGAATTTATTTATTTTCTTATTAAATTTAAATGAAACCATAGTTAACGTATATTAATAAACTACAGAATAAAAAGGAAGCGATTCGATTGACCGACAACTCTCTCTTCGAATGAATCTCGCAGTCGTGCGTCTTCTTTTTTTGAAACCAAAACTCAGTTCTTGATTTCCACGAAATTCCAAAAAACACAAACATGATAACTTCTAGTATCTAAAGCAAATCAAAAGACCAGAAGAACTAAACACGTAAAAGCAGAAAAAAAACATCAAACACAAACCATGGATCAGATTATTGAAATCGAGTTGTTGTAGCTATTCCCCCAATATAAAAGGATTCAGCCAAATTTTCCTACTAATGCTTGTGAATGTATTTCTAGGTTGGCAATCTGCACATGTGGTCAAGATTCACAATATGTATAGAAACATTTGTCATGAATTTCACAGACTCTCCACACTAACCCATGAGAGACTAGTTTGAAAATGAAATGGATCCTAGCCAAAGTTAAACAAAACGCAAAAGTTTCCAAAAAGGAAAACAAGCGATAAATTCCCAGGAATGTATAAAACTGATATGAAGTTTAGGGAAACGTGCCACATGGCAAAACGAATATTTCTCTTGAAAGTCATACACATACACATTTGTCAACATTCAACAAAACCAAACAGTAAGGAAGGGATGTTAGCGTAGAACAAAATTGTAAAGGATTTAAAGTTCTGTGTATATTTATGGGTGATGTTTTAAAGGCCTCGGATTTCATTTTTAATTTGTTACAATCTTTTAATGTTGACTTATGCCTGACGTATATGATGCTTTTTATCACTGACAGCATTTTGTAAGCATTGAGAGCGGATATTCTACATTTTTTTTTGTAATGGCCACCAAAAGGAGCCTCTCATATTGCAATTTTGTGAAGGCAAATGCAAGCAAATGAATTCCATAATTTTGCAGGAATTTGAAAACATCATGAATTTTTCAGGAAACAAGAACAAAAAATGTGAAGGACGAACAAATCAAACTGTCATCGCATCAGAAGTGGAATTCGTTCTTTTTGTGACAACTTTACAGAAGTGATTGAGATAAAGTTTGATTTTTTCTTTAACAATGGAAATCCTCCAGCGATACAAAACAAACATTTTGTAATAACCTAGACATTGAACCATAAAAATCAAATTGCATGACTGGTATCAAACAATCCTGCTGCCAGGCTCATAATTTGTTGTTGTACATAGAAAAAAATGTTTATGTCGTTTTCGTTTGGATTTTGGGAGTGTTTTATTCCTATTGAATATGGATTTTTTTTTAACTTTCATGATAATCGTAAGATCTTTGTCTCTTCACGTCAGTTGTTTCCACCGAAGGTTTATCTTTGTTTAGATTAAATAAATTTATCTGGTGTTTCCACCGCACAAGCACAAAAAGATTAAAAAGTATATTTATTTTGACAGTTTGGAGATGTTGTTTCATTTTTTCATGACGTTTAAGTGAGGCAGAAAATTTCATGTACTTATGTCCACTTTCCAATGAATGGATTCAGTTTGAAAAAATATAGGCCAGTTCGAGTTTTGAAACTATGACCTATGAAGTTTTAAAAAGATTTATTTCAAATTTTAAGAAGATTTAAGGTTAAATCTACCTAAATCTTGGGTTTGTGGTCGGTGCAAACGTAGTAATAGTTTCAAAATATTTGGGCTGAATATTTTCCTCCATAATTTCGTCGTCTTGTCCGGTTTGAGTTAGAATTAACTTTTTGCGTTTGTTAGATAATTTTTCGCTTATCTAGCTTATTGTATCGAGCCACAAATGGCGGAAGTATAGCTCGTTCATTCCTTCACGACCATATGCCTATTAGTCCAGGAAAAATATATACTTTTAGGCCGTGTGCGAATTCAGTTAAAATCGCGTTAAATTTTATCCGAAAATTAATTTTTGACACTAGTGAGGTGAATCTGTATGTAGAAATGTCAAAATTTAATCTCGGATAAAATTTAATCGGAATTTTAAACGAATTCGCACACGGCCTTACAAGGAAAAAAATTAGTTAGGCCGTGTGCGAATTCGTTTAAAATTTCAATTAAATTTTATCCGAGATTAAATTTTGACATTTCTACGTACAGATTCACCTCACTAGTGTCAAAAATTAATCTTCGGATAAAATTTAACGCGATTTTAATCCAATTCACACACGGCCTTAGAAGCTGAAATTTGGCATGGACGTTGGTAATGAGACTTTTTAAAAACTGAGAGAGTTCCTTATCGATCCGATGACCTCTAGGTCAGTTTTAAGGGGTCCAAAGGTCTAAAAATGAGTTTTTTTTTTGCAAATATCTCAAAAACGGTTTATTCTAGAGAAAAATTTTGTTTTTCAATCGTTTAGCTGAGACGATTTCCTATAACTGGTCTTTTCGGTTTTTTCGTAGCATTATGGTGGATTTACATGTATCTTCATGCGAGTTCTGCAAAAAATAAGGGATACAAGATATAAAATGTATGTTTGTTGGATAGAGAGAGAAGAACAAAATGCAGAGATCTTGATTATAGGAACGCAGATGAAGATTATAGCGAAGACGAACATGTTCATCTTCATGGTGGTGCTCTTTCACACATTCGGTTTTTTGGTATCACTCTATCCCGCTCTACTTTTCTTGATGTTTGCAGATGAAGATACATGTAAATCCAACATTAACCGTTAAAAAAAATAAGTAAATGAAAATTTTAAAAATCTCTTAAAAGGCGCCAAAATGTCATTAAAATGGGAGTTTTTGACAAATATCTCAAAAACGTATCTTAAAAACGGTATGTTCTAGAGAAAAATGTTATTCCCCAATCTGTAGCTGATGTAATTTTAAAAATAGGCCTACTGCGACCACATATAAAAAAAGCACTTGGCACTTCACCTCTAAGGTGGTGTGGAAGAAAGTGCACAGTTTGGTAAATTTTGCGATATTGCCATGTTTGAAATGCTATAATATTTTAACGGTAAATTCTACGAACAAATTGAAATTTTTTGTTGAAAATTACATGAGTTATAAGATTATGGGGAATAAAATTTTTCTCTAACATAAACCGTTTTTGAGATATTTGCATTCCCAGCCTGAACACCTACGTGTAAATCTACTCCGAACAGGGATACTTTTTTCCTCTTTCGATTGCTGCCAAACAAAACTCTTGGTATAGACAAAGTTAAGTGTGTTATAAGCTTGCTGTGGTTACATTTGTCAACATATCTGGCACGTTTGTGCCCTCAATTGACATCTCCCGACCTCGTCTGTTGATATACATAGAATAAGTTACTTCCTTTTGTATATTTGATCCCAAAATTCTCTGGCCAGTGATGATGCACATGAATATACTTCAACCGAACTTCCTTACCACATAAGCTACACCAAAGGATATTTACTATGAATTCGTACTCTATGTATACAATGTTGGTTAGAAAATAGAAATGCATTATTTGATATGAACATAAATACTATCTTGTAGTCCTTAGAAATTTGTATCTCTTACTACATGCATTGAAGGTTTGGTTTTAATTTGAGGTATCTTTCAATAGAAGTATAGGTCGTATATATGTATATGTAGGTACTGTTTTAGCCTATATGTGAAGATTTTAAGTGATTTGATTTCGTCTATAAATGTATCTTCTTCTCTCTAACTCTTAACCAAGTGATACACTTGAATATAGTGATATTGTGAGTTCGATTTAATTGCAGTATATGTATTTTTCCTATTTAATATTGTACATTCCTGTTTAATATTGTATGGGCAGTGAATTAACCTTGTCTGTTTAGAAACAACATGAAACAAGATAGTCTGTTGGCCACTATGTTTGGGTCTTTTTCTTCTGAAAATACATACATATACTTAGCTTAATAGGCACAGTGCAATTCTGTATTAGCTTTGAGTGTAAAAACCATTTCAATTGACAACAAAAGTGGAGAAATTTTGTTCATTATTTTTCAAGACTTTTAATGTAAACAATAAAATAATAAGTAACAATAAAAATACAGATAATATCAAAGTATGTATAAACCTTTGCTGATTTTTAACATTGGGCGATGTTCATATTCGCTTAACTCATTCGACTTTATTTGACACTAGCCGACCCGTGCTCGCGTTGCTTCGCAACCTTTAAATATACTTATTAATATGAGTAGGTAAAAGTATATCAAATGTACCATGAGACTAACCGCAATTTCTACTATATTATTAACAAACATTTTATATACATACTTCCATATGCTTTCCGTAACCAAGAATTTTATTTTCTCTCACTTAAACAGTTTCATGATGCCAACTATACATTTCCTTTTATAACTATTTTTTATTTTTTCAACAACAGTGTTGTGACCGTCACTGTCCGGCTAAGGGAGCTTGCACTGTATTTTATTCCTTACTCCACTCAGTTGAAATCAGTAATGTTTCATTTTCATATTCAAAAAAGTGTATGAAATTTTCTTAAAAGTTAATAATCTAATTCAACAAATAAAAAATATCTATTTACATGCTTCAAAGAATAAGAAAAATTATAAAATTTGTTTCAAGTAAATCGATCGAATACTTTCTGAGAAAAACGCGGACAAACAAAATATTTGTTTCGTCTTTATATAATAGTAATAATGATAGTGATATCCGTGATTTTTCTCATTCATTATAGTGAAAAGTCAAAAAAAGTTCGAAGTTTTCAGTCCAAAGTGAACACCGTAACCACGTTTGAAATGCCATCTCCAAATCTGAAATAAGTTACTTAAACAGGATGCAAAACAAACTTAAGAGTCAAATTTAATTATTTGAAAGGTCACGCAAAAGAAAATATTAATTACTTGCAGGCCCGTGGTCGCATTGCTTTGAATATTTAACTAAATTATATATGATTATAATATTAGTAAGAAAAATAATTTTAACAATCGACATAAAAATCGACTTTTTCAAGAAAAAGCAATCTATCGAATGCTATTATATCTTACATCAATTCATTTATGTGTGTATTCACTTTTTTATTTGTTTTTGATATTTTTATTTTTATCGAACATTTCAAATAATGTATCCCTTTTTTGGTATAAACTGGTATTTTGAAAAAGAAATAGTCTATGTCTATTATCATATTCCAAACTCTGGGTGCTGTAGTTTTCATTACATTCTTTTCGGTATTTATTAAGTTTAAGAGGAACAAACGGGGCTGTGGGATCTTAGCACCCCATAAATTGAATTTTCGTAAAAATAGTATGCAATCTAAAAGGGCATTAATTGGTCAGGCTTATAAAATGTTTAATCCAGTGTTTTACTCTTTCAAGGTCATCCGAGATTTTTGGCACCTTATTTATGGGATATTCGCAACAAAAGTAAACCATTTGAATGACCACTGAATTCTGACAGAAGGTCAGGTAATTTCAGTAATTGGAAAGGCATATTTTTTTTTAAATACACAATTTTTTTAAATTTTTTGTCAAGGTCATTACAAGGTCGTATAGGTTTTTAGCACCTCATTAATGAGATATTCAAACAAAAGTATATACCATATCTGAAAAGTTACTTAATCATTATAAAAGGTAAGGCAGTTTCAGGAATTGGTCATCTATAGATTTTTAATTATGACCTTGCAATTTTTTTTAATAAAAATTGAAAAATTCCTGAAATTTCTGAAATTAGTTGGACCTTTTATGAAGATTCAGTAAACTTTCAGATGGCATAATTACTTTTTGTATTTTCCGCAAATGAGGTGCTGAAAATCTCTTTGGCCTTTAAAAAAAATGCTTTTAAATTTATAGAAAAATCTCTATGGCTGACCAATTTCTGAAACCAGCTGACCTTTTATGACCTTTTTTCGAATATACCATAAATGAGGTGCCAAAAATCGCTGACGACCTTGAAAAACTTTGACCCTGGATTAAAAATTTTATAAGTCTGACCAATTTCTGAAAATAGATGACCTTTTATGACCAATTACTGGCCGTTTAGATGACATACTTCTTTGCGAAAATTCCATATAATATGAGGTGCTAAGATCCCACAGCCAACAAACAGAAAAAAAACTTTCACATTTTAATTTGGAGTCCTCCAAGGGTTAATTGCATAAGTATCAAACACATATATTTTAAAGTAAAATGATTTCTAAATTCAATGTAACATATGTATATGTACTTATAACTAATAACATTTTTTTTATAATTCCTAAAAAGAAGCATTTTTTCGAAAGAAAACCAATTTATTTTGAATTTACGTGCATTATGTTGTTTCAACAATCAATCCATATAAATATTAAATAAAATAAATAAAAATATATATAAGTATTACTGACACGCAATTAAATAAGTTTAAATTTACATTAAACTAATTTGGTATAATTACAAAATCTGTGGGATAAATGTATATAAAGTCTTATTGTCATGTCAATAATGATATAAACTGGTTAAAATCATCCGCAATTCTTGTTTATTAATTTTCATTAAAAAATCCAAATGATTTTTATTTAAAGCAGTTCAGGTAAAAAAAAATACAATCCATCAATTATCGATAAAATCTTGAAGCGTAGCTTTAAATTGATTGAACAGAATCCTTTTATAAATTATTCCAAGAGCAAGGTTTTCCATTTCCATCAGAGGATGTGTTTGTTTATATGCAATTTAAAGGAGTAAATATAAATTTGTGCAGTGAAGTTGATTTATTTTGTTGGGAATTTTTTATTCGATCCTTGAAGGACAAATACATTTAATTTAAATAAATTACTACTTTTATTTTTATACTAGCAGGCCCGTGCTCGCCATGCTTCGCATGTTAAAAAAAAATAACTTTATGATTGTAAAATACTTTTGTATTTGTTTTTTAATATTTTTATATTTAAATATCTGACATTTCAAACAATTTATCACTTTTTGTTAATATTTTGATTGTTTTTTTGGTAAACTATTGTAGATTTTGAAAACTAAAGTAGCCTATGTCCATCCTCATGTTCCAAGCTGTCGTTCTACCAATTCTTATTACAATCAATTAGGTATTTTTCGGAGATTAAAAGGAACAAACAGACAGACAAACAAACTTTCACATTTATAATATTAAAATAGGATTTATTAATATGGTGTTAGTGAAAATCAAAGAAGAGGAATGTCAAAAATAAAAGAAAAATATTGTTGTTGTTATTGTAGTGGACTGTATTGAATTAAATTCAAATGGAAGGTACGACAGCATCTAACTAATGAGCCCAACTGTCGTGCCTTGGCGAAACGCATTAGGTGAGTGAAAATCTATACGCAAAATTTAAGGAATAAAAAGTTAAACACCTCTAGAAACAGAAAAGGTATAACTTAAGAACTTAAAATTTGTATATCCCTTAAAACTTATTTTAATTAAAACGTATTCGAATACAAAAGTCAAGGCATTTATTATTTTTTGATTCTATTCATAAAATAATGGGTTTTAGATATTTTTTAATTTATCTATAATTGATTGAAAGGTAAGTAAAGTAAAGGGTTTCTTCTGTTTATTGATAAATTGTTGATGTAACTTTTATCAACAAAGTATACAAGGAGAAGGTTTACTTGTTCTAAAGGGTAATATTATTTATGTTACCATATAAGTTAAGTAGGTATAAGTTTCGAGTAAAAATTCTATTATTTTTGTGCGTCTCTGCATATCTAAATGTAAATGGAGATAAATACCAAATGGTTGCTTGGAAACTGGTACACAATATTTAAATTTAAATTTTTTAGAATTTTTATTTGTCCTTATTGCCTCAAATACAACGGATTTAAATGAATATTTTATGGACCTAATTTGAGTCTAACTTCTAACATAAGTTAAGCTCTTCTTTACCACGAACATCGAAATTGCTTAAACAAAAAATATTGAATATAATGTAGGTCACGCCAAGTTATGTATTCTTTATTCGTTGTTGTTGTTGTTGTTAGTTGTTGGTCCATCCAATTTAGGGAGGAAGTATATGTATTATCTTTTAAATGACGTGTGCAACCAAAACATAACATCATTTAAAAGAAAACTTTTCAGTTATCTTTTCTTTATTCTCAGAAACGTGTTGCAATTAACAATAAATTCTAAGAAGCTTAAATGATATCCTGTTTTCAATGTGTGGTTGGTAGGTACACCTATACACTAAAGTGTGCCTGGATCTTGATGTGCATTGTTAGCTTGAGCATCCTTTTAACTTTTGAATTCGGGTCAGCCAAGTTTTATCATGTATTTTAGTTTAATGGTTTTGTTCCTGTTTCTCGCCATCACCCGCAGTGTATATAACACAAGTAGTTTTATACTGGTGCACCTGGAATACTCCGATGAACCACGATGCTAGCATAAGTTTTTAACTTTATTCAGAAGAGACTTGTTATGGTTCGTGTCCATGGTATGTTCTTCTCATTGTTTTTTTTTTTTTAGGTTTCGGGGAATGGGAGAAAGGAAAAAGAAATTTTCACACACAAAACGTGCAGTACACAACAACTTCCTGCTTATAGCCCTGAGGTCCTTAAGTTTTTGATGGAGTTTTTCTTGGAAAACTCCTTTTAAGCAAAAAGAAAAATTAACACGAGACCACAACACATATTTTGTATGCATTAAATAAGAGAGTTAAAAAGATGAGATATCTGTTACTGCTTATAGGAATTTTAGAGAAAATATGTTGGAAGAAATATGTTGAGTAACCTCTACTTTACTTAACATGAAATTTTTTTTGTGTTTATATTAAAAAGATGATGAGACGCAGTTACGAGTACGACACGATGCAGATTAGTAAGGCAAAAAACAAAATCATACGAAAAATGTTTCTTTCAAAACACCTTTAAGCATTCACTTTCACATCTACCCTTTGAAAAAGTCCATGCAATAGCAGCCAAATTCCCTTAGAACATATTTTCCCGATACCGAAAAATTCCGACAGAAACTTTCGAGTATCATTCTAAATAAATAAATAATTTTGATGGCACAACAGCTCATGAAGAACTAGGGCCTAGTGACTTACAACTCTCAACCATTCCTGTGTGCGTGTCTGCAGGAATGGAGGGGACCTACAGTTTATTGCCGAATCCGAACGGCTAACGAGCGGCACTTTTCTGTGACAGGAGATACTCTTGGAGGATTTGTCAATTCCTCGCAAGAGGCAGTAGCCGTTTTTTCTTTTAAATAAATAGGTGGCGAGGCTGGGGATCGAACCTTAGACCTCCGGCGTGACAGTCCATCGCACTAACCATCACGCCACGGCTACTACTTCGAGTATCATTCGCATTTCTATTATTTGCGAAAGAGAGAAACATTTCCAAGAAAATTTTTGTTCACCATAACCCCCAATGCATTTTCGCAGATTGGGCATTATGTCCGCTTGCTTCTTTTTGAAGATATTCTTCGTTTGGATATTACAACTAAAATGTTTGTATACTTTCAAGGGATATAATTTCAAAGTAGATGGCATATGCATATGTTGTCACCCTGAAACAAAACATTAAAATTTTATGTTCAACATAAAAGCTTATGTGAAAATGTACCCTAAGGGAAAACTAGAACATAAGCAATAAGCATGCAAGTTGAACATATTGTAACGATATAACCACTACTTGACTAGCTGCAGCAGTGTAATCACTGCATTACAACTGCCACGGTCTAATCACCACCTAATATGCTCTCATGTGACAACAGCGCCATCTTGTGTTATTTTGTGGAGCTTTTAAGAAAGAGGGAAATACGCTAAATGGAATACAACGCCATTTCTCTGGAATGGAACCTTCTAGAGGGCTTTTGTTCTAAAGCTTTCGAGTAGAGCCTCGAACCATTCAGCTCACTATATAAGGAGAAGCTCTTCAGCACACGACACAGTTTATTTTTTGAAAGCGGAAGTGTAAAGTTCGAAGTGAAAAGTATCCGGAAGAGAATTTAAGTTGCAAACTACTCGTATCTCAATAGTTAAGACTAATAAAATAATTTGAAGTGAAGTAAAGTGTGTTTGATTTGTAAAGGAAATAAGTGACGGTTGATAATTAAAAATAAATAAGTTTTACTATCGAACCCTTGGTAAAACGTTAAAATATGTAAGTATTTAAGTTTCGTTTCAGCAATTATGTCCAAAAAAACATTATATCGCCTTCGAAGTAATACCAGGCCTATCTATTTTATCTAGTCGTGTTCATCAGGAACCTTTTATAGCCGATTCAGATTGGACGTTATTTCTTGAAATAATATCCATGAGCCTTTTAATCAGGGATATATTTATCATATGGGCAGAATGGGCTATAGCGCAGGGCGGCAAAAAAGTATTTCATATTCATATGGTGCACTTGGGCGTATACGCACTTTTCTTATTTTATTGAATCCTTAAGAAATCTTGCTCCATTTTTTATTGTTTTACGTTAAGTTGATTTATGTCGATTGAAAAAGCCATTTCGATGAGCTGTTTTTATTTATTTAAAAAAAAAATTTGCGTGGTGTGGATTTTGCGGGTAAACGCTAATTTAACTTAAAAAGTTATCCTGTCAAGATAAGATACCAATGATTTTTTTTTTTGCTAGTGCAAACAGCCGTGATTATGATATTATTTGTGTTCTCTTAAAACATACGACAACCCTATTCTCAATAAGCGGGGAAACAACAATTTGAGTAACTGCAACCTCAAGTACACCCAGGAGCATCCAAACAGAGAAGGTGAAACTGATGAGTTATTATTTCCTTTGATAATTACCTTATGTCAAAGATGTGACAAAATTCTTGTGAGGGCAGGGGCGGCAGATTTTGAATAGCCCAGGGTATCAGAAGACTTAAATACTGCTACCCCCGTATCAATAAACGAAAAACAACGGAAAGATAAAGCTAACACATCTGTCAACTTGCAATTCGTATTAATTAATATGTAATGGTCTGTGACATGGTGACAGCGAGCGGATAACTTTAACTCGCCAAATTTGGCGTCTAAGTGCCAGTTGTACAATCGTGGTTTAAATTTTAATCCGTGGTTCAGGAATTTTAACTCGCCGATTTCGGCGGGTTAACTGAGGTTCAACGATGGTTCAAGGTTGCAATATGCACTAAAAGCCAATTACATGCCTGAACCATCGTTGATCCACAGTTAATCCGCCGAAATTGGTGAGTTAAAATTCCTGAGCCACGGATCAAATATTTGTACAACTGGCCCTAAGGGATGGATAACTTCATAACACAAACATGCTTACATTTCTTAATAACCGTTTCAACTACAATCATATTTTTCATCAATCAGTGCATGCGTGTGACACATGTATAATAATACTTTCACGGTTTGATGATGTGTTGTCGTATTTTCAGTAGTACAGACTTGAACTATTATGATATGTTTATTAATAATTAAAGTTATCCAACGGATAAGATCTCTATCTGGGTGCTAGCTAACACGTGTGTTAAGGAGCGGACAGTGACTTTTTATTAATACGGCTGCTAATACCAACGACAGACGTAAGATAGAGGAAGACATATATTTCAACCGTCTTTCATGTATATATAGTTCTTGGTCACTAGATAAACATCTTTCATGTTACATATATTATAATTCCATATTCCATACAAAACTATAATATTTTTATGGTTTTGTATGGAATTAGTATCAAACGATATTTAAAACATTAAAATTCTTCAGCTCTAATGAACCAAAATTTTCTACACATATGCAAAATAAATAAATTTTTCACATGCATTTATCCCCTCTAACAAAGCTATTGGCTATTAACTCAGCCATAAATTATTTCTCTTAATTATATTTTCAGCATTCCTCAAAACGACACCATTTGCCCCACAGAAAACCAATATCACATTTTCCAGAAGGATTTTTCGAAACTCATACTCGATTGCTGTTGCAAAAAAAAATGAAGGAATGTATGTAGTTGGGGTGGGGATGATGGTGTTCGTTGTGTCGTCGTCTGGGAAACGTAATTAAATTTCAAATTGGTCGAAATTGCTCGAACAAATTATGCAAATATTTCATGCTGGAAAACTGAACCCCAGGCTATAAGTAAAGTATTCATATAACCAGGAGCCAAATGCAGTAGCAAGTTGAAAAGTTTTTTGGATTAAAACTGCAATATTATACTTTTGAATTGTTACATTGATAAAGTTGCACCATTACCAAGTGATATAGTCACATGCATATATCCCAATCTATACTGAATGGTTCCTCTCTGCAATCCTGAAATTAATTCAATGAAAGTTTTTTTTTGTTCCACAGAGTAAAGTACAAATTGTAGTTTCAATTTAAATTTTATCAATATGTCGACAGTTTAAACAATTAGTTGAATGAATCAAACAAAGGTACCGGACAGTTTTATATTAATTTGCTTTTGCGAAAGCTAACTCAATTAAAGAAAAAATTTATTTTATTTTGAAGTAGTTTTACATGTGCATCTATAAGGATATTAGTAAGATTTAATTTGCTTGGCGCCCAATGCGGGTCGAAATGTTGGGCGCCACTCGTCAAATACTGAAGTGGTGGGTGCGAGTACATGTATATGATGTACCAATTCATTATTTAATGTAAATTTTCATTTCAAAAATTCATATTTAGTATGCACCTATAGTTATCCCAAAACCTTCCTACATAAGCGTTAAGCCTTCAATAAAACTAGTTAACTTATAATTACCATAGGATTTTTGTTTCATATTCCCTGTATATTGTGTGGCCTTGGCAGCAAAATCAATTTCGGTTTGATTATTTTGCAACCTAGTTCCCAAAACTCTTTGTGGCAGTAAGATTTTCAAAACGAATATGTACAGCATTTTCAGTTATTTCATCAATGAACAAACTGCAAATAAAAAACGGGCACAAGGATAACTCCTGTTAGCATTCAGCAATATTGGATGGTCTTTCATGACCATGATTTTAATTTGCTTTTTTTTGTGAATGTGTTTGTTTTGGAATTACATTGCATAGCTTGTGATTCAATATTGAGCTTTATAGTTTATGGGTTAAACTGGTCGAAGCTCAAAGGAAGAACATTGAAATAACAAGCTCTTTGTTATATATGCAAAACTGAACTATGAATGTTCTTTGAATGCCCTAATGGCCCGTAGTCAAAAAACTAAAATGAAAACTTAAAAAAAAAAATGCAAATCTAGAAAAAGTGATTTTCAACATTCATTCTTTGAACCTGATGTGGATGCAAGTTTTTGCATATAAAACGTATACAGTCATGCAAAAGTTCATCATATATTTCTTTATTTATTTCAACAAGGTTTATGTAACAGGAAGGGACTTGGACTTGGTCAAACATCTAAAAATTTAGAGGTTAGAGATTGCTTTCGCACATGATGGAACGTGTGGACCAGCGAAGCACGAGGCAAGAAGTCTTCAAATCTACCCTTGTGTTTTTAACTGCAGGCAGCCAACTAGGGACTGAGGTGGGTGGAAAAGGACTTGTTGGTTAAGGATTGGAAGTTTAGTGCTATTTTAAGCAAAGTATGCTCTATTCATGTAACTTTTACTAAACGTTTTATTAAAGTTAAAAAAGTCGAAATTGTCAATCTTATAGATTTTAAAGTTCTTCTCTTGATCTTACTTTTAATCTTTTTGGATTGGTTTAAAAAATAGTAGAAAAAAAAAATATTTTTTTTGTTAGGATTATGTATGTATGTAGATCTTTGATATACCTAAGACCAAAGTAAAATACTACAACCAGTTAAAACTTCTCTTAAACCATTGAATTACGTGAATCCTAAAGTATTTATGAACCTGTTTAGATTAGGAAGGAAGATTGAGGTCGATATCACGGTGATTTCTAGGAAAGAAAAGTCCGGGAAGTCTTCAACGTCAATCTTCCCAATCGAAACAGGGTCTATAATAGGTACCTTTACCTATTTTCGTAATAATCTTAGGTATCTTAAATTTCTGCATTGATTTACAGAATTGAATCCTTTCTAATCAAATTGTATAAACCTTATTTGTAACTTATTGACAGCAAAATATCGCTAAAAAAAAAGAAGGATTTTGCTTTCTGTCTAGACCCCTTAGATATATCTTTGGTATTTTGATTTAGGTCTACAACTTAAGGAATGAATAACCTTTTTGTTCCATAAAAGATCCTAAAACATCACAAATCAGAGCCGAGCTGAGGTATTCTTAAGAATTTACTGACGTTTAAAAACCAAAAAGGGAAAAGAGACCCGAAAAACGTGAACTGCAAAAAAAAAATGATTGGCCAACAAAATCGCATTGAACCTATTTTCGCCAGAGACATTAAGTTTATTCCAAAAACTTTGCTTGCCAAACCAAGTATTTTCCAGTATACAAAACATGGTTAGGTTTCATTGGAAAAAAAAACATCTCTCCAGAGTGTGGTGCCTTCGTTGCTTTGCGCGTGCAAAATGCTATTTATCATGAGGGACTTGCCTTAAACCGTTAAATCACCAACAACTATAGGAAAACAGGAATACTCCAAAGAAACTTCCAAAGCCTCCCTATTTATGCAGCAGCCAAGAGCCAACGTCGAGCGACGATGACGAACGGTGTGGTGCGGTGTTTCAGTCGAATGGCCAATGTTTTTGGGGTTTCAAAGTTCATCGTTGATGTAGAAATTGTATCTATATATAAAAATATATTTGCTGTGTTAACATACATATATGTATGTTTGTGTGGTTTCAGGTGGAAATCGGGAGGACTTCCATAAATCAACTCCGGTGTTTAAAAGTTTCCCCTAAAGGGATCAGTGATGTAGGATATATGAGCGACTATGTATGTACGAAAAAAAAAAAGCAAAATGAACCAGACCACAACCGTTATGTCTAGCATGACGTGTTCTCAACACACAACTCTTTTGATTCTGAGTCATGTTCTTTAAAGGAATAAAGTAGGTACAGTTATATAGGTATAGGAAGGAAGGAAGCCTGGAACTTCCACATTTACCTGTTTATAACATTAAATATGCAATCACGAGAGAAACTTCATCCATCACTCAGAAAAAGTGGGTGGTGGTGGTGAGCTTTTTCGTTCGTCATCGGGATTTTATATGCCGTCCGCTTTATAAGAGTGAGGTATAGAGTTAATTAAAACGACGACAATGATGACAGATTTTGTTGAACCATATTCGTTCCTTTTTGAACATATTTATAAACCAACCTTATGCATCCAAAATCGTATGCTCTGTGGTTGGTATGAACATTGACCTTGCTCATTCACATGGTAAAATGTATTAAAATACGTACTACATACCTACCTATCTATTTCTGTGAAAGGATCTATGTGAATATTGTGGTATTTTCCATGTTCATTGGGCATAAGGAGATTTTGGTACATACTTATGTATGTGTAGTAGGGTGGCGCTTATTTTGGCAATGTTCGAATTTCTTTCATCCCCCCCCCCCCCTAAAAGTGATGAGGTTGACTTAAAAAAATTCTGTGCAAAATTTCATTGAAATCGGTTAACGTTAACACGTGCCCCCGAGCACTTGAAATTTCCCATACAAATTACAGGTAGATTTTTAGTCTTTTACTAAAAAATTTCGCAAAATTGTAATTGTTGATGAATAAAAATGAAATTTAGTACAAATCTTACAAACATATAGTAAAGTATAAAGAAAAAATTATTTTACATTTTATAAATTTTTTTTACCCACTTAAAAATAACGATGAAAAACAGTGATTTTTCGATTTTTTACATTTTTCGCTTTACTGTGGCAAATTTAAAGATGCTGCGGGTATATTTTTATATTTTTTATTTTTTTGTGAAGTTATCAGTATTATATTACTTATACATATGATCAACAACGTTTAAATAAGAATTAACAATAAAGAAAGAGAAAACTTTCTTAATTTTGTTCAAAATCCCAGTTAGAGGAAATATTCCAATGAATTTTTTAGTGAAACCCTGATTTCACTCTTATTTAAATTTTGTTGATTATATAAATAGTATAATATTAATAACTTCACGAAAAAATAGAAAATATAAAAATATACCCACTGCATCTTTAATTTGCCACAGTAAAGCGAAAAATGTAAAAAATCACTTATTTTCATCGTTATTTTTAAGTGGGTAAAAAAATTTTATTAAATGTAAAATAATTTTTTCTTTATACTTTACTATGTTTGTAAGATTTTTACCAAGTTTCATTTTTATTCATCAACAATTACAATTTTGCGGAAGTTTTTAGTAAAACACTAAAAATCTACCTGTAATTTGTATGGAAAATTTCAAGTGCTCGGGGGCACGTGTTAACGTTAACCGATTTCAATGAAATTTTGCACAGAATTTTTTTAAGTCAACCTCATCACTTTAAGGGGGGGGGGGGGGGGGGTGGGGTGAAAGAAATTCGAACATTGCCAAAATACATTTATTTTGATTCATTATTCTGTTTTGTTCAATAAGATTGTTTGCCAAGTGAATCTGATAAAGTTAGATAAATATGCACCTATTTAGGTACATGGAGATGGTCTATAATGGAAACAGATCAAAGTCAATTTTTGGATAATGGACATAAAAGAGAAAGGTTTTATCTTACCACATTGTTTATTAATTATATAAGCCACTCAAAAACCTCAAGTTTGAGCCTAAATGAACTAATGTCGTTTTCCATTGGTTTCACTCAGGGATTCACTCATTCTGAAATCCAATGGAACAGTACTAACTACTTCTACTCAACTTACAAATTTTGTCATTGTATTGGTGAATCGTTGTGTAGGTAAAATGCCATTCGGTTTACAGGTATTATCATTATTTGATTTGATATTTTCGGCTGCAGGAGAATGACAAGCATGGCGTCCTTCGAACAGAGGCTGACGTTGAGTGAGTTTGTTCTGACGTTAGAGCTTTTCATGTATTAGTGCTTCTTGAGTGGATTCTGATTTTAAATCGAGAAGCGAAATTCTCTTCTCAGAATCGTCGGTTGACCGTTTTTTTTGCCAATGGAATGGTTTTAGAAGAGTTTGGTTTGATTCCGGACGCTTCCAGACGTCCAATGGAAAACGACATAAGAATAAAATCGAATGTATCTATTTTGAATTTCAAAATGCAGCTGCCTCTAAAAATAAAAACTAAAGTTGATAAATTTTGGTTAATTTTCTTGATATGTAGATCGAAAGTCGTTTCAATTCAGGGTCGGTACCAAAGTTATAGTTCAAACCTTTAACTCGAAAACCTGTTTACTGAGGCTAAGCTTATCCCGGTTTCAGCTTTTAAGCTGAATAATAATGACGATGTAAAAAAGTTTATCATAAGTTTTATGCTAAAGTAATTTACTGCTGTCCTAATGGAAAAAAATGCTAATTTGGAGATAAGTGCATTTCAATATTTTTACTTTTTGCGCTTTTAAATTTATCAAATCACTTCGGAGATGATAAAAAATTAATGCCTTGAAAGAAAGTAAAAGTATTTTCAATGAAATTTTTCCAGAGTCCCTTTAAATGGCTGAAGTTATACCTATTTTTTAAAAAAAGTCGATAGAAAAGAAATAAATCATTAGGCCAATTTTTCTGCCTTCCATTTTTTCTAAAATTTTTAGAAAGTTGTTAAAAAGAAGAATTTTTGGTTTTCTTGAAAAATTTTATTTTTAAGCCCTAGTCAATATGGCTTTAGAGCGAAAAAAATCTACAGAGAATACTCTCCTAAGTTTCTGTTCTGTCTAAGCAAAAATAAAATCACTGCTTCTATTTTTGTTGACATAGCAAAAGGCATTTGATATACAGTGGCTTATAGTAATCATTTATTAAATTTAAAAAAGCTGGTTTTTGAAGTTTTATGCCAAGATGGTTTGCTTCTTACTTTACAGGAAGAAAAAAAAGAGTTAGAATAGGAGGTGTCTTAAGTGATTGTCTAAACAAATGTCATTAAATTTGTCATTTTATACCAATAAATTGTCATAATCCGGTTTTATGACAGTTAATTGGTATACAAATATAAAATGAGCAATTTAATAACATTTTGTCACTCGTGTAAATTCGGAATAATATTGGCATGCCTCAAGGTTCAGAGCTTGGCACTCTTATGTTTTTAATTTATACAAATTCACTTTTTTTAAAACCAGAACAATTGGTTTGCAGATGACGACGCTTGCGTTTTGGCGAAATCTTCAAATGTACACTTGGTGGAGGACCTTAATCATGTTTTTGAAATACTGTATGTACTGGTTTAAAATGCACAACATTATACTTAGTGATAAAACGAAAATTATGTTTTTCAATCCACTTCTATTTGACCACAAAGCTTATCTTCCATAGTTATGTTTTTGAAAGAAATGCTAATTAGCAAAAATTCGTGTAACTCTAACTCTTGCATATCTTTTTTAAATGGAAATCTTATGTGTTCTATACCAAGTGAATCAATATTCTTGCAGTTCATGCATTTAATAATCTTGGTCTGTTAATTGACAGCAAATAAATCTGGTGTTCTCATACCAATCTAATTAAAAATTATCTTTGAAAAGCTACTTTAATTTAGGCATATTGTTCTATTATTTAAAAAGTATTGGCTATTAGAAACTTTTTATCAAAGCTTCAGTACGGGCTTATTTGTTTGGGTGGTACATTTAACATATAACATACAACCTGAAACGAAACTTAAGTATTTAAGTTCAACATAAACGTTTAAGTTGAACAGTAAATGGCCCTTAGTATCTCAAAAAGATATCCTTAGAATAATTTGTAATAAACGATAACGAGAGCATAGCTTTTCACTTTTTATTGCTTCGAATATAGTACATACTTCCTGTAGAGCACCTTTATTTTTATAAAGTTCTAAAAATCTTCTTCTTAAGAAGCGGTAAACTTCTTAATCAGAGCTCAAAAGTTTATGGTCTGCGAAGCCATGAAAGAAGACTTGCTAGCGTACCTAACCACAATACTCACAGAATCTTAAACTTTTTTACAGTATTAGCTTAGCACCTAGACTTTTTAACAAACTGCCGCCGTTAGTAATTCGCAATATCCAACATTTCTTTGCTTTAATTCGAGAGTATAAAAAATAATTAAGTGGCTTTGATTAGCAACATCATAATATTTATTAATTTTTGCTCTATCTGAAGATTAAGTACTAACCAACTGCGTAACTGAATATTGGCCCTTAGTCATTTACATATACATATAAAAAGGAGACAGCTTTCTCTGGTTTAAATAATTCAATTATGTCATCTAGTTTTTGCTATTGTGAATGATTTGTAAGTTGTCATTCTCTCCTGTCAAGTTATTGTTGTTGACATTACCTCAGTTCGTTTGCTTCCTAAAGCTGCCAAAGTTCATACACAAAAAATAAATTGGACCAAAACTAGCAGACATTTGGTCTTATTAATTAAATTTTTGGCTGTTTAAACTATGTCTAAGTATTTTGAAACAGTCGGAATTATGCTTTTTCAATAAAAAAAAATATTGCATTTCTCTAGGTTTAGACAATAGATTACGTTGTCTAAAGCAAGATAAAAAGATAGATTACTTTAGCAAAAATTAGAAAGGTTTTTTTAAAAACTTGGACGGCTGTCTAAAGTTAGACAATGTTTATTAATAAGACCAATTGTTTTTAATTATATTTATTTTTTTTTAAAACTGATATGCACTGACATTAATATGTAATATTAAATATAAAACTTTTTAATAAAAGCCAAGTTTTTTTACCTACGCATTTGGATCATCCCTTGAAAATATGCAAAACGATACGGATCATAGTGACAGTAGTGTTATATGCACTTGCTCACCTCTTTTTTATGTGAATTTTATTATGTTTATGTTTGTGAATTTTCAATCATTTTTCGTCTCTTTTCTTTACACAGCGTTACCACTGTTTTTAGCCCAAATTTGATGCTTGCGTGAGTTATATCAACGACTATGTTCAAAATTTGTAAAAAAAAAAAAAAAACTATAACCCCCAGTTTCACAGTCAAAGTTTAAACTTCAGATCAGTTGAACCTGAACTTAAGTTTAAATTTAAAGTTCAATTCGTTGGGTTTCACAGCATAAACTGATCCTTAGTTCAATTAAACGAACTATATTACCGAACTACATTACCATTTTCTCAAAAGTACATGCGCAGTCAGCGCAATTCTCTCAATTTTAGTTTTTTTTTTTTTTTTTTTGAAGAGAAAAGAGAAACACACGAGTGATTACCATGGAAACATTTTTGAGATAGTTTAAATTTAAACGACAGAATACAAGCGTTTAACTTGTTGAACTCAGTTCAGATTTGAACGTACACTGTGAAATTGAACTCAAGTTTTAACTTAAAACAGAGTTTAAACTTACACTGTGAAACTGGGGGTAAGATATCAAAAAAAAAAAGGTTATCAAACTATATTCCAGTCACGTGTAAGCTTATCAAACGATTATAATTTGTTTTCTCCTTGTAGTAACTCGTTGAATTCAGCATAAAATTCAGGATAAAATAAAACACCAATGTTGACTCTAAAGCAATTTAACTCCATAATTCTGTATATATTGCAACTAATAGAATTTGTAAAAACTTTCATTTGGCAGCTTTTTTTAAAGCGAAAAAAACTTTTTCGTATCGTATAATCTTTAGATCAAACAGCCCAATTTTGTTCTCCACACGTGGTTAAACATCTTATCAGGTTGTCGAAAATCTCGAATTGGTGTTTTTCTTATAGCAAAACTATATCGAGTCTCTAGTTTCCAAGGACACCAATGGGAACTTATGAATGTG
This sequence comes from Epistrophella euchroma, assembly GCA_947049315.1. Classification (NCBI taxonomy): domain Eukaryota; kingdom Metazoa; phylum Arthropoda; class Insecta; order Diptera; family Syrphidae; genus Epistrophella; species Epistrophella euchroma. The sequence goes on from OX346245.1 coordinate 144,511,694, forward strand.
GTTCGCATCCAGCCTTTTTTTAAATAGTCCAAACATGTCCATTTTTATTTTTTGAATTAAAAAAAAAAAATAAAACAAAAGAATAAAATACAATATAGTGCGATGCAATCGTGCTTTATTTAAAATCTTTCCTTTTGGAGACTTCATTTAGACTTTAAAAAGACTTTAAAAAATGATCCCATTTTGTTTTCAATTTCTTGAACTAGCCCTAAAGTGATAAAAGTTTAAAAAAAAAAAAGTAAATCCTCAAACAATTCTGTAAATCATAAAATGCTTTCCTGAGTAAGTGGAACTTTTATCTTCTTCCCTTGCAACTTTACAGTAAATGTAAACTTTTTAGCACATATACTAAAACCATGGCATGCGGAGACTTCTTAAAATGTCTTCATTTCTTTTTATTGCATTCTCTTGACTTACCCTACAAAAAAAATTTAAAACCCTCTCCGAAAATCCTTGGAAAATGTCTGTGGATTTGTTCACATAGTTTTCACCTTTATTCAAAGGTAAAAACTTAAGAAACTTCCTTAGATAAAGGGCTTCTGACTGAGAGATGAATAGGTAGTGAATGCATCAGAACAGAATGCATAGTATTTTGTAGCTCATTTTTGTTCAACCAGTTGTGTTCTCTTTTCTGGGTTTATATTTTAACTCCTGAGTCCTGATGGGCGATGCAAATGCCAACAACAGAGCCCAAGAGGATTAATTTATATATCTCTCCATGTACCTACCGCTACCAGCGCCAACGAGAAAGGCTTCTTCTTATTTAAAAACATCACCTTTGCTCTACTGCCCTTATGGCCGGTAATGTTTGCTGCTTAATGGCTATGGATGGGCCTCATCCGGGATGCAAACGGAAGTGCAAATTATGTAAATAACCGTTGCAACTTTTCCAAGAACCTACTTATTCTTATTGCAGACAGATCCTGTGTGCTGCATTCATTTAAAGGATTTCAGTTGTGCTTTAGGTACAGTTATACATAGTAGGTACCCATGCCTTTTAACTTCAGAAGAACTTTTATTTATTCGTACAGTTTTGCCCTAGAAGTAACTTCTGCTAAATAGAAAAGCATCTAAACTAAAGAAAAGCAACAGGGTTAAAGTTTTAGGTATTCAAATAAGAATATACAAATTTGAATCTACGTATGTATAAATGTAAATGTAAGGATGTTATTTAAAAGTAGGTGTACATATTTTTAATTTTTACTTTTAGGTGACGAAGCGAGAAATAAATTTAAAGAAAAAAAAAACCATCTGCACCAAGTCGTTTGCGGGCTAAAAACGGAAATGAATATCTGCTGCATGAAGCTAAGTCCTTTTAAATTATGAATGTAGGTAGGTATAGTGGTAGAAGTTATATGAGCCAGGAAGTCGTTTTTATTTACGACTTTGTATTGTGAAATGCCAAAATTTATAACACGAAGTCGTTTTTCATTTTTAATGGCCCACAACATGGTCTGAAATAGTGGAAAATATTTAACTGAGGTTTTAAGGTTTTATATAAAATCCTTTTCATACTGAGGCACTATGCACAAACTTTGATGAAGAGTTTGTTTAGGTAAGTCTTTGCCGACGAGTTTAGCAAGAACACACCAAGGATATTAAAAGTTTATTAAAACTCAGAGTCAGGAAAATAAAAATTCTGATTTCCAAAAAAAAAAAAAAAAAAAAAACATTTAAATAAAAAAGTAAATTCTTAAAGCTTCTATTATTTATTCAATGCTTCTATCATTGATTAAAATTTTGTCTTCTTTAAATTATTAAAACTTAAAAAAAAAAAAAATATATATATTTTAAAAACACAACGCTTTTTGACATATTTCACTTGAATATTAACTTTTTACTTGTCATCTCCCCTCATATTTCTAAATGATTCCATTGTTTTGTTAAATAAATATAAAATGAAGGTCTACGTCTAATAATAACCAAAAGAAAATTCTTCGTATTTTATCAATCCCCACTCGGTCGGAAATGTTTTCTAAACTCTCCATATGTTAAAATCTCCCGCCTAAAATGTTGACATACGATATAATTATGAATACCAGCAATTTGATGAGCATCAGCAGCATGAGCAGAGCATGCTGTCAGAATAGAACTCACGCTGTGTTTTTTACCATCTAAATAGACGTTAATGTGCCACGCAAAAACAAAACGAAATCCCACCTACTCTTCTTTCATATTCTTATTGAAATATAAAGTTTAACAAAAGCAAGCAAGGAATGCATAAATTAGCAATGAAACGTATAATAAGCCTTCCGGTTCACTGAAAATTCTGAGTAATCATTTCGCGCTTAGCAGCATTTTTAAAAATTTTTCTTCCGAACAATGAATGTCTCCTTACTCCTTCGCTTGGAGTAGGATATCTGTGTTCGGTGCTTTAACTTTTGTGGAGAGTTTGGGCTAAAAAAAAATAAAAAAATTAAATGTGGGGTACATAACAGTCTCTATACATCTAGCGCTGTTGCTTGAGGCAATGAGCATTAGGATATGATATGTGATGTTTTACGGTTGAAATGATATCCTTTTTCAAAACTTCAGAATTTTTCACTTCGTTTCACACTGCTCACTTTGAATGGGACTACTATATCAGTGGCGGATTGAGCAAATAAGTTGTCTTAGGCCAAGACTTTTTTTTTATTTATAATTATATCAAACATGTTCTGTTAGCTTAATTAAACGAGTATGGAGAAAAAAGAAAGAACCCGAATGAACTATATCAAACTTATGGGCGGCTAGTAAAAATGCTACTTAGTAGATTCAAATGCAGTTGTCGAACAATAAAATCTACACTGAATTGACAATGATCACGTGAGCTTCGGTAGCGCAGTACGTTGGCGTAGTGCACTTGGCCCGGCGACTCTTGGTCTATATGTTTTCCTGATTGATAAATAATACTTTGGGAAATGATTCATGGGCATATTTAAAAAAAAATCTTTAACATTAAGGGCCAGTTGTAAAAAAAAAAATTACTTAAGCCAAACAATATCATTATTGTTAATAACGGCGGTTTTACCAAGTATACAATTTATGGGTTTTTCCGAAGGCTCTCAGGGAAAACTGCTTCGGAATTTCTAACAAACAACTTTCGAATAGAAACAAATAACTTATAACTGAATAATTAAATTACAATTTCAAACAGATGTAAGAGCGTTTTAAGGTCATTGGAATCAGAATCCGTCGTTTTTACAAAAATGTACATTTCGAGCCCTTTCCGCTCGACAAAAAATAAAAGTAGGTATCTTGAGCGACATTTTGTTTTTTGTTTGCTAAGCAACGAAACGAAACCAATTAGGCCAAATTTCAGCATTGAACATTATTAACAATACTGTTACTGATAGATGACAAAAGGTTCGATAACTTTTAATACACTGGAAAAAATTAAATAATAAACTTTGACTGACAATATGAAAATGTCGCTTACGATAATTTGGAGGAAAGGGGTCTATATGAGCAGTGTTTGTACGTACGTTCATAAGTTCGTGAACTTTTTTTCGTTGACGATATCTCGAGAACGAATAAAGATATAGAATTCAAATAAATTTCATTTTACAGAAAATAAGTCCAAAACGTGCAGTAAGGATTTTCAGAAACGTTGTTGATAGTTGAACAAAAACAAAACTACAATAAACTACTAAAAAATTGCTGAACAAAATATGTTCAGCTCTATAACTCGAGAACAATAAACAACGATCATCTCCGGGATAATTTCAGTCTACACACAATTCCATAATTAGGCTTTTAAAAATTTTCAATTGACGGTTTTTTTTTTCCAAGCAAAAAAGACAGCAATAGACCACTGCTTAAAATTTTTGAAAAATGCTTTTCAACTCAAATATCTCTATTGAGATGATATTGACTTCAGGATAAATTTATTCTACACACAAAGCCACAATATTGATAACTGATAGAGTTTGGAGTTTTGAAAAACTTCAATTGACAGTTTCTTATTTGAGTAAAAGAAACTCCTCAAAATTGTTGAAAAATGTTGTTCGTTTCGCATATATTTAGAGCATAGACAGCCTTACTTTGTGTATTCCTTTGATTGCACAACTGATAGGGTTTTTTTTTTAAAGATTTTGAATCGAGTTTCCTAGGGCGCTAATGGGAAGTTATCAGTGTGGGTCACACCCAGCCCCTTATACACATATTTAAATTAAAATCCGTTAAACAACCGTTTTTTCTGTATACCTACTGTTTCGGACTTAAAGCTCAATTGATTTTGATGAACTTTTAAACTTTTCACAAACTTCTAGCGCCCTTTAAGATTTGTGTGCCTTAAATTGTCACTAACAATAAGTTCGCTATTATAAATGTGTAGGTCTTGAGAATCATTGCCGTTTGTTTTTATTCTTTAGACGTATTTTTTTAGATTAGCAAGTGCTTCCAGGAATTGGCAGACTATATTGTATAAGCAAATGACCAAGTCGTTTTACCCCCTAAAAATGGTTAATTTTTAATTAAGGACAAGCAGTCAGTTTCCCATGTTGTGCCTATGTGAAGTACCAAATAAACTGTTTTCGTTGTCTTGTCATTGTCACTGTCATCGAATGCCTATTTCGGCTTCATTAAAGCCTCGTGAGTGAGGAAGCCTTGTAAATTCACGCCCAAGAACGAGGACGATTTTTTTATTTATTGCAATATCATACTACCAGCACTTTATCAAGCAATATATTTCTAAGCATACATACATACGTACATATCTACTCCACATACATACATATCTACTCCACATTATCTTACATAAGAAAGTCTTAAGTGAAGGAAAGAGGAAATAAGTATTCTATGCGTGACAAAAATGTGTCAGATTGTGCTGCGACATAAGCAATGATGTCGAGCGAAAAATTTACACGACCTAAAATAAATATTCAATTTCTGGGAAAAAGTGTCAAGTAGAGAATTGTCTCAACATAAAGTTTATTGAAACACAATCGAATGTGGAGATTACCAGGAAATATATTGTTATATCTTGTAGATACCTACATATATAGGGAAGCTTCCATTTTTATCTGTGTGGAGCCTTCGAGTAGAAAAATCCTTGCAGAGATGTGTATCTTTTCCATTTTATTCAACTAAGAACCCATTTTAGGTTATGTTCGCAGAAAACTTTAAAGTGAAATGTGGACGAAACCATACCAAATTGTGTGATGTGAACAAATGTATGGAGTTGACTTTATGATTATTTCGAGAATGTTCAACGAACTATAAAAAAAAACATAACGAACTTAACTCGTGTACGTAAGTATTCGGTATACAAATAAATATTTTTTTTTGAATATATTGGAAGGTGTTTATTGTATTAAAGAGTTGTTAAAGATATCGTTCTATTTTCTAAAAGTGAATGAAAAAAGGTAAATAGATAAACTCATCAGGGAACCCAGTTCAGTACTTAGTCTAGTTTGCCTTTAAACAAAAAAAATGGTAGGTACTGCCTCTTGCGAGAAAGTGACAATCCTCCAAGACTAGGTTTGTTCGTTTAGCCCTGAAGTCGCCCTGGGGTCGCTACAATAAAGCGTTTTTTGAAAACCCTGAACTCACCCTCACAATTAAATTCTCTGTTTTTTTTTTTTTTTTTTTTTTTTTAACCTGGGGTAGATTTAGGTTTCGTGATTGTTTGTTTTTAAAATGGAAATTAGATAAAATAGTACACTAATTGAATAAAATTAAAATAAGAAATAAGAAAATGGAAACGTTTAAAGTTGTTTTTATTAATTTTTCAATCTTATTTTAAGTTTTATTTAGGTATTCAAGTACAGAAATTCTTTCTTGCTTTAAATGTCAATAACACAAGCCCTAAGTGCCCTAAAGTGTTTTTTGAGAATCGAAAAACCCAGTTTTTTTTTACAACTCTTGGGGTTGTCAAGAAAACCTGGGTCAACCCTGATGGGTAAAGTTCAACGAAAAAGCCTACTCATGCCGAAAAAAGTGGTTCTCGTCTTACCCATTGGACTTAGGAAGAAAATTGCAAATCGTTTCTATTCCTATACTGACTAACAACACGCATAAAGAGGAATAATTGAATGTTGTAAATTACTAGCACCTCGTTCTAGGCCTATTTTCTAGTTGCTAATTTTAAATTTTTTTTTGTTCTCTATGCTCTCCATTTTATTTTTCTATCTGCTATCGCGGTAAAAAAAATTAAAAAAAGGCTTTTCTTATTGAGATTTAAAAAACTTAATTACATTCTATTAACATAATATAATTTTTAAAATTTTAAAACACTGTTTCACAAAATTCTGCGAAAAACAAAAAAAAAGTTAAAATTTTGTTTTTAATTTTTTAAAACTTTTTTTTTATTATTCGCACAATTTTGTTAAAAAAAATTTAAAAGCAGAATAGTGAAAAGCAAAATTTTGAAAAACAGAATTTCGACCCAGACAACCCTTGTGTTGTAACGTAGATATAATATTCAGTATTTATAAGAAAACTCCGTTTCATTATTTTGATTGAAAAGGTAAATTTTAAGACAGCTTGTGCATGCATATTAGGTTGTCCGTTATTTCCCAAACTTATTTTTTGTTTGGATCAGACAATCCCTGTATAAAATGCTTATGCCAAAAATTTATGGACAAAAAAAAAAACTTTGCCTAGCTCATCAACCCGTGCCTCTAAAGCCATAGTCAACTGCAGATATTCTTAATTTTCTTGTTGATTTTTATTACAGTGAAAGCTCCCTTAGCCTTAGCCGACAGTCGCAACACCTTTGTCCGTCTGAGGGAGATATGTAGTCCGCCCAAGGGAAAAAAATAAAAAATACATAGTCGTATAAGGAAATGTATAGAGTATATATAGTAGCTTCATGAAAATTTTTTGCACCTACAAGCCATTAAATTCATTAAAATTCAAAATGAACATCAAGATACAAAAACAGACTACAGCTGCAGAAATAAAATCCGTTATGCATTTGATCACCAGGCAGTAATTTGGAGACATCGCATCTTTTGTCGCTGTAAACCAGGGAAAAAGTTTTTAATGCAAAAAAAAAATATATATGTGTGGCGATCCATTAATAATAATTTACTTTAAATATTATCGTTATCCACTTAGTTTTAAAATAATAATATTTCATCATTTAGTTTAAGAACAATAATCTATCAATTATTCATTATATAATTTATTATGTTTATATTCGATAAACAAACTTTTAGTATGAATATTGCTTTTAAAAATAAATAAAATCAGTTCTGAATGGGAATTCAACTGAACAACAAATAGTTGTTTAAATTCAAATTTTCCCTTTTAGGATTCCTACACTGGTGACTCCGAATTACACGAACACTCATACACTTGAAGCGGTATCCCCCTACCCAAGATAAGGTGCCAACTGCCAAATCACATACATATACATATATAATATACAAACGGTATTCCCCGACCCACGGTAAGGTGTCTCACACATTTATACAATTAAGAAGTATCCCCCAACTCACGTCTGATCTTAATACATAAAATACACAAACAAAAAAACGAAATCATGGCCCAAGCCGATACCATATCAAAGGTATCCATCAGGGTGCCACCATTCTGGCAGCGAAGCCCCGATCTCTGGTTCTTACAGCTAGAGGCCCAGTTCCACACCAGTAGCATAACTGCTGACGAGACAAAGTACTTCACCCTGGTCGGCAATTTGGAAGCTGACGTCCTAACTGAAGTCAGAGATGTCATCAAAAATCCTCCTGCTACTGAGAAATACTCTACTCTGAAGACCTGCCTTATATCAGCATTCCAAGAGTCAGAGCAAAAAAGACTTAAAACGCTTCTAAATGGGATCACTCTTGACGGAAGAAGACCAACACAGCTGCTTAGCAAGATGAGGGAGCTTTTCTCAGCTAGCATTTCCGAAGATGTCCTCGGAACAATTCTTTCATTTATGTAAAAGTATTTCTGAAAATAAGGGTTAAAATTAACATATTAAAAAAAAAAAATTGTCCGCCTAAGGGAATTGTCCGCATCCGCAATAGGAGCTTTCACTGTATATGATCATCACTTTAAAAAACATCATTCAAAGTTTATGGGAGAAAACAATCTATAGAAAATATTTTCAAAATTATTTCTTCAGCTGTTATGAATTCGTTTGTAAATAATTTTTTGTAGGTATATAGGGCATTAATTTTAGATTTAGGGAGTATCTTATCAGAAAAAATTGGTTTGGGACATAACGAATACCCTAGTCCCTAGTGTATAGTATATCCTAGTAGCTAGTTAGTACAGGAATTTACCAATGTATTGCGTACGCCCTTGTAGGTATTCAATTTTATAACATAAATAGAGTATTGAATCTTTATGTGGTAAAATCAATAAATTTTCCCGATTTAAAATTCTAAAAAAAAATTACTTGTAGTCCTTTTGGTCACAATAATAGAGCAATGCCAACAAAATTGAACTTGATTGTTTATTCAAACCTACCTATGTACATATTCATTGTATTAAATATTTCACATGTTTTAAATTTTTTCTGTTTCCTTTCGTCTATGCCACTGACATGATGTTTTACTCGAAACATCACTCACAACAGTCGACACAATTTACGACAAGAATACATTTTCGTCACACTCTCCAAACATATTATTATACCCCGGGGCTTTCGATCAATTTCCGTATAAACTGAAAATACGATAGAGACGATGCAAATATTCAACATAACATATTTACATACATTTCTACACACAGACAGGTACCTACATAAAGATATTTCAGAATCTGATGGCTTAGTTTCATTTTAAATAAACATGTCTTCATAATCAAATAGATTTACATTAGAACTACTCTATTACGAATTTTTCCTACTCGACTCGGACACTAGGTTATCGTATATAGGTACCATAATTTTTTTTTACAAAATTTTAATTTACGATAAAAAATTAATTTTTGTATAAAGTTAAATAAATAGTTTCTTGCCTTAAGCGGATTAAAAAATTTAAATATGAATATTTATTAAAATACCTTTAAAAGCTTGCTATGTGGCTTTATTCCATAAAATAAATGAAACCAGTGTTGCTGGATGAGCTTATGAAAATTTCCCTTTATAGTACAAAAAACATGGGAAATATTTATTAAAAGTACTTTAACAAATTTCGAAATATGTAGCTCTTAACTTCTAGCTTTATTGATAAGGAATTCTAATCTTAGGTTCGTTTTATTCGTAATTCATAGCTAGCGCAGCAATACAAGTTCAATAAAACGCTATATCATTTTTTATGTCCACTCTTTATTCTCTGGATGTGTTCATACCCTTTTTTGAGTGAAAAACAAACTACGTTACCGACATTTAAGGTTTAAGTCCACACTATTTGACCACTTTTACATATATTCACTAATTTACTGGCTAATACATCGGCACTTTTGGTTTTGTTATTGTTGACCAAGAGAATTTTTATTGCGCTAGCTATAAAATTGTCAGTAAAACGCACCTCTTGTTGAATTATATTTCACACTAGGAAATAAAAAAACAAATACCTATCAATAATTTTATATACAGACAGGATGAAGTGAACAGAAATTTCGTAGTAAAAAGATTAGATCAGTCCAACTGAGATCGCAGGGAAAGAACGTCAACTTAAAAAAAGTTGCGAAGTTCGAAATATAAAAATTAACTAAAAAACACTAACGGCCAACTTCTTCACAAAGTTCTAAAATCAATTTAAAACTCGATCCAGTAACTCTCGGTTTATCTTTGGAACTTAGTTTTAAAAAAATTTAGAACTCGATCATTTCTTCACTTCTAATCATTTCCTTTGAACTCGGTCTAAGATCACTTTTGAGTTTTAAGTACTTTAGATCTCGATTTAAAGAGACGAAGTTCTAGTGCATATTTTAATACTTTCGTAGCACCCAGTATCATTTTATGACACAAATTTCTGACAATCTATCAACAAATATTTAAATATTTGTCAGTTTCATTGTACTGGATACTTTTTTTGTGAATATATTTCTTTATTTTGTTCATTAATTAAAAACACATTCTTATTTTTGTTGTGCCAGTTTTGTTTGTATTGGTGTTGATGTTTTTATTTCATTTTCAATTGTGTGTTTTCGCGGGTATTGATTTTTGAATAGAGCTTTTCCAAAAATTGTCTTTGTCTATTCTCTTTCTAATTTTGACAGTAAAAGCAAAAACAAAATGCAAGCAAATTCTGGAACGTAGAAAATTTTTCTACAATCCGACATTTTTTTCTTTACATTTGTTGTTGTTTTTTTTTTTTTGCTAATTTCACTCTGAAGTTTGCAGGAAATTCAGAATACTTGGTGTTTGCAAGTAATAAATATTTTTATTAGTCCGATAGCACGCAACAGACTTTTGACGTGGAATGAACCCAAAACGATAAGTCTGCATGTGCATCAAAAATAATTAAAAAAAAAAAAGAAGATGGTAACGGTTCCAAGTCCCAATTTATTGATTATGGATGTGGTTCTGACAAATTGTTTAGAAAAATGGCACTTACTTAAGATGACCTTTGAGCATGCAATACTTCATGTCTTTTGGCTTTCTTTCTTTCTTTCTTTCTAAAAACAAAAATCTGGTGCTAGTTCAAAAATCAAAACCAAAAAATGCACAATATAGAAAATTTGTATACCACGAGAATTAAAAACAACACCAGCACATGCAACTAAATTGGATGCAACAAAATTAACTATGTATTTACTTAATAAAAAGGATAATTTTAAAAAAATATAAGGTCATTCCAAAAACGCCACAAATATCGTGTTTTTCGTGGCTTCCGTCCGGGTTAAGCTTACTCAAAATGTCTCTCAGATTATTTTACTTTACTTTATTTTGAGGAAAATATTGCTTAAGATGCACTTTTTGTCTTAACGGCAACATTAATGCATTTCTTTTTCCTTCCTCACCGCAGGAAAATATAGTGGTTAAAATCTTGTAACATGTACATAGGTACACAAATTTGTATTTTGTGCAGCAATGCAGCAAGCTATCTGGTTATGAATTGCACCTAAAAATAAATTTATCCAAAATTGTTTTGAATTACCTTCTTTTTTAAAGTCGAATCAAAATTTCTAACCAAATAAGTTTTTTGAAGAAATTAAAATGTTGTTAAACCGAGTTCTAAGTCTCTAGATCCTTGAATTCGAGGGTCCAAGTTTATCGAAGTTCTATCTCAAACTGAGATCCAAATCGAAGTTCTAAGCGTTAGAACTCGGTGAAGAAATGAGTTAGAACTCAATCAAGTTCTAATTTTTCGATTAACCGAGTTTTAGGAGTTAGAACTTTGTCAAGAAATTGGCCGTAAATAAACTAAATGATTATTTTGCTATTATCATCTAAATTGTTAATTTTCTCAAAAACCTGAAGATATTAAAAGCATTATGGTTTTCAGAATTAAAGATGGATTTCTGGCTTTCAAAAACAAAAAAAATATAGCATGACATTTTGAATGTTGCCGTTGTTTTTTTTTTTCAAGTCACGGTTTAAGAAAATTGACCCCATGGAGAAAACAGTCTCGACCCACAGTACAAATATTGAAGGTAATATATTGGGCATCTTTGAAAATCTCAGTGACCGGCCTGTCAGAAAAACAAAAAACAAGTATTTAGGAATATCAGTGACCCTCGTTCACAATTTACATACAAAAACAAAATACTTGTAAATTTTCACCTCGAATGTTCTCTTTTGAAACATGTGCAGAACTGAACAAAAATGAAATCTGGGAAAATATTACCTTCACTGTGGTCTCGAGTTCGACCCAGCCTGATGATGGTATCGCATGTTATACAAAACACAATGTACATATAACTGGCGCCCTAGCGAAGCCTTACTGTAGATACCAATATCTGAATGTTGAAATGTAGGTTCATATATGATGATGGAAAATGTTATTTGAAATTCCACAGGAACAGCACAACACTAACAAAAAAAAAAAAACGTAAAAATAAAAAAGACATAACAAAATCTGTCAATAATGGAGAAAGTCCTGAAATCGAATTGAGATATACATATATTGGCAAAAACATTTTTGTTATTTGTTCGAAACAAATATTGAATAAAACAGTGTTTTTTCACTGATTGATTAAATAGCAAACAAATTCGTTTTGAGGTGAACTCAATCAAACATACATAAAGGTGGAGATAAAGTGAATTCGAATGGGTTTTGTTGGTTGTGATTTGAATTCATTGTTCCGACCGTTTTCAAGAACAAATAACTATTTAATTGCTGAAGAGAGTTGAATTAATTACAACTGATATTTGAACAAAAAATTATATTAAAAGCATACCCTGATCCCATGGGTGGGTGTAGGAATCACATTTAAGTGAGCAACGCTAAACAAAGTTTCAACATAATTAATACCACACTGATGGGTGTATCTGGTATTCTTTTGAGTAATTTAAACAAGAACTAGAAAAAATAGACATAATTAGCTGCTTCTGTGTGATCCTCGAGGGTATCAACATGTCCTTTTAAAAGTCGTTTGTATCTTTCCCACACACTGTTAATAGGAGCATCCCATCAACGGAAACGTCAAAAGAACTCAAGTTTTCCTTCCAAATTGTTGAACGCTGTTGAATAAATTATTGTCCGTAAAAAGTTGTACATTTTGTTTTAATTTTTTTTCCCCACAAGGACTCTGCTCTACCACAATGTTGAGTGCAAGAGTAACTAAAATATGTAAGAACTTAGACAACCAACCAACACTAAATGTTCGTCCTTTCCTCTTATGGTGGCTGTGAAAATTTTTGCTTTTACATATTTTAAGTGCAACACTTAATATGAAAAGAATGCGGAAGAGTAAACTTTTTCAATTAGTAAAAAGGTAGTGACTGTTGGTTCGAGTTGAGTTGAGTTGAGTCAACTGCCGGGAATCATATCTCAGGGCTATATTACAGATAGCCAAAGCTCGAGCTCGGAATTTCAAGCAAAAAAAAATAAAAAGTGCGGTTAAATGGTTGCCTGGTTTGAGCTTGCATCTCTCTGATAATTGCATGTTGGCTCCATCATCGTTTGTAAATTAAATTTTTGCGGCAGGTAAAAAGAGAAAGTTTATTTAACTGTTACTACACACTACACTATACAACCGTTAGTAATTTTGTGTATCCTTTAGTTTTAAATAAGCTTATGTATAAGTCTTTGAGTTTTCATTCAGCATTCTTTAGAATAGTTATTCTTTTAATATTTTTCATCATTGGAAGCAAAAGGGAGACGTATTTCACTAACAAAGTAAAACAAATAGAACTACAATGTAAAACAAATTGTATTCAAAAAATCAAGTATGTTTGTGGTGAGTTCGTGGGAAATAAGTAAATTGCAAGGAAAATATGCTTCCTTTTCGAGGTCTCTGGAGTCGGATTACATTGTTTTTAGAGAGATGTCTGTGTACGTACGTTCGGAAGCTTTTTTCGCCGACGATATCTCGAGAACGCATAGAGATATCGACTTCAAATAAATTTTATTTTACAGATAATAAGGTCATAACGTGCAAAAAGGATTTTCAGAAAAATTCAATTGCCGGTTTTTCTTATTGCAGTAAAATTAAAAAAGTTGTAAAATGGCTTGATTCTCGAATATCTCTAGAAAAAATAATGCTATTGACTTCGGTCTGCTTTCATTCTATGCATAATGACGTAGTAAAAAATTGCTAATACTTAAAAAAAATCAACACACAGTTTTTTTTTTATTAAAAAACCATTAAAAATTGTTAAAAAATATCAAATAGAACACATAAAGATATTAACTTCGGGTTAATTTTATTTAATATACACAAAGTTTTACTTGAGAATTGGTAGAATTCGTAAAAAAATTCAATGAACTGTTTTTTTCTAGGTCAATAAAACTGCAAAAAAATGCTAAAAATTGTAAATGTTTTTCAGCTCGAATGTCTGAAGAACAACCAATGATATCAACTCCGGGATAATTTTAGTCTACAAACAATGCCATAATTAATAATTGATAATGTTTAAAAAAAAAATCAAATAGATGGTTTTTTTCTAGGCCAAAAGAACTGTAAAAGAAACTGCTAATAATTGTTGAAATTTTTCGTGCCGCATATATTTAGAGCAAACAGCCTTCCCTTGATTGCACAATTGATAAGATTTTCGAAGATTTTTAATTGGCAATTTTCCTATAAAAAATAACATTGCGTGTCGAGTTTCAAAGGAAACCAATGGGAAGTTATCAGTGTGAGTCAAGCCTAGCCTTTATTTTTTATTGTATGTAGAACAGGCTGGCTAAGTTACACATACCATAAGATCCTCAGGGCCTTATTTCACATTCAGAAAGTGAAATAAGACCAAATACCGACATTTGGCCTTATGTCACTTGGTGTTATCAAACAGCACCGTCGAAAAGTGTCACAAATTTTTGCCAAATACTGTTTCGTACTTCATAAATTAGGTAGTTTATGGGTAGAAGAGAAAGAGATCGCTTAGGTTAAAATAAAACATTTTCCATTCCTGAAATTTTTTGCACAAAAATATTTCTCACGGTTGCTCAAGTGATTGTTTTGTTAAATTTGCAATTTTGTATTATTTAATCAAACTTTTGATTAAAAACAGTTTTATGGTACCAATATATTTTTATAATATTTATCTTTCGGTTAGCAAAAGTATTTCTACAGAAGAAAATTTATTTACAATTGATATAAGTTCAGTAAAATCTGCTTATCTGAAACACTTTTTTCAACCCCTTTAAAACACTCCGCTTAAGCGAAACTCGCTTAAGTGAAAAAAAAAACGGATATCTGAAACATATTTTCAGTTCAATTTTATATTTTTCATTAAAAAAAAAAACTCTCTTAAGTAAATAAAAAAAATTGAATCGCGCAGAACGAAAAATTTGCTGAATGTTTTCGTTTCTTCTTTATTTTTTACCTTTACCATTTTCACCACGAAAATGACATTTGAATTTCGGATTATTTCACAAACTTTTACATTTACATTTTAAAAACAAATTGATTTGTCCTCTTAAACAATTATCCAAAACAACATTTCAAATAGCTTAAGAGGTATACGTATTTTGACATTTATTAAAAAAAAAATTAGATAATCATAATTCTAGCTTTTTTCTCTTCGCTTAATGGAATTTTAAGATCAGCTTAAGTGAAATTTTTTCACTTATCCGCTTAAGTGATTTTTTTTTCACTAAAGCGGGGTTCGTTTAAGTGAAAAACCCGCTTAGGTGAAAGAAAAACTGTAACATTTTGCAGTTTCTCTTAAGCGGGTTTGACTGTAATTTCTTTCTATAAAGTACCTAGTACTTGTTTGTATGTGATGCGATATCTATTTTAGTGTATTATCTGTGATTATACACATTTTTGGCAATTAAAAAAAAAAACATTAAATCACATGTTTGACTGTAATTTCTTTCTATAAAGTACCTAGTACTTGTTTGTATGTGATGCGATATCTATTTTAGTGTATTATCTGTGATTATACACATTTTTGGCAATTAAAAAAAAAAACATTAAATCACATGTTCTGTTTGGTAACTTGAAACTCTTACCAAGTTTCGCAAAACTGGGTTATTACTTTTTGAAAAATTATTTTTCGCTTTTTAGTATGTAATCTACAGAGACCTCTCTATGATTAATATGAGGATATTAAGACCTCTTACAGTAATTCAACAAACTGTTGAACTTCTCAGTCAACTTTTTTTTTGAAAAGGCTTCCCTCTTCTAAAGTCAACAAATTTTGAAAATATATGTGAGAAATTCAGTGATGTAGTCCATGGCACGATAAAATAAACATAGAATTTGATTTTTACTTAATATTTTTATATCTATTACTCATCATCACAAAACGAGTATTTATGACAAAAAATAACATCACATAAATATCTATAAGTAGGTATTAAAATTATTTTTTAAAACAGCATACAGCAAACTAAGCCGTCTGGCCTTCTGTGCAGCAAACGCATCAATAACCTCTTCAGTATTTATATCAATTTCTCTATAAATTGACATCAAAGCTAATCCTGTCAGTATTTCATCGCCGGTAGAGTTTCTCAGATATGTTTTTAATCTCTTCATCGTTAAAAATGTTCGTTGCGGTGTGCATGTCGAAACTGGAAGGGTAGCCAAAATTTTTAAAAGTTTTTGGATGTTTGGAAAAAGTTGTTGGTTGCATCCTTGAAGAGCTTCTGTTGCCTTTTTCGCACGGTCTTCTGGTAATTGTTGGTGGCATTTTGTCTTCCATAGTAAGAATTCAGCCTCCATAGTATCCCAATCCAAAAATTTCTTATACTTATATATACTTATGAAGTTTCGGAGTCCCTATCAGCACACAACACATGTAAATTGTGAGTTGTGACCTGCTCTAAAGCAGATCACAATTTCGATTGTTTTTGTGACTCTCACAAGTTGTGACTTTGGGGGAAAATACGAAAAAGTCACAAAATTAATTTCACCACCTCTTATGACTTGTGAGGTATCAGTGATGGCGGGGAGAATCGGGCTGTTAGTGCAGAAATTTGGGAAAAAATTTTAATAAAAAGCTATTAATAAAAAAAAATAATTTCTAAAAAAATTTCCAGTGGGGGGGGGAGGGGGGGGGGGGGGTTCACGGCAGTTTTGGGCAGTAAACGAACAGGGGTAATACATCGGTTCATTTACTATACACAAAACTACCAACTTTATAACAAGTTCTCTAAGAAAATAATAAGTAAATAATAAGTAAATGAACAGACCTGTTTTATATGTTTTACTTTTTTTCGCCTTACATGTCAGTATGACGTTTCACGTGTTTGTAATTTTCTTAAAGTGCTACCTCAAACTTAAATATTCTCAACTTCCTGCGCTCAGGACATCAAAGGCAACACAAACTTTTGCTTCACAACTCAAGTTCTGCTCAGAACTAAAAAAAAAAAAGCCTTCTGTCAGCTCTTTAAATATTATCATTAAAGCACTCAACTGTCACTATCATCAAAGCCATTGAACTTGAAAAACTGTTTCGCTGGAAATTTATTATACTGCTGACAAAAAATAAATCCCGAATAAAAAATATAATCCTTCCCGATAAGTGCAACCATATTGAATGGGTACTTATTCTAGCAGAAAATTCGAAATTTGTTTGGCATACAGAAACATTTACACATCCATACACATTTGTGATACTCTTCCCTTCTTAAAAGTCACATTCAAAGAATCAAAGGATAAAAATAATACTTTTGCACCAGTTGGAGTCAAAGAGCTGCCAGCCAAATAAAGTTGAATGAATTTTGAATTCCTTTGAATATTAATGTTATTCGGGATAAAATCATGCAAAGTGAACAATCCATTAACAACATTTTGTATTTTACAAATTAATTGAAGCATTATTAGCAAAGCGTTCAAAATCTTTCAATAAGTTGTGCCATTTTTGTCTTCCTATTTTCGTCACATCTGTGTGCTTTAATTAAGCACGCACGAACTTCAAGCCACTTCTGGGATATTTAGGGAACGTGTCTTGTTATCCTATCATCGAGCTATCGTCGTCGTTGTTAGTTGGCGACGACGACGCGGGATTAAATCGATGAGGATGTAAGTTGATTCGGCTGGCTGGAGTTCACATGTGAATCGAGTAGAGAAATCGAATATCTTTGTGAAAAGGATATTTTCAATTTAACCATATCATGATGATGGTATTTCCACGACTTCTTTATCCAGCAGCTGTGTCAGCTGGCCTAAGACTCAAGAGGTTTTCCTACCACCAAAATATGCGAGTTAAACTGAAGTAAGCCAATTTTCTCTCCAAGGAAGAAAATTCCGATAAATTTCACAGAAAGATACATTCAAGTTCCCTGAAGCACTGAAGGGCAAATAAGACATGTTCCTATCCTATATGTAAAAGTATGACTATGAAATTCATGGACGTATAATGCATCTGCATATCTTCATCGTCTTGAAAACAAATTTCTTCTTCATGCATTCTTCTATGTGTCAAGTGCTGTCTCAGCAAAAGAAATTCCCTTTCTTCTGGCATTATCGGGTAGGTTACATGCCATGAGTCGAATTGATTTCAATGCCTTAGAATGTAGTTGCAAAACACTTTTGGGTGTTCCATCTTATCGTTTAGCTTGAGAAAGGACTGCCAAGATTTTCAGACATTTCCGCCCAACACTATATGCGCAATCTATGGCACATTCCTATATATTTATATCTATTGCTTGTGGCAGTTAAGAGACAAGGGAAATAAATCTCATCACCCAAGCTGAAAGGAAAGCAAAACGGATTCTCTCAACTACAAAATTTCCACTTTTTTGTGATTGATTTTTGTTTATTTTTTTTATCAAGTTTTGAAATCTGAGATATGAATAAACTCTTTTAGATACATTTATTCAACACTTTAGGGTTTTGTATCTTAGATATGATAAATTGTAATTTAAGAAGAATGTTATTACAAAAAAAGTTCAGATTTATAAACTTCTAAATAATGGAAGTTTATCATCATCTATGTTGTTTTTATTTGCGGTACATGGGTACGAGTACGATACGGGTATACAGGGTGTCACTCACACAGTCAGGGTTGCAGGCGAAAATCATCATGGATACCTGACGTAATTTTATGTCGAAAAAGTTAAGGGCTAATTTTCTCGTTTTTGCTTTCTTTTCGACTTATAACGGTTTTTACGATTTTTGGTCTCGTATGATACTTTCCTCGCATGAGGAAAAAAAAAAAAAAAAAAAACAACACAAACATATATTTGCCAGTAAGACCTAGGGTCTTATAAATTAGGCAATGTTAGAAGGAATAGAAAGATAGGATAGATTTTTGTTGGCACAGTGGACTGAGAAATAAGGTTTTGATTATCTCATTAAATCCCAGGGGTGGCGTTCAGTTGAGGGAATATAGAAAAGAATGCTGTCTAGACTGGGGCTCGAACCCACACATCCAGGTTAGCAGTCAAGCACTACTTCCACTGCGCCGGGGCATGATTATTTCTCGCATGTTATATTCCTTGCATGATATATCTCTTCCTTATAATTTTGTTTCATGTTATTTTTTTCGTACGATATATTTCTCGCATGATATTTTTTCGGATATCACTTTTCTTGCATTTTATCCAGCCAAGTTCTCGGCACTACTATACCTTTTTACAGGAACAAACTCAAGCTCTTTTCGACCCCACTCTAACTTCGGAATCAATAATGTCAGAAACTCGTAATAACTCCAAATTATAAGAGAAATTTCTTATTTAATGATAACTGACTAAAATTTGGTATGTTTACTTGGCAAGTTTTCTTTTTTTCCATCTGATTACTCAACATTCAAAATGTTTTGAAAACTTGCCATGTAAACATACCAAATTTTAGTCAGCTATCATTAAATAAGAAATTTCTCTTATAATTTAGAGTTATTACGATATTACTCTACTTAAAATGTTTGATAATAAACCCTTCATAAACTTAGAACTTGGCGTACTTTTAGATCTCATTACTTTTCACGGCTGACTTGTTACATAAAGGTTTTTTTGTATACATGGAGAACTTGGCTCTTTTTTAACATTTATGTTTTTGGTGTGAATTTTCTCAACTGATTAATTTCTTGCATGATATTTTTTTTCCTGTGATACTTTTTTGCGTAGTAATTTTCACGGCTGATAAATTTCTCGCATAATATATTTATGGCATAACATTTTATATTCCTCGTATAATATATTTCTCCCATAATGACGTGTTCATTTGATTTTTCTCCGTGATATTTTCTTTAGTATGAAAGGAAAAACTTATTTTCCAAAGCGCTAAAACCCTTCCAACGCAACGTGAGAAAAACTATGATTTAAATTCAAATTGCATCTGACTCAAGATACTCGATCTTGTCTATTGACTTTTCTTTCTGACCTCCTTTTCCAAGTTAAGTGAAGTTCTCAAGAAATTTTTTTTTAGTGTAATTGGAATGTTATCCATAAGAATACTACTACCACCAAATTGCAACTATTCTTAGAATTTTAAAATCTTATTTGCTATGCGTTCAATTAGTTGCAAACAATTCCTGTTTTTTTTTTTTGTTAAAAAACTGTTTCACAGTTGACTTCAGTTTGGTATACTTAAATGGATTTCTATAAAATGCTTTTTTCTTAAATTATAATTTTGAAATATCATAGATAAGAGTCAACTAAGATTTTCTCTGTCAAGAAATAATAATAATCAAAATACTCGAAATGAAATGACCTCTTCCTCCAATATTCTCAAACTATATTATTATTTCCCCCCTAACTTACTCTGATGGCATAGGAATAATACAAATAAAAGTTTTCCATCATCATTATCGTCATCAACTTCTTCGTTTTAATTAAATCTCTGGGTGCTTCCGATTCTGACCTAATTTTCTGAAGATGAAATTTCATTATGACTGTATAGAAGTTGAAAATAAATTTATACTCAGCATCAGCATCAGCATCAGCATCAGAAACTCCCTTAAGAGACACAACATCATAACCAATGAATGATAAAAAGTCCTTTAAACTTAATTTGAAGAGAACTACTTATCCGTTCAGGCAGTTAAGGAAGTTCTGGGAATATGTAAATTGTATACATACATATAGAATAGAAATCACGAACAAAAAGTGCATTTGATGCGCTCGTAATATTACGCTTGCACAGGTAACAAAAAGAAACTTTATCATATAAAATAAGACCATGGATAGTGTAAAATGAAAGACAGGATGTACACCCACTAATACTGAATGAAAATCGCGTTCTAATCTAAACTACGAATTAAAATGTCAATCCATTGACTGAGTAAGACGGTGAGAATCAGAAATGAAAAATGAGAATAAAACTGCGGGCTCCTGCAGCAGTAGATATCAACTTGAATGGAAAGCAATTTTCTAGCGAGTTGATGTGTCACCAATCACCACTAACCAATTTCCACCTTTAGACAGAGAATATGGTAACAATGCACATTTTCATTGAAAACAACATCGACTTTCTGCGAAAGATATAGCAACTCGAACTTTCAACAGTCGCAGCCAAATTTAAAGGAACAATTAAAACTAAAATATCTAAATATTGGCTTCCAAACCAAGCGTCCGAAATCTCAAATTTCTAGCTCTTCAGGTTCAATTGATACCAACTCTAAGAGCATTCTGTTCAACTGAACGATGTGAGGGACAGTGGACTTAAGTTTCACCAGGCGTTTTTCTTTTTTTAGTTCAGAGTTTGTTCAGAGCAGAGTATGTTAAGAGCACTCCGATTTAATTATGCAACACACCTGAGCACTCAATTGTCATATCTGTCAAATAACATGGGAACTGTATGAAGTTGGCCACACTCAGTTTCTTACTCCGTCTGCTCGGTTATTTTATTCTGAGTTCATGGAGCACGCTCTGAACGCACTCTGAACGAAAAAATAAACACAAGTTCCAAGTTTTGAGCGCTATGAACTTAAAAAGAAACATAACATTTTTTGTTTGACAGTTCGGGCTCAGCTCTGAACTGCTCTGAACTGAAAAAGAAAAACACCTATTAAATAACTACTCGAAATTTTTCCGCGAAACCTATAGGGGAGACGGACAGAAACCCGAAATCCAGAATCCAGAAAACCCCATAATAAGGAAAACCAAAATACCGAAAATCCTAAGTCTTGAAAACCCATACTCCTGAAAACCCAAAATCCACAAATCCAAAATCCCGTAACTAAAATTGAAAAATATATATTTTCTTAAAATTTTTCGTAAATAGCACAATTGTGTTCTTTGTTTAAATTTATTGAACAAAAACAAAATAATCATATTTGTAATATGACAAAGACAAAAAAAAATTTTAAATATTACAATTAAAAGAATAAGAAATTCCTTTTACGTTGCGAAAAGATTTTTTGTTTTTTTCTCCTTCATTTTGAACCATTTTCTTAATTTATGTTTCCGAGATCAAATCGAGAAAAAATATTTTTAATGAAAATCATGAAAACACATAAACAAGTGTCCTTTTGCCAATGAAAATCCATGAAAATGATATACCACTGCCACTACAAAGTCCCATTTCGATTCCTAGATTTTGGGTTTTCGGGATTATGGATTTCGGGATTCTAACCCCAACCCGCCTTATACATCAGGTACAAATTAATAGATTTTTTTCAATGAGATATTAGCTGCATTTTATAATCTACGGGCAAAGAATATAAAGTTACCAAGAAGACGCATCTCATACAAATTTTCTACTGAAAATGGCGGGTTCCAATGTTGGAACCCGCACTTTGGCTTTTTTATGGGCTTTTCAATAATTCTCTCAGCGCTTTTAAAATGAGATACCACACATATTGAAACAGTCTGCTTTTTTGTTCTTGAAAAGCCCATAAAAAAAAGCAAAAGCTCGGGGAGCAGGTCGCAATATTGGAACCCGCCATATAAAAATTTGCAGTAAAAAAATTTGTAAGAGATGCGCATTCTTGGTAACTTTATATTCTTTGCTACGGGTCTGGGTCGGGGTTATTTTTTAACACGTAGAACAAAAACAACACAAGATCTTGGTTTCTATCTGGGTTACATTCAAAGACCAACAAAAAAGTTCCAATCTGACGGGTAGATGGCGTTGTTCATTTTGCAAATGGTACGGTAGTGTAAAATTCAGTGGAAAGAAAAGAGACAGAGATAAATACATGAAAAATAAGCAAACATAAGGAAAAAAGAGCTGGGTGGGGTATATAACACTGATGCCAATTGGATCTGTATCGTTTTATTATTCCGGGGTAAACCAGATGGGTTTCTGGCGATAATAAAACGCACTTATTGTGTTTACATATTTAACTATCCAACGTCTTAGTAAAAACTAAAAAGTCCAGTTAAATTCAAGTCCGTTATTATTTTTTTGTTAACATTTTTAACTGTTTCTATAATTGTGTCAGCGACTGTTATCACAAAACACAATCGGCAACAAAGATAAAATTTCCCCTTCTTCTGAGGTGGCTTTGGTTTATGTACCTATATCTACTACTGCTATGCTAATTGGCATTCAATTGAATACCAGGCTTGAAATGATGGATGATTGAATTGATGAATAGGATTTGTTTCGTCGATTTTGATGAATTCAGGTCCATCTGTTCTTTGGATTCAAATTGATAACGTTTTCATTGAAAATTAATAGGAGTTAGAATGGCATATCAATTAGATTCCATTTGGGAATAAATTTAAGTTAAGTTAGACAAAGAATCTAATTTCTAACCAAACAAGCTTTGCCTGTTAAACAAATATGACTAAAATCTTGAATTTACGGTACGTACGGTAATGTTTTTTTTTTTAATAAAAACATCATGGAATAGATTTCAGTAAGAGTTTCGGAATTAAACTCGAGTTAACTCACCAAAATAGGCGGGTTAACGCAAGTTTAATTCTAAAATTTTATATCGGGCTCACTATTATTATAGAGGTGACTATTCTATCCTTTTCGTCTTGAAAAAGAAACACACTAACTTTATTCTTTAGCAATGAAAGTTATTACTGAAGTTAAACTTCTGAATTGGAGGTAACGCTTTGACATTTTTTAACGGAATTTAAGGGAAAATTGTGTTACAAAAAAGTGACGTTTTGTTTGCAGTTATAGTGGGTGACGTATGATGAAGAGCCCAAAGAATAGAGTGAGAAAGAGAAGATAGTTCATACAAAATATTGAACTGCATACATGCAATAAGTAAGTATTTGAAAAATAGTTTTATCAAAGGCGCGTTCAGAATGAGTTAAGCCCAAAACAGATGGGCAGCTTTTTCCCATGCAGCGAAATTAGAAATAGAGTTTTGGGCTTTATACGTGTAGACATAAATTCAGCGGCGCAGAAGCCGATTTTCAGATCGATAAACTATTTTTTAATCGATCGTCAATCATTGTCAAATGGTGAATATTTTTGATATCTTTAGAACTGAAGAAAAATTTTTTTAGCCCAAAATTCATTGCTATTGAACGGTTCTATCAAATCGCAAAGAAGATTGAAAAGAAACTTGTCCTAAAAAGACGCAGCTTGACGGAAATTAAAAAATCTAACTATGCAGGAATTAGGGGCTCATTTGGGGCCAATTTAGTACTCCAATCTCGAAAGAGCCCCAAAATTCCCTTCACCCTTAAACTTGTGGTGGACTCAGCTTGATGTCAAGCTATAGGGCCAACACACTTCCAATACCCAATTTCAAAAATCTAATGATGCAGGAATTAAGAGCTGATTTGGGTCTAATTTAGTACTCCAATCCCAAAGGAGTCCTAAGTTCCCTTCACCTTTTAGAAGGATCCACCTTAACCTCCCAATACAATATTTCAAAAATCTACTGATGCAAGAATTAGGAGCTGATTTGAGGCTAATTTAGTGCTCTAATCCCAAGTTAATTCCGGCATAATTAGATTTTTGAATTTCCGTTGTGGTAGACCCAGGTTAACGACATGATGACGTCATCGAATCAGTTTTTGCCCTCTAAAGGCTGCAGGGAATTTGGGGCTCCTTCGAGATTGGAGTACTAAATTAGCCCCGAATCAGCCTTTAATTCCTGCATCATTAAATTTTTGAATTTCCGTTATAGTGGACCCAGCTTGACGGAATGATGACGTCATCAAACCAGTTTTTGCCTTCTAAAGGGTGTAGGGAATTTAGGGCTCCTTGGAGTACTAAATTAGCCCCTAATTTCTGCATAGTTAGATTTTTGAATTTCCGTTGTGGTGAACCCAGCTTGACGGACCTAAAAAAGGTCCCAAAAAAACTATTTATAAAGTTGCACTGACAATGCGACACTATTAAACGGGAAACTCTATTATACTAGAGCTTCGGTCACTTTCGGTCGTATTAATAAACGTTGTCGAACTTTAGAATATACCTTTCTAATTGTTGCTAAAGTGATATAATATTTTATTTAATTTTTGACAACGAAATCGATTGTCTAAACCTCGACAAATGCAATATTTTTTTTTTTTTATTAAATAAATCATATTTTCGACCGTTTCAAAATACTTAGACACTGCTTAAACAGTCAAAAATCTAAAAAATATGACTGTTTATCTCCATAGACTAGACATCTTAGTAAAGGATTACAAAATCGATTCAAAAAAGTTTTGCTTAAAAACAAATTAAGTTTTTAAACATTGTAAGATCTTTAATCCAGAATATTTTCAAACGAAATTCGTTGTACCTTGAGTGTGATAAAAGTTATTTTTCAACAAGCACTTATCTTTTAGACAATAGCCGAATCTTTACAAATTCACAAAAGATCTACTAAATTATTGTAAATGTATAATTCCTTATAGTTTATTTCTGTATGCCGAAAAATGTCCTTAAAAGTGCTCCCGACGCGACGACCAACGCTGACACTGCTGCTTTCCATAAAGTGGAGAACAATGTTTTTCTTCTCGTTCTCATAGAACAATTAATTTGCGTAAGAGTATTTTATTCTTTCTAACCTTTCTTGTTAATTTGAACGTTTTTGTTCCCTAGGTTTTGTTGAACACTTCCCTCCAGCCTTTACCTTTAGCCCAAGACCAGAACGAACCCTGTGGTATATACTAATGCGATATCGCATTGAAGAAGAATTGTTCCACTGTGGATAAATTCATATCGCTTTCGGAGAAGAAGGAACATTTAAAAGCTTTATCGTAATCCTTTGTGTGATGCCAGAGTCAGCCAGCAGCAGCAACAGTTTGCATTTGTACTCTGTCGTCGTTGTCGTCATCCTGGTCGATGTTCTAGTCAAAGCCATGTTGTCGTCGTTGTTCCTTCTTATGGGTTATAACCAAACGAAGGAATTCTAGAAAGGTTCTCCTGGACTCTGGCGGCTTCTATTGTTCCGAGGACAAAAGTATTTATGTTGAATTAGTTGTGGGGATGTCCCTTTTATTCTCCAGGAAGACCGACGATGACGACGACGATAGCAAACCAAAAGCTTTATCATTTCTTTCTTATCTCGCTTTTTGTATACTTTTATTTATATGTAAAAAATATGTAAAAAAAAAAAAAAAACTTGAAATGATGAACGCATCCTGATGGAGGAAGCGTTCCAGTTTACAGAGAATCTTTAATTTTAAAGTCAAACTTTGCATTTAATTGTTTCTTTTATATTATTTGTCGAGATTCGAAGTGGAAACCATCTGCTAACGTCGTCGTCGCGGTCGTCGTCATTGTTGGTCCTTGGTTCTGGGTCGTTGCTAGCCATATCAGAAAGAACGTGGCAACAATATGGAATCCCTTCTAGGCTATAAATATTACCAGAGTGAAAGGAATGAAATATGATGTCCAAGTTGGTTGGCTTCCCGTTTATGTGAATATATGGCTCAAAGCATTTTTGCTTGCTTCTATATATTGTATCTGTATGTATAGTGGGTGGCAAAATATTCAATTGAACTCGATGAACTCTTGTGAAATTCTATTCCATTCACCCAAAGCCCAAGGGCTCCATAAATATGATAGCACAAGAACATTTCTGGATTAATCTAAATGGAAAAATTATGTTTTTTTTCCTTTGCATATGACATGTGTGTTTTTCTTTAAAAAATTGTAGTTTAAAATAATTTTCGTAATATACATCTTGATTTAATTTTTCGTGCCGATTATGGAATTTGCAATGTTTTACTGATTGAGCTAGGTTCATTATTATTATTAAATTCATCGAATGAACTACCTTAGCGATTTTTGAACTGCATAACGTAGTTATTTTTTCAAAGAACGGCATATTCAGAAATCGATACCAAAAATAGTTCATTAAATAATTGTAATGAAAAGAATTCAATTTCCGGCAGTATGTATCTAGATATATCGTATTTTCGAATTCTATAATCGGTTTTGTTTTTTTGGTGGCAGAAATGATAATACAGTGGGACAGAGTTTTAAATTTTTACTTTCTCTATAATTTAATTTATGATTTTTTAACAAAAAAAAATCGAGCAGGTTAATAGAAAAGTTAAAAAAAAAGCATCAACCAACATCAAGCTTCTTCCAGCTATAGCTGTTCCTCATGTTACATGGCAAGTTCGTTTATATCATCTGCCACTAAAGCCCGCCCCGCCTCTGTCACGGGTTTTCCTGCAACGATCATATTTGCCGAAACTAATTTCTGCATGATGAAGTTTAGGCTAGGTAGGTAGGTAGAAGCGGCTGTCGGGAACCGACTCACGTAGGCCAATCAGTGGCCCGTTGTGATACCACATGGATCTAGGAGATACTTCCCCTACTCGTTGAACCATTTGGAGCTCCTTGTGAAGCGTGCAAGATTGCTAATATCAGTATTAGCCAGATCACTTGGATCATTATAGTAGAAGTCTCCCAAATGGGTTCTACGTCTTTGGGATAGAGCAGGACATAAACAGAGAAGGTGAGAAACGGTTTCCTCCTCCTCCTCTTCCATGCAGCTTCTGCAGTAGTCATTGGCAAAGATGCCAAGTCGCGTGGCGTGTCTGCCTATAAGACAGTGTCCAGTCAAAACGCCTATAACGGAGCTTATGTGCGATCTGTTTAAAGAAAGCAGATATTTAGTGCGTTTTAGATCTAGCTTTGACCAGATTTGTTTAGTCGCTATACAAGTGGTGATGTTGCTCCACCTAAGGTTTGTGCACCTTATAGCTTCTTGATTTATCATAAGTTTGGATGTAGCGATGGGTATACCAATATCTTTCCTCTCTGGGAAAAGAGGTATTATTGTTCCACTTTTAGCGAGCTCGTCAGCCCTGCAATTCCCTGGAATGTCCCTGTGGCCCGGCACCTAACAGAGGTGAATATTAAACTGCTGCGTCATCTCCATAAGAGATGATCGACAGTTTAGGACTGTTTTAGAATTAGCAGGGACCGAGTCCAGGGATTTCAGTGCTGCTTGGCTGTCGGAGAAGATGCGTATATCAGTTGTTGATATAACGTTTTCTTTAAGCCAAGACAAAACTTCTTTGATCGCTAAAAGTTCCGCTTGGAAGACGCTACAATGATCTAGAAGACGGAATGCGAGACGTAAATTTAGTCTGTCAGAGTACACGCCTGCACCAACCCCGTAATCGGTTTTGGATCAATCAGTGTAAAAGTGAATCGATTCATCATTTAGGAATGACTCATCCTCCCAGATTGATCTGGATGGGATGGTAACTTGATAATCTTTACCAAAGTGCAACTGGGGGGTGGTGTAATCAGTGTTACTTGAAAGTGATCCGAAATAATCTAGGTTTAGCCTAAAAATAAGTAAAATAAAAAAATACATAGCTAAAATGTCCCAAAGGTACTAAAAAAAATGTTTGTTCATTTATACAAAAAATTAAGAAATTCTACTTCATCATCATCGGTTCCAAAAGTTCCAACGCTCAATAGCAATGGCGCTCCTGACGATGTCGTATGCTACCCAAGTAAAGACAATAATTTCACTTGCGTTTAGAGCAGTTTTGCTGCTATGTGGTTTCATTTCATGAGACGATTCTTCGTTCGCACTCGAATAGTTTCCAGAGTTCTTAAAGGAAATACATAGTAGCGTAATTTTAGTTTTTTTTTTGTTTATGTATAATGCAAGTCGAAGGCTAATAAACCCACACCCATGTTCGAAAAGTCCAGACGTTAATACTTTTTTTGTAACAGAGTCTTAAATATACAGGGTAAAAAATCCCAAAAGACAGCTATATCAGTGTTGACATAGATGCAAAAAAAATAATTGGATTTTTGTTCTCTTTTGGCATATTATAAAATCGTATACATATGTATGTAGATTGAAAAATAACAAACATTCCAATGACCAACGACATCGAATAAAAAGAAGAGGCTGGGTTTGACCCACACTGATAACTTCCCATTGGCTCCCTTTAAATAACGACATCCGATGTTATTTTTTATAAAAAATTACCAATTAAAAATCTTCGAAAAACTTATCAGTTGTGCAATCAAGGGAAGGGTTTGCTCTAAATATATGCGACACGAAAAATTTTAACAATTATTAGCAGTTTCTTTTGTAGTTTTTTTGGTCTAGAAAAAAACCGTCAGTTGATTTTTTTTACAAACCTTATCAATTACTAATTATGACATTGTGTGTAGACTTAAACTATGCGGGAGTAGATATCATTGGTTGTTCTCGTGACATTCGAGCCGAAAAACATTTTTTAACAATTTTTAGCATTTTTTTTTGAAGATTTTTGTTGGCCCAGAAAAAATTGAATTTTTTTTTAAACTCTAACGATTATCAACTATAACTTTGTCTACTAAATATTTAACCCGAAGTTATTATCTTTGTGTGTTCTCAAGATATTCGATATTTTTTTTAACACTTTTTAATGTTTTTTTTTTAATTAAAGAAAAAAAAAACTGGGTTGGTTTTTTTCAAGTATTACCAATTTTCCACTACGTTTTACGCATAGAATGAAACCGGGCTGAAATCGATAGCATTATATGTTCTAGAGATTTTCGAAAAACAAGCCATTTTACAACTTTTTTTTTAAATTACTGTAATAAAAAAAACCGCTAATTGAACTTTTCTAAAAACCCTTTCTGCACGTAATGCCCTTATTATCTGTAAAATAAAATTTATTTCAAGTCGATATCTCTATGCGTTCTCGAGATATCATCGGCGAAACAAAGCTTCCGAACGTACGAATGTACGAACGTGCGAACGTACGAACGTACATCATACACAGACATCTCTCTAAAAACAATGGCGCAAAATTTTAAACAGCCTGATGTTAAGGTATTAGCATGATACTACTTAACAATTTTCTAACTTTAAAACTCTTTACTAAAATATTGTTAGTTTTAAACATTTTCTAATTAGTATCATACTAAAAACCTATTTTTTTTGCTGAACACGCCTAAAACAGTGACAGTTCAACCCATTTTTGCAATTGTAGCTGCCAAAGTGACACTTGGATTTAGCATGATACTAAAAAGATAAAATAGGCATTTGGCGATTTTAACTTTAGTAAAATGTTAAAAAGATAATACGATGCTAACTCGTTTAAAATTTGGAAAAGCCTGTTTTTAACCTAGCATCATACTAAAAATGCTTTGACATCATATTAAATCGTCTAAAATTTTGCGCAAATGTAATCCGACTCCAAGAACCTCGAAACGTCGAGAAATGTCAAAATTTTCAATTTCACAAATCGGACCGATTACAATAATTTCCAATGGGAAGTTAATAAACAAATAAGAACCATAGTTTTAAACTGACATTTGAAATTGAAAATGTGACGAATGACGATTATTTTTTGTTTAGAAAACATCCGTACAGAAATCAATTCAAATAGTCCATTGTGAATTTTTGCCATCTTTATAACAAAAAAATAGCGTCTTTTCGATTTTTTTCGAACAATGTTACGTTCGAAATATTGTTTTCTAAAAGAACTTTGTATTTTTGAAGCCTTCTTTTCGAAACTTTTTTTCGAACAAACAGAAAATGTTTTGTATTAGGCTTTGATTTTTCAGAGTTCTATAGTACCAAATTTTGATCTATGTAGGTTCGTATACCTCTTGAAAACAGCAGTCGGAGCTTATATCCATTTGAAAATAAGCTTAAATGAAATAATTTCACAATTGAAAAAATTGCTTCACAAACATTAAAAAATTATATTTAGTTTAATTTTATTGGATCTATTAATTCATTGAAAGAGGTCAGTTATACACTGCTAGCATATTTCTGAATACAAGCGTTAATGCCTGATGTACAAGTAACAAATGTTTCTACAGTAAAACCCGCTTAAGAGAAACCCGCTTAAGTGAAAACCCTGCATATCTGAAACACATTTTCAGTTCAAATTTATATTTTTCATTGAAAAAAACTCTTAAGTGTAAAAAAAAATTGAATCCCATTGAACGAAAAATTTTCTGAATGCTTTTGTTTCATTTTTATTTTTTACCCTTCACCATTTTCACCACGAAAATGACATTTGAATTTCTGATTATTTCACACACGTTTACATTTACATTTTATAAACAAATTGCTTTGTCCTCTGAAACAAAAATCCAAAACAACATTTTAAATGGCTTAAGAGGTATACGTATTTTGACATTTATTAAAAAAAAAATTACATTTTCATAATTTTAAAAATAAATATAATTGTTTCTAGAATTAATTCTCACTTTAATGGAATTTTTAAATCCTCCGCTTATGTGAAATTTTTTTCACTTCATCGGGGTTTGTTTAAGTGAAAAACCCGCTTAAGTGAAAGAAAGACTGTGACATTTGGCAGTTTCTCTTAAGCTGGTTTTACTGTATATAAATTTGACTGAATTAGAAAATTAAATGAAAAAAAAATGATGTCTTAGATGTGTGACATAATTAACACATTGGTCCAGATGTGCCGAGTAAGTTGTATAGTTCAAAAGTCATAAAATTAAGCAACTTAGAGTTCCCCCCTAGCCCCTGCATCAAAGGCCATTTATGTGTTGTCCTATATCAAATGAAATGTTGTCATCGTGCGTCGTCGTGTATTCTGTATTCTCTATGGGGAAGAATATGTTACAAATACTTTATATAGTATAGATGTATATCTTAATAAGGAATAAATCTTCAAACATAAACGTTTGGATCATATGTCTGCTTAAATTGTAATAATTGCATCTTGGATTGTATATATATTCTCTAATTTCGTTGATAAAATTAAATTACGTAATCGCAGTCTGAGAACTAAGAATGGGATGTTAAATAGTTTCTCGTCTCGTTTAATATTTGCAGGCATCAGCAGTTTCAATATAAGGCATCTTGTTGAACAGATGTTATTAAAAGTGTAAGCGGGGTACAATTTCTACAAATGTCTGCATAATTGATGATGACAAATTACAAACGCGTTTAGAAGTCTCTATTCTGGGAATTAGATACATGGGAGCCATTTAGTTCTGATATCACTTTCTGCAGACGATAGGATGAATAGATCGAGGTTTAGCTAGCAGTATTGTCTTCGGAGAAATAATTTTTATATTGTGAGACGTGATTGTGCAATATCTATAAAATATCTACAATTAAAGATACCTACATGCATCTGTGTATAATAATAACTACTGATTCATCACAAAATTTTAAGTAGAATTGTGCCCCAATGCAATGCTATAAAATATGACAGAACAAATTAGAAAAAAATTAAAGGAAAATTTAAAAAAAAAATCCGTTAAAGCTTAGAGCTTTATTTTTATATCGTAAGTGGTACAATAGATATCCGTTTTTTGCAGATAATATACTTATTTATATACTTATTTAATTAACGCTTAGTACAAGCAAACTTAATAACAAATACAATTAAGAAAAAACTAGAGCATGTATTATAGAAAAATTAAAAATTAAACATATTGTTGTGGTAAGCTTGCGAGGAGTGTTTTACGTAGAGTAGATTTGGATATGTTGAAGTTAAATATATTTGAAAAGGTGTTAACATTACGAAGCATGCGAGACATAGGATTATAAAATGAATTTCTATTTTTTAAGTAATTTTAAGTAGCGTAAGTAATTTTAAGTAGCTTAAGTAATTTTAAGATATAGTTTTATTATTAGTTTTTAAGTGGCTTTAATATAGTTTTAGGTAGTTCTTAAGTTTTATATAAAAAAAATAAATAAAATGATAAAGTTACCAAGTTTTTTTTGTAAATTCTTTCTTGGTAAAAAATAAAACCAATATTGAATTTAAGAATAGAATTAGCTTTTAGGCCGAAAGGCATTAGAATTAAGTTATGATATAGTTTAACTTAGAGCGCCCGCAGAGGGCCAGTAAGTTAGTTGTAAGTTATTAAGTTATTAAGATAGTTATAAGTTTAATGAAAAATAAAAATGAATTTAAAAAAAAAAAAAAAAAAAAATCATAAAATGAATAGTTTGTGCGGTGATAAGGGATGCGGAAAATGGGTACTGACCTTAGATTACGAGGGTTGGTGTTGAAGGAAATTGCATTCATTAGTGGAGGGCAGTCGATGTTACCAGTAAGTAAATCGTGAATAAAGATGATGTCTGAGGTGTCTCTTCGTTTTTCTAAGGACTGCAGATTGATAAGTTGCAAACGTTGAACATAAGGAGGTACTTGATAATATTCGTCCCAAGGAAGACTACGCAGCGCAAACCGAAGAAACCTACGCTGAACAGCTACAATTCTTTTAATTTGTGTAACCTGATGGGGTGACCAGACTTGAGAAGCATATTCAAGAATAGGTCTGACGAAGGTTATATAAAGAGATTTTGAGACATATGGGTTAGGAAATTCTTTAGACCAACGTTTTATAAAGCCAAGCATGGAATTAGCTTTATTGATAATATTGTCAATATGAGAATGAAAGTTGAGCTCGCTGTCGCATATGACCCCTAGGTCCTGCAATGAAGTAGCATATGGTAAAGGGATGCCGTTAATAAAATAGTGTCGGATAGGCCCAGGTTGACGTTTTCTGGAAAAAGTTATAGAATGGCACTATGAGTTCAAGAGAGTTTTTCTGACACCAAAGAGAAAATTTATCGAGGTTGCCCTGCAGAAAACAAGAGTCTGTTAGCGATAATATACTATTGACGATTTTCATATCGTCAGCATAAATTAAAAGATCACATTTCAGGATCTGAGAGACATCATTTATTGCTAAAATGAACAGCATTGGGCCTAAATGGCTGCCTTGTGGAACACCGGAAGGTGCGAAAATTGGATAAGAAAAACTTGGATAAAAGAAAGAAATTTCTTGGATTTTTAGAGCTCCTTATCTGTAATAAAACCTAGATTAAAAGGCTTTACTAATAGACCGTCTTAATATTTGTATCCAATTACCTACAGGAAATTTTTTTTTTTTTTTAATTTTTAGGGCCTGGCTAGCGGATATATTTAAGAAACAAAAAATATCATTAGAATGACGAATAAAGTTTATTACAAAATCAATTTGGTTGAATCTTCTCAAATTTTTGTGTCCTTCTTCATAACTGTTTAAAAATAAATTCATAATTTTACTATGAGCCTTGATTTCTTTTTGTTCCTTATATACAATTTATTGCATTTTTATAAGGTCCTATAATTCAATGGAATTTCTCACTCAATAATTTCTTTGTTTTTGTTTTCGAAAACTATTATACTGTACTGAAAGAAGAAATTTAACCTTTGCACATACAAATTCTTCCTGGTTGATGCGAGTTAATTGTCTTAAAATTTCACTCTTTGCTATACCAAAAGGGAAAGTATTCAGATACAAACAAAATAACAATAACCCTCATGAAAAGCTACCAAAATGAAGAAAAGAAAATGCTCAACGCTAAATAAATTATTCAGGCCCAGAATTTCCGGTTGCTATAAAAAGATTTTCCGAAAATACATCAAACTGTTATGGTAGAGGCGAATCTATGGGGTTGGAAACATCAGGACGCGTCAGCTACATCAGTAAATGGGATTTTGGCAGGTCGTAAAATAATGTAGAAAATTACATTCTCAGGAATTGAGATATTGCAGTATTATATAGTCTGGTAGGTATTGATGTAACAGAGTTTTGGTGAAAAAAAGTGATATGAAGATTGAAGAGCATTTTAAAGGAAGTACGATTGAATGCTTGCGAAACGAAAATCCCTTATACCGAAATTCCATTATAGTGAAATTTAGTTGTCACGCATTTGAAAATCTAACAAACAAAATGTCGTTAAAAAAACATTTTTTCTGATTTACGGGTGAAAAAGCTGATCTCAAAAAAAAAAAATGTTTTTTAAGCGACATTTTGTTTGTAAGATTTTCAAATGCGTGATTTGAGAAAAATTGAATTTCACTATAATGTGAATAAAGTCGGAAAACAAAGTCTGAAAAATGAGCGATTTCTATTCCAACGACATGCATACGTATTTTTCTTTGGATTTTTGCAGTGCACCTGAGTATAAAACTATGAACATTATGTGGTACAATATTTTAACGCGCATAGAATATTTTATATTTCGCAAAAAAAACTTATGAATATTATAAAAATTGAACATAATTATATAAAAAAATATTTCTTTTAGCGAAAACCGAAACCAAACCACCGAGACCGGCGAGACCACCGAGACCAGCGAGACTCTCGGCAAATTTCGGTACCAAAAATACGGTCTCGTCCCGGTCTCGTCTCGTTGCCAGCCCTAATTAAGCCGTAAAAAAGATCATTGATAAAAACGTTGTGAATTCTTTAAGGGATGTCTTGTGCCTAAAAATAAATATTTTTTTTTATTTTTTGAAAATACAATACTTAAACCGTACATGACCGCCATTGCTTCTGATTATCTGCGCCAGTCACTTAGAATTATCTGTGGTCCATAACTTCGCTACCGGTGGTGACTAAAGTATTTCCAACTTTAACTCCCAGAATATAAACTTTCGGCTAAGCATTAATAGAGTAGAACTCCTGAGGGAATACATTGAAGTGTTTACATATATGTATGTCTGGGGAGCACAAAAGCATAGAAATACTGTAAAGGTTGATTCCAATTAGAGAGTTGCACATAAATGTTACGCACACATTTTGCTGTACCGAAAAGTATAAGCAATAATGTGGCATGTGACGTCATTAATTTTTAATTTTAATTACATTTTAAGCTGTTCTCTCGTTTATTTGTTTGTTTTTTTTTTTTTTCTTCTAAAATAGGGTGACTAGACAAAAAGCACACGTGCCATTGGAACGCGTGACTTTTAGTTCTTAAATCTTAGTCAATTGACTCACAAACACATATGCACAAAATCTAACTTATTTGGATTAAACAGGAAACTTAGTTTTTATTTGTCTTTGTATCACCTGGTATTAGAAATTTTATTATAAAAGGATGGGTTAGAGTTTTTTTTTTTTAACGTAATTCAAAATATTTCAACATTTTTGTATCCGACTAGATTAAATTCACTTTAGGTTTAGTCGTTTAGTACCAATACCGATACCGATCTTGATCAGCGTTGCCGAAGTGGTACGATCGTGCTTTTTTTGACACGATAATTTCCTCGTGGCACGAAAAAGTTCAATATGGCACGTTTTTTTGATTCCATTATTTTACTTAAAATGAAGTAAATTTCAACAAAATTTAGTGAAAATTGGTCCAAATTCCGTGAAAAGTGGGCACACATAATTTTTGAGAATTTCTATCGATTTATGTTATCGTATTTCACGCTGTAATTAAATTGATTACAGGTTCTTCAAGAAAATAGAAGAATTTTGTGGTTTTTTCATGTGGCACGAAAATTGGCACGTTTTTCAGAAAATATGACACGTTAATTTTATTTCCGGCGGCAACGTTGATCTTGATACCTTTGAATATTATTCTAAGAAACAAATGAGAGAAATTTAGTATCGATAATGTACGTCAAAGCATGTTCAAAAAATTTGGCTCCAGCATTTGGCGGTAAAATTTATAAATTTTGCTGAGGAATCTAAATTCTGTTCATATTTTTCAGACATACCTACGACGTTTTTGCTAAGAATAAGCTCCTAAACAGATTTCTAAAACCTGCAATGAAATTTGAATTCGTGATTTAAAGAAAATTAAGGCACAGCTTTTTTTGAAAATAGAAAATGGCCGCGTTAAATTTACGCTAAGGTGCTTCACATGATTTATTTTTGGCTTTGAAAAATGTGGTGTACTATTTTTTTTAGTTGCTCTATAGAGCAAGTATTGCATGGTTACGTGTTAAAAAATTGACATAATGATTAATGATGGTGGACAAGTCCGAAAGAGTGGTTTTTACCATACCGTCCGTGTCACTCTGTTCGTCCGTGCGTTCACTGTTGTACCTGTTATACCCAAAATATAGTTGTAAGAAAACTGAATTTTAGGTCTTATCAGCGTTGCCAACCACTTTGGTAAAAATAATGCCTCAATTGAAAAAAAATCATACCTTTTTCTATGAAAAAAAGCCTCACTATTGTTTTTTTGGAAGTTAACAATAAATATTAAAAATTAAAGATATAAACAACAAAAAATATGAAAAAGGATATAATTTATGAAAAATTAAACACTTGATTGAAATAAGCAAAAACAATCCTTAATTAAAAAAAACATCAGGAACTCTAATTCAGTTACGTATATCCATGTACCCAATTGATCACATAGATATGTTTGAATATAAATCATGTATATATTTAAGTACAGTTTGAATTGAGATCGCCCTTTTGAAGTAAAAAATAAAGATTTTTGCAGATTAAAGCAATTTTTATCTTTAAAAATTGTTTTTGTGTTTTCAGTCTTTTCCTGAACATTGATTAATTTAAGTTAATACCTGACTGATGCAAGAAATGTTTAATTTAACAAGGAAAATGAACATTTTTAATTTTTATAATTTTTTCTCCAAATTCACAAATATTTTTAAAATAGAAATACATATTTAAATTTATTAAAAATGAAAAAAAATAAAACCTTTTTGTTAAAAAATAAGCCTCATAGCCTCAGGTGTTGAAATAGTTCCTAAAAGGCATAAAAAAGCGTCACATGGCATCGCTGGGTCTTATGCCAAAAAAATAGCATTGCAGAGATATACTTTTGATGTATTTTGAGAAAAGTGTCTTATTTTCAAGTTATTCGTGTATCTTCTGAATATGCCGGACAATTTTGTTATAATTTTGAAATGTGATGCTTCTGTGTAAGTAGTTCAAACAATATTGATTTAAAAAAAAAATGAAAATATTGTTTAGATATAAACAAACAAAAAAATCAAATATTTTTTTTTTTACTTTTTTTACATTTTAACAAAAAATAGTTTTTAAGTACAAGAGCAACTTCCTGCGATCCAATCGTGCGTATTTTTAAATTGGATCTTGATGGCAGCTCAAGACAGAACAACTCTAATTTAATCAATAAAAACAGCCCTAATAAATAAACAATAATTTAATTTTATTAATTTTTCCTGAGTGAAAGATATTTTTTCATCCATATGCATGCAAGTGATTTGCATACATTTTATGTTTATTTTGTTTCACAATTCGAACAGAATGAAAAAGGACAAAATTACGACCAACACAGCCGTGCACTTTATTTATGTTTTCTTTTAAATTCTTTCAAATTGAAAAAAAATTCAATTCCTTAATACTCATATCTCTCCACGTTATAAATCTTTAAAAAAAAAAACACATAGTACCTACACTGTACGCACAGTATGATTGAAAAGAAAATGTGGTCGAATTTTATGCAAATTTGTTTCCATTTTGCTGACATTGTATAACCTAACTCAAAACCCTTTTCACTTAATCAATTGATTAAAAGGGTTTTTATTTTTCCTTCATTTTCTTTTTTTTTTTTTTTTTGAAACAGCAGCCTTTTCACATTTAATTTAACAGGTCATATTTCAATATAAAATATTCGATTTAAAAAATTTCCAGTCAATAACGATGATAGCAAATACACAAACAATTCTTTATGACAAGGTTTGCTATGTCAATGTGATAAAAAAAGGCACAAAACTGCCATAGTCCATATTTTATATTTTTGATAACAAAAAAAAAAAAACAAACCGTGGAAACGAGCCAAAGCCACCTCTCATTTGATTTTATGTAACTCTACGTTAGCTCTACTGTACTCAATTTATAAGGAAGGAACTGCAACATTGTACAGTGGTGTGGCAAAAAAAAAAAAAAAAAAAAAAAAAATAGGTAGGTATATTGCTTCATAATCGAAATTGCCATCTGTAAAACGGGATCAAACACACCGCTAGCTCGAGCAGACCATTCACAGTGGCACAGAGTTACCGTACGTTCACTTTATGTCCTTTTTATAGCAAAAGTGCATGAAATACAATACAGCCCCCCAGAATCCAATCTGTTGGTAATTTTACTAGCTTCGCGTATTAAATTGTGGAGATGTTGAACATGGAATACATATTGGTTCACCAATTTTTTTTTTGAGGCGGGCGGAAGGGGTGGGGGTATACTCACTGGGGGATGTGTGTTGTTAATCCATTTGGATAAGGAGCACAAATACAATTTTTTTGAAAAAGGACCAAAAAGGAACAGGACGATCTAAGTGTAACTGGGGACTGTACATTATTATACATACAGACATACATAGGTATACCATTGGTTTGTAGGATGTAGGCAGCAGGGATACTTCCGACTTGGGAGTGACTCATGCTATTTGTAAATTTGAGAAATGAAAAGTCCCCTTTTATGGCAGATAAAAATGGGAATTTGATTACCCCCGCTGCTGTTATGTTGTTGCTGTGGGCATGTGTATTAGGTCGGTATATAAATTATGTGGTAGAAATGTGTCCTTTTATTAGAACTTAAAAGACATTTGCTAGATTAGAGGACGAAGCACGCGAGCAGAAGAGAATGTAGACGTATAATTTAATATATCTCAAAGCGACAGTTTAATGAACTTATTCTTTTTTTCGATAATTTTATTGGTATTGGTTCAAATACTCAAAAAAAAACTCACATGTCGGTTAATTCCTGCAATTTGAGAAGAAGTTATTCATTGAATTTTTTTTAAATATTTATTTCCGTTTTAGATATTCACAATTTGCGAAATTTCCAGGAAGATAAATACCAATATTTTGGTAATGAATGCTTTATTCATGTTTGAGGCCTTTGTAGTCTAGAAGTCGAAATGAGATTGAATACGCTTAGGCGAAGCGTCTCATCATATTCTCGTATTGCTTGTTTGCAGATTGTGTATATAGTGCATAATTTGTTTCAATACACAATCGCAATCGCATACGAAGCGTGCGCTGATGCAAAAGTGAAAACAATAAAATAAATTTGGTGGCACAAACGGCTCATGAAGAACCAGGGCCTAGTGACTTACAACTCTCAACCATTCCTGTGTGCGTGTCTGCAGTAATGGAGGGGACCTACAGTTTATTGCCGAATCCGAACGGCTAAGGTGAGTGGCACTTTTCTATGACAAGAGATACTCTTGGAGGATTTGTACCTTTCTCGCAAGAGGTAGTAGCTCCGAAAAAAACTTAAGGTGGAAGCGGCTGTTATTGAACCCCACAGACCTCTGGCATGACAGTCCAACGCACTAACCATTACGCCACGGGCTACTACAAGAAAACAATAGTAGAATAGTAATCTCGTTGTAGTCCGTGGCCTAAAGGCTATAGTACGTCGGACTGTCACTCCAGAGGACTCAGTTCGATTCTTGGCCTCTTCCACCTTTATAAAACAAAACAAAAAGTTTTACAGGGTTACTGTCTTCTGCGAGGAAGTGCCAAAATCCTCCATGAATACTCTTGTCATAGAAAAGTGCCGTTCGTCTTCGGCAGTAAACTATACTGCCGTCACAAGCAAAAAGGGCGTAAGCGCCAAAAATCAAAAATTGAGTTAGAGGCATTTTTGGAAACCGTTAGCAGTGTCTTATTTTTGTGTGAAAAAAAAAGAAAATATTTCCAACTCAAAATCACTAGTGAAAATAGGCACATATCCATTTCTGCTATTTTCCCAAGCAAAAAAGGCGTATCTGCGTTATGCTAAGTAAAAAGGGTCCATATGCCACAGTGATCTGCATATGTGCCCTTCTTGCTTATTGTGTTAAGAATATATTTTTGTTTATTTTTTTATTTTTTTTTTTTGAAAAAAAAATTGTTTATATTCGTTAAGTTTTAATATGATACTATGAATAAATTTATTTTTGTTGTTAAGAAAGTTAAAAAAGTTTTTT
This sequence comes from Epistrophella euchroma, assembly GCA_947049315.1. Classification (NCBI taxonomy): domain Eukaryota; kingdom Metazoa; phylum Arthropoda; class Insecta; order Diptera; family Syrphidae; genus Epistrophella; species Epistrophella euchroma. The sequence goes on from OX346245.1 coordinate 144,552,078, forward strand.
AAATTATTTAATTCGCTTCATTAAAATTTAAAGAAATATTTTTTAGGTTTCTTTACTATAATCAAAATAGGCAAATCTCCATTTCTTAGGTGATTTTACTAAGCAAAAAGGGCGCAAGTCCATTTTCTCTAACAAATACCCAAAATAACTAAATTTTATGATTACCATAAAATAACATAGTTTTCTTTACTAACAAATCATTTTTTTAAATTAAAAAAAAAAATTATTTGAAGGTGCGAAAACCAATATATAAACTACAAAAATGGAGATACGCCTTTTTTGCTTGTGACGGCAGTATAGGTCTCCTTCACTTCGCAGACACTCACACATGAATCGTTAATAGCGTTTAGTCATTATGGTTAGTAACAATCTACCACAACAAAACTGTTGTTGAAGAGAAGTAGCTGCAAAGTTAAAAGTCTTCTCGTGATGACCTTTTACTGTGCTCATCATGTCGCATCGCAACTCCCACTTCTTCACGACTCAAAATCGCTTAACTCACATCGACATCGCCATCGCCTTTGTTTTTCGCACTACCTACTCTACTTGAAGCCCAAACATTTTTTTTTTACCCTGAAAATCATTAAAAAATATGGAATACGTATATGCATCATTTTTGACATGGATTACATGTCTTTCTCGGACGGTTGGGTGTGATGTAGCGAAATGAGGACCGTCACGAAAACATGTACCGCTCGCGCCCTACTGCTAAGTGACTGTTTGCACTACAGACATCCTAAATATACCAATCGATAGATAAAGATTGCGCAAAGATTATAGAGGAATTGTTTTATAGCTATCGTCTCATAGTTTCAAGGCTGTTTCACAATGCGACTAGAAAACGAGACGTCAGCGTGACGAGATCTCTTTGCAGTTTTTCTCTTTTAAAAAAGAATTTTAAATGGTGAAATAATACATAATCAAGCATTTCTCGTCATCTCGTCACGTCGTAAAGTTCGAAAAATTGAAAAAAAGACGCAACGTGACGACGAGAATTACTTTATTATGTATTATTTTGTTGTTTGAAATTCGATTTAAAGAGAGAACAACTGTGAAGAGATCTCGTCACACTGACGTCTCGTTCCCTCTTCGCATTGTGAAACGGCCTTTAGGTGATGAGTCATCGCGTTTGGGGTAAATTGCAGCTAAATAAGGAGTACTCAAACTAATTTGAGCTCAATTTCTTCGGATATATAAGTGCCACTGAAGTCATTGATATCTCATTCGAAAGGGTTTGAAAAAAGGCATCCCTACGCGTATTTCCCATATCGTTAATTCACGTTATAGCACATAAGACATGTAATCTACCAAGGGTATTTTTTTAGGTACTTACTCCACTTATTGTGAACACAAATAAAGCATTCAGATCATAAAAACGAAAACCGTATTCAAATTCTCATCTAAAGACCAATCCATAAAAAACATTTTCACAAAAAAAAAAAAAAAAGTTATATACATAAATCGTGTTAACCATTCTGACACTTAGCATAAATTTATGCAACCGCACTTTCCCAAAAAGCGTTTCACCTTAATCCAACTTAATGTTTATAACTTCATTCAAAAAAAAAAAAAAAAAAACCTAATTAACAATTTGGCGTTTTATCTGAATGTAGGTTTATCCTCTTGAAAATAGACTGATGCAATTCGGGAACTATGGACCATGCCATAAGCCAAGCCACTTTCACTCTAACCTATAATGACCTCACCCCGAACCACATTGTTTTAATGGGCTTGCTACATTTCGTTTCTGTGGAAACTCGTAATGTTTATTATACCCGGTGTTACGCTATGACCACATATATTAAATGTAGAAAGGGATTTAAAAACACAAAGGAGTCCAGGGTAATGAGATGACTAACCAAACCACACCTGGACTTAGAGGGCAAGAGATAGAGAGTGAAATGTTACGGTATGGGCATGGGTGGATAGCATGCAACACTCTCTGCGGGCTAAAACACATCTTAATGCATTTTTTATGAGGTTAATAGGTTTAAGTGCGCTATTATGTGCGAGACTAATTATTTCACTCCCAAACTTATGGTTTGGTGTCTGAATTAAATTAAAACCATTAAATGTTCAAATGTGCCTCTTTCTGAATAATAAAATGGCCACAAATAATGGACTTCATTTAACGAAACAACATCTAATTAAAACACAAAGTAAATAACTAAACAAACTTCCTTAAAGAGTCCTTAATAATAAATATTCTTCTACGAAACTCACCACTTTCTCTTGAAATGTTTTTCAAAATAAATTTCAAACTAAAAGAGTAATTATATGTTTGTATATTTGTCTGTAAGGGGAACATCTGTGAAAATAATGAAAATTTCTCATCACATTCAGATACCTAAAGCTTGGACATGTCAGCATGATTTTGCAATTAAATAGACGAATGATGCGCTGTTTGATAAGAAGGATATACATCTCTGTAACTATATCTTATAAGGAGTCGCTCTCCTATACCAATTATTTTATTATCTTCTTTCCATTGAACTGAAACATCATTCTTATTTATTGTTCTCTGTCAAACTTGGACAGCGAAAAAGCACATAGTATCTCGCATCCCTTTTTCTTAAAATTAAAGATGTCCTTTAAAATCAAGGATATGAAATCGTGGGGGCGGCTGGGTCGGTATGGCGAAAAAAAAAATTAATCCGATGACAAAGCAGTCTTGTTATTTTTTCTGCCAATTTCCTCTTCGACTTTTTAATTGTGTTGAAGAGCTGTGAAGTTTATTTTTAACTTTTAATAATAAGAAAGTTCAACTGTAAATAGGACCTAAACTGTTTTGTAGAATGTCGTGGGTTCAAATTTAGATAGGATTTTATCTTTAAATTACTTAAATTATATTATTTTACTGGACTTGACTTTTTCTGTTAATGCCCTGGCTGTTAAGTGAATTATAACTTCAAAAATTGTGGGCGGTTTAAATTTATATTATGAAATAAACCGTATAGCAATTTAAAGTCCTTGGGTTTTACTAATAATCTATCAATAATGTCAAATATTACTATTATAGCCTACTAGCAGATCCATTCTTGCCTTGCTTCGCATTTTTTAATATTTTTTTTTCATTTTTTCATTTAAATAACTTTTTTTTTTTTTAATTTTAGTTATTTTTTGGAAATAGGTCTTAGACTTAAATAGAAAAAATAGCAGGTCACTTTTTCCATTTAGATAGTTACGAAACTAAACTTAACTACATCAAGTTAGCAGGACACCTATTTTTTCCTAAACAAAACAGCGAATCATTTTTTTAGCGAAACAAAGAATAATAAGCACGCAAAACTACAAACTAGCAGCTAATCTTATATCTATATAAAAATGAATCCCTTTTTGTGTTCGTACGCGCATAACTCAGCTAAACTTCATCCGATTTGGTTGGGGATTTGTTTTGTTGAATTTTCATTAAACCAGATTAATATTCAAAGGAGCCGAAATTTGACCGGAAATCAGAAAATTAGGCCAACAAATTCGGAAAATCGTGAAAACACCTTGAAATTAAATTGAAAATCTACATCATGCGAGATGTGAACCCGCGCATCACATTTGCTCAGTCTTCGAAGCCGTATGCACTACGCATTCCGCCACTGATGACCACTGACGTCACAGGTCAAGATTTGAAGTTTGTTTATCAAATGCATTAAAGTCTAATAAACTGACATTCTAGTATAAATAGTACAATAATAATAATAATTTCTTCATTAGTTTTTTTTTTTCGTACGCGCATAACTCGGCTAAAGATCATGTAAATTGGATGAGGATTTTTTTCTTAGATTTGTATTAACCAGTTAAACACACTACGGAGATAAACATTGGAAAATTATGCCAGAAAATCGGAAAGTCGTGATAACAATGAATTACATACTTTCTGAATTGTTTTTTTTTTTTTTTTGTTCGAACGAGCATTTTCACATTGGCGATTGATACGAAGTGCATCAATACAGAAGCATATTGCGAAAGTCTATTAAAAATAGATTATTCAAATAGACTTAGTTTATACTGTTGTTATATTATAAATCTAATCGTTAATATTTTTCCATTTGATCATTTCAAATGTGAATTGATTTTTTAACTCCAAAAAGACTCTCACAATAAGGCCAATAGTGAACAAATTATTTCTGTTTTTTTTCAATTTTAACACAAAGAAAGTATTTTGAATTGAATATTTATTTTGTATCCAATGTATATAGGTATCTTTTTGTTGGATTCGTTTCGTATTGAAACAGGTAAGTACACTACGAAGCCGAAAGTTGGAAAATTTTCCTGGAAAAGTCGGTAAATCGTGAAAACCATACTTTCTGAATAAGGTTTTTGTTTATACGTGCATAATTCGGCTAAAATTCAACCGATTTTTATAGAAAGGGACATATTTATTATTTAATTAGTCTTCTAAAAAAAGTATAACTTATTTGTTTCTATTGATGTAGAATTTTGGGTAGTTCTTCATATAGGTATTTGTGTTACTAAGAAACGCTTAATATAGATGAATTCGACCTGTTCGTCAGTGATTAAAAAAAAATATAAAATGAACTGTAAAGCTGTGATGTACAGACTTTAAGTCTAACTAATATATGCTAATAAAAAGTACGTATACGCCACAGTGACCCCATTAATGCTTATTTTGTATTATTTATTTTAAAGGGTCTGTAAAATTATATATAGGAACTAAAACAAACAGGCAAAGAATAATAAAGAGGATTTTTCACCTCTCTCTCTTCTTATATCCAGATGTAATAGATTACAACATCCCAAAAAAAATGGAAATATACAAATTTATTAGTGTGTAACAGCGTAGTAGCTCGTGGCGTAATGGTTAGTGCGATGGACTGTCATGCCAGAGGTCTGGGTTCAATACCAGCCGCTTCCACCTTAGTTTTTTTCGGGCTACTACCTCTTGCGAGGAAGTGACAAATCTTCCAAGAGTATCTCTTGTCGTAGAAAAGTGCCACTCACCAGCCGTTCGCATTCGGCAATAAACTGTAGGTCCCCTCCATTCCTGCAGGCACGCACACTGGAATGGTTGAGAGTTGTAAGTCACTAGGCCCTGGTTCTTCATGAGCCGTTGTGCCACCAAATTAATTTTATTTATTTATTAGTGTGTAACAGGTTTGGCTATATTATTTTAAGGGTCATAACATTTGGTTATTTTCTTCTTCATGTGATGGTGAAATCTCTATAGGTACTCTATTTTTTTTTATTATATATTCCAGTTCGAATTCCTAGGGACAACGTCTGTCTGGTCAGCTAGTTATTATATACTTTTTTAACTTTATTCGAAAATAATTTCTGCTAATTTTGTAAGCATTAAAAGCAAACATTTTGAAAACGACAAAGGCCGCAGCGACAGAGCAGAAAAGCGACAAGATGATAAAGCGGCATGGCGGCAAATTGGCAAACCGACAGAGTTACCAAACTGTAAAGTTTGGAAGAAAAGTTAAAGAAGCAGAAAAATGGATATACATAAATCAATAGTTTAGGAAAATAGTTTTTTACAAGGAAAAAAATAGTTAGATGCTAAAATTTGGCATGTGTATTCATAATCGGACTCTCTATAAACTGAGAGAGTTTCTCACCAATCCGACGACATTTAAGTGAGTTACAAGGAATCAAAGGTCATAAAAATGGGTTTCTTGAAAATATATCAAAAACGGTTTATTTTAGAGAAAGTTTTTTTTTTTTCTGTACAATCAATTTTTAAACTATTGACGAATGGAAAAGATTTGTATTCAAGGACTTGTCTAAGTCTATTTTACAAGATGTTTTGTTATTTCAAATTTTCATCAAAAATGTTTTTTAATAAAATATAAATAACTTTGTGATTAATGTAGTACTTCAATTTATTTAAATTTTGTCGATGTGCAAATAATCTTTTATGAAAGTTAAAGCATAAATTCGGATCATTTCCTTTGAAAAAAAAAGTTTCAATTTATTTTTGTGAATATATCATAAATTCAAGTAAAATAATTTGTTCCTTTGTTCATTAATCATTCAAAGTTCATAGTATGAGCCAGGAAGGAATAAAAATTCAAATAAATTGTAAAATACAAAGGAACAATATTTCCATAAGCAATAATAAAAATGGTGGAGTTACTTCGATCAGCATTTCTATTGAGAGTGTACGTACGAGTATACTTCTATAACCATATAGGTGGGATTAGATTGTTGAAAGGAAGGTACCTACATTAAATAAAAAATAAAGGTTGGTACCATCAAATGTTAGTACCTACACATACCTCGCTTCCCATATTCTTCTTCTTTATTATTCTCAAGGAACTATATACTGCATACACTACACATACTCGTTCATATATGACTTCGAAAATTGAAAAGGAACTTTATTGTGAAAAAAGCACATTGGATATAGAAAATATATCTTTTGAAATAGAAAAATATATCTACTGATTTTTTCTTGTTACTTATGAAATGCAAACATTACTTTGAATGCAAATATTTTCTATATCTCATATATATTGCTCCTGGTTAAGGCTTAAGTGTGAAAAGGACTATATGATGTGTTTCTTCCGAGATAGATTTTTTTTGTTAAATGTAAATTTTTAAAAGATTTCGAGAAGCTTTGAAAAAAAAAAAGATCTTATCAATAAAGATGAAGAATAGAAAGTAAAAGAGCATTACAATATTCCTATGGCAAAGAGAACAATTTTTTTGAAGCCATGTGGGGTTTCCATAATATCTATACAGAAATATTTATACAGGGTGATTCACCTAAGGTCAGTCAATACAAGAAAATCGTATGCCTATTTGCCTATGTCTGTTTGCCCCCTATTCAGGCGGAAGGAGCGAAATTGGTAGGAGAGTTAAGTATGAAAAACGAAAATACTACCTAACAACGTAAAATTTTGAACAAAATTAGTTTGAACACTTGCTTTCATTATTATTCCAAAATTTTGAGTTTGAAAATTAATTTTACAAAAATTGTTCTCTCGAATAATTAGAATTAAAAACAAAATAAAAGAATGAACTTTTGACTTAAAAAAAAGTAAAACATGCATTGTAAGTGTTTCCGTTATTCTTTAATATTTTTTTTTCTATTTTGAGTCGATTTTTTAGAAAATTGCCCCTCCTACCTAAACAAGGAGAAATAGACCCACTGGCACACGATTTGTATCTTGTATCGACTCAACCTACACACTCTAGCTTTTTGTCACATCTTAGGTGAATCACCCTGTATATGAATTGTGAAAAAAATCCATATTTAATATTTTTGTTTTTCGCCACAAGTTAAGTTGGTAGTAATTTTTTCGAAAACTATAAACATAAATAAATTGTAAATTTAAAAAAGAAATGAAAGAAAAGACTCCTAGCTTTCAAAAAAGGTATAACACTTTTTAGTAAGTGTTGCCATTTCTTTTATAATTTTATTCGACTAGGCTGCCATATAAAAATATAGTACTCTCCATAAGCTTTAATTTAACATAGCTTTCATCACTGTTGAGCAATGTTAAAAGTTTCAAAAGTGCCCATGGTCCTTTGATAGACATTTCACAAATTTTGACAGTTATCAGTTAAAAACCAAATTTAAGATAATCCAACTCAATTACTTAGTTAAATAATCTAAAATATTATAGTTTTAAATTTTTCTTGTTTTTTTTCTGGTTGATGTACCTTTTTGATTGTGACGTCAAAATACAGTCGGAACCACACATGTCCAGTGTGGTGTGTTGTGAAGCGTTGTGGACTGTGAACACGAATCAAGCGTTCTATATTACAAACTAACATCTGACATAGATTTTTGATTTTTAATTATTCTGTTTCGTAGAAAATTGTTTTCTCTTTCCTTTACCCAAAAACAAATGTCTGCGACAGAGCATGGTATAGCGCAATCGTAACAAAATAGATTTCGACAAAACACAACACAACATACCACTCCACAACACACCACTCCACAACACATCACGCGAGACCAATATGGCTCAACGCATATGAAATATATTGGAGCGATAGCGTAGCGACACACGACCAGGGCTGTCGAAGTGAGTACTAAGGGAGGATTCGTTCTCCCCTGGTACTGAACTCCGGTACTCCCCTTACTATAATTGTACTCCGCACGAAAATATCCAAGATTTTTGCAAAAACTCATTAATGTTTGTGAAAGTTCAACCTGTGTGCGTTCAACCCTTAAATAGCCTGAATGTACTCATTCTTATGCGCCTGAACTAAATGTCAGAGTGGCCGCGTTCGGTTGGCAATCCAATAGGCTATCTGAAATAGGCTGGTATCTGATATGTTTTCGAACGAAAAAGCCGAATAGGTAAAATTTTCTGTCAAAGGTCAAAACAGCTGACAAATGGGAAATTAAAGTTTAATTTTGTACGCAAATATTTGGTTAATTTCATTCCAAATCACACTGGAATGCATTTTAAGGCATTTTAGAAACAACGAAAAACCAACAACAAACGACTCGACAACAGCAAACCAAAAGTCAACCGCAAACGTAATCAGCTATTCATCAACTTGCCCATCGGATTGTTTAGTATACCGAAAATTTTTGGATAGCTTGAAATTTATTTTGATAACAGCTGTTTGGCTTTTCAGACGAATTTTCCTATGGGATTGGGCGTGTTCGGCAGGCAATCAAAAGCTATCCAGATAGGTTTATGTTGTTGTAATCCTTATGTAACAACTCAAGCTTTCTGATATGTGGTGGATAGCCTATCGGATAGTTTTGCCAGCCAAACGCGCCCAATGTCAATCTTCTCAGTTGCATACGTGAAAAATGAATCGCGCTGTTCAGGATTGTGTTGTTGTAATCCCTAGCAAAAACACAGCTGATTACAAAAGAGCTGTTGGCAAAAAGAAGATCTCAAGCTATCCTAAAAATTCTGGTATTCTCATCTATCCGATGAGAAATGTCAAATACCTATTAACTAAAGTGCCCAATGTATCTCTTGTCTATTTTCTCTCTATTTTCATTGGTTTGGTATTTTTTGTCAATAGTGTGAACGTTTTTTTTTTTTTTGCGTACTCCCCACAAATACGAAATACACCCCTCTAATCCTCAGAAATACTACAAACACACCACACGAGATAAATGTGGTCCCGGATTAAGATTTTTGACAGTTGTCAGCTGTAAAACAACCATTAAATTATGTACCATTAATTTAATTGACACTTCTAAAACGTGGTTTAAACTCTATCAATATCCATATTACCACTATCCAGTACTCCATATATTTTTTTAAATAAAGATATTATTTTAAATAAACAATTTTCATATCCCCATTGACCTATAAAAGCTCTAGTTCTTCATTTTTTTAACCTTATTTTAATTGCATATTTTCAACAATAAAAACTTCTCTTACATAGTATTAAAGCAATAAAATATTTTAGGTTGTCCTCCCATTAAATATTATTTCAAGAATGATTCCATAAGATTTGTAAACAAAATCAAAAACTAATCACAACAACTTTCTTTTGTCCTCTTTGTAGAAATCCAAAGTTGATTATATCCTAAACGGAATAGATAAGAGTTAAGAGTTCATCTTATTACGTCAAATGATTCTTCAAAAAACCATAACAATTTTGTAAAATCCTTTTCCCATGAATGGCAATTAAAATATATCTATTTGGAGTACATATGGGATGAAAAAGGACTTAATGTCTTGATAACACACAATAGTGTAGGTACATATATATAAAAATGAATCTCTACTTAAGATCGTACAAAGTTCAACTATGCTTTGATGGTGCTCATATAATTGTTTTTTGGTTTATATAGGTTCACATCGTCCTACTGCTTCAACTTCAAGAGTTCGTTTCTGGAACTCCTCCTCAATTAATCCTGATGCGGATGTCTAACGTTATGCATTGAGTCAAAACCCTAATCCCTTTATGCTTTCCTGTGTCTGGTGCTCTCCATAGTATCGTATCTTCTCATATATTGTTATAAAAACAGCAAGAAAAGAATATACCTAACTCTCTTGAGAATATGTGGCCCTGCATAAAATTTTAAAGAAATTTTTTTAAACATTTTTATATATAGCTACCTACATCATACATAAATATACATATAAGGAATATGTATTATATTAGAAAAATATCTCTAGTGATGACTTTCCTATTTTGAGTTTATCTTGGAGCACGAAGGATAAGAATAGAATTCTCTTCTGGGGAAAAGTGACATAATATTTTAAAGACGCGGAAGAAAAAAAAATATGAATTTAGAATTTATCTTTTTATTTTAAAGGAGCTTTAAACGACGCGAAGGTACAGACAGAGAATTGATATTTGCTAACTAAAGGTAGGTAGGTATTGGAATCTTTGTTGGGGTCCAAGGGATTAAATCTGTTAAGATAGGGAAGTGATTGAAAATTAAATACGATGCAATGATGCGAAATTTGGTGCGAATCTCATAAAATTTTTTTTTCAAAAAAATTAACACGAAATTTTGACAAATAAATGACATTAAGATGATAGGAATAAGAAGAAAAATGTAGATCCCCGCATTCTGTCTGTACCAACCTACAATAATAATAATAAACCACTGAGCTGACACACGGATAGAGAACTTTTTCGTTGGATAACTTTTCTTATTAATAACCATATCATAGTACACTTGCTAGCAAAAAAATGGAATCACCTTCTTGCTTCACGTAAAAACAATAATTGCTCTCAATGTAATTGACATGCATGAATGTTTATGGTATCATTAAAACGCTAAAACACTAAGCTTTAAATCAAGGTTAAAAACATAACAATCACTTCGGTGTTTCAAGAGATAATGGTCTTAATTGAAGCATGCAAGACAAAATAAAGTGATATTAAAACAGGTAGCAGTTCGAAATTAAACATTTACGACAAAATGTTTAATGTCGCAGTATCTTGCAATATCCCGCCCAAGCTCTAATTACAGCTTCTAAATGATTTTTCTTTGACCTGATGGGTTTTCTTTACTGTCTCTTGCGGTATTCTTTCCCGTTCGTCTACCAGTGTAATTTTCAGTTTTTAATAGACTCAGGAGCTGAATTTCTGACTCTAACCCTTTGTTTAAGATCGTCTTATAAATGATCAATATATCCAGCATAAGTATAACGACGTGATGCAGCAGATTATCGGAGATCAGATCCGAAGTTAAACTCCCCCTCGACCACCACCAGTCACAGAAACCAGCTCACTTATCCTTCAATTCAAATGCATGCCTGTATCATACAAAACCCTCCCCCATAATTCACGGTTTCAACAAAACAGCTTTGTTCAAATCGCTCGCCAGGTCGTCTGTGTATTCTGTCCCTACGATCACTTCCATACAAACTCATTTTGCACTCATCCGAGAACATAATTCGCCTCAATTGCTCAACACCCCAATCGTAGTGACAGGTCGTTTCGGGGTGAGGTCTGCTGGCTTCTTTAAGTCGTCTTCTACCTGTCCATTCACTAGCAATTCTTCCTCGTACCTGTTTCAGTTGTTGTTGGACGTTTAACGTTTAAGGCCAGTCAAATGACGATTTTGGAGAGAAGCCATCGCGATGAATCTTTCATAAGGTGTACACCGGGGACATCCAGGTTTTGGCATTCGCACAAACTATCCCCAGTTTCCCTGAACGTTTTGTAGATCTTTGATACACAACATTTGCTTAGATGAAGGTGACGGGCCACAACACGTTGGGCTAATTCTTGTCGCAGTAGTGTAACAACTTGGGCAACATCTGCAGGTGTGGTATCCATTTATTTCCAAGATAAGAAGGCCTCTTAAATCGAGATTATTTAACAGTTTACTTTTAACAGCACACCGATAAACAAAAAACAATAATGGGCGCATATTTTGCGTACCAATGTTTCCTACTCGCTCTTCCTTTTTAAGTACAATTTGTTATTTTTGTTATTTTTGCGAATAACGCCAAAACTATCCCATGGATTTTTATAATTTTACCTCCAATTTAAATTTTGAAGTTCAAGCATTAAAATGTGACCATTAATATTTAAGGTAAGACCGCACTCGACGGAACTGCACATCAGCGGAACTGCACGGCAACAGAACTTCGCGAAGCTGCAAAATATTATTTGTATGAAATTGTATTAAGCTAAGTACAGACGATTGTCAGATCTTACAATATTGTCAGATCTGTCAGTGAAAATACTGTCCCAAATGTCTTACAATCGTCTGTACACACAATTTTGTCTGACAATATTGTCAGAAACGTCATTGTCAGGTAATTGTCAGATGACAATCTGACAAAAAATTGTCAGATATCTTACAATCGTCTGAACGCACAATTTGTGTCATTGTCAGATGATTAGGACATTGTCAGACTCATTGGTCATTGTCAGATGTTTTCATTGAAAACATCTTACAATCGCTGACAATTTTTTTATTGTTCGAAATGTCAAACGGTTGGAGCCGAGTTGAGAGATAAAAAAAAAACTTTTTTGTAGGAAATTTGTAGTTTTTCCAGAACAGAATAAAAGAAATCTATAAAGTAACTGGACTCACTTTTATAGTAAATTCCTTGTGCTGTATATTTTGTTCGGAATAAATAAAACAATTGAAAGATATCTACTCAAATGAAGATTAAATACGATGAAAATAAAGTGAACAGCAAATTCCAACAAGTTAAAAAAAAATTGGACTTCAAAATGGCCAAGAAACTATACGAGCAATTAAATAAATTTGAAGAATGCCAAAACGAGGGTGGACAGGGACACTACCTGGAAAAAAAACCAGCTCAAGCAATTGGTAACAATAGGCAGCCTGCCGCCAACTCGCTCAGACCTAACATAGTCTCAAGGTCACTTTCTAAATCAGCCGAGCTCTCTAGAGTAAGCCTGCTGGATTTTTTGTAGGTACGCAAAGGTTTATTTTTTCTTCTTAACAATAGGTATAGTTCAATTATTGCAAGAGCTTCTCATTCTTGCGTCTTTCAAAAAATAAATGATTTAAAATTTAAATTCTTTTTTTTCGTTTAATAATTTGATACTGAATATGAACTTTTGTTCTTCGTAGCGCGTCTTGACGACCTCTGGCATATTTCTCCTTCGTAGTGTGTAAAGTCGTCCGTCGCCCCCGATTTCCAGTTGTAGTTAAATTGTTTCAAATGCTCGTCCAATTGTTTTGGCATGACCACTATGACACTAGATTTTCAAATCACTTTGAAAGTATCCTCTTCTTGATAGTGGCTACATACATTAAAAAGTGAAATTCTATAAAAGTTTGTTTGATCTTGAAATCCTCAATTGAATTGAATTTTTATTGTGACTTGAATTTTTATTGGTCTGCCAACCGTGTGAACAGAAAATTTTCAAGCTGACAATATTGTCAGATATATAATTGTCCGAAAATTGTCAGACAAGAGCTGACAATTAAATTGTCAGTCTTTGGCACATAATCTACCAATCGTGTGAACGGACAATTTTACATTGTAAGAAATTTGTCAATTGTCAGCTAATTGTCCGCTATTGTCAGACCATTGACAGATCTGACAATATTGTAGGATCTGACAATCGTCTATACTTAGCTTTAGCTATATCGCACTAAGCGATAACGGAACGGATCGGCGCGACACTAAACTACAAAGTTGCTTATCAGAGCAGAGTTGCAATATAGCAAGCGGCGCGCCGCAGTGCGTCAAAAATTATTGAATGTTTTGTTTTAGTACAGTGAAATACAAAATGGTGGCTGTTCTTTGCATTTTGGGTAGGAAAAACATTTTTTATGTTTGAGAGGAAAACTTTGTCCCCTTTCACACAGGGCAACTGAGTTGCCGGCAACAATTAGTTCATAGGCGAGAAGGGCAGGAAGAAAGAGGGGGAAATGAAATCTCCCCGGTCAACAAATTCAGGAGATTTTTTTGACGTTTCTCTTCACACTACGTTTGTGTGCGTTCAACCAAGGTAGTTTAAAAGGAAAATCAAGAAAATCTCCGGGTTTTTGTTGCTTGCGTGTGAAAGGTACAAGAGATTGTTAGGCCAGGCGCGCACATGCAACTAAACAGTTTGGTTTCGATTTTGAGTACTATAGGATTATATGAGAGTCCGCGCACATAAACCGGCGCGCAACCCATTGTGCTCAAAATCGAAACCAAACAGTTTAGTTGCATGTGGGCGCCTGGCCTTAAGGAGATTTAAAGAAAACGTAAAAAAAATCACCAGCAACTAGTATCTTCGTGTGAAAGGGGACTTTGTTTTCGGGGTGATTTGGCCGCCATCTTTTTTTGTAGTATTGTAGAAATTCAATTGCTACTAACGTCATGATTTGTCGCTTACTGTCGCACTGCTGCAGTTCAAGTGCACTGTTCCGTCGAGTGCGGTCTTACCTTTAAGCATAAATATTGTATCCATAAAGATTGTTGCTTCTAAAAGGCGAAACGGAGTGATTCCTTTTTTTTTTTTGCTCGCAAGTTTAGTTCCAGTCTTTACAACTGAAAGTAAGGCAAGCCTTCGCATCAAGGCCGTGTGTGAATTGGGTTAAAATCGCGATAAATTTTATCCGAAGATTAATTTTTGACACTATTGCGAAGGGAATCTTTATGTAGAAAGGTCAAATTTAATTTTGGGTAAAATTTAATCAAAACTTTAAAATAATTCGCAAACAGCCTTAATAAAGTTTTTTCGAGTTAAAGTTATCCACTCGCTATCACATGTTACCTCGGAAATTAAGACATTTTTTATTTTCGAATTCTCGTCAATACAACATAATTGATTTTGATCAAAATTTTTATTAAGTGAGCTTGAATAAAATTGAATACTTAGATATAAAGATTTTCAAAAAAATATTTTTAGATTAACAAAATATTTTTTTTTTTAATGCTTATTAAATTTTAAGTATGTATACAAAATTATTTTTTTAGAAAACCGCTCCAAAGTTTTTGAACATTTATTTTTCGCATGCTATACCTTCACATTTAGAGCTTTTAATCGTAACTATAGGTCAGAATGTCCAATATCATCAAATTCCCGAAAACCCAAAATCCAGAAATCAAAAATTCAGAAAGCTGAAAATCTAAAATCCCGAAAACCCAAAATCCCAAAAACAGAAAAATCCGAAAACCCAAATTCAGAAAACCCAAAATCGCTAAAACTGAAACTAAAACTCCAGAAAACCAAAAAATTCAAAAAACTTAAGTTTCTGAAAATCTTAAATCCCGAAATGCCAAGATCTCAAAAACTGAAAATTGCAGAAATCCCATCAGAAACGGAAACCCAAAATCAAGAAAACCAAAAATTCAGAAAACCCACTCAATCGCTTGAGTGGCCAACAATTTCTTTTTAGTAAACATCTTGAAAAATTAAAAGAAATTTTCGTTCAAGTTTTCAATTTAATATTTGTAAGCTTTTAAATTTCTTGTTTCTTGTTATTTCTTGTTTGCACTAATGTAAACTCTTACCTCTTTGATTTCGTGTGCACTGTGCATTAGGTTGGTTAAAGACTGTTTGGAATTGTTAGGCATAGGCAATCACCTATTCAAATTTATATCGAAATCAAATGACAAACTGAAACAACCGCCATCAAATACTCTACAAATAGCGAATTCAGCAGGCTTAAAGTTATGTGCATTGTGCGCGCATCCAAAAATCCTCGAGCGAATTGCTGAAATAGCATCAACCATAACAAAACACGACTACAAGACTATACGACGACAGACGAGCTCGTGATGGCTTCGTGATGGCTTCGTGATGTAAAAACATTTGCACATCGCACCGATTCATGGTTGTACAGATATTCGCATGCTGCTTTTGTGCTATCACAGTCACAGCATCAGCAGCAACCGTCTGATACACCTCGCGCGTATCAGGATAATGAGGATGGGATTTCTGACTCCGATTTCCCAAAGTGCATCGCCTATTTGTATAGCCGCCGCCACCACCATGTTTGCTAATGCTGTTTTGGGAGGCACGACATCATTTTGCATTGTGGCCACGAGTGTTTATTTACGAAAATCTGCCTGCGATTTACTCCTTGGAGCCTTTTTCTCTATGTGTGTTAGCCTACTACGCTATTATCTGTGTCTGCAGCCACCGTTAAGCCATAAAAGTATAAGTGATGAGTTTTAATTCCCCTGAAGATAGGATCCAGTAGAATCTGGCTTTACTGAAATCCAAAGCAAAAAAAAATAAAATAAAATGCAAGCTAGATAGATACATTTTAGCAGATTAGTTCAGCATTTTCGTAGTCTTTCCACAGAGGATTCGGCAACAGAAAAAAAAAAGTAAAAATCAATTCAAATCACCACGGGAAGGAGGACTTGGGTCCCTAAGCAGAGCATATTCGAAAGTTGCAGTGGTGGCAGCGACGACGCGGGTCAAATAGATAACGAGAATGATTTTCACATAATAAATTGCAATAAATCCCAGAGACAGATTAAAATAATTATTTCGTTCTCGTTTCTACTTAGTTGAGTTCCCCTTGCACTCATGCTCATTTTTGTATTTTTTTTTGTATCGTTCTTCTATTTGAATTTGAATCTAGGATATTGATCTCCTGTGGATTGGTTTGTTAGTTGGGGTAGTTGAGGGAGTATGTGCATTGATTTAAAAACGAGGGTGATTGCAGTGTTACACCCCGCAGTTTAGTTCAATTTAAGTCAATGCGGAATATTTTTGAGATATGATCTTTGACTCGTCCATAGGGTGCATTTTGTTGCTCAAACTACTTCGAATAATTAGAATTGAGTGCACGGAATTGGATAAGAAACAAGGGACTGACAGCTGGCAATGTGATGCGGCCACACGAATTTAATGGGAAATACAACGAATTTAATGACTTGGGGTTGAACTTATTTACACTGCAGCGTTTTGGATTTCATGTAAATGATAATGGTCACTCAATCAACGAACGATGGCAATCTGGACACTAACGACTTACAAGATTGTCAAAAGATTTTTTTTTTTTTTTGAAATACATAAAGGGAAACTATAGTTTTCTTTTGCTGCAAGCAAAGTTATAGTTGTTTTGAATTGCAGCAAAAGGGAAGGATATAGTATTCGTTGGCATGTAAAAAAATTTCATCGATAACTATGAACATGAGGAAAAAAAATGTTGGTCTTAAAACCATCAAATATGACTTTATACTCCCTCAGACAAAGGCGGTGCGGCGCTAGACGAAAATGAGGCGTGTGCACTCTCAAATTCGCGGGGCCTCTTGTGAAACGTCGGGTTTTTTGATTTCAGCCGATATGAACAATCTATGGGTTAGGGTTATAACTTTCAAAATTAATGCTTCGATGCGTTTGTCCGTCGGGTTCTGTGCGTCCGTGCATCCACGGACTAAATCCTAAATGAATGGACGGTATTATGTGTCAAATTAATTAAAAATAAATTCAACAAAATTTTTGCTACCATGTATGTACAAATGTTCGCATTACTCGTTTGTCAACAAAATTTATTCAAAATTTAAATTTAATTAAAAATTTTAATTTTGACTTTGAAAAAAAAAAGAAAACTAATAATTTTATTTTAAAGGAGAGAATTTACATACGGAAAATTATATTACGTTACCACAGTATTATTTTCAAGATTTTAAATATTTAATTTAATTGGTAACATTGGACTAACTCAACCTAGTTATTTTGACGTGAATCCAACTTCTATTGCTTAGAGACAAAGTAATTTGAACACAACCGACTCACTCTGACGTACGCAGTACAAATCTTTGCCCGGCCTTAAATGTTACAAAACCTTTCTTTTTAGAAAACTGCTCAAACGACTTATGATTACAGTGAAAGCTCCCTTAGCCGGACAGCGACGGTCGTAACACTTTTGTCCGTCTAAGGGAGTTATCTGTCCAAGGGAAATAGTAATGTAAGGAAATGTATAGCATATAGTGGCATCAGGAAATATTTTTGCACCTACAAGCCATGAAATTCATTCAAACTAAAAATGAACATGAAGATACAAGAAACAAGATACAAAAACAGAATATATAGCTGCAGAAATAAAATCCTTTATGAATTTTCTCACAGACAAAGATTTGGTGACATCGCCTCTATATCGTCGCTGTGAACCAGACGGAATGTTTTTAATGCAAAAAATAAATATAATGTAAGAGTATTTCTGAAAATAAGGGTTGAAATTTATACTAAAAAAAGGGTAAGGGAGTGTCCGCTTAAGGGATCCAAAAATGTATGGAATTTACATCCAAGATCCACGGTCGTGAAAATTTGTCCGCCTAAAGGGATTGTCCGTTTCAGGAAGTTGTCCGCAATACGAGCTTTCACTGTACTAGCATAAAAGCAAGTGTTTAGCAATTTAAAGAATTAGTTTTATTCTTCATTAGGAACAATTTTCTCTAACTAAGCTAAGGCTGAGTTTTTCAGTGGCGAGTTAAACAATTAGTTAGTTACTTCTGCACATGATTTTTTTTTTTCACAGTTAACTTAAAAAACAGTTTTTTCCAAAAAAAAAAAAAAAAACAAGCTGGATATGAAATACCAAAAGCTCAGTAAATTTCAAGTTAATACACCAAATTCGATGAGGGTTTAACTTTTAACTTGCAACTAGGACTAAGTTTTTATAATTATTTTTTAACTCTTAGTTTACTTAATTTAAGTTTCGTGTGACCCAGTCTTGAGATTTAATTTTCGTTGAGTCAATGAAACAAGTTCATTAACTTACACCAAAGGAATTTTTTAATTGATTCGTCGGATAATTGAATTTATTTCTTATAAGTCAGCAAATACATATGTATATTCATTCTTGATTCTTATATCAAAAATGAATCTATATTCTTCTAGCAATATTTTTTTTCTAAAGTAGAGCAAAAGATAAATGCGTTTTGGTTTTTTTTGGAGCCTTGAAATAGCGGACTAGGTATTAGGAAAGACTAAATCCATTTCGGAAAACGCAAATTAGCTTAGCGTTTTGTTTCTCTTTGTGTATACTTTTTCATTCAATGCAAGAACGTAAAACCCTGTCGTGCAATTATTTCAATGAAAATCATTAGCAAATATAAGTTTTCATTAAATGATGCAATCCCCTACCAATTTTTGTCCAAATAAGTTACGAAACAATTTTTAAAAAAAATTCAACGTAATTAAGTTGAACTCATGAATTTGGAATGCTCTAATCTATTTTATCCCAACTTAAATACAAATGTAATTAATGTGTCTAATTAAATTATTTCGATTTATTAATGGTATTTGAAAAATAATAATTGTAATAGAATTTACTACTATACGAGTATCTGGCAAATGTTAAATTATTCAAATAGTTTTGTTAGATTTTCAATCCAAACTATTTCTATAATATTTCGTTATTATATATAATATTTTCCAATCTAATTCAATGGTTCAGGGCGGGCTAAAGTATATATAGTTCGATAGGACATACCCTACAACAAGTTTTAGTTAATTGAATAACAAAGCTTATACAGAAGTAATTTTATAATGGGATTTACTACATGTACTTAAATAAGCCATAAATATTTCGTACATTTTAAGTGCTTTGTGTTTATTTAGTGTGTGTGTGTGTGTTTGTGTTATACGGAATGGTTTATTTAAAAAATTTGGGCAATTACAGTGCATGTTGTCCGTTTCTATAAAAACTAAAAGAACTTCGTACGAAAAATCACCAAAAAGCATCAGTATCACAGTATCAGATTTAAATCTGTACTAAGGCCATTATACATATATAGCCCTTATATTATTTGTTTGCTCGTTCAAGAAACTAACTCAATATCTAATAAAGGTTTATTCATACAGGTATGAATATATAATATACCTTAACCGCAATTTTTTTTTTTAACTTACTACTTCAGTAAACGAGAGGTATATTGAGAGGATACAGCTAGTATCTTAGGCTTTAAGTCAACTAAAGTAAAGAACTTAAAAAAAATCTTTGTTTTATACCTACTAATTTCTTGACTTTTAACGGGTGTTTTTTCTTAGAGTAATTGCGATATAAATTACTATAGTATAATTTTTCTTTTAAAAGGCATGAAAGTATACATAATTTCAATATATTTATTAGAATTAGCATTATATAAAGATGAATCTAATATCTAGTTTGTCACGCGTAATCTCAGAAATTATTTAACCGATTTATGTGAAATACATTTTATAATTTTCCTTATTCGTATAGGAATGTTGTTTTTTCTTTCTCTTTGTAAAATATATTCAGGCATATTTGCTGAAATGAAATGTAAATGTTAAAGTTCAACATAAGAGCTTATGTGACAGTTTACGCTGAGGAAAAAGTAGTACATAAGCGTTTAAATTGAACGTAAATTTAAGTTTCGTTTCAGTAAATGGGCTTTAATAAATTAAATTATAAACTTAACACGGTTTTATGCAGAAGCGATCCATGGTTAAAAATTTACTGCATCTATACCAATTACTCTAAGAGTCTGAAGCTAAAGATAATATAATACTACATATTATATTATTTTTGTTTAGGCTTTTGATCAACTCTCTCATGAAATCATCTAATTAGAATTTTGGTTTATCACTTGGATTTCGTCATATCTCCATAATAGATATTACTAGATTAAATTTGGAAACTTTTTCTCTAGACCTTTCATTGCTAAATCGGGAGTTCCTCTGGGTAGCCGCTTAGGGCCTCTTCTTTTTATCATAGTTATTAATGATGCATCCTTCTAAATACGCTATAGTGAAATTTTAATTTTTGCGGATGATATGAAATGTTTTGAAAACATGGAAAACCGTCAGAGTTTCGAAAGACAAAGTCTCGAAAGGCAAAAGTTCGAAGGACGAAGGTTCGAAAGACAAAGGTTCGAAAAGACAAAGTTTAGAAAATACAATAAGTTTCGAAAGACAAAGTTACAAAAGACAAAGTTTCGAAAGACAAAGTATCGAAAGACAAAGAATCGAAAACCAAAAGGTTTGAAGTTTTAAATTTAAAAAAAAAATTAATCTTAGAATGCTGCGGACGATTTATTTTCGTTTGAACTAGTATAAAATAGAGATGAGCAAACTCAGATAAAAATATTGCACTAGTGGGAGCGTGCGTAACACAATTTTTTTTTGTAATTCTGAAAAATTCCTTAATGTATAAAAAAATTTGTTTAATAAAAAAAAAAATAAATTTGATGGCACAACAGCTCGTAAAGAACTGGGGCCTAGTGACTTACAACTCTCAACCATTCCTGTGTGCGTGTCTGCAGGGATGGAGGGGACCTACAGTTTATTGCCGAATCCGAACGGCTAACGAGCGGCACTTTTCTGTGACAGGAGATACTCTTGGAGGATTTGCCAATTCCTCGCAAGAGGCAGTAGCCGTTTTTTGTTTTAAATAAATCGGTGACGAGGCTGGGGATCGAACCTTAGACCTCCGGCATGACAGTCCATCGCACTAACCATCATGCCACGGCTACTACGGTAAAATAAACGCTTAAAAGTTTTTATGAATTCAAGGAAATGGGTCAAAAATTTAATTTCTCTTTACAATTATTTTTAGTCCTTAAAGAACATTTATTATTATATACATAATTTTCGGGTTTTTTTTTTCAAGTATTCGCTTTCATCGGCAACAAAACTTTATCACTTAAGGTAAGCTGCACGGTTTTGTGATAATATTATTTTCTCCGTTAGTTAGTCGATCACTCCAAATAAACTTAAACTTCGTCTTAAAAAAGACCCCCCTTCAAAAAAAAACCCCACCCAAAAAATTATCAGCGAAATATTTATATCTCTGAGTTCGCTCATCCCTATTTTACGAGTATACCTACTAACTGAAACGAAAAGAAATCGTCGCAGCATTCTTAGATACATTTTTTCAGAAATTTGAAATTTCAAACCTTTTGGTTTTCGAACCTTTGTCTTTCGATATTTTGTATTTCGAAACATTGTCTTTCGAGATTCTGTTACTATATCTGAAAACATAACTTTTAAAAAAACTTCGACAGTTTTTGATTCACGTAATTCCCCTATAAAAAAAAAACACCCTTTATTTACGACCTACTTAGTTAACTACAGATTTATTAACTCAAGTGAAATTAATTCCAATAAAAACAAAAGAACTATCAAAAGCGGGAAGGGGAGAAGGAAAAAAGTTAGTGATACCAAGTTAAAGCAAGGATATAGGAGAAGGAAGAAAGTATACAGAGAAACATGAGATCGCCATCGCCACCGACAATGGACAAAAAGTCATGATGGCTGACAATTGATGTACACACACTAAAGCAAGACAAAACCATATCATGCGGACTCTGAAGCATAAGCTACTGGTCTTGTTTTTCAGCTCTAGCCCAGTTCCAATATATAGGTACCTGCACACGATAAATTGTTATGAAGGAGCAAACTCCCATCCCAACAAAGGATGCTTGTCCATGTTCCACCAAGGAGAATAAGAAGTTGGCTCTTTTGATTTGATTATATTATACCCCCCGTCCCGTTCATACTTACCAATATCGGACGGTCTGTCCGCCTGTGGTCCGTTCCATGGCGCTTTCATTATTTCACCTGCACACAAGAGAAGAGAGATCGTATCATTTTTCAGCTTTCCAACCCACTGAACCGAATGAATCCGTTATTATGGATTATGGATGATAGCTAATGGTCGGTGGATAGTGCGTTCTATATAAACTCATCGATATCGAGAAAACTACCCTACTTATGTCGTATCAAACAGAGGTACCTATACAAACTATGCATCGATACAGTCTGTTGTATTTGTATAGATATTTTATCCTATATCAGATAAAGTGGCTCATAATGGTCGAGGATTTAATTTGATTAGTTTGTGCTGTGAAAAGAATTTTTGTATTTTCAGTTTATATTTCAAATGTTGTTATTTCGTTTTATTGCTATTTATTTTGATTTATTGAGTTATTTATTTTAGCAATGAATTTTTGATTTTGAAGCTTATAAATATAGAAACGTGCAATAATAGAAATTTTTGTCATTCTTCCGCAGGCAAATATGGAATGAAGATTTAAAAGAAAGTGATTTGGTATTAATGGATTTAAAAAAATAACCAAATGATAATTGCATTAGTTTTGGAAGGTATAATTTGTTGTTAAAATAATCGAATTGTATAATTTGAAATATCAATTTATTTTTAAGGAATTCTCAATATTATTGTTGGATGTCCTAGCAATTGGATTTTTAATGTAATTTAAATAATTTAAATGTGCATTTGTACACAAATTGTCGTTTCGAAATCTAATCTCTCTTGCAAGAAATAAATTATAGATGGAATTAAAAGATAAAGAAACCTACATCAACTTAGCAGGTCACTTTTACCGTTGCAGATTAAATACTATAAAGTAATTAGTTGCTTCTGTTACGCAAAAAACAAATTAATTGCTGTTTCGGTTTGCGAGAAAATGGGTGTCCTGCTAAGTTGACGTCAACTTAGCAAGTCAACTCTTTCAAAAACATTGATAAACGGTCCAAGAGTGAATATAAATAAAACTACTTAATTGCTAATTAGTTACGCAAAAAAAAAAATTATTGCTGTTTTGGTTTGCGAAAAAATGGGATTCCTGCTAAGTTGACGTCAACTTAGCAGGTCAACTCTTTCAAAAACATAGATAAACGGTCCAAGAGTCGCAAACCAAATCAGCGATTAATTTTTTTTTTGCGTAACTAATTAGCAACTAAGTAGGAACTAATTACTATATACTTTTTAATATGCAACGGAAAAAGTGACCTGCTAAGTTGATGCACATGATAAAGAAGAATATTTCTGGTATTTCACGTTGTTTCACGATTAAATTGAGAATTCGATTTAATCGAGAATTTTCTATAAACATTCTTTTGAGCTGAGTGCTTTGATTTGTATTTCCTGATATTTTACGAAAGCGAAACAAGCGTCCAAAATAGAATTTTTTCCAATTTACGACATCGCATGTGTTGGTTTTAAAAAATCCGTAAGCCCAAATTTTAGGCATTATGGACGTTTGTGGAATATCATATCGCATTATGATCTTTTTTGCTCAATTGCAACTTTTGATTTTTTGCACCAGCAATTAGCGTACTTTGGGTCTGAAATTTAAGTGGACTTTTGGATAAAGCTTCTCAAAGATATAATTTACCTTTAACTTTGGAATATTTGAAAGACAGCCTTAGTGTTAGAAAGAAACGATAGATATGCTCGATATGCTTCTAAGCACTCCTATACTTTGGTTTTGAAACTTTGCTATTTGTTCATACTATTTTTTTTATAAAAGTTAACTAAACTTGGTGATAGTCTTTCCTTCTTTTGTTTGTACCAGGGCCAGTAGGGTAACTTTGCCCTTTACAACTTTACTCCAGGAATATCATCAATGGGGGTTTTTCTTTAAAGTTCAGAGTAGAGCCTGAACTGTCAAACAAAAAATCGTGTTTCTTTTTTAGCTCAGAGTGTATAACAGTTCAAACTTGTGTTTCTTTTTTCGTTCAGCAGAGCGTGTTCAGAGTTTGTTCAGAGCGCGCTCTATTAGTTCGGTATAAAATAATTAAATAACCGAGCCGAGCAGACCAAGTAAAAAACTGAGCGCGGCCAACTTCACAGTTTCCATGTAATTTGACAGATATGACAATTGAGTGCTTGGGTGTGTTTCGTAATTAAATCGGGTGCTCTGAACATACTCTGCTCAGAGTTTATTTCATTCGCTCAGGGTCTATTCAGTGCTTTGCTCTGATACAACTCTGAACTAAAAAAGAAAAACGCCCAATAGCGCAGTGTGACATTTATACGATCTAATTCTGCAACTGCATATTGCATATATAGCTTAAACTTTACAATCTCGAATGCTGTGATCTTTTTGCCATTCTAGATCAATTGTACCCTGATGCACTTTCGATTTTCAAATTCCAGAGTTAGGCTGTTTAGCTTCAACTCCTACCTTTTCATCAAACACAATACCTTTAGCATTAGAAGCTCCTCCAACAGGATTCGTCTTCCACCTTGTTCCAAGCTGAGCTCTCTTATAGTTCTTGTCATCCAATCTTTGGTCCCGACAACACGGTTGATAACGTGCTTCCTGGTACTTTAGTATCAGATCCTGGTTATGTACAGTTCCGTGATGAGATTTCTTCATGGTTCAAACACGGAAAGTGTATAAAAATCAAACTTATCCAAGGTATTTTTCTTTTTGCCACAAACCTGTCAGTTTATTTGAAGGAATCAGTAAAAATTACGTTTCAACATTGTGCTTTCAAGGTAATTGCAAAAAAATTGGTCAGTACAATATAAGCTCCTTTCTAAAGTGTAAAAAAAATGAGGATTTTAAATGTTATAATTGGGCATTGTGGACAAAAGAATACAACTTGGCAAAAATTAGCCATGACCCATGTCATGTCTATAAATTGCGGCATTAGTGGTAAATTTTAATGGACAATTTTTTTTTATTTTTAAGGTTTTCAGAAATTACCTACGCGAGAAGAAATTACTTTGAATAATATTCAGTTGGATATTGACAAGGTCTTACATTACCTTTCCTTACTTCATGAAGATTATTCATCAGGACCAGACGGTATTCCTCCAATAGTTTTAAAAAGGTGCAAATCTGTTTTAGCTTCTTCTCTTCTTAATATTTTTGCTCTTTCCTTAAGCACAAGTAAATTTCCAAGTATATGGAAGAAAGCATATATAACCCCAATTTTAAAAAAAGGGGACAAATCAGACATAAAGAATTACAGGCCAATCTCCAAACTTTCATGTATTCCTAAGCTTTTTGAACAGGTAGTGTGTGATAGTTTGACATTTCATTGTAAAAATATAATCTGTAAGGAACAACATGGTTTCATGCAGAGGCGGTCGACGGTAACGAACTTGCTTGTATTTATGCACAAATGCTCAACGGCGTTAGAACGTGGTCAGGAGCTTGACTGCATCTATACGGACTTTTCAAAGGCTTTCGATCAACTATCTCATGAAATCATTTTGTTTAAATTTGAAATGTTTGGGTTTCCTCCTGGAATTATATCTTGGATCTCATCCTATCTTCAAAACAGATCTTATCAGGTAAAATTCAGAAACTCGTTCTCCAACCCTTTTATTGCCAAATCTGGAGTTCCTAAGGGTAGTCACTTAGGACCCCTTCTTTTTATATTAGCTATCAACGATGTACCTTTATGTATACGTAATAGTGAAATTCTTATTTTTGCAGATGACATGAAAATCTTTAAAAGCATTGCGTCTGTCAGTGATCGTTTACTTCTTCAAGCTGATATTAATAATTTTGTTATATGGTGTCATATGAACGGCTTGAATCTAAACCCAATCAAATGCAAGTCGATGATATTTTCTAAAAAACGAATTCCTAGTTTGTTTGAATATAAAATATCAAAACATACTTTAGTTCGTGTTAATAGTTTCAAAGACCTTGGAGTCCTTGTTTCTTCTAGCCTTGATTTCACTGAGCACATCAATTTAATCGTGAAAAAGGCTTATTCTATGTTAGGGTTTGTCAAACGGTGGGCTAAAGAATTCAAGGACCCCTATGTTACCCTCGCTCTTTACAACTGCTTAGTTCGTCCCCACCTTGAATATGCTTCCCAGATATGGACTCCTTTTTACGAAGTTCATAAGAATAGGCTAGAAGCAGTTCAGCGTAATTTTATTCGTTTCGCTTTAAAAGGATTACAATGGTCCGATCCTTATAATCTTCCACCTTATGAACATCGAATTAAACTTCTTCAGATGCAAACGCTATCACATAGAAGACTTAATAATGATATTGTATTTATTCACCAACTGATAACCGGGGTTATTGATTCACCAGATTTGTTGAGTTGTTTAAATTTCAACTATCGTGGAGGAGGTCACAACCTTCGGAGTTTGAACTTAATGAATTTGTCCCACCATCGTACTAATTATGGATTGCATGAACCTTTAACCCGCATGTGCAAACTATTAAATGTGAACGAAAATCTCTTCGATTTTAATATTAATAAAGTAAAACTCAAAAATGTATTGAAGACCAGTGAACCACGCTCATAAATGTTTGTCATAGTTTCAATGTGTTGTCCTAATTTGTATTAATTTCTGTTTTTGTTTGTATTTTATTTATTTTTTCATTTATTAAATGTTTTCTTAGTGTACGTTTTGTTGTAGTTTATTGCCTACTAACTACTAACACTGCACTAAGTGATGAGCCAGTGTGCACAATTATTGTGTTTGGCAAATCTCTTGGTCGTTAGTTGCAGCTTGATTTAAGCTCTCTTCGACAAAGATCTGATGGTGTAAAAAAAAAAATGGATACGAAAACAAAATCTGGAAAGCAAAATGGGAATTTCAGAATATTCTGACCTATTTTCCGAAATTCGGCTTTAAAAAAACTCTTCTTTTATTTTAAGTACAGTTTTCGGAAGCTCTGGTTCCCAAATGGGGTTATTTAGCGAAGGACAAGTACACGACAAATTTGTGTTCTTATGGTTCAAAGCTAAAACTTGATCATTACCAAGCATTGGTTTTATTTTTGATTATTAAAAAAAAAAATACTTTCGTGCTAACAAAATCCTTCATCCATTAAGACTCTAGTTCGATCCTCATATACCTATATCAATGACAATGAGGGAAATATGCAAATCTAAAACATATAAGAACGCACTTGATGGA
This sequence comes from Epistrophella euchroma, assembly GCA_947049315.1. NCBI lineage: Eukaryota > Metazoa > Arthropoda > Insecta > Diptera > Syrphidae > Epistrophella > Epistrophella euchroma. Next base: position 144,579,535 of record OX346245.1, read on the forward strand.
CGGAGAAATAAATTTTGTTGGACCTTTCTTAAACCCTCGACAATTTCTCTTTTACACGAGACCAATACTTGTGCTATATAGACCAATTATTAATAAACTCACTCGTCAAACGCAGCTGTTCTTTTTATAAGAAAAAAATGAAAGCCCTTCAAAATTGTATCTTGACAATGAAAATTTTAAACAAGTATTCTTATCAGAAGACGGTATCGACAGACTACCTCAGGTGAAGAAGTGTATTTTCTATCTAAGAAGAGAAGATTAGATATGATATCAATCAATTAACCTCACCTAGATGACAAAGAACTATTGAAATTTGAAAGCCCAAAGGACACCGGCACAGCACACAATAAAGGGCAAATAGTTCTATATATTTCCACTTGAACCCGAGCATAGATAAGAACGCATACCAACCTCTTCCACCTAATGATGTGGTCCATAACCTTTATAGCCTTTGTCAATCTCAACCAGACATCGCATTCACTTTAGTGAAAGCAAATTGTAGCCACAGAGCATGCGAATGACTATAGAGAATTGTCAAGGAGACATCTTTCTTTTATGAGAGAGAATACGTATAATAGCTGATGTGTATTTTGAGAGTTCCGCTCCACAAAATTATAACATTAGTTGTGCCAATTCAGTTCGATAGAGGAATATGTTGCAACATAACTGAAGTTTCTTTATTCATATTCATATTGGCTTGATGTATTGTATTTAGGTATGCATTGGGTAAGGGATTGTCTTCTCTCTAATTAAGAATGAAATCCCTGCAACGTCATATCATATCACAAAACACTTGCATACATTTCAGACGGAAGTTTTTCTTACTGAAGGACCTATTGACGGGTCGCTGACAAAGTCACGATAAAGAACTCTCCTTCTTCGCTATATACTGTATAGGTACTATACGATTCCTCTTCCAATCTTCTTTTGTTATTCAAATGTGCGGCAAGGATGGTGGAGTTCATGTGGAAGATCCACATTGTTAGGAGTGTTCAACATATAATATGAAATGTCACGACTCTGCTTCCGAGAGTTTTGTGAAAGATGTGATGTGAAGAAGCGCGACGATAACATGACACAGCATAGCAAATTCTCCCTGTGACTTAAGAGGGTGTGAATGATCTAATTTTGAAAAATAAAAAAAAAATAAAAAATACTTGGAATCAGCTTTCGTAAGGAATACAATATATATGAGCCATGGGAGGGAGGGTGGGTATTTGAGTGGTAACTTTATATGAATATTCAATGAATTCACTCAGATGGAAAATAAGATTCTTCTCTCTTTGAAAGCTAATTTTGTGTCTTATTAGATCCTGGTGCTGTTTTTTTTTTTTTAATTTAAGGAATTATGTGTCAGCTTGACTTGTGTGTCAAAGCAGTAATTTAAATACTAATGTACATACATACCTACATACATGCAGATCTATCAGACCTAAATTTGTACATATACATAATTAAAGCATAACGATTGCCTTAATGACTTAAAATCAACAAAGATTACTTTCTTTGAAGGAGGTTTTATTTAATTACTACACTGAATTCTTCATTCCGATCAACCGAAGAGAACCTTAAGATTAATATCTCACACGGAGTAGTCAAGGGTGACAAGTGTGATGACGTATTCGTTCGCAGTTCAAATGTTTTCATAAATCAATAAAAGAAGTTCGAATAAAACGACTCAATTGTTTGATAAATAACATTTTTTTCTCTGATTTTATTTAACTTTGGCATTTATTAAAATCTAAATTATTGTTTTTTGGAAATATGTTTACATTATGTTTTAAAGACAATGGGGCATATTCATAAATGTTGTTTAAGCTGTTGCTAAGCAAAATAGGTGTTTAGCTTATGGAAACTTTATCAGAAAAACTCTAGTTTTGCTTAGCAATAGCTTAAATAACATCTATGAATATGCCCCAATATATCTCTCACATGTGGCGTATTGTTTTGCTTCCACCTGACGCGCTCTTTCCCAGAACATTTTCCTTAAATTTTCTTAGAATTTTAGGTCACAGCGCCCTAACTTCTTCTTGTATATTTGCCTTACTGGCTGAACAGAATAGAATGACGGAACTGAAGCCGCAGACGGAACTGGAAGAGCTGTCAAAAAGTGTCGTACGTCATTTTTTTTACATGTCCACAATGGAGCTGTACAGTTTTGAAAGTATTTTGAAGAAAAACAAAAGAATATTATTGTGTACAAGCTCAGAATTCACATTTTTTGTTTCCAATAATTTTCCTTTTAATAAATAATTTTTTTCGCGATCAAATAACCACAATATTTTTTTCCGACCCAAAAAGTTGTTTTTTTTCTTCATACAAATTGAAACGTCAAAAGTGCCGTACGTGAAAAGTTAAAAGTTGGTGAACTCTTCCGTCTGCGTCTGCAGCTCCGTATGCGTCTACGTTCCGTTGTGTTCGCAACATTGAATTTGCGTGTATTTAATATTTTGACAGCTATTCCAGCTCCGTCTGCGTCACTATTCTGTTCAGCCAGTTACTGCCTGAACAGAATGGTGACGGAGACGGAGACGGAGACGGAGACGGAGACGGAGACGGAGACGGAGACGGAGACGGAGACGGAGACGGAGACGGAGACGGAGACGGAGACGGAGACGGAGACGGAGACGGAGACGGAGACGGAGATGGAGACGTACACAATATTGTTTTGTTTTTCTTCAAAATACTTTCAAAGCTGTATGGTGCGCACGTAAAAAAAAAAAAGTATGACACTTTTTGATAGCTTTTCCAGTTCCGTATGCAGCTCCAGTTTCAGCATTGTATTCTGTTCAGGCAGTTAAGCTGTTGCACGGTTCTTGTCTAATTGGCCGTTAAATGAGGCAAACGCGGTGGCTATATTTAAAATAAAAAAAACGTAATATTATCCGATCACAAAAATTTCCCTCAGAAGAGCCATAGTTGGACGAGCTGTATGAGCTGTGACTCCATGGTGTTGGAATTGTATTGTCGTAAAATTCTTTGCAAAGAGCGCCTAGACATCACCAACTGCTGAGAACGTCGCTTGATATAAGTTTCGGAGTTTTCGTCAATACTTGCTTGTATTAGAGCAATTTTCACATCGTTTCGGTTTTCGGGCGAGGTCTATTCCACTACGCGGAAAATTACAGACAGCCCATTGTTGCCGAAAGTCATGGACCAATTCAGTAAATTGGTTCACGGGGTGCAATTCGAACATGTGAGAAATTTAAATTTCGACATGATCTTCGTGTCTGAATGTCGACTTTCTAAACAAAATTGAACTACTTTATTTCCTTTTTCTGTGCTGACTGCTGAGTCTTTCCATCATAAATTTCTCAAGTTTTTCAAACTTAAAGCCTAGTATTAGTAATAACCTTTCCGACCGTTCAATTCAAGTTGTTTTGGATGCTGGTGTGCCCCAAGGTTTAGTATTATCTCCGACACTATTTCTTATATTCACAAATGATCTCCTGTCCCTAACAACTAATCCAGTAAACTGTTTCGCTGATGACAGCACCCTTAGTTTTTTATACTCCTTTCCAGGATCACCTCCATGTTCTTCGAATGTGGAGTTGCAATGGCAGAATATCTTGAGCTATTTAAATTCAGACCTAAACCGCATTGTCAAATGCGGGCATTAATAAAAATCGTGTGGAATTTAATGCTTCCAAAACTCAAAGCTGACTATTGTCGTTGAAGCGGAACACATACCTTACCTCTAGCATTATATATGAATGGAACTTGCATCGAAGAAACTGAAAAGCTTTCGATTCTTGGTATGTGTGTTTCTGATCAACTTTTGTGGAAGGACCACATAATAGATGTCGCCAAAAATGCAGCGAAATGCTTAGGTTTTTTAAGACGATACAAGTACTTTTTTCCCCCTTTGATCTGGCTTCCATCTACAAGGCATACATTCTTCCAAAGCTAAACTCCCATATCTGGTCGGGTACATCCAAAACATCACTGCACCTACTGGAGAGTCCAGAATAGAGCTTTAAAGCTGATAGGTGACAAATCAATTTCGGAAACATTTGTTTCCTTAGAATAGTGTTTGCCAAAGTCTGGTACGCGTAACCCTGGGGGTACGCAAACAGTTTTTTTGGGGTACACACAGATTTGTCCTTTGTCTGTGTGAAGTTAGCAAGCAGGTTACATTTTTTGATTAGAAAAAGAGCAATAAAAATAAACAGAAAATTTTTTTAAATTGTTTTTAATTAGTTTTCATATATGCTTTGTATTATCACAATTACTAAAATCGGCTTTTTGCACCCTTTGAAAGCGTCTTGTAGATAGCGGCCCCATATGAAAAAGGTCTTGGATGCCCATATTCATATCTAGGGCGCTCAGCTCTTTATCTTTATACTTCTATACCTTTTATCTGGGAATTTGAAATAAGCGTGAATTCAGTTTTCAACGCTAGCATGTGGTGCTCTCACAAAAGCAAAGTCCGTTTTCGAATTTCAAAAATGAACTCGCAACATATTTTTTAACGCAAACTGCAAAACCCTTCGAAGCCTTTTTAAATTTTTCAAATTCCAATTCAATTGTTCAAAGAGGAACCACAGTTTGTCTCATAAATAAAAGTCAACAGGTATTTCAGAACCTTCATGTTGCGTTGGTTCAATATCATGTTTTTATAAAAAATAAAAAATAAATAGTCCTTGAATATTTTATACCACAAACCATTAAATGTTTTCAAAAGAACGTGATTGCTGCTTTAACATAAACATTTTTGTTTAAAAATAAAAAAGAACCTTTCATACCTTCCATTTTGCCGCTGGCCTATAGGAAGCTGGTTTAAATAAATCTTTCTTTTATTTCAATGAAAATAGTTGAAAAGACTTGACCTTTTGACAACGTTCCTTCCATTCAGCTCTACGAAAGTCATGTTGAGTAAGGTTTATGGCTAATATTCTTTCTATTCCTGGTGTAAAGGATGGTATAGATTCGAAAAAAAAAATGAGGCTCATTCTCTAAATTTTTTTCTTCTTAATGGGAAGAACATGTATTTTAGTAATCACCTCCGTCCTGAATTTAAGCGGCATGGAATTCATTTTTCTCTTCAAAGCAATAAAATTAACTTAATTTAACACCACTGTGTACCCCCCTGCAGTCGCCCGCCCGGTTTATCATAAGTTTAAAGCAATTTTTTGTTTCCTTGGAACCTTAGAACAAGGACTTTTTTCACGATTAAAGTTTTCTGTATGGTTTGTCACTTGTGTTAGTGGGAATTTGCTTTTACAAATAAATTTCACACTCCTTCCCAGTTAGTCCGGTAATTGCTTTCAACGATGTCGTCGTCGTTGCCGTAGTCGTCATCTTCGCTATGTTGCAGACGGCCTTATCCTTGCTGGGCTCAAAGCAGTTAGGGAGTAGAGGGCGCACCTACTCATAGTTTCTCTCACTTCAAATGTTTGTACGTGCTGCAAGCCTTAAGAAACTATGCACACCAAAGAAGGATACAGTTTGCCTTCAGCGAGTAGGTAGGTTAGGTACCCTTCAAAACGGGTAACTCAGTCGTTTCGTATACACACATGCAAAGTCTTGAATTTCCGATGCACTTGCAAAATGAGAGCGGCCGACACGACTGTGAAGGACGATGACGCGAGGCAGCACATTCTGCACATTTTTTCTGGATTTCATCTTCCGCTTCGAATGCAGCCATTGGCCGGGAGGTGAATTCATTGTGCCAGGTGTTATGGCAAGGAAGTAGTTGGCCATAAATTTTCCTTCACTCTTTAAGGGAATGTTGAATATTCTCTCGAGAGGAGTGAGAGGAAGTGCTAAGAGATCGTTCAACACGGACGAACGAAAAGGAGCAAAGTTTTGCTTTAACCTGAAACCTGCCACATTTATACAGTCCTCCTTTCTCTGTGTTAAGTGGCCCTGAAATGAGTCAGCATCATTCTTGCTGCACTCTGTGTGTTATGTAAATTTAAGCCAAGCTCCATTCCGAAACGAAATAACTGTGTGGTAGCTGGTTGGTATTATTTCTCATGATGGAACGTGAAGAGAGTTTTAAAATTTAGTGCAATATCCTTGGAGGATAACTTATATCCTTCCATTCTAACAAAATCAGGCAACAAAAAAAAAAACTAACATCATGAGATGTATCTTTCTGTCTGTCCGTATTGTATAAGTATACCTTTCATTTCTTAGCGTGTTTGTTGTCTTTCGTCAAAATTTATTCCAAAAGAAGTTCTGCTACACACGTCCTTCGAATGCAATCACAGGATTCTTGCAATCCGAGTGAAATAGAATGATTGTTGTAGGTACTCGTATAGGTACTGTATCTGAATCACAAATTTGCAAGTCGTGTGAACACAGGAAATGGGAGCTAGTTTTACCGAGAATGGTTTGTTGCGGGCATGAATTATGATGAAACTTTGTTGAGTTTATCTTTTGAAGAAGGAATATCGTTTAGCTCTTGACAAAAAAAAAAGAAGTAAAATAATGTTTCTATTTCTTTGTTCAGGATGATGAGATATCAGAAGATAAAATAAAGAATTAACTTTTATATGAAAGTACTATTAAAAGCCCCAAGGTATTTATCTGCTAAGATTTTTGTTGATGAGGAAAATTAAATAAATATTTAATAAGAAACACAAAGATTTAAAAGTTTTAAGTGCCAGCGTGAATCGGAGACATGAGTGTTTTACTTAAAATCCAAGGGTGCATTTGAATGTTAGCTCAAAAATTTCATTTGTAGAATTGTGTCGTTTTTCTTCCGAACCGACCTGATAGAATAGCCAGAGGTCTAGGGACAAAATCCAGGACAGCTTCTTCCATTTTAAAACAAAAATGTTTTGTTCACGGCCAATATCTCTCGCAAAGAAAAATGAAATCCTCCAAGAGTATGGCTGAGTTCCGAATTTCGGAATCCGAAATTCATCAGATGCGCATTTACTGCGCAAACTGCGCATCCAAAAAATTTTTGGCTGCTTCGATTAAAATTTTTACTTGCGATATAGAAACTATATGGCAAGTTTTGGATTCGTAAAAAAAATTGAACTCGAGATAACAATCAAACTTGACATTACCATGACAGGGAAGACGAAAAAAGTGTCTGTGTTTGCCTGTGGACTAGCCTACAGCCTAAACCCATGGGCCGATTTTAGTTAAACTTGGTATAAAGTTTTTTCGCGACATTAGCCCGACACGTTGTTTTCCTTTTATTTGTAGGACCAAAAATAACGGTACCTGCCATATAATTTTTTTTAGCATTTTTGGAAAATCTTATTTTTCTCAAAAATGGCTCCAAAGATTTTTCTAAAAAAAAAATCAATAAATTTTATTAGTTAATAAATTCAACTTTTTTGTGAAAATTAAATTTCCAAAAAATGGTTTTAAATGGTACATCCCATAGAACCATTTTTTTTATTTTCGTTTTTCTAGAAAAGGAATAAACTGATTTTGATAATTTTTTTTATCGAGAATCTTCTGAAAAATTTTAATAGTTTTGTATACCAAAATTTTCCAAAAACTTTTTTTTGGATTTTCAAAAAAAATTTCAAATTTTTTTTTTTTTTGAAAACCAAATATTTCGAAAACCATTTGGTTGATTTTTATGAAACTTGGCGCCAAGCGGTTTTTTAACATTATCTAAAATATTTTATACAAAACTTTTTCTTATAGTCAAAATGAATGGTACCTTCCATATAAATGTTAAAAACCGTTACAGAAAATATAAATTTTCTCGAAAACTACTTCTAAGATTTTGATGAAAATTGTTGTAAATACTAATATTAGTATGGTCTACGATTTGCCGAAAACAAAATTTACAGTTAGCTATTATTAACGGTACCTCTCACAGAACCATTTTCTTTATATTGGACTATCTCATTATGTGTCCAACCGATTTAAATTAAATTTTGTATACAAAATCTTCTTAAAAGTTTAAATAATACTGCATATCAAAATTTTCAAAAAATCAAATTTTGGATTTTTAAAAAAAATTCAAAATTTTATTTTGGAAAATTCGATATTTCTAAAACGGGTAGATAAATTTTTTCGAAATTTAATTTTTAAGTCGGCATAAATAAATACTAAGAAGAGTGTGTACCAATTTTTTCTCTTAAAAATGTTTACAAAATTTTATATATAAAAAACTAATTAAAAAAAAAAAACCGCTCCTACGATTTTAATTTTTTTTTCTCCAAAACTAAGGTAAGTAAAAGAAATCAGATAGTGTACTTTTTTTAGCTCGCAAAACAATTTAAGAAGACTTTTTTAATAAATTTATTTCGAATTATGTTGATATTTAATAATTTTTTTAATTTAAGCTCTATAATGTATAATATTAGTTTAAACTTAAGGCTCCCATACAAAAATTATTTACTTTTAATACTCTCAATCTTTTAAATTCGAAGAAACTTTTACTACAAGAGCAAGTTTGTGCGATCCAGTCGTGCGTTTAATTTTTTTTTTTTGGCATTCCGAAACGTCAGACTTATGGAATGTAATATTTCTACAAAACATCACGTTTACGTTGCTGATGCGTATGAAGGCATTTTACTTCTGCATCAAAACATTTTCTACATTTTGGAACTCAGCCTATCTGTTGATTTGGGGTCAAAATTCGTCCTGGGTCTTTAGTTTTTTTTTTTTTTTTTCAAAATTCTTCTTTGGAATATCATAATTTTATTTAACTAAATATTTATTGTCAGAATTTTTAAAGCTTTTGATGGCAAAACATATGAAGAGGCAGGGATATGTTCAACCTAATGTTTTAAAAATTAGGTCTCATTAAGGATGTACATATGAAGAAGAATAAGATAAATAAATAAAAAGACGAATAGAATATAATTTTAAATATATTTAAAAAAGACATGTTCGGCGTACACCAGGGCGTATACGTACTTTTAATTTCATTTTATTTAATTATGCTTTTTTTTCACTTTTATTTATTTAAATGAATTAAAAAATGATAATAAGTGGATTTTCAGTTTACGCGGTGGACAGTTTACCAAGTATATTTAGAAAACAATAACCTTGGCAGCAAATATCATTAAATCTACCAAAATTATTTTGATATTTTAGTCGCAAGACTAAAAATAAGTTAAAAGTCTTACAGTTAATTGACTTAAATTATAAGACTTATTTCACTAAAATCGAAAACAGAGCAGCTACTGAGGACTTCAATTGACTTAAAAAGTAAAACCAGTTGCAAAGTACAGCAATTACTCAATTTTTGATCAAAAAACTGCTTTTATTAACTGCACAGTCAGAATATTAGTGCTACTGCTGACTGCAGGTTTATATAGTTAAAGTCGTTTTGTAAGTTAAAAGACTTAATGAAATTAGTCTTTTATTCAATTACCTGCAGTACCGAAAAGAACGCAGTCTTTGCAATTCTGGATTGTAAGAAGATGTGACGACATTTTAAAAAATAAAAACATTTTAAAAAATAAAATTGATGACAAAAAATAAATAATAAATCGTTGGGCGGTTTGTTTCTGTGTACAAAATTTTGTAAGCATTTTAAGAAAATAATCGTCTTTTTTTTAATATTTATTGATTTATTGCAAGAAATCATATTAATATCGAATTTCCAAAAAAAAATAAATAAATTGTTTTTTTTAATCCAAAACTTGATGTTTTGAAAATTTGTATATTTAAAACTCGATAGGAGGTTATTCATACAAATTAAATGCAAATTGGGTAAACAGAAAGTGAGAATGGTAAAAAAAAAAAAATCAAAGAAACAATCCAAAATTTTAGTTGTACATTTTTTTTTGAAAATAAAAACTGTTTTTCATTTCCTTTAAAATCTTATCAGTATTGTAACAAATGGAAAACTGTGAAAAGGGTTTACAAATATTGTTCTTTTTTTTATTTTGATGAGGATTTCACAATAATGTTCCAGGAACCATACAATTTGTTTTTATAATTTGTTTGTTTGTACGACTTTCGTTATTCGGTACGGAAAAATAGTTCAATGAGTCAATTTGAAATTTTACAGAAATATTGATGGTCTATATTTATTTAAAAATTGTTACCAAATTAAGTCCTGCAATCATTAATTGTGAAGCAGTGAAATATTTACTCAAAGTCTTTAAAAATTCAGTTTTGTACCTTTCCTTAATCTAACGGTTAGGTGCCAAAAATAATATTAAATTTCAGATCTAGCAAGAAAATAATTCAGGTTTCCAAAATTGCTCTTGAATATTCTGTATCATCTTTGGTTGCTGAGATATTGGTAATCAAAATCAAAAGTCTCATTTTTTTCATTTAAATGCAGATATTCTTCTAAAAAAAATTGTAAAACGATTTAATAAATAAGTTATTGAACCAATATATTTAAGTGGCTCAAAAAAAAATTTTAAAAAATGACATTCTTCAAAATAACAGAAAACAAATTTTAGATTTTTGGCTCATGCTGCTTCTTATAATTGCTCAATAACGGTGCCTATCTTAAAAAAATCATTTGCTTAAATGTCTCAAAACATAAAGCCTTAGAATGTTTTTTGTTTCATCTCAATACGATCACTTTTCACAGAGATACAGCTCTTCAAAAAACACTTAAACAAAAATGAAATTTTTTTGTTCTCTTAATTTTTTGCCTAGTGTATTTTGAATCGAAAAGCCGGTTTAATTTAAAACTATTGTGCTTTTTTATTATTTCTCTATATTTATGTTGATGGGATTCTTTGCTCAAAGCATCTTATATAAAGAGTCCTCCATAATCGGGGGCCCTCTATGACATTGTCCCGCATAACCCATTGGAAGATCCGACACTGCACATAAAACTTCAACCATGCAAGCAGCAAAATAAAACAAAACCAGCTTTAAATAATAAAACGTTAAGAGGTTTAAAAAAAAAAACTAGTAAAAGCAACTGGATGTTAAAATTCTATATCTTTGTTGTTTGTTTTATTGCAAAAATATTCTATGTAAGTATGGCCCAGGCCATGACTTTATGAAGCTATTAAGAAAAAAAAAAACAAAAAGTAACGAATTTTTATACATTTGTTGGCATATACATAACTAAGCATAAATTGCTCCGAATTCGAGCGCAGTCCAAAAATTCAATAAAATTAACTGCACACAAAATGTTGTCTAAAAAACTTGAATACAAATAGTTTGAAAATATTTTTTTCGTTATTCATTTTTATTTAATCAAAAATATAAAAACTAGTTAGGTACATACATTATAGTTGACAAATTAATATAAACATATGGTTTTCCATGATAAGAACTTATTGAATCAGCTGATAAATTCGTCTTCTCCTTCGTTGTCGACAAGCAGCAGATCTTCCATTTCTGATAAATGCACCTGGATTCGGTGCATCTGGTCGTCTACCACCAAATCTTAATCCCAATTCGGCACCAACTCGTGTCTCTGCTGCATAGAGTTCAGGGTGTCTTTGAGTTCCAAAATATTCAACTATTACAGCTTGAACCAAACTCAAACTCAAAAACACAACACAAAATAAAATAATTAATCGCATCTTAAAGTAATTTTATTAAAATCTTTAATATACCGAACAGTCCCACATTAAAATGCAACTAATTTCGATTTTTAAAACTGACCGACTTTTATTCAAGTTTGTTTGGATTTAATTTTTTTTTGGGGAATTTCTTCAATTATGATTGTTTTTTTCTTTAAGATTTTAATTTGTTATGTTAATATAGGAAGCCGCAAGCAACCAGTTTATTTGCATTTTGGAAGATTTTTAATTAAAAAAATATATTTTACATACATAGAGGTACATTATATATGTATTTGCTGTCGTTGTTTTTTTGATGAATGATGTGAATGTACTTTTTTTTTTTTAATAATTTAAATAATTTGATCTGATTGCTAAAAGTTGTTTGTATCGCGAAGATCACTGGTTGTAGCTGGTAAGTTTAAAAAAGTTCTCAGCAGACCCGTAGTCTCTATCAACAGATATTATTAGATATATAGACTTCTAGAATGTCTTCACGTTTTCTTTGTATGAAAGAATATTATTCTGTTAAAATTAAATTGATACAATTTCAAGAAAAACAAAAAAATCGTACTTTATGTTAACCCTGTAAGACCGAAGAAGGTACTTTTAATGCAACCTGAATCGCGCAACACTTTTAAAGAAATAGAATATAGAACTCGAACCTCTAACTCTCTAAGTTAGCAGATAAACACTAACATCTATACTTTTCCATATTACCACCCGAAATAACAGAAAACTTTGCTAAAACAACGTATATATTATCTATAAAAGTCGTGCTTTGTCGTAGTCATTGATTACTCATACGATTTGATCTTGTTTTAAGTTTAAAAAGAATATAATGAGTCTAGCATATAATGACAGGGCCGGCACGCTTCTGATGCATAAGGCGGTAATCTCAATGGGCACTTCTTGAACCTTGGCAAAATAAAATCATTATTAAATCACTAACTTCCAATACAAATTATTTTATAAACTCGCTTATCTAACTAAGCTAATATAGTTCATATTGGGCCTTACCAATAACCAAACTTAGAGATGACTTAAATATTTAAGTGGAATCTAAATTAAAAACCATACCAATAATCAATTTAATAGTCAGCTTAACACAAAACGTCACCTTAAATTTTAAAGTGAAGAAACTCATGTTTAACCTCGTGACTAAGTTTAACCGCGTTGTTTGTGCTGTCATTCTGACAGCTGAAATACATAGTTAAAGAGAAAAAACTATTTTTGCTTGAGGTTTGTTATTTGTTTTGGTTTGAAGTTTTTGCGCTTTTCATTAAATAATGCGCCGTTGACTTATCAAACCTTAAATTAATATTATTAAATAAGTTTTATTTTAGCGCGATTACTGCAAAAAAAGGGCTTACCTAAAGTGGCGGAAAAAAACTGTGTCGTTGTATTCAGAGAGGGGATCGATTCTCTTTTTATATATTTTGGTTCTACGAGCTAAAGATACTTTGTCCAAAATGTTTAAATCTTCTACTATATCCTCGTCTGTACTCATTTTTATTTATGTAGAAGAAATCGATCTAACAAAATATATCTTTTACCTTTCAAAATAACAAAAACACAAATGTCATTTCTACAGCTGTCTATCTGACAATAAATGTAGTAGATTTAGTAATAGAGCGCTAATTAGTAAAAGGCGTGTTTAATTTGGTTATTGGTAAGCACAAGAATTAACTCATCTTTAAAGTTTAACGTTGTGTTTATCTTAACGCGTGTTTAGCGATTGATTATTGGTAAGGCCCATTATGTCTTCTCAAAATAAGAATGAAGAATTAAATAAAAAAAAAAAAAACATCTGAAGCAAATATTTTCCGATGATCAAAAGAGCACGATACACTGAACCAAATCCCTACGTTAATATATCGAAACATTTTATTTATTCAATGGTTTTATTTTCATTAAAATTCTGCTGATAATAAACTTTTTTGACTAAATCAATAGTCATTTGTACGTTAACTAATTTTCATTGAGTCAGTGAAATTATCTCATTCATAAACATAAAACCCATTCTTTCTTTCAATAAATTTATTTAACTTAGGAACTGACGTAAAATGAAATCAATAATTAATTATCTATTCGTTGAGTCAAGAAATTTATTCTTCAAGTCTAGGATTTGGCTTCATTAATTTATGTAAAAAATTATTTAATAGTAGAAGGACCACTTCTATGAAACAAACGGATGAAAACTATCCATGTTTGAATAAACGCTTCTCGATTTTTAATTTCATGAACGAAAAAAACAAACTAGACGACACAAATATTATTTCAGAATCAACAATAGAAAGAACACATTGTCAAAAAAAACGAACTATTAACGCTGTGACTGTCTTTCTTGTTAGAAATTTCAAAGTTGGTCGTATAGAGCTATGAGAAGAGGATGACTTAAGGTTTTGCTACAACGTGACTTGATTCAAATTAGTCAGATAACTTTACTTTACTTTTACTTTCGATGGCGCTCACAGCCCAGGATGGACTACGGCCTCAACCAACAAGCCCCTCCAGCCAGCTCGATCCCTAGCTAGCTGCCTCCAGTTACGCACTCCAAGTTGGTTGAGATCGTTCTCCACTTGTGTGCGCCACCTAAGGTGGGGTCTTCCTCTGCTGCGCAGACCGTCAGGGGTAGATTCGAAGACTCGTCGGGCTGGTGCGTTGGTGTCCATACGCTCCACGTGTCCCAGCCATCTCAGCCGCTGAATTTTCAGCTTCTTGACCAGGTTGACGTCGCTGTAAAGCCCGTAAAGCTCGTTATTAAATCTTCTCCTCCATACTCCATCGATACAGACTGGACCGAAAATCACCCGAAGAATCTTCCTTTCAAAGCAACCAAGCAGATTCTCATCCGTTTTTGACAGGGTCCATGCCTCTGCCCCATATAGCAGGACCGGGATGATTAGGGTCTTATATAAGGTCTCCTTGGTTCTCTGAGAGAGGGCTTTATTACTTAGATGCCTTCTTAGCCCGAAGAAACAGCGATTGGCAAGAGTAATTCTTCGTTTGATCTCTGCGCTGATGTCATTTTGCGATGTTACAGTGGAGCCCAGGTAGACAAAGTCCTTGACGACTTCGAAGTTGTATCTATCCATCGTGACGTTTTGCCCGAGCCGACGATGTTGAGATTCCTTTCTCGATGATAGCATATACTTCGTCTTGTCCTCATTAACAGCCAAACCCATTTTCGCCGCCTCCGATTCAATACTTGCAAACGCGCCGGTAACAGCTCGCTTCGTTCTCCCAATGATGTCAATATCATCTGCATAAGCAAGTAGTTGAACAGACTTTTGAAAAATTGTACCTCTGTTGTTGACTTGCGAGTTGCGTACAATTGCTTCAAGAACGATGTTAAACAGGTTGCATGATAACGCGTCGCCTTGCCTCAAACCTTTCTCGACATTAAAGGGTTCGGTGGTGTTCTTGCCGACTTTGACGGAGCAGTGACATTTCTCCATCGTCATCCTGCACAAACGGACGAGTTTGGCAGGGATGCCGAGATGCGCTATGGCTCTGAATAGCTCGTCTCTGTCTACGCTATCATATGCGACTTTAAAATCGATAAAGAGGTGGTGTGTACCGATTTGAAACTCCTGGGTTTTTTCCAAAATCTGTCGGAGTGTGACCATTTGATCGACGGTTGATTTGTTGGGCCTAAAACCACACTGATATGGGCCGATCAGATCGTTGAAAAACGGTTTTAAGCGATCACACAGTACAGATGACAAGATTTTGTATGCGACGTTGAGGAGACTTATACCTCAGGTCAGAGCATCTCCTTTCTTGTGGATGGGGCACACTATACCGAGGTTCCATTCATCGGGCATACTTTCCTCCGACCAAATTTTGGAGATAAGCTGGTGTATACTACCAAGTCATCTCCCCCTGCTTTGAATAGCTCGGCTGGCAGGCCATCCGCACCAGCAGCCTTGTACGTTTTAAGCTTAGCTATCGCTAACCGCACTTCATTTGGGTCGGGTGGACGGAAATTTTGACCATCATCGTCCAGGTTGAATGGAGTGTTCTGTCTTACAGCGGAATTTTGGCTGTTGGAGTCGTAGTAGCCCGATGTTAGTGCGTTGGACTGTCATGCCAGAAGTCTGGGGTTCAATACCAGCCGCTTCCACCTTAAGTTTTTTTTTCAAGAGTATCTCTTGTCATAGAAAAGTGCCGCTCACCAGCCGTTCGGATTCGGCAATAAACTGTAGGTCCTCTCCTTTCCTGCAGACACGCATACAGGAATGGTGGAGAGTTGTAAATCACTAAGCCCTGGTTCTTCATGAGCCGTTTGTGCCACCAAATTTATTTATTTAATTAGCTGTTGGAGTCTTTTTGAGAAAATAAATAAATACACTTTTTTCGTTCCCTCAATGCAAGTTTCAAAAATCAACGAACAAAATAAATTCGAAATTTCAAAGTTTCCACAAATATCTACTTTCAATTTCCCACAAGTATTCTTTTCCGAGGTTATGACATAAATGTGTATATTTGAACAATATGCAGCTTTGAAACTGAATCGGTATCAAAGTGAACAGTGCATTTTTGTTCTTGAATAAAATGTATTTGAAAAAAAAAAAAACTTTTTCTGCATGTGAACACAGTAATCCTTTCCACCTGTCCATTTTGATTGTGCATGTGCATGTTTTTTTTTTTCAAAGGACCCATATTGCGGGTGGATTGGTTGGCTATGGAGACGGGGGTTTTATTTATCCGCGGTTGTCCATAAAATGCAAAGAGCACACACATTTCTCCATTGTAACTGTAGTTGAATGGCGTTTGTGCTTCACAAAGTGAACGTATTTTTTTTTTTTTGTTGAATTACCAGGAATCGCGTCCATATAGTAATGCGATGGTAATTTGTTAAACTCTGTCACTAGTGACAGAGGAGGTGGTGGTAAAACGCGACGGCTCGGCTGTCTAGACCGGCCACTAATGTTTTTTTCCCTGCGAATAATTTTCCTTCAATTGATAAGCAATTCCTGGTTGGAGAAAAATGACTGGCGCGACACGCCATTATAACAATGGAGGGTGTAAGTAATCCCTGCCTCACCTTTCTTTTTTGGCTTATGAAATAAAAAAGATAAGGGTACCTTTGAAAAGAACTGACGTAAAAAATGCTGTATGCATAACGGTAAATTTATGTTTTCATTTTTATATTGAGGTCACACCTTTATACAATATGAAGATTTTATATTGATTGCATGGTAACTTTATCAAATAGCTACTTTAATGTTAAGTACATTTTCACATGAAAAATCGTAAGGGAAAAGAGTATGGAATACAGAAGTTAAATTTATGGATTTAAAGAATTTGAGGCGCTGAGACCATTTGTTTAAAAATCAGCTGAAATATTTTTGTGAAGCAAAATAAAATCATATCATGCATGAAAAATAAAATAAAAAAAGATATGTGATCCATTGCGAAAGACATTTTTTTAAAGATTTTGTTAGGGTAGAAAGGTTCATATCGTTAAATTATGGTATAATAGGTACCATGTTTCCACAATTGAATAATCTATAGTGTACTTATTGTTTAAAAATTAGAAACACGATGTTGGTAACCCTGAAACCCAATGAATTATACTTACCTACATAAAGAATCTATACTATACTATATTTGTATGTACAGTCAAACCTCTTAATTTAAATTTTATTATTTTCCAGCAAAATTCTCTTTATTGCAAAATTCTGTGCTTTAATCATGAAAACCTAATCAGGTACATGTAACGAAATTCCATTTGTAAAGAATTAATTCCTTGAACCCAGCAGATAAATTATTTCATAAGAAAAATATAACGAAAACACTTTAATCAAGACTTTATGAGCTAATACTTAAATCTGTACCTAAGCACTTCAATATGGATTTGTTGCGTTGAGAGAAGCTTAGTGAATTATTTTAGTCTAAGAATCCGAATAAATAATTTTAATTATCTCTTTTAATTTAAGATTTTTAAACTCTTTTCATAAAAATACAAAAATGAAAAGCTATTCAAAGCTAAACTCGAAAAATGTGTTTTTTTTTACGTCAAGAGAAACACAGCTATACATTTAAAATTTCTCTAAGGCAAGGCGCGCACCGAAGTGGCGATCTCTTCACAGTTGTTCTCTCTTTAAAACGAGTTTCAAACAACGAAATAATACATAATAAAGTATTTCTCGTCGTCACGTTGCGTTTTTTTTTTCAATTTTTCGAACTTTATGACGTGACGAGACGACGAGAAATGCTTGATTATGTATTATTTCTCTGTTTAAAATTCTTTTTTAAGAGAGAGAAACGTCAGCGTGACGAAATCTCTTCGCAGTTTCTCTCTCTTAAAAAATAATTTTAAAGTTTAAACAGTGAAATAATACATAATAAAGTATTTCTCGTCGTCACGTTGCGTCTTTTTTTCAATTTTTCGAACTTTATGACGTGACGAGAAATGCTTGATTATGTATTATTTCGTTGTTTGAAACTCGTTTTAAAGAGAGAACAACTGTGAAGAGATCTCGTCACGCTGACGTCTCGTTTTCTCGTCGAATTGTGAAACAGCATTGAAGTGGCGGTGGCGTGATTTTTTGCAGGTTGTGTGGTTCTAGTCTGATGCCACTTATCTCGAACATGTTCAATTTTCAAGTGGCAAGAGAGTGGTAAAGAAGTGGAATTTTTTTTCCTGTAGAAGATATTTGTGGTTATTGACTTAAGTAGATCGTTTCAAATATTTTAAAATGTCAAACTAATTAAAATTGTAACTGATTAATCGGTGAACCTCAGTGCGCGTTTGATCACTTTCATACCACTTCGCCGTCACTCCATCGCCAAGCCACTAGTTCACCAATCCATTGTCACTGGCTCCTCTCCTATCATTCCAATTTTTCACCACTTCAGTGCGCCTTAGGCAAGGCGCGCATTGCCAGTGGAGTGGTGAACAAATGGCTTGGCGAATGGTAATGATGGAGTGGCGGCGAAGTAGTCAAGCGGCAAGCGAGTGGTGATGAAGTTGATTTTTTCACTGTAGAAGATGTTTGAGATTATTGACTTAATTAAGTCGTCTCGAATATTTTGAAATGTCAAAATAAGTTCACATTGTAACTTATAATGAGCGCGTCTTCATTTTCTTTACATACATAGGTTTTAGCAATACCACCTGCCTAGTTTTCATACGCCACTGCTATTCCACTCTGTCGCCACTTCGGTGCGCTCCTTCCCTAATGTGGCTGAAACATTGCTTTGTATCAGGAAAATAAATTAATACATTTTAACAATAATACCTACCTAACGGCTTAATTGTATTTTCACAAAAATATGATTTGATTTAAAATGTATATCACTATAAGTTGGCCACTCTATACCAAAGCTAGGTAGGTATATTCTATTATTGCAGGAAATTCGAAATTTTCGAAATCGTTAATCTGCACCTTGCTATATTTAATGTTTAAAAACAAAACTACCCCATATCATAACTGTATGTACTCGATAATCTACTACATTTCTTTTTGCACAACTCTATCCAACATAAATTCCAATCAGACAAATTCAATCGAACATGTTCCATACCAACTACTTGTCTCACTCAAACAATCTGGATTGGACAAATAAAATTTCCAACACAACTTCTTGTAGTAAAAACTCCGCATCATGTTGCTGGTAAATTTAAACCATTTTGTAAATCTAGCAAATTCAGAGCCAAACAGAGGCGAGAAATAAACCGACAACAACGAACAACGCAACAACAGCCAGTCAACAGACCAGCAGCCATCGGATCGAAACCGAAACAAGTGTTAAAAATGTTTAGTTCGTTAGAAATAGTCGTTTGCGAAGGACGTGTCCGCGCATAAATTTCTCTCTTTCTCACTCCATCAAACCAAAAGCAAAAAAATGTTACCGGTTTTATTATTTTCCTGCCAACAACCCCCCTTGTCTACCTAACATAAAAAAAAAGAATAGTTACAAGTTAAAGATAGAAAAACAAGTACCTGTCTATCTTTAAAAACGCATCCATACTTTAAATAAATTATCAAATAAGTGATTTTAAACTTAACGGATAAAAAGTGTCGAAAAAGGGATAAATTTGTGTTTTGAGGATTAAAATTTGCATTTATGCAAAATTTTCATTTAAATTTATGTTCTTTGGTTGATGGGAAGAAGGAAATGTAGCTGCCTAATTGGAAAGTTAAAAATGCAAATAGGCATAGTAAAAATTCAAAACAAAAAAGGTGTATAAATTCATTCAAAATCGCGTATTGTTAATCTTCATTGAATCTAGATACTTTCTTGTGGTTGTTATAAATGTAGCTTCGTTTTCGATTTCATTTTTTTTCTGTCGTTAATCAAAAATTTGCTGTTTTTTTTCATAACCGCGCTCCACTACCGCCCCGACCCCGCGACTACCGACCCTGACTTCCAGCTCTGACTCCAGTTCGGTCTTCGGTGTAATAAAAGTCAAGTCAGGTTTTTGTATCTTTTTGTGTGTTTTTTTTTTTCTTCATATTATTGCGTTACCCTTACCTTTGTATCTTTTACAATAAGACGGCATCGGTGCGGCGTCATATCTCATATATTGTGACCGTTAGTGTGAGCGAGATAGTGAATGACAGTGGTGGTGTATCTCATAGATACATGGGTTCGTTTGTTCCGTCGTTTTCGTATAGCAGCATAATAGTCAAAGAAGTGCGGTTCGGATTCGGTCTTTCGTTTGGTCTGGTGCTGGTTTTGCTTTTGCTTCTGGCATTATTTTGATCATCAAGAATAAAAAAGGTAGCATTGGAAGTTTTTTTTTTTTTTTTTTATTATTACTCTTATGACTCGTGTGTGTGTGAAGAATGTAAAAGTATCTTTAACCGTATGTGTTGGTGTAATCAAAGTTTAAGGTGTTTTCCTGCTTCAAGCTACTGCTTCTTCGTCAATAGCAAAGTAAAAAGAAAATAATAAAAATAAACTCGGTTTGTTTTGGTATTTCTTTTTTCTAAGAATTCCTATTGGAAAATCGTGTAACTTTGCAAATAAGGTGCTCATAAGATACTTCTTAACAACTTACCACCAAAACCCATTGAAAAAATACAAAAAAAACGTCATAATTATTGTATCTTCTATATTTTGGAGCCTTTAAAGTGAGTGAAGAAAAAAAAGAAGTCGTTGGTTGGTCGAAACCCAAAAGGATTAAGAATCGAGACAACAAATTTAAACAACTTGTTTTGCTACTGGTTTCTTGTGTATCTTTGTATCTGCGACAAGTATCTCTATGACAGTGTATAAGAGCTCTTTAACATGCACCTGGTGTCTAGAAATAGTGCACTCTGATTATGTCTTAGTAGAAAAATTGTCGTTCCCAACTAGGTACTAATACCTACTAACCACTTAATATTGTGGAGTCAACGTACGTTAACCGCGTACCTTTATAAATTCCCAACTCATCGCATCCTGAGCGTGTATCTTCATTTTGTTGCAGTTGATTTATGGTGTATCTTTGAGGTGGAATATACCTATATTAACTTGGATTTGGATTAAAAAATTGAAACAATCTCCTCTAGACGAATGGATGTAAGTTGTTTTAGTACAAATCGATAATTTTTTTGATTTACATAAAAATATAAATGAAATTGGATTGACCCATAGCTTGTAGCTATTTAACCGGCAACAGCAAAATCAAACTTTTCAAGATTCAAAGAATGTAGGTATTTACATACCTATTCGTTTGAGACAGGAGCATGAGATGAATTTTAATTATTCACATTATTATGGTTCGTTTGATGTTTGTTGTTTTTAATTTTATTTTTATGTACATATAAACCTACCTCTCTATAGATAGGTAGGAGCGTGTATAGATGTAGGTACCTTTTTTGGTTCGATCGTTTTTATGTTAATTTATGTTAATTAATTTTTTGTTTTGTTATTGTAGGGGAGTTTGATACCAATTATATTTTTATTTCTTGTGAGGAGAGGTTTTACTTTGAATATTAATTTGAATCACAAATCATGTGTTGAGATGTTAGGTTCCTGGAGCTTGCCTAATTTTTTCAGATACCCACCTAAAAGATTGTCTTTTAGAGAAAAACTTGATTTGTGTGCAGAAAAATATGAACAAATCTTTAAGTCAGCTTTAACTTATTTGTTTTCTTCCTCATCTATAATATTATAATAATTCTATAAGGAACCTACTTACCTATTTTTTGAGTTATCAAAGGAATAAGATAACAAATTTAAATTAGGTAAAAAAGATATTAAAGCATGGAACAAAAGTTTGTACAAACTTAGAAGTAGATAGGTTAGTTAGATAGGTAGACAACGTAATAGTTGGATTATAATAACATGAAAATATCTAGCTTAATTTTAAAATAGAAAATATGCAAATTTTTGTAAAAATAAAGCTAAGCAGATAATTGATTTTATTTTTATGCAAAAAATTGTTGAAAATGTTAATTTGGTTCTTAGTTTTGGTGAATTTTAAATGAACTTGACACACATTAAGTAGGTTTATTAGGTATATATTCTAACAAGGCTTATCTTAATAGAATGAGAATTAAGAGATTAAGCGAGAGTTAAGGTAAGTAGGTACTTAAAAAACTTTAAACGAATATAATGAGAGACAACTATTAAAGAAATTTAAATAAGAAGGTTAGGTTAAGGTGCTCCTTCCTAAATGTTATTTTTTTTTAATTCACATTAGATGGGCGTCCATTTGGCTACAAGTAGAACAAAATCTTTTTTTTTCATATTTTATAAATTTGGTTAAGTTAACCCATTTCCGGCGGCGGCACCCAGTTCCAGTTGACTTAGGAACTTAAAATTTCCCATACTGGATATTTTTTGTGTAATTAGAGGAAATATTAAAAAAAAAAAAATGGAAAAGCTTTTTGTTTCCCAGAAAATTCGTGTCGCGGTTTCGCAACGCTCGCCGAAAGCGGTATCAAAATTATTAAAATAAAATTTTCTTCTTATGTAAATGGAACACATGAGCTTTATGTGAACACCTACCTACTTACTTTTATGAAAAAATAATTTAATATACGTACCTAGATACACTTAGTAAATGAAAAGATTATTGAAAATTAATAAAATTATTAAAAATGAAAATAAAAATTGACCTAAGAAACATATTTTTTTTTTCAAAAATTAATAATAAATCAAAAAAAAAATTTCAAAAGTATTTTTTTTTTTCAAAAATAAACACTAAAATTACCTGTGTGTATACTCTATATAAATTTAAAAATTCTTAAAATAACCCTCAATAAGATAAAAATCGAAAATTGTAAAAAAGAAATTATTTTTTACAAATTTATTTTTTTTTGTTCAAAAATGAAAAAAAAAAAATAAAAAGCCTCATTTTTCCTAAATTTGATTTTTCTCTAAAAATGACGACGAAAATTATTTATTGTATAAATTTGAAGTTTATGAAAACAACCCTTAAAAAGATAAAAATCAAAAACTTTACAAAAAATGAAAAAAAGACAATTGACCTAAAAGAGAATACTTATCCTTTTGTTGGATAGAATATCAAAATTTTGTCTCTTAAAAATTTGGTATATAGTCCATTGAAATGCTACATTAGCCTTGCATTTCATACAGGACAAATTTTTTTTGATGGATCTATACGAGGGATCAGTGTGAGTGTAAAAACGAGTTTTCGGGGTTGAACTCCCCTCCCCCCATTTCGCCGCCATTTTGTAAAAGGGGGCGTATAGTCGATCGGTTAAACTGTTTTTTGTCCCAAATGTTCAGAATTTTATATCTACCAGTTTAAACAATTCTCAAACATCAATTCATGATGGTTATTTTTTTACATATTGTTTAAAAAAAATTAAATTTTGAAAAAAAAAAAAAAAACAAACAAAAAAGTTTATAGGTTATGTGGTTTTTGTATATTTCAGAAGCTAAGGGCTATGTTATATAATTAACAGCCAAAAAATCCAACTAAAAAAAGCTGATAAATTAAAAAAAAATAGAAAAATCTTTATTAAATGTTTTTAAGAAAAACGATGTTATAATTTTATAGAGTTTGGAAACTGAATGAAAAAAATATAAAATTAATTTCAATTTTTAATTAAAAAAACGTTTCTTTGTTTTGGCTGGAGATAGCTATTTCAAGGGGTACCAAGCCCTATCATCAGTCTCCTTTTAGTGGTGCTGAGCTTTAATCCAATTATATTATTAAAATCTTTCTACATCATGCGAGACTTGAACCACGCATCATATTTGCTTCGAGGCCGTATGCACGTCACAGGTCGAGATCTGAGGTTTATTTATCAAATGCATTTGGAGCATCAGCATTTTTATAAGCACTTTTAAGTATGCTGTGTTGTTCCGCCTCAATTTTTTTCCATACCTTATTTCGATAGACTACAATTCGTAGTACGTATCAAAGGGGGAGAGGTTGGTAGATCGGTAACAATCCAGCCCCTTGAAATAGCTATGTATATCTCCAGCCAAAACAAAAATAAAACGAATTAAAAACACTAAAAAAAAATTAATTTGGTGGCGCCTTTAAGTTGTTGTTGTTGTTGTTTTTGTTTACAAATTCAATGAAATTGACGGAATAAAGAATGCTCAAGTCTAATAAACTGACATTCTAGTATGAATAGTACAAATGTTTCTTTGATTTATAATTATTGTTCGAATGATTAGTAGAAAAGGGCACAGTATTTCTAAAATGATAGGAGTTGCCACAGTTACCTTTCAAAAAATCAATTAAAATTAAAAATATTAATTAATTAATTTCCTTACTTTTTGTGAGTATAAAAAGGATTATCGTCTAATTAGTGCTTACTTTTCAGGAAATTGGCAAGACATTCATGCAATTACCCATAACCAGATATATGTAAATCTTAAAATAATTGTACCCGGCCGCCAAATCCCCAAAAATTCACAGCAATGCACCTACACTTTTTACAATTTTTCCTTGCTACCTAATGTGAATAACAAATAACTTGACGTTTGCGTTTAAATTTTCTGAATCCATTGAAATTTCGCTAGTCTAATACTCTGGCCATTAAAATTCTGAATAGAAATTCACATGAGTATTGGGAAAAATATTTCCTCCGCTTATGAGAGGATTGACTGTTCTTCAAAAAGACAGTACAGTCAAAATAATAAAGTTCTTTATAATTATATTCGATAAAAAAAAGAGTTAATTTGTGCATATACAGTACCTTATCCTGCTGGTTTTAAGTACACATAACCCCAATGTTGAGTAAATAAATTTAAAATAATTGTGATGCTGTATAGGTATATACGCCATTTTGTTCTTTCTGATAATATTTAAATCCTTTTGAAGAATGTCAACAGTCAACATTCTGCTTGAAAAAATCAGAAACAGAGCAAAACAAAAATCTCTTTTTTTTATTAAAAAATGAATCTTTGTATATTTACTGCTAATTTAAATTAAAAGACTTTTTATCTTTCAAATAAAAAAACACAAAAAAGATTTTTAAAAATTAATTAACCGAATCTATTTGTTTCTTTTATTTTTCAAGTACATAAAATGTTAAAATTGTTTCATTGTTCCTATCAGTTTGAATTAAGATTCAACTTACATAAATATATCTTTTTTAATAGAAAAAGATTTTTGTATTCCCAAAACCTCAAGCCATTATTATCGTTTTTATTTGGTTTTGTTTTAATTAAATTAAAAATCATGTAGATCATAAGGTATCTTCATTAAGAGATATATACACAGAATGGTAAGTTGATGCTTATTTTGAGTCGATTTATTATCCCAAATGAATTTATTAATTTCATACTTGGTTATGTATTGTGCTTTAAAGTAACCTCGAAATTTTCTTCTTTTGTTCCAAGATTATGAAAAGAAAATATAATTCTAAGGCAGTATTTACAGTAAATATCTTAAAATCCATGGTAACTTCAATTATCTCCCTTGTTTGTACAAGTTATACATAAAATGAAACAATATGGGATAACAACCGTATAATCATGTCAACAAAATAATATACCTTATTTACAACAATTAAATTGGGTATGTAGGTATAAGTAATGTTTTGTATCCAATCTTCTAGGAATTAAAAGAAAACGTGTTTCTTTGTGATCAACATGTCCTTTTAAAATTTTTTTTTCCTTTTTGTCTGTGTCTTTACTTCTAAAACACCACCGACACTTTTAAGTTTGAATTCTAAGAAATACAATTGTATATCCAGCATTTTGTTAGATTTATCCTCGATAACACATCTAGGTATTCCCTAGACTCGTTGTTTAGTTTAATTAGAAAAGTTTTTTCATTGCGAAACAAAATAATTTTGTTCGTGTTAAAGTTATGGCGTAAATTTCGTAACACAACACATGACAGAGTTTTATATGTTTCAAAGAGCAGATAATTGTATCTTTTTATGAGATCAGTTTTATTTTTATGAGATTTTTATAGTAGGTATGTGCAGGAAATGTGTTCTAATAGAAAGGACCGTAGCCAGGGGCGATTTATTTATGAATAAGGGCGTAAAATATTTTTTTTTTAAATTTTCTTGTAAGAAAATTATTATAGTCCCGGGGCGTAATGATAAAGGCTTTGGACCGTCATGCCAGAGGTCTGGGTTCGATTCCCAGCCTCTGCCATTTATTTAAAAACGAAAATTTAAAAATATTATCGCTTTGAAAAACTTATAAAATGCTACGTTGTCGTTGGTTTTTTCAATTTTATATATTTTATGTAAACTTCTTATACCATTTTTTTTTATTTCGATCAAAGTTACAAACTTTAGGCGTTCTTCGCAACTTATGCAAACTAACCTGTAGTTATAAATAATGCTTTCGTACAAAATATACTTACTTTATAAAGTCGGCCTCAACAAAAAAAGCTTCTTCTAGTCAGTCACTGTCTCCATTTTTTTTCGCTAAGTATAACATATTTGCGATTCGTGATCCGCAGTTTTCATATACTGTATCGTTTCTCATGAAAATTATGTCATGTGAAATTTCTCGTGAACTTGGTTTTTAAAAAAAGTTCATACGAAGTTTAAGGATTATTTTTTCTAGAAAAAGAACAAGACATTTCTGGCAATCCAGAATTTTTGGGATTTTTTCCAAACAAAATTTCTCAGAAATGGAATAAAGAACCTGAAAAATATGAACTATTAAAGCTAAAAACTTAATTTCTGGCGGTTTTCCTTTCTTGTTTTGGGAAAAGACAGAAAACTGTAGGTATTTTAGATTCTATTGAACAAAAAAGCGCAAAAAACTGTATTTTATCAATCAATCAAAAATAGATCAATTATTTCTGGCCTTTTTCTAAACGGAATTTTTTTTCTAAATTACGCCATAATACTTAATTCTGGCTTTATTTCCATTTTTTTCCCGAATTTCTTCCAAAATCCATCTGGTTCCATTTACAATATTTCTGGAGTACATATTTTCCAAAAATGTTTTTGGCTTTTTTTCAATTTCTAGCAGAAATAAATTTCTGGCTACGAACTTACTCCTAAAAGAACTAAATTACTTTCACCAAAATTCGGACATGGTTCATTATGAGTTAAATTTTTGGAACTAAAACCCAACGATAAAATATAAACCAAGTCCAAAAATGGAAATTCGAAAATGGAATTCGTAATTAAAAATCGATGTTTACAATTGTATTGCCCCAAAACTTTTCTTTATTTTTATTAAATAGTTTATGATTATGAGTAAATGCAACAAGAGAGACAATAAAGCCATTCAATTGATTTTATTAAAAAAAAAAACGGGAAGAATTGTCGATAAGATAAGTTTGCTTGTAATAGTCGAACCTTAGTGATCATTATAAGCAAAGATTAAAAAAAAGGAAATTTGAGTATACTAATAGATTGTGAGAATGTCTTTATTCCTTACTATGAGCTTAAAATTCCGCAGGTAATCCAAGTTTCTGCCATTTCTAACACAGAAGCCTTTGTACTAATTTGACAATCTTGTGGCCAGGGCTCTCAGGTCCCTAAAACATTTTTCCCCTTTTTTGACACCAAAATGGTTTTTTTCCCCTAATTTTCTAAAAAAATATCCCTTTTGTCCCCTAAGTGAACTACGTATAATATTGTGAAGAAAACACTTGAAATATATATATTTTTTTAATTTATGTAGTAACATTTGTGTACATAACTAATATAATAGTGTGTCAATTACATAACATAACTGATAAAACAAAAACCAAACAAAATGTAAATATTTTATGAATTTAATCATTCTGTCCTTAATCATTGTTCCTTATTTTTTTTCCTTATGCTATGTGAAAGACAAAAAATAAGAGCAGTAAGCTTTTTCTGTTTTGAAACATTTCTGTTTCATCTCATCACGAAATCTAATGCTTTTAATCTTTTTCTAAAAATCTTTGCCGGTTTCCTTTTCACTAAAACTATTCAAAATAAAGTTTGTTTGCATTTAAATTTTCCATCAAATTATGAATATTCGGATAAAATTTAGCGGATTTTTAATTTAATTTGCACATGAAATAATCACCCTTGGCTAGCGTGGATATAGAATATTAAAAGTATTTTGAAGCTTCATAAAATTGCGATAGTAGGGTTACGTAATATGAAATTTTCGGCAAGTACAGCTGAGTTTTTTTTTCTATAGGTTTTCACAGCAAAATTTGAAAGTTTGTGAAAAACTGTAAGAAATTTCATGTTTCCAATTAGAGCTTATTTAGTTAAAAACAAAAAATGAGTGTATTCAGAACATAACATTATTTTCCCCCTTTTTTGGCTTTTCCCCTTTCGCTTCATAAAATCAGCAAAAGTGGTGTTTTTCTCCTCAATCTGGGGACACTGCTTGTAGCCCAACTTAATTCCATGAAAATCTCAGGATCACAAATTTCACCCCTCCTCCACGAATAAATTTTAGCTACGAGCCTGACGATGAATTGCATAGAATTTATCACAGTTATTCTAATTTGAATATGAGAAAATCTTAAAAATTTTAGACTATCAAGAGATGACTGCAGAAACGATTAATCTTTATTTTTTAATGAAAAAATTGCTGACTTATAACTCAATTAACACGTTACCATCCTCCTTCTCTAAGTAGAAAAAAAAAAACAGAAACAACGAACAAAATATGTTGAGTAAAATGTTGTTGTAATTGCACGCTTGAGCAACTCTATTAGTCGCAATCAACAGCAATGAAGCGAAAAGATTTCTCTCAAAATATGACACATTCTGAGTATAGAAGTACTGGTGCAGTGCTGCATGCATTGCTGTGCTGCACTTAAGTCGTTTTTAATTACATTTTCTCTTGGTTTGGGGGCAAATTACAAAAATTATAATTTTTTTTTTGTAGCTCACTTGTGGTGAACCTACTTTACTTACATAAATGTTGGTTGTTTGTTTTTAGTAATTGGAAGCTGGGAATAATAATGATTGGTCTCTATTTGTGCGGTAGAATTATGTGTTGAACGAATTCATAGGGGAGCTTTTTGAAACAATGTTTCCGCATAGTAGGTACATTTACATATATATAAATAATTGACTACGATGACGATGACGAGAAAGCAATTATGATTTATGATTTAAACATGGTTCTTTTTTAGCAATTTTATTTCGAGTTTATAATTAAGTGCATTTGTTAGCAGGATCAAAGCTTAAAGAGCTATTTAAGTAATCAGAACTGTTTTACTTTCATGTTTGAGTTTTTTTATAAAAGGTTTTGATAATTTTAAAATGTAATTTTTATTTTCCCTTTTACTTGCGATTAAGTGCATAATATAGCAAGGCTTGGGGTTGATGATTAAAAAGAAAAAGCTGAATATTTAAATTTTGCACAAAAAACCCCAGTTTACCGTTGATACCATTAAAAATGATTTCCACTTTATTTTACTTGGCCCCCACTGTGTCAAAAATACCAATATAGTGTCAGACAATGCTCGTATAATTTAATGTAACTGACAAATGCGAAAAAGGCAAAGTGATAGCAACAAAGGATAGAAAAAAAAAATAAGAAAACACCAACAACTACACGAATTATAGCAAAGACATTATTCACGACTACAGGGGATGATTTTGATGTTGAGTGAATGTGTTGTGCTGGCAACAATCCAATTATTCCAAACGAGTAAAACAAGTGATGATTTTATGGATTTTGCATAAGGATAACTGTAATATAATCTGGCATCCCCCAAACAATAATAATAGTCTAGCAGTCAAGTTGGTGTGTTTTAGTTTAGAACTGAGCTACCCCAACTAATATATAAGGGATAGCCATGGTATCGGCATTGGCATGGCAGCAGCGCGAGAGTATATTTTCAATGGCACAAGTGTTTCTGTCATTTTAGTGTAACCACGAAATACTGATGAGGATGACTATTTGTTTATACTGTTATAGTATGCTGTAGTAATAGTTAACCGAACTGTAATTCAAACTCAAATAACGAAAAATTTTCCTAACTATACAAAATGGTTGTATACCTATAATCATCATTCATTGTGTGGCAGATGTTTTAGGATTTTTTCTTTCTATCTCTAGTTTGTGAAAAATTTATATTTTTTTTTTTTGTGAACTTGTTGTTTATCTCAGTTAACTGATGGATGTAAGTAAAATATAAAAATGTTGAGGGAGGGTTTTGACATGACTTTTCAAGGAATCGCTCAAAATACGCGGTTATATGGAATAAAAATTTACATTTCTCTTGTTTAGGGATGTGTGAAACATATGGCATAATAAAGAAGGGTGTTTTCCCATATGACAGCCGAGAAGACAGTTCAATATTCATATATGTATATGTCAGGATGAAAGTAATACGTGCTTATAACTTGGTGTTTCTGTATTTTTTTTATGTGTCTACAGTTCTACACTTGTGGGGATTCTAATTAAAGCTTATTTCAGTCTTATTAAAATTGACAATGATATGACAAATTTGTTAGAAATAAGGATTTTTTTTTTCAAAGGACGAAAAGGAATCATATAAAAACTCAATCCAGCTGAATCATGATTTAATTAAAAAAAAAAAAAAGTTATTTTTTTTTCAATTAAAATTTTATCAAAGGAGCTCTTAGGTTTCCATAAAATCTAAGGGTAAAATAGATTCGACAATTATCAGGACTGAACGTCTTGATTTTATTTTAAACTCAAATTTTTTCAGTGATTAAAAAAGAAAAATATTGATAGTTTTTAATTCATTGAAAGTAGTTGCCAGTTGCTTTTTCTTGGCAGTTGTTTTGGCCAGCCTCTTAACTTACATTTATATAATTACACTATTAAAATAAACTTATTCAGACCCAAATAAATATATGTAATAACATTAGGTAGTAATTTTTTAAAAACTTTTAAACTACATCATCATCAACACAATATGAAAATTTACCCTATGTTGTTATACTCTGTTCAACAAAAATTGTCAGTACAGGGCTTATAAGGGCAAGCTTTTTTTAAAAAACGAGTTAAAGAACATTTCCATTGAAAGTTGTTTTGATGAAATCCGTCTACTTCTACGCCCATTCTTATTAATCATATTTCACTTTTCTCCATATTGAACGTCCTTTGAAAGCAAACATTTTGTGAATCAGCTCGCTCAAGCCTATGGCAATGTCGTTTCTTGACATTTTATTTTTTTTTCCACTCCCATTACATCGCCAATTCTGTGTATGTTTATGTTCTTCCTCCATTAAACTATCAAGAAAACTGAACCTTCATAAATACACTAAGTCAAAAAAACCAAGGGAACAAAATAAAAAAAAATTTATTTTTTTTTTAAATGTTTTTTTTGAAGAGCTGTAGTTCTGAGAAAAGTGACCACATTGAGATGAAACATAAAGCTTTCTAAAGCTTTATATTTCTTTGTTGAAAAATGTTAGCAAATGATTTTTTAAGGTACATCAGTTATTGCACAATCATAAGAAATAACATGATCAAAAATTTTTATTTTTTTTTATTTTTTTTTGAAGAGTTATAACCTCTAAATAATTTTGTCTTTTAAAAATTCGTTTTATTTTTGTTTGGCTGGAGATATAGCTATTTCAAGGGGTGCCGTGCTTTATCATCAGTCTTCTTTTTAGTGATGCTGAGCCTTAATCTAATTTTATTGTGAAAAACTTTCTACATGAACACCATGAGATTCGAACCCACGCATATCAGATTTGCTCAGTCTTCGAGGTCGTATACGCACTACGCATTCCACCGCTTATGACCACTGACGTCACAGGTCGAGATGTGCTGTTTATTTATCAAATAATGTATTTGGAGGAGCATCGGCGTTTTTATAAGCTTAAGTATGCTCTCTTGTTCCACCTCCACTTTTCTCCGTACCATGTAGAAAGTTTTTCAAAATAAAATTGGATTAAAGCTCAGCACCACTGCCGCTTCTTGTATTGAACCCAGACCTCTGACATGACAGTCCATCGCACTAACCATTACGCCACGGGCTACTACTACTACAAATTCGGCTACAGACCTACAAAAGTCTTGTCTTGTTTACCTTTTAGGAATAGGTGCCTTTAGCCAATTTTACTAATTTTTTTATATTATTTTAAACTTTAATAATTCTCCTTTGCTTGAATTATCTATCTCAATTATATATGTAATTTTTTAAGCATCTGGTAACGATATCATAAAATGTATATTCGACAGATTTATCTGGCACTTAAGCAACATTCCCTTTTCCACCACAATGTGTTGTATTATAAAGAAAAATCCTTAAAAAACTTTCTAGTAATACAAAACAATTTCCGCTGAGTAACTTTAATGCTAAAAACGTATTGAAACCGTTGTTCCCAGTAGATTTCATTATTTACCATTCACCATCATAGTCAAAACACAATTTTTGTTCCACCCTCATCGTATCGTCCTTGGTTGTAATTCAACTTGAAATTTTTCAAAATACTAACAAAAACAAAAATTCGAAAATAACCAACCCACCACCCCTCTAATGCACACATAAACAAACAAATCCATACCTATACTAGCACATTATTCAAACAAAATATAAAATAAAGGCAAACCAAGAAACAAACATTAAAGAGACAATATTAGGTACTCCTATACATACACACATATTTACAACCACCAAAGCTTATATCTATACAAATGCTTACACAGAGTGTCGTATGTTGGTTTAAAAAGTTGGGGGTGCATTTTGCATCCCTTCAAGGGATAATTCCCGGCGCGGCGCCACTATGCCGTGTTCCTTGTTTGTGCTGCAAAAAGAGAGAAAATCATAGACCGACCCAAGGGGGATGAAACAGTGTTTGTTCAATTCACCCCAAAGAAACCGATAAAAATGAAGAAAAAGAACCGAAACAAATTCAGAAAAACCTTCCTGAGCCTGACGGACTAGTAGAATGGCAGAGCAGCATAAAGACCTGCTGCTGTTGCTAAATTCCACACTATAACAAGATAAGTACAAGGGTAAATTGAACAGTGTTCGAATATTTTTAAAGGACAAAGGGAAAACGTTACGCATCGGTAGGCAGGAGAATCTCAATCCAAATTTCCCAAATTCAAGCAGCCAGCGAGACGACCATTTGGGGGTTGTTTCTTGTTTTTAATTTTATTATTTTTTTTTTTTTTTTTGGTCTTCTCGTCCTTGTCTCCGTGTTCACTATAAATCCATTACCATTGTAACGGAACAACAACAAAAAGGAAAAATACAACTTCTGCCAACAGAAGATATCAAGTGAGTTTGAGTTTTCGTTGTTGTGCTTTGTGCAATGGTTTTTGCTGGTTTGATACGAGTATCCTTGTAGTGGTTGTATCGTAAAACGTTGCGTTGAAAATGAATGGGATTCCGTCCTCTTTGTAATAAAGATTATCCTTAATTTCGAGGACGAAGACATAAGAAAATCAAACTGCGTTAAGTTCCGAATAGAATATGCGGGCAACAAACTGTAAAGAATGGCTTAAAAGTGCCGGCTGTGTGTGCCATACATAATAACACAGTGGGGCAGTGGACTTAGAAGAGGAAATTAAAAAATGCATATTGAGACGTGACCGGCGCGTGTGACGTGACACAGCACAGCGCCAATTTTTGTAAACAATGTAAATCAATTGACAGCGCGTATTGTTGAAGCGACGAGACATGACCTGACGCTCATTTTAAAATACAAAACACGCGTGACACAGTGATTGAAAAACAGTTTTTCCTGCGAGACTTTGAACGTGTACGTATTTTATTTATTTTCTGTCAAAAAATATAGAAAAATATTGAAAAAAAAACTGTCAGTTAAATTGAAAATAACTAAATCGGATGTTTGCAAGTTTATTTATTATGATTGACCGAAGAAATATTTTTTAAAATTAAGAAGAAATCATTGTGAATTTTGTTCACATATTATTGGTATGTGGAAACAAATGTTGTCAATAATATTTTGGCACGAGACACGTGCTTCAATATGCGGATAACGATATGACACGTTTACATTAATCGTTCCATGTAACACGCGTCAGGTCACGTCACGTAACACGCGTCTCAATATGCGCCTAGCCTAAATCTGGACAGTTGTTTGGAAAGTAAAAGGAAAAGGATACATTTTGGTGATTGCAGCGAATTGACTCACCGCGACTAGTCTTTTTTCTTTAAGATACAAAGATTGGCGTTAAGGCATAACTCCATAAGACACGAAGTCCACCAACGTGGGACCTAAGGCAACAAATCGATTATAGACGTATTTTCCACTTTTTTTTACTGATGAAAGATATCCATTAATAAATCTACAAATGCTTGTTGTTCCATAATTTTTTCCTCCACTGTAGCTAACCTTTAATGCACTTTCTGGGACAAAAAACTCAATTGAGGGGGAAGGACAGTGAAATAATATCTACCTACATAAAATCTTATGAAAAACCCTTTGCAAATAGAAAAACAACAACAACGATAACTATACGACAAGCATCATCGCGTCACGTCGCGTCGAGTCATCATCGCCACCGCGTCACCCCTTATATTCATTTAATATTCGCCTTCACATTTCCATTGCCAAATGTTTACGCTGACAATTTCCTCATTTTACTCTCTCTAAGGCATGCACTTTGCAAGTGTATTAGTGAAATGTTTATCCTCTGGCGTACGTTTTATAGTAAAAACACTCACCCTCACTCGAGGGGTAATTTCGATCGTAGAGCTAGAGTTACACATGCAAAAATCAATAATTTCGTCCTTTTATGAATTATAAAAAAAAAATATGGCAACGAAGAAAAGGACCTGTGGGCAAATTTACTTCAAAAATTTCCTTCCCCAATAATTGAAAATACAGTATAAAAGGACCTTTGTAGAATGTGACTAAGTATTCACATGTACATACACTTATATGAGCATATGAAAATTATACATATATGTACATTTGTAACGGAATATGAAATTTAATTGCTGCCGATTTGTAACTCCTTAACGTGTTTCTATTTGTGTTTGGGTCTTTCTATACCTACCTACGAAATATTGTAGGTATGTATAAAACAGTGCTGCAAGGAATATATTGGCCGGATGTGTTTGTAATGCTGCGAGTGGGAGTACCCTGGTGTGAAGTGCCCTGAATACGGTTTTTCGGTGCTGTGCAACGAGTTGCGCCATAATATGTCATAAGTGGCGCGCCATATAAACGTCTCCTAGAGAAAAAAATTTCGTGTATCTCATGGCCTTCAAACCATGATTATATTCTTCAGCCTCATAAATAGCAATCCGGCTTGAATGACCAAGTTTTTATATCTTTTTCAAAAACTTCAGTTTGAATTAAGTTCTTGCGGCATATCTACTCCAAATCTGCACAGAACTAGCTCTATATACAACATGGCGTTCAAAACATGAAATTTTCGTATCCCTCGTCCATAGAAATCCGGCTCGAAGGACCAATTGTTTGTGCCCTGCTGGTTTTTTAATTTCAATTTAAATTTTTAAATAAAACGTTATTATAAGATGTCTATAATAACTTTTTAATAAGATATTTAATTCATTGTAATTAATTCGTTGAAATTAAGTTATGTTTCACAGTGACAAGAAATGTCATATTAACACATTCTATTTTACAGTGAATGTAATTTGTGAATAAAAAAATAAAAATAAATTTGATGGCACAACAGCTCATGAAGGACAAGTGACTTACAACTTTCAACCATTCCTGTGTGCGTGTCTGCAGGAATGGAGGGGACCTACAGTTTATTGCTGAATCCTAACGGCTAACGAGCTACTACGTTATTGTGAACAATAATGTTAATTTTTCGTTTTTATTTTCTTCTTTTTATTGAAGCTTCATTTTTGGGGTTTATAAAATGCTTAACTGCGTTAAAAATAAAAGTGACAACAAACGTCACTTCAATTTAAATTGAGTACCTGTGTCATATATCTACTCTAAGCCCGCACAGCTCCAGGTCAATATAATGTCAATTCTAAGTGTTTAAGCCCTTATATTTCAAATTAAGCCAGAAGACTTAAATTTCAAAATTTAGATTGAAAAACAAACCTTTAAAATTTTGTCCACCGTACTGTATATTGCCACAAAAACGGGGCCTTGAAATGTGAAGGGGGAAAATAAAAACAAAACTTTGTCTGCATAAATATAACTTAGCAGAATTTTGAAGGATATATAAGCTTGAGCAAGCAAGCAAGCAAGCAATGTGGTTCAAAATGGAGGTGAGGTGACGATGATGATGGTTAGAAATAAGTCCCTTTTCTCCACTTCGTTTTCAGTCGTTGATGATGTTGTTGTTGTTGTTGGTTTGCTTGTGCTGTATTTTTCCAGTATTATATTTTTCTTTCATTTATTTGTGGAAGCAGTAAAACTTTCTCCGTAGAGGGAAACG
This sequence comes from Epistrophella euchroma, assembly GCA_947049315.1. NCBI lineage: Eukaryota > Metazoa > Arthropoda > Insecta > Diptera > Syrphidae > Epistrophella > Epistrophella euchroma. The sequence goes on from OX346245.1 coordinate 144,615,618, forward strand.
GGAGATTCCGAAAAGTTTTCCGGAATTCCAAGTGATGACTCATAATCAGGCATGTCTCTCGGTAGTATAAAAGGATAGGATATTTTCCCTATTTGCTCCTTTTCCTCTTTTTCTATACGTATTTAATATTATGTATTTCATGCAACAAATACTTTGGCTTTGTTGGTGATTTGATTACTCATGGAGTTATGCGCCACTAATGGTACAGAGTGGAGATTTGCAATATGATCCAATTTATTTTTTCTTTTTCATCCTTTTGGTTTATATTTTTTTTTTTTTTTTTTTTTGTTCTTGCTATACAAAGAATGTATGTGTATAAGTTGCTTCAGGATAAGTATCATGTATAGGTAGGTACTCGGTCATGCAGGATTTGAAAATTTGATTAAAAACTTTTCCAACTACATTATGCGATGAGTAAAGTTTTAGTTTCAGAATCTATCTGGTGGTATAGGTACTTAGGATTCATATGTTTTTGTATAAGTTAAGGATATTTTTTTTTTGTTTTTAGTTTCATCTAGCTTATACCTATGTGGGTGATGAAAGAATTTGACTCTATATACTAAATGGAAGATGAGAATCTAAAAATATGCACACTCTTGTAGTTGGGGGGGGAGTTGTTTGTGGTCTTGCAATTTGTTGAAACAAAATTCTCATTTATATGTTAACATTCACTTTTATTGTGTAAATATTTGCCAACTTTTAAGCTTGTTCCATGGAAACCAGGATGAGTGGGTTGTAAACGGAACGCAGGAACAGAGCATAGGGTTGGAACATGCAAAGCAGATAAACGACTTGTTGTGGTAACAAAAAGGGCACTTAGTAGATTTGGTAAAGATGTAGTGCTGGTGCTGTTGTAACAGCTTAAAAAGACAGTAAAACAGTTTATGTTACATATCTATGTACATATGTATGTACCTAGGAACTTTGTTCTGGTTGATAAACAATTAGTTTTCAGAATATTGAAAGGTTTCCTTTGGTAAAAATAATATTTTTCACAGTTCATTTTCATTAAAAGCATATCTACATATATATTTACTCTCCATATTCTTTCAGTTTGCATTACATAATTGTTTTGGAACTGTAAAAAAAAAAGCATACAAAAATGTGTTGGCCACTTAGATGTGCCACAAGCACCTATTGTTTATGAAGAGTATACCTACAAGTAATAGCAATTTGTTAAAGGTAATAGGTACACTACGTTTGTAACGTTTAAGATTTGACTTTATTGCCGAAATCTTAGCACAGAGGTATCTATATTTTGATTTTGTCCCTTAAATATTTCCTTACAACTAGTTAAAATTTTAAGTTAATACCTACTGCAGTTTCAAAAGTTGAGCTTCGGCAAATTGGAGATAGCCAAACCGACAAGTCTAAAAATTTTTCCATCGTATCTAGATATAGGTATGTATATATTTTTAATTACAATAAAGTTAACTCTGACGTTAGAAACTACTTTTAGATGTTTTTTGATCAATTAAAATTTTTTTTTTGTTAATTCGTTTTCTTGGTTGTATCATTCCATGCTTTGAAATAGGTTTTTAAAATAACTTCCCAATTAGCTCGAGACGTAAAATTTTCTCAACACAAAAAAAGTTCAATTACCATAAGCCAACTTAACTTACATAAACAAAATTAGTAAATTTAGCTAAAGATTCAATTAAATAAAAAAGTGCGTATACGTCCGAGTGAACCACTATAAAAGTCTGGATGAATCCGAGGCGAGCTCTAGCGGCAGGAAGGTGTAACATGTCGTCTTTTTCGGTTTTTTGTTGGGTCTATTCGCCCCCCCCCCCCCGTTTACCCAGGAGGGATGATTTTTTAAAAAATTGACTTAAAACAGAAAAAAAAATTACAAAAAAACAACCGTAACTCTTACAATTCCATGCTATATACCTTTTTGTAGAGCCCAAAATTTCTTATTTTAGATTGTCTGTAAATAAAGTTGTTTTATTGGAAATAGAATCTTTGGAGCATCAAAATAAGGAATTGAAGTCGAATTTAAGGAAAACTTACTTTTATTATTTTCAATTCTCTCAAAAACTGGAAGACATTTTGACATCTGGTTTTCAGTATTTGACTAAAAATTTATAGAATTAGCACAAAAAAACAACTTAAATACTTAAATTTTTTAATTTTTTTTTTAATTTTGAGTTTGAAAATTTTGTTTTCAAAAACTATTCACTAAAACAACAGGTGCCAAATAACTTTCTAAATATGATAGATATGAACAATTTGGTTATAATCCATTTTGTAGAGAATTTTATAAGATATTTTTTTTTGTCTCAGATAATTTTTTGAAAGGACAAACAGTTTCTAAGATAAACACGAAAAAGACGACATGTTACACTTTTCTGCTCCTAGAACTCGCTTCGAATTCATGGAAACTTTTGTACACTTCATCTTTAGGCCTCTCTTAATAAGTGTGCCAAGTTTCAAAACTGTTGGATTTTTTTCCAGGTGAAAACCTTTATTGACTGGACTACTATTTTAATCGAATTAATTTTTTTTTTTTGAAGCATCTGTTTATAACTACAGTCGACGCAGGGACGTTAGATTGGCAGATAATTTTATGGCTAAGCCCACTTGTTCGAAATTTTTTCTTCCCAATTACCAAAATTCAAAAATTAAATATCAACTATTTCTCACCTTAAAAAATTGAGCAAACAAATTTAAAATTTACTTTCTCAATTTTTTGACAACAAAACTGGGACATTTTTCTGAGAAATATTGTTCATGTAACTGAGATTAGTTATATGTTTTTAATTCAAATTATTTGAGATTAGTTGTTTTTGGAAAATTAATTTAAAAACTTAAAATTTTGAAAAAAATTTTGTAAGAAGTTTTTATTGTAACACTGAAAATCTGATGTCTAAATGTCTTTCAGTTTTTGAGAAAATTAAAAATAATAAAATCTACTTTACTACTTAATTAGTGGACATAGAATAATTGGAGCAAGAAATAACAGATGTAAGTCGAATTTTAGGAAAACCTACTTTTGTTATTTTCAATTTTATCAAAAAACTAAAAGGCATTTATGCGTCCAGTTTTTAGTGTTTGACTAAAACTTGATAGGAGCATCGAATATAAAAAAACAAAAATACTATTAATAAGATAAAATTTTAGAAAAAATTAGTTTGAAAACAATTCTTTCAAAACATCATTTCCATTGCCTCTTTACTATACAAAAGTAAATACCTACCCATACACTAGAACGGCTTTTTCGTAAAATATTCATAGGTCTACCCATCAGTAATCATTTCCTAAATTATCCTTGATTGTGGTACAACCTGTATAATTCAAGCAATTCTCAGTAATCCAAAAATCAAGATAAAAAACTATTAAGTATTAGATATATATCGAAAAATGAGCTGTCTAAATTAACGCTTACGTAACATATCATCAAATTCATGAACTATTGACGATTATAAAAATAAATCAGCCTTTTCCTCCGTATGCAACCCGGCCAATTCATCACTGATTATACCAACACTTGTTCCTTTTTCCCACATTATCTTATCTTAATGAAATTATCCTTTAAACCATTCCAAATCCTCGCGCATTTCAAGTTATTGACGCAATAAATAGTCACTGCTAAGCCCGTCGTGTGACATCTTTGATTTTCTTCTTCTATTTTTTTTTTCCAAATTAATATCAAACATTTGATTCAGAACTGAAGAAGAATAAATCCAAAATCAATTTCCTAAATCCCTCTTATCCCTTTTAACACCATATTCACCCACCGCACAACGTACCCTTTTTACATACCTAGATAGAATGTACACCAGCGTTGCCAAAGTTGCACGATCGTGCTTTTTTGACATGATGATTTCCTTGTGGCACGGTGGCACGAAAAAGTTCAATATGGCACGTTTTTTTATTTCCATTATTATTTTACTTAAAATTAAGCAAATTTCAACTAAATTTAATGAAAATTGCTCCAAATTCCGTAAAAAGTGGACAGAAACACATATTTTTTGACAATGCACGAAGAGAGCAAATTAATTCCTCTGATTTTTTTTGTTGTATTAGACCCCGTTATAAAATTGATTACAATTTTTTCTACAAAATAGAAGAATTTGTCATACGGCACGAAAATTGGCATGTTTTTTCATAAAATATGGCACGCTAATTTTATTTCGGGCGGCAACGCTGATGTACACATATAAAAAAAAAAAAAACAAGAATCTCTTCTTCATAAGATTCCTATCATTAATTCTCATCATTACGGATTTGTCGAAACTTTGACGTAGAGTCAACCTGCAAGCCAAGCGATACAAAAGAAAAGAGCAACTTTGGCACAAAACCGACCAAAGACACGTATCGACGTACATCATATGGCAGGATGGATGGAAGCCTTGATATAGGGGCATACCACTCAAAAGAGGATATTACAACAACAACTGCTCCTCTGCCCCAAGCGCTGGAACAGGAAGAAGGATATTCAAGAGAATAAGGGTCGTCGTCGTTTATGATTGGGATACGTGATCAATATTGATTTAAGGAATTAAAGCCAAATGCGAGGGTATATATTGGTAGTTAAGCGTTCGGTTTTCCATTGATATAGAAGAACATTACCGTTGTTGTTATATGACTGAACTGCGTCATGAGGATACTTCCCATCAGGTATTACTTTTCAAATAAGTATGTACATTTAGGTGTAGGTACATGTCTGAATAGCTTTCCTCTATATGAACTTGAGATATTTTGAAGAAAAAAAGGAAAAAGTTTATCGGATCTTGTGGCACTTAAGTTCATTTTCCTGTTTTTTACCTTCTCTTTTTTTTTCATGTGTAAGGGTTTACCAATATCGTATGAGTGAAATTGAAGAAGTATTAATCTCCCTGAACGCACGAAGAAGTTAATAAAAAAAATAAAAAGGATTCCTGTTTCTTGAAACACACCTAAGGAAAATTTTATAAAATTACTTTCGAGTGTGGTTAAAGGTAAATGGATATTATACTTACCAATACCATTTGGCTTAAATCTAAAGAAAAAGGGGTTAATAACGATGGTATTTTTCCTTCATTGTTATACGGTAGGAGCCTTATTCTGGGGGATTATTTAATTCTATTAATTATGTATATTAGGCATGTTTTTATGTGAATAAACTTCATTGAGAAGGTAAAGTAAGTAGATTAAATATATTATTTTGTTTTCGTACAATGACCATTTAGTCTACTTAAAGTTCTGGAAAATCGGAAGATTTTCGATTTCTGAATTTTTCAAGATGTTATCAAAAAATATGCTTAAAATAAATAGGATAAAACATGAAACTTGTTATTTTAATACAATAAAACAGCTCTTAAGTTTTAAACTAAAAACAAAAATGCCGTCTAAATTCTTGAAAAAATAAAGTAATGCTTATAAAGTTTTGAAAATGGTTAGAGCGGTTCCCTAGTATAATGCACTTATATACAGGGTGTCCCGGTAAGAATAGTCTAAACTGAACATGGTATGATCGGAGAGTTCATACCCTTTCGGAATTCAGTAACTTATTCTTACCAAATCATGACGGTTTTCAAGTAACGGCTGGTACAAACCCCTACTTTGAATAAGTTTTTTGTTCACCGCGTCGATAATTGATTTTTATTTTTTTTATAATAATATAAATATTGGCCAATAAAAAGACCAGATTTTTTGCATTCAAATAATTTTGATTTTATACGCCCTTATTCTTAAAATTACTAGATTAACTCAGAGATTGTTCAAAATTAATTTTTTACTTCAATCTTTGAAAGAGCATCCTGAAAAAAATTCATAGGACCCAATATTGGTTCTTACTTTTAAAACCTTACCTTGTTCTTCTTGTTTCTCAAAATGTATTAAACTTACCAAAGCTAGCCTTAGATCGAAAGTTATAACCATGTAAATCTAAACAAACATGGTTCGAAAACAAATAAAAATAAAATGCTTTTTTAAAATCGAGTTTTATTTCTAATTTCAATTATTTTTTTACCACTAATTTCCATTCTCAAAATAACATAATTTATTCAATTTTAATAATGGCAGTCTTTTACCTCTATACGCCACGATTTTTAAGTTTTACAGACAATCCTTGTGGCAAAGTTTTGATAACAATTCAAGAGCTTGAAACAAGAAAAAGGAAGAAATATGGGCTTTAGATTAAAAAAAAAGGCAGTATTACACTCCGGTTCGATCGATTATAGGCGTTTAGTTTCAGTTTTGAAATAAATAAAAACAACAGAACTAATAGGCTAATCGATCAAATCGGAGTGTATGGCTGACGTTTCTGTATTTAACAGCCATATTTCTTCATTTAATAAAAGTTTTATTAATGTTGCTAGCTCCTAGCATGTAGTCAAAACAAAACGTTACTATAAAAGGATTGGCCGTAATCCATAACCATCGTAGCGTATTAAGGTATAAGACTGCCATTATTGTTAAAATTGAATAAATTATGTCATTTTGAGAATGAAAATTAGTCATTCAATTGATACAGCATATCACTAGTGGTAAAAAAAATTGAAATTAGAAAAAAAACTCGATTTAAAAAAAAAGCATTTTATTTTTATTTTTTTTCGAACCATGTTTGCTTAGATTTACATGGTTATAACTTTCGATCTGATCTGGTGTTAGCTTTGGTAAGTTTTATAATTGAGTTATAAGAATTTTTTTTCAGGATGCTCTTTTAAAGATTGAAGCTAAAAATTAATTTTAAAAACACTGAGTTTATCTAGTAATTTTAAAAATAAGGGCGTATAAAATCATTATTTATTTAAATGCTTAAAACAAGTCTTTTTATCGGCAAATATTTTGGTGTAAATAAAAAAATATTTTAAAAATTCAATTATGGATGGGGTGAACAAAAAACTCACTCATATAAATGTTTGTACAAATTTCAAACCAACAGGCGGTTACTCGAAAACCCTTATGATTTGGTAAGAACAAAATACTAAATTCTGAGAGGTCATGACCTCTCCTATCACCACATTCAGTTTGAACCATTCTTACTGGGACACCCTGTATGTGATCTATTAGCATATAATTTTTGAATCTATACCATTATTGCGCCACAGCTATTAGAAACAGCACGAGGCAAAAGTTTTCAGTATCATTTTCTTTAATTTTTTGAACAAATTAAATTTATATTGCTCAGTCTATTGTCCAAAACTACGAATTTCTACAAATTTTCAGCCAAAATACTTCAAAGTTCATATAAAAAGAAATAAATTGTGTATAGAAACTCGTAGTTTTGGACAATACACGAACAAAGCTTATATGTATGCACTTCTTTAATTAGCTTTAATTTAATTTTTTTCTTCCTTTGAAATATCTGACATTTTGAATGAAAAAAAGAAACTTTTGAGTTTGGTCACCAATATCTCAGCAAATAATGCCACAAAAAATTAAAGCGCAGTTTTGAAAACTTGAATGAATTTTCTAAAAGATCCTTCCAAAATTAAATAAATTTTGTCTCTATCCCTTATATTATTATTATTTGTATTGTATTATTTATACTAGAATGTCAGTTTATTAGACTTGACCATTCTTTATTCCGTCAATTTCATTGAATTTTGAACAACAACAACAACTTAAAGGTGCTACCACCAATTGCTTACGAATTAAATACCGCATGATGTGTAGAAAGTTTTTCAAATAAAATTGGATTAAAGCTCAGCACCACTATAAAGGAGACTGATGATAGGGCTTGGCACCCCTTGAAATAGCTATATCTCTAGCCAAACAAAAATAAAACGAATTAAAATACCCAAAATTAATTCGTAAGCAATTGGTGGTAGCACCTTTAAGTTGTTGTTGTTGTTCAAAATTCTACCCCTTATAGCTAGTTTAAAAAAAAAAAAGTACAAAAAATGCATGGTAAAAAATTCGCATCCTGAATAAATATTAAGGCAAGGTATGAGGACTAATACACCACAAAAATCAATAGAATTTTTCAAATTGATTTCTTAAAAAAGAAATTATAAACTTTTAATAATAAATTTTTTTTTATACTAGGAATCGGATAAGCCTTTATCGAAAAAGTTAAAATATAAAAAAATAGTTAGTTCAATGCCAAGATGCTGTTAAACAGTTTTTCAGTTTATGGTCTGCATGAATGTCTTGAAACTGGTTTTAAAACATTCATTAGCTTTTGCTGCACCCAACTCATTGTATACTATCTTTTGACTATTTTACTACACACATATTTTAGCATTTTGTTTGACGGCGCAGACTGACGAAATTGCGGGAGCCACTTTTTTCGCAGTGTAAGGTTTGAATAAAATCCCGAGGTCAGGTTTTTTTTTACAAATCCAAGACTTAGGTACTAAACTACACACAAATATCGCAAATTAAAAAAGAGGACTTATACAAATCAGGTGACATTTCATATTGACTTAGTTTTGAATTACTATATTAAGAATATACTCCAAAAATTAATCAACTATCTTCTGCTCCTGTGATGTCGAGAAAAAGACATTTTTCACTTCCAAAATCTATTTGTATCGATACAAAAAATGCCATACAAATCGAAAGTAAAAATGTTCCAATTAAGTCTTAACTACATTCAAGACTTTTTGCAAAAAGTAGGGCAAAAAGTGAAAATATGATGAACAAAAATAATGAGCTTAAAGATGCCTGTGAGCGAAAAAAGTATGTTCTGTCTGACATATCAAACACTATTTTTGCAGGTTTTTTCGCACACAGGCATTTCTAGCGCATGTTTTAGTTTTCCACTTTTAGTATGAACTGGTTTTCCACTTTTGTACTTTTTGCAAAAAGTCTTAAATGTAGTTAAGCCTTTAATTTACTCTTTATTTTTTAGCTCTTCTTAATAATATGACAAAAACAAATTACTACCCGTCAAAAAGTACTTTTTGCCTTTGAACATTAATTAAAATTCATTCTCTATGCTAATTTTTAATGCACATCAGCCACTTATACATTAAAAAGGTAATTCACCATATCGCTATGAGTTCATTTTTCAAAGTTGAAAAATATCATAAAATTCATTTTAATTATCAAAAAGAAAAAAAAAAAAAAAAAAAAACTCACAGACTTAATACATTTTTAATCACTATTTTATAATGCTAATGAAAAAAATCGCTTCCTATAGAAATCCCTTCAATGGGATTATTAATATACGTCAATCAGAGTTAATTTGCTGTATTTCATCCTCTTGATAGGATCGCTTCGCATAACATTGACATTTCTCTAATCCTTTTGTTCCAACCATATTAGTGAAGCTTATTATGTAGAAGACTAGAATAGTATTTGTGTATGTAGAGGTAGTTATGTAATAAATAAATCATCTTCTTGGATATTAATTCAACTTCAGAATTAATAATGTAAGTCAAATGCAAAACCTAATTAATGCTTAGTTAAATTACCTCTTTTATGGACAAAAATATTCCCGAGAAAAAAAAAACAAAAAATTGTAAAGGATACATTCAATTTACTTAAGTGTATTTCATCTGAATTCACAGGATGTGTATGCAGGAAAAAAAATAGACCAACCCGTATTTCGTGTAGGTATAAATAATGTGAAAAATTTCTAATTAAGTTTCCTGAATCATACGGTGAAAGGGATAAAGCTTTTTCATAGGAGAGACCAAGGGATTTAAAAAAATATACCATATAGCAGATTTAATCTGGCTTTATATACGTATGTATAGTAGGGTGGCGCTTATTTTGGCAATGTTCGAATTTCTTTCGTCCCCCCCCCCCCCTAAAAGTGATGAGGTTGACTTAAAAAAATTCTGTGCAAAATTTCATTGAAATCGGTTAACGTTAACACGTGCCCCCGAGCACTTGAAATTTCCCATACAAATTACAGGTAGATTTTTAGTCTTTTACTAAAAAATTCCGCAAAATTGCAATTGTTGAGGAATAAAATTGAAACTTACAAACATAGTTACTATATTATAAAGTTATAATAAATTAATAAAATTTTTTTACCCACATAAAAATAACGATGAAATTAAGTGATTTTTCGATTTTTTACATTTTTCGCTTAACTGGGGCAAATTAAAGATGCTGTGGGTATGTTTTTATATTTTTTATTTTTTCGTGAAGTTATTAATATTATACTATTTATATGATCAACAAAATTTAAATAAGAGTGAAATCAGGGTTCCACTATAAAATTCATTGGATTATTTCCTCTAACTGGGATTTTGAATAAAATTATACCCGCAGCATCTTTGATTTGCCACAGTAAAGCGAAAAATGTAAAAAATCGAAAAATCACTGTTTTTCATCGTTATTTTTAAGTGGGTAAAAAAATTTATAAAATGTAGAAAAATTTGTTCTTTATACTTTGTAAGATTTGTACTAAATTTCATTTTTATTCATCAACAATTACAATTTTGCGGAATTTTTTAGTAAAAGACTAAAAATCTACCTGTAATTTGTATGGGAAATTTCAAGTGCTCGGGGGCACGTGTTAACGTTAACCGATTTCAACAGAATTTTTTTAAGTCAACCTCATCACTTTTAGGGGGGGGGGGGGGGGGGGGGGGACGAAAGAAATTCGAACATTGCCAAAATAAGCGCCACCCTAATGTATAGTATATGCTATACTCAATCATCATGTAATTAACTACCTACGCTTTGAAGTGTTTTTTTTTTTTTTTTAATTCAAATTTTTCATAGCATATAGTAAAATTTGATAACGAGACAAATTACTGTTTGAGGTTTATGTGTATTAAAACTACGTTGGAAAGAAAATACATATTATGATATGATTAATTAATTTATTTAAATTTGAGGTTATTTCAAATAATTTGATGATTTACCAAATTTATAGTTGGATGTGTTTTGATTAAGTTTTATTTTGCATGAACTAAACTTGAAATGAAATGATTGGACACAGTACGAGCTTTTAGGAAAATAGAAAACCATTCAAATTTAATAAGAGATACCAATGCACATTGGTTTTGAATATATGAATATCGCAATAAGAGCACAATACATATTCGTGTAGTGTGGATAAGGAAAGGATCGCTATACTTAAAATTAGTGTGGGTAAAGTACATACGAAGTTGGGCTTAATGGTAAACTATTGAGCCTAGGAGTACGAGTATAACAGTTGAAATTCTTTATCTGTGAAGAGTAATACGGTTGAAATGCTTTTTTGGTGAGGAATATAACGGCATATTGCACTAAAACACTGTTTATAAAAACAGCAAAAAAGGAGTGAAGAGTATTTCCTTTTGCAAACAATTTATTTGAAAATATTGAAGAAAAAAAAACATTTTTTTTTAATTTTTTTTTTTTTGAAATATGCACAGTGTTCGACAGTACAAAAACAAAAATTACCCACAGTATGTAAATGGGTGTCTCAAGTATATTCTGCACATCTCCGCAATTGTGCCTTTCAAACAATATAAAATTTATCAAAATCGGTCAAATACTTTTTGAGAAAATGGTACCACAAAATTTATTTTAGCTTATTTATATATAGATATATTATTTACGAGTAAAACGAATATTTCTGCAGTGAAAGTGATCTCAAATGAAAGATTAATTGAACCACCAATTTCCAAAAATTACTTTTTGGCAATTTTCTAAAAAATTGACTTAAAATAGAAAAAAATCATTAACAAACAACGGCAACACTCTCAATATCATGTTTTATTTTTTTTTAAAGCCAAAAGTCTGTCCTTTTATCATGTTTTTGATTCAAATTATTTGAAAAAATAATTTTTGAAAAATTAATTTTCAAACTCAAATTTGCAAATTTCAAATTTTCAATTCTAAGAAGGAAATAAATCCAACCTTTTTTCAGACTGTATATCTGGCTACCAGGAACAAAATGTCTTTTGCATATGATTCAAATAATATGGTGCTCTTTAAATCATCTATAGGTCAAACATCCAGAAAATGAAAAATAAAGAAGATCTTAAGTATTTTTCGTCTCCTGAAAAATTAGATCAAATGGATTTATTCCTTTCTCGAAATTGGTGGGTCAAATGTAAACCCTACTGTGCTCTACTTTAAAAAAAAAATCATTATTGTCAACGTTAAATCGTCGTTCGATAGTTTTTTTTTTTTTTTGTATTTCATTGAAAGCTTTACTGATTGATGGAATAAACAATCTTTTACTGATAAGCTATCTGAATTTTTGCCTAAAAGAAAGCACTTTATGTCAAAAACACTCTTATACAATGTTGTTACCAAACAAATGGTATACCTTTGCCCTGTGTAGTTGAATGAAGAGGTACCTAATCTACTAATCTACTTAGTTCCACAATAGGACACAAAACGACACGGATAGGATACACAACACCGAATATACAGGACTATCATTCAAAAAGGACTGAGTGTAATTTTATTATTTTCTTTTTCCGAGATGATGGATTTGTCTACTACAATGCTGTACATATACAGAATCCCTGAATCCCTAAACCCATTACTGATTTGATTTCGGTATGTGTGTAGATATACATGTTTGTATGATGTGTTGTTAATGTTTTTGAAACATGAGTAGAAGAGATAGGACAATGAAAACCTGATGCCAAAATAATTAGCCATTTGTTACAAATCGGGATGACTGGAAGGTTTAATGGCAATTTTGACAGATGTCGAACATTGTATATTAGCCAAAATTTAAGAGAAGGAGTATAGTAGAATATGTTTGAGATAATTAGAAGCAACAAAATGTTTTGATGAATGTATGTAGGTGTACATTATTGTAGTAATATTGTTTTTATGAGGGCACTTACTATACCGCCTTTAGTTATTATGTAAGAAAAATGATCCAAAATGTTACTTCTGAGATGACGCATATTAGGTCATTATGTACACATATGCACATAACAATAAAAGGTGATGTTAAACAAAAAACATCTTTTCTGCATTTGTTTTCTTTTTTGGAATTTATATAAAGACTTGGAGTAAAATTTAAAAACACGGGGCTATTTTCAAAATTGACTAAGAATAAACAAAGAAATATGGTCGCATATGAAAATTGGGTTAAGAACTCTTCTGTAAAAAAAAAATGGGCCAAATACTGGAGGTCTGACCTAAATGAACACGGAGAACTTTCTAATAAAACTAATAAATATTAATAACTGAGTTGCATAGAAGTACTGTGTTATCGCATCCCCGCTAACCACTAAAAGTATTCGGTAAAATAAATTTAGTTTTCTGTTGGATTTACAACCCGATTGATTTTCACCATTTGATCCGGCTCGAAGGACCAAATTTTGAATAAATTTATTTTACCAAATATCTTTCTGATTTTGAACTGATTGCGCCTGTCATTAAGATACATACATAAACTATACAATTAAAGTATTGAAATGTCACATTAGTTTTTTTTCATTTTCTGCATATTAACGCAAAACTTATACCGAACACAATTTAATCTCAAAAATGTAATTAAAACTGATATCTGTGAAACTACTAAATGAATTAAAGCATTGTTTTTATCAAATGCTGAACTACCATTTTGATTTCTATGTGCGTGCGTACAAAACTAAATTATGAAATGCTTCTACATACTTTATGCATACAAATTGATAAGGCCACTTACCAGTACCGTTATACCACAAAATGAAAATTTCTGATTTTAAACTGCATTAAAATGGTAGAGGTGCATTATACAAAGAGGAGAGGTGCTTTATTTTTATTCAAGACCACTTGAGGAATAATGGAATTTTCAATTTCCAATTTTGAGTTATAACATATAAGAATTAATTTCTATAGCTCAGACCATATCTCGAGTGGATAAATTTGCTGTTGGCATTTATCATAAAATAAGATGAAAGAGTAGAGGTTTTAATTATTTATAAAACAATGCATTTTCACCTACTTCTGTATACTTCATTCAGGATGGGGGTTAGAAATTTGAGTTATAGAAATTATTTGAGGACATATGGTGAAGATTATTTTTAGATAACAAAGAAAATTATTAACTTTTATTAAAACAAAAAAAAAACAAGTAATACTAAATTTTTGTCTATCAATAGAATTTGCGTTACCTTTTTTCATTTATGTTGGATATACATTTAGGATTTCCGTTATTTCCCAAACTCTTTTTTTTTCTATCCAAAAATGTATCTAAAAAAAAATTTATATTTTATTTCGAATTTTAAAAAGTGTAAATATTTGTAATGTAGGTACATCTTTTTTACCTTCTATTTTTTTTTTCTTTTAAACAACACAAGCTCTTCTAAATTTGATTTTTATAAAGGAATAATGCCTTCAACAAACAAAATTCATATATGTGGGGAAAACGAACATTTATAATTTATTTTGATTTTTTTAATTATTGAATATTTTAATTTCTTAACTTTTTTTGTTTAATATTTTTTTTTTTCTTAAAATACGGCTGTTTGATTTTATTGATTTAGGTTATAAGTAGTTCCTTTAACAAAAACATTCATAAATGAATGCTAAAATATTTTGTTTTGTATTTATTTCTATTTTTTTTTTTTAAATACATATTTTTACTTTTTACCTTAACGTTTTTTATTGAATTAAATTAGGAATAGCTACATTAGTTCGAGAGAAAAAAAAATAAAAAGTTAAAAAATGCAAAATTTCCATACAAATTTGTATGGGAAAAGTTTGGATTTAGAAGCACGGGTTATAATGACCTCGGACAATTTTTTTTTTTGTAAATAAATTTTTCGTAGCGCATAAACTTTCGATTTAGGGGGTAGCCGATCGAAAAAAAAAATAATTTGGGAAATAACGGACACCGTGATACATATGTACATACATTGATCAAGAACGTGTTTGCTATTTGAAAATTTTACAAGTGACTTTTCAAAATTGGTTGTTTAATTTTTGTTGTAAAAAAAATCAAAATTTCTAAATTAAAAATGGCGCAAAATTTAAGACTATTTAGTATGATGTTGAAACCGCAGCTGTTCTATATGAGCTAAATCAAAAATAAGAATTTATCCTTCAGGGAATCACATAAGAATGCCCTTTATTAAATTTCAACTAATTTGGTTCACCCATTCAGGCTCAAGCCGGATATATAGACAGACAGAAGGTAAGGCGAAACCCAATACTTTGGATGTTTTCCATTAAACGTATTAATATCTAACTACCTCAAAATTTGTTTGCTATAAAGACATAAAATTAAAAACGTTTGGTGCAAAATTTAATAAAAACTGGGTAGTTTTGAACAAAATATTAGAACTTTTTTTAAAAATTCAAATTTTTTTTTTTAAATTAAAATATATTTTAATCAAGCATTTTAAACCGTTATCCACACAAAACTTAGTCCATATCGGCGCGCGGTGTCATTAGTAACCAATTTGTATCTGTTACGTACGCGATCGTCATAATTATACAAAAACACAACAAAACAAAAAAAGGAAATAATAGACACATGGTCTATCACCCATATTTCTGGGTAAACAAGAACCTAAGTGAGAAAAAAAAAAAAAAAAAAAAGAAATTCAGTCTTAGGCAACCAGCAATTCAAATAATGCATGAGTCCGTTGCATTCATCCTCTCCTACAACCCGCGAATTCAAATGTTTATTGCTATGACATAAAAGATACAAAAGCAATCACAAATCATACGAAAACATATGACGAACACGATACTCATACTTTACATATACACAAACCTACAAAAACACAAAAAAAAATAAAATAAAACTTACTACATAAATAATTCATTGCCCTTTTATTGAATTTACCAGATACATACAGAGTTATCGAATTCATAACCCAGTTGACCTTGACATCTCCTTCCTTATGGTCCTTTTGGATATCGGATTATTAAATCTGGCCATGTATTGACCGATATTCCACTTGCCAAATGGGGAACTGAAAAGGGATAGATGAGATTACACTGGATGCCTGTTTCTGACCTACCCCATTAGCGGGGGCAATAGTAAGACTCCAGTGTAAAGTTGGAGCTTATCCCTCTGTATACTGATTGGCAATTGGGACTGAGTGATCTGAAAAAGGACAATTTAAGTTATAGGTTATAATTTAGAACCTGTATGAATAATCATGAAGATGTAAAATCTCTCCCATATGCACGATCATGTACCTGATGGTGAATTTTGATTTTTTTGTTTGTCCCGTCGTGGGTGAGGTGGCTGGCTTGATGAAGAGGATATTTCGTATATCCAAGTACTTCTCAGTCATATTTGACTTAAATATTTGATAATTTTTTTTGATAATAAAAATAGAATGGGAACTACGCGTCAACAAACGTGTACAAATCAATTTACGGATGACAGATGACTTACTGACACTCGCGAATATGTTGAGAAAGCATTGACAGATAAGGAATTGTGCTGAATAGCAATGGCCACCTAAAAGCTCGCACTGACAGGAAATTGAAAACTTCGAATTTGAGCTTTCATCCGGTCGGTTAGGTTTAAAAATTATAGGTAATTTTTTTTAATAATTTGGGAATTGGTGCAATACGATGAGTGAGAATAAATAGAGTAGTAAACTTTAGGTATCTGTGGATATTAGGCTATAGGTGTCATAAATAATTTATGGTGATACATGTGTATCGTGCAATATTAGTTTTAAACTTGTTGCATCGATACACACACACTATACACAGTGACACACTACCGCAGAAGTATTACGGATGTATATTCTAAGCTTTAACATAGGTAGGTACTCAGGTGTTTGTGTTCTTCCAGTCTGCACAAACATGAGAATGCATATATGAAAGAATTGAAACCCAGGCCATAGAGCAATGACCGTCTTTTACATAATTCAAATGTGCATTCGATTTGAAGAAAGCTAATTGCAATCAACGCAAATAAAGGGTTGCCGTGATCAAACTACCGCAAATAGAAAAACAGATCTTTAATTTTTTTGTGCGGTACCTACATACATATATATATACGTATATTTTTTTTTGTCTTTGAATTTCGAGTGGACAAAGAAAGTTAGATTCTTTTAGAGGAATCGGAATTGGAAATTTTAATTATAAAGAAAATTCCAAAAGAAGAGCTTGAGTCTGGGGAAAACCTTAGCAGGGAAGTGCAAAGTAGTTGCAGACAAAATTACCATAAGAGGTTCTGGAGACTCCGTCCAGGAAAAGCAGAGGTTTAGGTCATTTCGAAGGTCTCCCTACCGCAAAAACGGCATATCTATATAAAAGTATATATAAATATATATATACAGATTTGTCAGGCAACAAAGGGAGGTTGCCTTAAGCCCATCCAGGGCATTCGATCTAGGCCTCTGCTATCTTTTATAAGAGAGTGATTAAACCTCGAATCAGGAGGATCCCGAGAGAAGGGGTTGAGCTCAAGACTTTCCGACTGAGTGGACTTGGGGGCATAATAGCAAGTGTGCGTTGCCGAATTTTGAGAAGGGTGCCCTTAAGGTACCTGCAGCTGCTGTGGAGTAGTGCTGAACATTTTTTTTTGTCCCTTCTGGACAAGTTTTCTCTATTTAATTTCTAATTTTGATTTCTTTTGTCTTTTGTTTTTTTTTTGCTTTTCATAATTTACCTTTAATGAAAATTTTAAATTGTACAAGAAAAAAGGGAAGATTAATGATTAAGATTAAAAAGAAGTTCTAATAGCTAAAGAAAAAGAGAGGAAAAGAGACAAAAGAAGGTGCAAAGTGAACAGTGAAAAGGTGTAGGCTCTGGACTCTGAATTATATGTATATAGTGAATTTTGAAATCTGGAACTCGGATGCGAATTAAAGCAAAAGAATCAACTCTACGTATTACCAACGAGGTGCTGCCGGCAGAACATCGGTGGACTACGAAATCAAGATAAAGTAGTAAGTCTTATTAAACAAAAAAAAAATTATATTGAATTTAGACATTTATACATATATATATGAGTGATTAGAGAAAGGGAGTACCTACACTCTGGTAACCTGGATCTAGGCCATTTCTTTTGCTTCCTTTGTTTTATATTTTGTTTTGTTTTTTTTTTGAGAATTGAAGTCTCTCTCAAAGTAAAACAAACCAAAAAATTTTTTTACAATCCCACATTTTATTTTTTTAATTAATTTTCTTTTATTCCCTTTTTTTTTATTTTTTTTGCAACTGTTGAATAATTTATAAAATTTATATGAATTTTCCTTGAAGTAATTTTTTTTTTAAATTGTACAATATATAAACTAAAGAGAGAAAGTAAAAGAAAGAAGAAAACTTGACTGATGAAATGAATAGGTGTTCTTCTTTGGAGATATTTAAACAGTGAAACATTACGCTCTGATGGAGTGGTAAAGATAAATATTGGGTGTGTGGAGGATCGACTGAGCCGGCGATCTGGAAGAAAGATGGGATAAGAATAGAACAGAATGAAACGGACAAGGACTATATTGACGTCCAATGGACATTTACACAAAACGACGCAATGTGACGATACATACTTATCTATCTACTTACCCACATAAATATACATTAATATACAAACGCACTTACTGACCTACCCACTTATCTGCATACTTACTTACATATTTTCTGAATCACAAAATAAACTACCTATGTACTTATCTAGACATCTCCTGACTCTATACTTACCTAACTGACCCAGCCCTACGAACTTACATGAATATTTATATTTACCTGTAACTAACTACCTTACTGACATACTTATTTACATACTTACTTACTAATACCTTATGGACTTTAATACATACTTATAGGCTTTTGATCATGGACTAGACTGAAACAATGACTTAGGTTGTGACTGGAGGTTCCTGGTCTAGGGGCTATCTCCTGTAGACACTGGCCAAGGAGGTAGCAATGGTTGTATCTTAGATACAAGGGAGGGCAGGCCAAACCTTTGCCATTAACACCAGGCAAGGCCTTTGAGGACTTGGCGAACTGCTGTGTTGGTGGGACAGTGGGGCTGTTGGCGATTTTGGCGAAGTAAAAAGGAAAAGTTTCTCTAATAGTTTTTAGATTAACTAGGTTTAGATTTAAAATTATATCCTCTCGATATAAATTGTTAGATTTTTAAGGTTAGTTTTAGATTAGGTTTAAATTATACAAATATAAATTTTTTCCTTTTTTTGGTTTTGCCCAAATATCGGCCTAAAGCCTCACCCTTCCACCAACGCAGTAGCAAAGGTAACTAGGTCTGTGCGATTTCCTTTTATTTTCCATTCCAGTATCCCTATCCCGTTACCCTATCCACTATTCCTATCCTCATCCTTTAAATAAGGCACGATAAATTTTGTTTGTAGAGTAGGCGGTGTCTTGGAAAAGGGCAAGAAACGCCCCATCCCGTCGAGCTGAGCCGTGCAATAAGCAAGCGTGCCGCAGCCCTTTTCTAGCACCAAAGATGCCCCTGTGGCCTACCCTAAACTCGCAACAATGGCGCCCAACGTGGCGCCCCAATCCACCTCCTGTTGAAATCTTCATACCACAGGTTCTAATTCCAATAGGAGGGGATGAAGACGAGACTAGGGATACTGTGAATGGACTAACGCAAGGACTAGAGAGAGAACGCCACCTATTGACACAATCAGACAAAGAAATAGAAGACAAAGAGGAATATGAGATTACCATGGGGGGTGAGAACCTTAAGAAGGCTATTGATTGTGCCGTTTCACGATCGATTAACGAGACCCATAACAAAACAATGAATCTTCTTGCAGAACAAACAAAAAACATGAAAGTTATGCAAAAGATGGTTCAAATGGTATCAGGTAGTATGACTACCCTGAGCGATAGGTTACGCATAGTAGAGAAATCTGCACTCGCTGTATACGCTAGACAAGACCAGCAGGAAGAAGCCCTTTTGTCTGACCCTGAAATCAGCCGACCAAGGGTTCTTTCTCCGATCAGATCCCGACCGAGATGCGAGACAAGTAGAGGATGTAGTGATCATGGGAAGCGTATAGATATTCATAAGTGGGCAATAAAATTCGACGGTACTGAAAAAAACATGACTGTGGAAAGCTTTATCTTCAGAATAGAAACCTTACAGAAGAAGAACGGAGTCTCTAATGAACAGATCTTTGCAAACTTTCACCACCTAGTTACAGGATCAGCTGAACGCTGGTATTGGCAATACCTCGAAGAGAATCAGGGAGATGAGTTTTTAAATTTTTACGATTTAAAAGCGGAGCTTTTGAGACAGTTTCGAAATAGAAAAGGCGACCATGAGATCCTCCGAGCGATAATGGATAGACGTCAGCAACCCAATGAGTCATTTGACGTTTTCTATGAAGATGTTAGGGGTCTGACGCTTCAAATGAAGAACAGACCAACTGAAAGGGATCTCGTGGCTATGGTTAGGCAAAACATTAGAGATAAAGTAGCCACTCTGATTTTTGGATGCCCGATAAAGGATATCCGAGAACTCAGAGAACAGTGTAGGCGGGCAGAGAAACATTTAGAAGTGAGAGACTGGAAAACAAAAAAACAAATAAGTGAGATCGAAGATTTCGATGCCCATCGACATAGAGCTCCGTCACCGTCAGCAGATTCAGGAGATGAACGGGAAGAGCATATTGCTGCCGTTCAGTACAACCGAACAGACAAACCACAAACGAGTACTAGAACAGACAAACGACAATCTACTTACAAAAATAACGAACGCGACAGGAAATCAGAACCAACGAAAGATATCAAACAAACGTCAGCGACATGCCCCTCGACATTTCATGCTCTGACATGCTTTAGTTGCGGCCAGGGAAATCTCTCATTCAAGTGTGCGACTTGCCAGGGAAACCTGAATGTCGGCAGTGCTTCCGGGTCATCTCTGCCGGCGAAGATGCTTTTCCCGGAAAAACAGAACCCAGAGAAGTAAAAATATTAAAACGCGAAATGAAAACAGAAGACATAAATTACCCAAGACAAGTGCAACATAAAACTCTCCACCAACGTATGAGAGAGTATGAAGAGGCGAGAAAAAGAATCTTCAATGAAGAAATTACTCCAGTAGGAGAGAAGAGTAGTAGAAGATATAGGAAAATACTTAGGTTAAGGGAAAAGTGTGCAATTTTTAGGAGGAGAAAGAATAAAATAGAAGCTACGGTCTTAGTAGTATCTGACGATAATAGGCCCTACGCGAAAGTAGTGATAGATGGAGAAGAGATGATAGGCTTGTTAGACAGTGGAGCGTCAGTTAGTTGTGTGGGAAAAGGTGCAATGGACTTCATCCAGAGACATAATATAAAAGTTACAAAGATGACAGTTGACATAAAGACAGCGGATGGAAAAAACCAAAATATCAATGGGAGATTTAAGACTGATGTCTCATGGGGCAGCAACACCCAAGAAATTGAGCTCTTTGTAGTTCCAAGCCTTCAACAACAGCTCTATCTTGGAGTGGACTTTTGGAGGACCTTTAAAGTCGCTCCAAATGTTATAAGCGCTCTAGATGTTACATCACCGGCGGGAGAGCAAGAGTCAGATCCCATGCGAAGGCTTACTCCAGCACAGACTGAGGAGCTGGAGCGCGTAAAGCTTGCATTTCCTTCTTTTGCTGTACTGGGATTGGGTAAGACCTCGGTCGAAGAACATGTCATTGAGATGGAAGATGAATCAATTCCCATCAAACAAAGACATTACCCGATCTCACCTGTAGTACAGAAGTTGATGTATGCCGAGCTCGACCGTATGCTTGAGCTAGGAGTTATTGAAGAGAGCAATAGCGCATACAGCTCCCCAGTTGTGCTTGTGCGAAAGCCAGGCAAAAACAGGCTATGCTTGGATTCACGGAAGGTGAACGCGGCAACGAAAAAATTTGCGTACCCTCTCCCACACATTGAAGGGATTTTAAGTCGGCTCCACGACACGCACTTTATTTCGAGTATCGATTTGAAGGACGCCTTTTGGCAGATTCCTCTGGAGCTCAAATCAAGAGAGAAGACGGCTTTCACAGTCCCTGGACGGCCGTTGTATCAGTTCACGGTTATGCCGTTTGGATTGTGCAACGCCGCACAGAGAATGTGTAAGCTGATGGACAAAGTCATTCCAGCTCGTTTGAGAGAGAATGTCTTTGTCTATCTCGATGACCTCCTGATTTGCTCTCCGGATTTTGAAACCCACATGAGCGTTCTCAAAGAGGTAGCGAGATGTTTGCGTGAAGCGGGGTTGACAATAAACGTGGAGAAAAGTAAGTTTTGTTATAAGGAGATCAAGTACTTAGGCTATTTCGTCGGTGATGGATGCCTCAGAACGGATCCCGAAAAGGTTTCCGCGGTCAAGGATTTTCCTGTGCCAAAGACCCCTAAGCAACTCCGTCGTTTCCTAGGGATGACGGGTTGGTATAGACGCTTTATCCCAAATTTTGCGTCTATATCAGCCCCAATGACAGACTGTCTGAAGAAAGGGAAGGACTTTGTAATGACGGACGAAGCCTTGTCTGCGTTCGAGAACTTGAAAATGACATTAGTTACGGCACCGATACTAACCAACCCTGACTTTACTAGACATTTCTATATACAATGCGACGCATCATCTTCTGGGGTAGGGAGTGTTTTGTTCCAAATGGATGAAGAGAACAATGAACGACCCATAGCATTCATGTCTCAGAAGCTTAATCCCGCTCAACGAAATTATAGTGTCACTGAACAGGAGTGCTATGCGGCAGTTTTATCTGTTAAGAAGTTTCGGGCCTACATTGAAGGATTGCCTTTTACAATTATAACTGATCACGCGAGCCTTAAGTGGCTGATGACACAGAAGGACTTGAGTGGTCGGTTAGCTAGGTGGAGTTTTAAGCTGCAAAGCTTTGACTTCATTATAGAGCACAGAAAGGGAATTCTCAATGTAGTCCCGGATACTCTCTCAAGAGTTCATATGGAGGAAATCACGACCGAAATGTCAGAAGTTGACTTCAACTCACCATATTTTTCATCAGAAGAATATGTTGAGTTGAAGGAGACAATAATCGAAAACCAAGAAAAACTACCCGACATTTGTATTTCGGACGGCTTCGTATATAAACGAACAGACAGACGGACTGGAGACCCCATTCAAGAAGACAGGGCTTGGAAACTCTGGGTACCGAGGGAGTTGCGTGGGAGCCTTCTGGCAACAGCTCATGATTCATCCACCGCGGGTCATGGAGGAATACATAAAACTCTGGCTAAACTTCGACAAAGATATTTCTGGCCTAATATGACCACTGAAGTAAACGATTACGTTAATAGCTGTGATATATGCAAGTGCAATAAGCCAATGAACTCGATATCAAGGCCTCCCATGGGACAACAAATGATTACTGAACGACCTTTCCAGCGACTCTACATTGACTTTTTAGGCCCGTACCCACGGTCGAAGAACGGGCATACACACATATTTATAGTGCTAGACCATTTTAGTAAATATGTATTCCTCAAACCTTTACGAAGAGCGACAGCAGCTGAGGTAGTAAAATACCTTGAAGAAAATGTATTTCACATGTTTGGCGTTCCAGAATACATCCATTCTGACAACGGAAAACAATTCATTTCTGAATTGTTTTCCAGCTTTCTAAAAAGATACGGGGTAAAACAAATACGCACGGCATTTTATTCACCCCAGGCAAATGCCTCAGAACGAGTTAATCGTTCTGTCCTAACTAAAATACGGTCATATATTGACGGTGACCAACGCCATTGGGATGTGCATGTGAGTAGTACCGCATTTTCTCTACGTAGCGTACTACACGATGCTATTAAATTTGAGCCATACTATGCCGTTTTTGGCTCACAAATGGTCCAAAACGGTGAAACATATAAGCTCCTCAGAAAGCTAGACATGATCAAAGAATCTCATTGCGAAATCACAGACAAACCAGATAAACAAGCTTTACTGAGACGGAAAATCTTCGATAACTTGAATTTAGCGCACCAAAGATCCAAAAAGACATATAACACACGAAGTAAAGATATATCATACAAAGTAGGACAAATTGTATATAGAAGAAACTTTAAACAAAGCAACTTGATAGATAAATATAACGCGAAATTAGGTCCAAAATTTTTGAAGTCGATAGTACTTAAAACGATCGGAAACTCCCTATACGAATTAGGAAATCTACAGGGTGAAAAGGTAGGAGTGTATCATGCTAAAGATATTCACTCATAATGACGCGCTTAAGTTGCTGTCGCTCTATCCCCGATCTGTGATATATATGTCTGTCCGTCATAGAGATATATTTATTTATTTATTTATATAGATGTCTGTCCGTCATAGAGATATATTTATTTATTTATTTATATACATGTCTGTCCGTCATAGAGATATATTTATTTATTTATTTATATATATGTCTGTCCGTCATAGAGATATATTTATTTATTTATATACATGTCTGTCCGTCATAGATACCTATATTTATTTAGTTACTTAGATGCCTATCCGTCATAGCAATAGATATATTTGGCTATCTATGTCAATTTTTATTTTATTTCCGTCACAGATTCCTATGTATTTAATCCTTAGTTTGTTTGTGAGAAGAACAGACTGACTTAGTATAACTAATTAGAGAACGAAGACTGAATACCTTTTTGTACACTTTTGACACAAGACCGAAAAGGTAAAGTCCATTACACCCACACATAATGTGCCTTCCCCTAAAAACATCGCGAATGATAAAGTTGGAGTACCAACAAGGATCTCAAAGTTCTAGCAGTCTGACAAGCGAAAATTTTAACGTCCTTACAAGAAAGTACCAAACAAACGATGAGAAAAGACATACACAAAGTAATTTCCAAAAATTTTGCCCGGACTAGTGACTTTAAAACCTATTCAGGGAGTGGGACGTACCACACGTCACGAACGGCACCTATCTACTGACAGATTATAGCAAAATAAAATCTTGAAAACGAACGATCGACTTAGTTCTTACGAGGTCAGTTTCCGCACGACCACTTGGGAACTGACGTCGAGCTTGTTACGTACGCGATCGTCATAATTATACAAAAACACAACAAAACAAAAAAAGGAAATAATAGACACATGGTCTATCACCCATATTTCTGGGTAAACAAGAACCTAAGTGAGAAAAAAAAAAAAAAAAAAAAGAAATTCAGTCTTAGGCAACCAGCAATTCAAATAATGCATGAGTCCGTTGCATTCATCCTCTCCTACAACCCGCGAATTCAAATGTTTATTGCTATGACATAAAAGATACAAAAGCAATCACAAATCATACGAAAACATATGACGAACACGATACTCATACTTTACATATACACAAACCTACAAAAACACAAAAAAAAATAAAATAAAACTTACTACATAAATAATTCATTGCCCTTTTATTGAATTTACCAGATACATACAGAGTTATCGAATTCATAACCCAGTTGACCTTGACATCTCCTTCCTTATGGTCCTTTTGGATATCGGATTATTAAATCTGGCCATGTATTGACCGATATTCCACTTGCCAAATGGGGAACTGAAAAGGGATAGATGAGATTACACTGGATGCCTGTTTCTGACCTACCCCATTAGCGGGGGCAATAGTAAGACTCCAGTGTAAAGTTGGAGCTTATCCCTCTGTATACTGATTGGCAATTGGGACTGAGTGATCTGAAAAAGGACAATTTAAGTTATAGGTTATAATTTAGAACCTGTATGAATAATCATGAAGATGTAAAATCTCTCCCATATGCACGATCATGTACCTGATGGTGAATTTTGATTTTTTTGTTTGTCCCGTCGTGGGTGAGGTGGCTGGCTTGATGAAGAGGATATTTCGTATATCCAAGTACTTCTCAGTCATATTTGACTTAAATATTTGATAATTTTTTTTGATAATAAAAATAGAATGGGAACTACGCGTCAACAAACGTGTACAAATCAATTTACGGATGACAGATGACTTACTGACACTCGCGAATATGTTGAGAAAGCATTGACAGATAAGGAATTGTGCTGAATAGCAATGGCCACCTAAAAGCTCGCACTGACAGGAAATTGAAAACTTCGAATTTGAGCTTTCATCCGGTCGGTTAGGTTTAAAAATTATAGGTAATTTTTTTTAATAATTTGGGAATTGGTGCAATACGATGAGTGAGAATAAATAGAGTAGTAAACTTTAGGTATCTGTGGATATTAGGCTATAGGTGTCATAAATAATTTATGGTGATACATGTGTATCGTGCAATATTAGTTTTAAACTTGTTGCATCGATACACACACACTATACACAGTGACACACTACCGCAGAAGTATTACGGATGTATATTCTAAGCTTTAACATAGGTAGGTACTCAGGTGTTTGTGTTCTTCCAGTCTGCACAAACATGAGAATGCATATATGAAAGAATTGAAACCCAGGCCATAGAGCAATGACCGTCTTTTACATAATTCAAATGTGCATTCGATTTGAAGAAAGCTAATTGCAATCAACGCAAATAAAGGGTTGCCGTGATCAAACTACCGCAAATAGAAAAACAGATCTTTAATTTTTTTGTGCGGTACCTACATACATATATATATACGTATATTTTTTTTTGTCTTTGAATTTCGAGTGGACAAAGAAAGTTAGATTCTTTTAGAGGAATCGGAATTGGAAATTTTAATTATAAAGAAAATTCCAAAAGAAGAGCTTGAGTCTGGGGAAAACCTTAGCAGGGAAGTGCAAAGTAGTTGCAGACAAAATTACCATAAGAGGTTCTGGAGACTCCGTCCAGGAAAAGCAGAGGTTTAGGTCATTTCGAAGGTCTCCCTACCGCAAAAACGGCATATCTATATAAAAGTATATATAAATATATATATACAGATTTGTCAGGCAACAAAGGGAGGTTGCCTTAAGCCCATCCAGGGCATTCGATCTAGGCCTCTGCTATCTTTTATAAGAGAGTGATTAAACCTCGAATCAGGAGGATCCCGAGAGAAGGGGTTGAGCTCAAGACTTTCCGACTGAGTGGACTTGGGGGCATAATAGCAAGTGTGCGTTGCCGAATTTTGAGAAGGGTGCCCTTAAGGTACCTGCAGCTGCTGTGGAGTAGTGCTGAACATTTTTTTTTGTCCCTTCTGGACAAGTTTTCTCTATTTAATTTCTAATTTTGATTTCTTTTGTCTTTTGTTTTTTTTTTGCTTTTCATAATTTACCTTTAATGAAAATTTTAAATTGTACAAGAAAAAAGGGAAGATTAATGATTAAGATTAAAAAGAAGTTCTAATAGCTAAAGAAAAAGAGAGGAAAAGAGACAAAAGAAGGTGCAAAGTGAACAGTGAAAAGGTGTAGGCTCTGGACTCTGAATTATATGTATATAGTGAATTTTGAAATCTGGAACTCGGATGCGAATTAAAGCAAAAGAATCAACTCTACGTATTACCAACGAGGTGCTGCCGGCAGAACATCGGTGGACTACGAAATCAAGATAAAGTAGTAAGTCTTATTAAACAAAAAAAAAATTATATTGAATTTAGACATTTATACATATATATATGAGTGATTAGAGAAAGGGAGTACCTACACTCTGGTAACCTGGATCTAGGCCATTTCTTTTGCTTCCTTTGTTTTATATTTTGTTTTGTTTTTTTTTTGAGAATTGAAGTCTCTCTCAAAGTAAAACAAACCAAAAAATTTTTTTACAATCCCACATTTTATTTTTTTAATTAATTTTCTTTTATTCCCTTTTTTTTTATTTTTTTTGCAACTGTTGAATAATTTATAAAATTTATATGAATTTTCCTTGAAGTAATTTTTTTTTTAAATTGTACAATATATAAACTAAAGAGAGAAAGTAAAAGAAAGAAGAAAACTTGACTGATGAAATGAATAGGTGTTCTTCTTTGGAGATATTTAAACAGTGAAACATTACGCTCTGATGGAGTGGTAAAGATAAATATTGGGTGTGTGGAGGATCGACTGAGCCGGCGATCTGGAAGAAAGATGGGATAAGAATAGAACAGAATGAAACGGACAAGGACTATATTGACGTCCAATGGACATTTACACAAAACGACGCAATGTGACGATACATACTTATCTATCTACTTACCCACATAAATATACATTAATATACAAACGCACTTACTGACCTACCCACTTATCTGCATACTTACTTACATATTTTCTGAATCACAAAATAAACTACCTATGTACTTATCTAGACATCTCCTGACTCTATACTTACCTAACTGACCCAGCCCTACGAACTTACATGAATATTTATATTTACCTGTAACTAACTACCTTACTGACATACTTATTTACATACTTACTTACTAATACCTTATGGACTTTAATACATACTTATAGGCTTTTGATCATGGACTAGACTGAAACAATGACTTAGGTTGTGACTGGAGGTTCCTGGTCTAGGGGCTATCTCCTGTAGACACTGGCCAAGGAGGTAGCAATGGTTGTATCTTAGATACAAGGGAGGGCAGGCCAAACCTTTGCCATTAACACCAGGCAAGGCCTTTGAGGACTTGGCGAACTGCTGTGTTGGTGGGACAGTGGGGCTGTTGGCGATTTTGGCGAAGTAAAAAGGAAAAGTTTCTCTAATAGTTTTTAGATTAACTAGGTTTAGATTTAAAATTATATCCTCTCGATATAAATTGTTAGATTTTTAAGGTTAGTTTTAGATTAGGTTTAAATTATACAAATATAAATTTTTTCCTTTTTTTGGTTTTGCCCAAATATCGGCCTAAAGCCTCACCCTTCCACCAACGCAGTAGCAAAGGTAACTAGGTCTGTGCGATTTCCTTTTATTTTCCATTCCAGTATCCCTATCCCGTTACCCTATCCACTATTCCTATCCTCATCCTTTAAATAAGGCACGATAAATTTTGTTTGTAGAGTAGGCGGTGTCTTGGAAAAGGGCAAGAAACGCCCCATCCCGTCGAGCTGAGCCGTGCAATAAGCAAGCGTGCCGCAGCCCTTTTCTAGCACCAAAGATGCCCCTGTGGCCTACCCTAAACTCGCAACATATCCAAAATATAGCATATGCCTTTCTATTTTTATTTTTATTTTTAGATATTTTTGTTGTTATATTTATTTTTATTTCTATTTCTATTTTTATTTTTATTTTTATTTTTATTTTTATTTTTATTTTTATTTTTATTTTTATTTTTATTTTTATTTTTATTTTTATTTTTATTTTTATTTTTATTTTCATTTTAATTTTAATTTATGGGCAAGCTTTAGAGAAAAATAAGATTTTGTTTGACTATTAAAAAATTTCTTACGCCGTTTTCAAAACATAAATTAAAAAAATAAAATTATTTGAATCTCTAGAGTTAACGGTAAATTTTGAGCTAAACAAAATTTAATTAGGGAATCTTAAGTTTGAAGCAAATCGCTTTAGTTTTGAGTGGTTAGTACTGATTTAGGTCGAGGTAAGGACAAGGCATGGGTACAAACAGATAGACGAAATTGTGGGACCCAATTTTTTCATGATCTCTATCATCGTAATGTGGGGTTTGATTGAAATCTCGAGTTCGATTTTTTATTACCGAGTGCAGAACTTAATTTTTAGTACCTTTACATATCTACATACCTATCACATTTTATTGTATCTAATCTACCTTCATCAAAACAAAATAATGTTGCAAAGTTTGCGCACCTGTTTTTCTAAATTTGTTGATCCAAGAAAAATGTAGTATGCTGGTGACTAGAAATTAAAAAGGAACAAAGCTCTTAATCAATACTCAGTTTCATTGATGCCTTTAAATACTGAGTTTCTTTCTCTCATCGATACCCTCCCTCCCCTAAATCTCTAGCATTAGTCCGAATTTCGGGTCTTATTTTTTGAAATTATAGATATGATATAAAAATTAAGCTTCCCACCGAAATTGAGAGCTCACGGATTTTTCTTAAGTTTTGCCTTTTTTTCTCTTATTTTATTGGCCTACCAGTTTTAAGTGCGAGGTTATCCGCTTAGGTTTAATGAAAAACAAAATTGAAAACTTCTCATTTCATAACGAAAAACGTCTGTGCGCAAACTTCTTGGTTTACCGAGTTCTTAACAATTTTTACTTTTGTAGCCGCACATTATTTATTTTTCTCAAAAATTAATGCATCGACCCAAGGTCGACCCATATTTTATAAATCAGTGCATTGAATTAAATATCTCCCGCTACTGTTCCCCCATATAAATCATTAAAAACAAATTTATTTTATCTGCATATAATGCACTTTTTGTTTGAATTAAATTTGTGTAAATTTTGACTTAGAGTATTCTATCCCATATATGCATCACCATATACGACACAAACAATGCTACAAAATTCGTTTGAGGATTATTTGTTGTGCGGGGATATTGTTTTCGAATTGAAATGTTGATAAAATCCGGGACAACAAATTGAAAAAGTGTACACTTCAATTCAAATAAAACACAAGTAAAACAAGAGAACAAAAAAACAACAACAACCCACAGTCAATGGTGAAAATGAAAAAAAAAATTGAAAAACAATACCCTGTCCTCATGCTGACTGTGTGTAGAGTATAGTTAGAGGAAATGCCATACAGAAAAAAAAATGTTCCTGAAAATTCAGCCAAGTGTATCCACTCGACGTAAATGGATTTTGTCCGCTATCGAATCGACAAACGTGCGTTTACCCAAAGCAAATACAAGAATACAAAGAGGAAAACCGGAAAATTTTTTATAAAACGCAAAAAAAAAAAAAAATATGAAATATCAGCCGGAATTGCCTCCTTGTTCATTTTTTTGTTTGCTCTATAGGACAAGTATTGGTTTTGTTCAATAAAACAAAAATGAGTAATATGGTAATTCTGAAATAATATTTCTGTTATTTATATTTTAATTTTTTATTTAGTACATAATGAACATCAATGCTCTGTTTTTTTGAGTTCATGCTTGATATGTTGTGAAGCTTTAGACAGCTTAAACTTGGTAGGTAAAGCTTGAGTGATAGATACTATTTTCTAGAACGTTTTCCGCTTAGAATTTATTATAGCGTCCGTCAAATAAAATCGAAGTATTGTTTTCTTCTTGAAAATACATATACAAAATGTTTGCTTTGGTCTTAAAGATGCCAGTTAAAAGCTTTGCTACACCGCCAGAGTTTCAATTTCTTTCCCGATTGGAAAGAGTTCTTCTTTCACTGCTTTATTGTAAATCAGTTCATGAAGATCAAGGGCCTAGTGACTTACAACTCTCAACCATTCCTGTGTGCGTGTTTGCGGGAATGGAGGGACCTACAATTTATTGCCGAATCCGAAGGGCTAATGTAAGCGGCACTTTTCTATGACAATAGATACTCTTGGAGGTTTTGTCAATTCCTCGCAAGAGACAGTAGCCGTTTTATTTTTAAAAATTATTACGTGGCGAGGCTGAGGATCAAACCTCCGGACCTCCGGAAATCAACAACATTGTTAAAATTCTAAACCTTTGTTTTATAATTAAGCAAGAATATACGACTTTTTCGCATATTTGAACCTTCATGCGTCAATATCCTTCCTATGGCTACTATTGCAAAGCTTATATGGTAAGGTCGAAGCGTGTGTTATACTTTTTTTTTGTTTATTTTTTCTTTTCGCTCAAACGCTTTGAGAGTATTTTATGGTTTATTTATTTTTTCCAAATTGGATTCCAATATTTTGGTTGAATTTTATTTCATTTTTTATAAATATCATCTCTCATCTGCTTCTGCCTTTGCCAAGCTAGAGAGCAATCGCTTTAATAACTTATTGCCTTTGGCAGAAAAACTGTTACTTTTTATTCATATCGATCATAAATTGGGGGCTTACATGAGAAAATCTCAAAATTTTATGATGTTAGATAGACCTACACCAAATGTTTGTGTCATTGGAATTCTATTTCAAAGTGCAAAAGAGCTACCCGGAAGCTTGAAGCATAGGCAAATATCATCTCAATATTGAAATAGAAATCGTTTTAGAGAGAAATTAAAAAACCTCATGTGTGGTGTGTCAATTCATAAATTCAGTCAGTTTGGTCAATGATGGTGGCTGGTTGGCAATTTTACTTTGAGTATGGTTTGGAAAGAGATTTGATTTGAATTGGGTTTGTTTGGTGGTAGAATGTTTTAGGTAAAAAAGCAATCTAAAATTGCGTTGGATTATTTTTTCACATCAATTTTAAGTAAAAACAAATTAATCGAATTTCAAAGTAAAAAAAAAAATAAAACATCACTATTCGGACTTGAAGTTGCCGACCGCAAAATAAAAATGTCAGCTTTTTTTCCAAATAATTGTTCAAACCGTGCGAAATAAATTACGTCGAAAAATGAAACAAAATAAATACATGCTACCAAAAATATTTCCTACATTTTGAGATATTGGCGCAAAATTTTAAACAGCCCGGTGTTAAGGTATGAGCATGATACTTAACAATTTTCTAACTTTAAAACTCTTTACTTAAAATATTCTTAGCTTTAAACATTTTCTAACTAGTATCGTACTAAACCTATTTTTCTAGCTGAACACGCCTAAAACAGTGACAATTCAACCCATTTTTGCAATTGTAGCTGCTAAAGTGACACTTGCCTTTGACGTCATACTAAATCGTCAAAAATTTTGCGCCATTAAGTTTTAACTTCTTGAAGATCAACTTTTTTGCACCATCTTTGGCACACCGGCATTTCTAAATACCTACATTTAAGATGCATAATTTTTTTTATTAATTTATTTTTTATAACACGTTTAATTATCTTTAATAATAACCAATTGCTTATTTAAAATTGTTTTATTTGATTTTTTTTTAAAGTTTATTTTGCATTGAAATTCATATTATTTAAACAAAATTTGGATTTCAATTTAAATGTTTTTCAGGAATTTTTCGAATTCTAAGTCCTTTTTTTTTACTAATAGTTTGGGGAACTTTTTGGATCTTGTGAAAATAATACAATAAAAATTATAAGCGTAATTTGTTAAAAAAATATAACTTTTGAACAAAAATTATTTTCAATTTTTTGGAAAAATATGAAACATTTTCTTTGGGTAAGCAAATTTAGGTCAGGGCCGTCGTCGTTTAAGATGACGACGTGACGATCGTCTGATGACATTGATTATGTGATTGAAAATGTGCCCAACATTGGCTGCAATGTAAATTAAATAAAATTTGTAAATTAAATAAAACCAACCAACCTACCAATACTCTCAAGTATTCCTGTGCGTGTCTGCAGGAATGGAAAAGACCTACAGTGTATTGCCGAATCCGAATGGCTTAGGTGAGTGGCACTTTTCCATGACAGGAAATACTCTTCGACGATTTGTCACTCCCTTGCAAGAGACAGTAGCTCGGAAAAACATTTTGGGTGGAAGAGGCTGGGAGTCGAACCCAGACCTCTGGCGTGATAGTCCAGCGCACTAACTTTTACGCCACGGGCTACTACTACTTTTTTTTTTTGAAAATCGTAAATGACGATGCTTACTTCATTCACACCGATTGAAATGCTTATGCCCGTAATATTCACTCCGCCGTTTAAAATCGGTTTAGATTCAGAAGTCGGTTTAAAATTTTTAAACCGACTAATCGGTAATATTCACTCACTTAAACCGACGTTAACCAAAATTTTGAACCGAATAATCGGTTTAACTACGATAAACCGACTCTAACTTAAACGAGGCATTTTCGTGTCGTTTAGGTACGGTTTAAATGATTTTAGCTAATATTCAACTTTTATTGGTTTATTCAGTCAATGCAAAATATTCAATCATGTGATTTTCGGCAATGCTGGCTTTCCGAACACATCATATTTGTGCACGTTATTCATACATAGACCAAAAGCTGGTACACGATTTGCTCACAGTGTTTTATATCGCTCCAAAACTTGTGGGCATGGCATTTGTACTAGTGCAAACTACATGCCATAGACCATTTAGCGATATCGCGGCCCTATAAGACCACCGTAATGCACTTTCAAAATTCAGTGAAGTTTATGTGTATTATACCGCTCCAAAGTTTGTGATCATAATGTTTATATGTGTCGAAATTAAATGCCAACGGTCTGGCAGCGATACCGTGGCCCTAACACCTATATAATGCACTTTCAAAATGCAACCAAAAAAATCAGAATAGTTCGTGGTTACTGTCCTAACTCAATTTCATCAACTTCACAGTAATACCTCATACCTAGCACCACTATAATGCACTTTAAAAATGCAAATACTGTTTTTTTTTTGTTAGAAAAGTGCACAATGGTAGTGTAATGTTCACGGTATCGCTGCCAGACCAATGAAATTCAGTTTGGAAAATATAACATTTGGAGCGGTTAAAAAAAACTTTTGTTGCATTTTATATGTGCATTATGGAGGTTAGATTGATGGAATTTAGTTGCCATCTTGCTTAATATATAATATGGTAGATATTGGAACCGAATTCACGACCAACGCGGACCTGCAACCAGATCAAGAAGAATTCAACTCGCAACTAATCGTTCATGGAATGTTTGGAAGACGCAGTGTGGTCGACGTTATTGTTGACATTTTTTCGCAACGTAAAACACGATAAAGAGGAATGAAAGACATTTCTAATGCGTATTTGTGTTTGACACGAATTAATTAATTTATTTTATTTAAATATAAAATGACAATTCGAAAAATAAATGTCAAGAAAAGCCTTTTTTAGTTTTTTCATACTTGCGATGCTATGTGACGGTCGGTTTAAATCACAAATTTAAACCGACGTAAACCAAATCGAATTTTTTGCTTAAACGGAGTGAATATTACCGATTTAAACGAGATTTTGTCGTTTAAATTCTTTTGGTTTAGTTCGGTTAAATGTAGTCGGTTTAAGTGTATTTAAACCGAGTTTTAATCGGCGTGAATATTACGGCAGTTACAATGTAACATACAACATGAATGGTTTGCACGACGACATTTTTAAGACAATTTAAATAATTTGTGTTCTATTAACTTGTTTAACTGTCAAACTGCGTCGATGGCAAGACGATTCACGATTGAATTGTTGCTATTTTCGGTTGTTCGGTTGTTTTTTTTTTTAAGAATAAAATAGAAATTAAATAAAATGCGCGATTGGATTTCACGAACTTGCTCTTTTAGTAAAAATTTCTTAGAATTTTAAAGATTAAGTGTACATATAATTAAAAATAATAATTAATTAATATATATGTATTTATCTGTATTGATATCGATAAATTAAAAGATAGGTATATGGAAAAAAAGTATGTAGAAAAAAATTTCAAAAACCGTTGAAGCGGTTATCTTAAAAAATAATACTTACACATTTTATTTATATAAAATTTCTTGAAATAAGAATTTAAAAATATAGGTACAAATAAAACTAAAATATCAAAAATAAAATCAGTAACCCGTTTCCAAAAAAAAAAAGGATTTTTCAAAAAAAAAAAAAAAAATTTTTACTATTTTTTTAAATTCAAAAAATGAATATGTATTTGTATGCAGTATTATTTAAAATTTAGAAGGAACTCCAGAGAAAAAATTTTGATCAAAATCGAATAAGCTGTTAACGAGAAAGTTGAAAATAAAGAAACCGGTTCTATGACAGGTACCGTTAATACTGGTTTTTAGTAAAATAAAAAAAGAGTATGTATGTATGAATGTATGTACAATGTACATATATATAAATTTATTCAAATAACAAGAAAAAATGTAGACCATACCAGCATTAGTACATACAAATTTTTTTTTCGAGAAAAATAACCTTTTTCAAAATGTTATTTAGGCAGTTACCGTTATTTTTTGAGCTAAAAAAATCTCGATTTCTCCTCTAGAAAATCGACGGAAATAATCTCGAGTCATTGCGAAGACGAATGACACTTAAGGCCGCTTTTCACAATTCCTTCTATGTCGTACAGCCATCCACCTCCTAGGATCCAACTTTTGTTCGCAAAAATATTTCGTAAGCTTATATTATAAAATTTGTGGTCCAGCTGGCTAGGAAAAATCGATAAATACGACGATGCTTAAATCAATACAAAGTACGAGATTTAAAAGATGTAAAGTTGAATGCCGAAAAAAGTATAAATGACTCTGTCTATGGGAGTTTCATCAGAGTTTTAAATTCATTGACCAGTCTAATGTGATGGTTGATGGACTAAGACACACGTGTATGGCAGCATACGTAACCCAGTAAGAAATTTCTAAAAATTCAGTGGCTGAATAAGCTGCTTCTTCCTCGAGGAAAAGAAGCTGCACCCGCCACTTTTGTGCTCTTTTCGCTGATGAATTTAACATGGGCATGTCATTGGCGGTAGGCACATGCCCCTTTCTCGATGAAAATTCAATAACGAAATCACTGGTTCGTTGGAAGTTGCTTTTTCACCAGCTTGGAATATGATGAAAAATATGATGAATATTAAACAATGAAATCACTGCATAAATGTAACATGCTGATTCATCTGCTTATTTTCATCGATGAATAATGTGATGAAAATTCAATACTGAAATCATTAGGTAACTGGGAGTTGCTTATTCACGGACTTATTATTGCCCGAGGAAAAATGTGAGGAATATTCCGTAGTGAAATCACCAATTACAAACGAATTGGATTTTCATCACCTTTTTCCAAATTAGAATGTACTTCCCATATTAAAATAAAAACTGATTTAATTTATGTGGTACCTACCTAATTATTATCTTTTTTTTTGGCATTATTATTTATATTATATAAATTAAAATAATTACAACAAATTATTAATTATTACAAAATTATTTATTGTGGCTCCTCGAGTAACCTAGGAATAGAAAAAATGTTCAGTTTACAATAATTCATACATATGTATGTAACTATAAAGAGTTACTAACCTTGGCATTATTTTCCACATAAATGTAACACCCGCTTCCATAGAAAAAGAACAACTAACTTGAAATGAAAATATAAAACAAAAAAGATTTCCAAAATGTTCAACAAGTCAACAAATACAGCACGCGCGACAAAAGAAATACAGAATAGAAGAAAAAAAATTCAAACGATCACGTGATCATGGCATGTTGAATTGAAAGGGTACATATTTTTGCACTACAGAAATCATCACATTGTTTGTACCAGGAAAAAGAAAGGGCAATTTTCAGATTATCGTTACTTTTTCTCGAGAAGAATGTTATACAAAGCAGACGACGCGATTAAGATTTAAAACTGAGAGAGATTGAGAACTGTCTACTTTTCATTTGAAAACGTCGACTTTAATTCAGCATCAATTTCATATTTGTGGCCGAAGTAAGCTAAGGAGAGTTTTCAGAACTTTTTTTCTCTCGCAGAGTATCCTTTACAAAGCAGACGAGTGGATTTAGGGAATGAACTGATGAACTTATGCATGACTTTTCGTCAATTGAATCATCGCTTAATTTTTCTTCTTTAGCAACTTTTAATTCCGTATTAAAATCAGTTGGATTTTTTTAAACAAGTAAAAGAGGGGGTTGTTTGGGTGCAAAGCAGATAATGTGATGAAAAAAATTAACTGCTGAAACAATGCATTACTTTTTACTGATGTAATAAGTGCACACTGTTTCGCCTATGAAGTGGTTGTTGAATTCAATGATGAATTCAGCTTAATTTTTCATTGAAGACGAAATTTCCTGCTGGGAAAGTACAAACTACGAAGCATTTAGGTACACAATCTCTTTTCAGTATGTACATATATGCTAGAACTATACAATCAAAAGCAATATATTGTGAATTTTCCAGATTTTAAGCTTTTGAGAAAATCAGTGTTAAATCGTTTAATTTTTATGAGCCGGAATTTCTTTCGTCAATTAGGAAGCTTTAAATCATTCCTACTCATCGTTTAGGTTATTCCAGAGCAAATATGTCCAGCTTTTCCAGATAAATGTCTGAGTATTATTTTAAAATTCACTGACCTGGACAGTTTTTCACTGATTATAGATCTTTCGTTGAAGTGTGTGATGCCTTTTTGAAATTTGAAATCGACGAAAAAAAAAAAAAAAAAAAAACAGCAATTCTAAGCTAAATTCTTTTCATCATCGTCGTATATATTCTCGTTTCTGTTTTATGGGTCATAACACGATTTACGATATCCATCTATCACATAAGGACGGATGCGTTTGCCTGGTCTCTGCATCGAATTACTGTCCATCGTCCATGACCATTTCCCTACACCTCACAACTCAGTCCAACCTAAACAAAAATTTACGATCCACTTCACCCTTGCCATGATGATGGCCAGAAATGTTTGTGTTTTTTTTTTGTTCAGCATCTGGTCGGGTCATCCCTTTTGGGGCATCTGAACAAAATAAAAAAATTATAACAACAGACGTGATGCTCACAACGTCACAACCCTTCGTAATTTACTTTTCGTTTTTACTACATCCACCACACATAAACAAGAAAAAATAAATATCTGTATGGGTTCAGTAAAACAAAGCAAAAAACAAAATTCCGAAAATGGGGAAACTACCCCATCATCGAAAATGGCCACCATGTGTAAAAAGGGATCAAACACGTTTTTATCAACGTCACGTTAGGAAGAGTGCCATTTTGTGTGTTGTCCTTCTGCTGCTGCTGCTGCTGCTGCTGCTGCTGTTGGCATGTTTCAGTTTCGTCAGGCACACTCTTTGCACACTTCATGCACTATTCCACCTGCCACTTGGATATTGTTTTCCATCAGAGAGCCAAATCTACCCCCTAGTTGGCAGTTGGGGCTTGAAATTTACCTAACATTCATTTACTTTCACTCAAACGACACACATACACGCACATGCATCAGCAGCACACAGCACAACCGACACCTTTCTCTTCAGTAGAAACCCTCTAAATTGAAGAACATTAATATTTCTGTTTAGGGGTTGGTTGGATTGGAAGCAGAAAGGTAATTCGGTTTTAGATTCTGATTCTGAGTCATATAGAAAGTCGAGACGCATTCGATCAGAGAATTCTGAACAGCAGGAGTGGGTGGTTTTGGTTTGTCTACACTTTGCATGTGTGTGCGTGATATAATTTTATAAAGTTGCCTCTATTCCTGCCCGAGTATTAGATCGACCCCTAATAACAGCTAAAGCATGTTGAACTAAGAAAACTGCCGCCAAGTCATTGAGGGAAATCTCCACTTTGTTATAGAGAATTATTGTTGTTGGGTCTTTGGCAACGCTTATTTAGATAGAAGGGTGATTAACCTTTTGTTGTGTTATGGGTTCTGAATGGATTTTACCTTAACATAGAGAAAAACCACGGGCGCGCCACTGGCAACCCGGCTAGATTTATTAGGGGTGAAGGCTGTTATTTAATTACAAGGAAGTAGGTATAGGCATAGCAGTTTCCTATGTATGTAGGAATTAAGTATATTGGATATAAAGTTTTAGACGTCTGCTTTTCTGGAATGATTTTTGCGATGGTGATTAAGTCTAGGGGCTATAAAATCTGTATATGGACTGGTATGTTTCATATGTGACATGAATATGATAATATACGTATAATTTGTAAGCTTGGTCATATAAACTTATACTTATGCATTATTAATGCTCTTAAGATTAGGGCTTGGTTTTGAAATTATGATATATTTAAATTTTATGATAATTTAGGTAGTTTGCAAAGTAGGGTTTAAGATTAAAGATAAAATAAATAAGCTTTTGAATTATGAAAGTGATAATTTATAAGATTTAAAATTATAATCCTTCCGGACCTTAAAAATACTTCCGAAAGCTTAAATTAATACTTAACTGGAAAAAAATAATAATAAAAAACATTAACAAATAGAAAATTTGACAAAATGGATTTTCCTGCGTGTGTAAACATTATCTCCATTTAATAATGGGTCACTTTACAATATTTAAAAAAAAAAAATAAAAATATAACGCATAGTTCAAGTTTTAAAAATTTAACTTAAAAAAGACCGAATTCGATAGCAAACATGATGCTAAATAATCATCATCGTGTCTTACTGTTTTATTTTAATTAATTTTTTCTGTTTTGCTTAATCAATTAATATTAAAATTTTTCTTTTTTTTCTAGATATCGGAATTTGCATCTTGCAGTTTGGTAAGTCAATTTTTGTTTGCTTTAAAGTTAAAAATAGAATGGACTGATCTACAAAGTTAAAATATTTACGCTATCTGCGAATAAAATCGCTAATAAATTTATGTATGAAAACAACAAAATCTAGTCTTGATCAAATTTAATTGAAAATTTAATTCACCGCCTTATAACCCAGGTCGAATTTTTGTACAATTTCTTATAAAATATAAAAATAAATAAATCAATGACGTGACAATTAGAGCTGGCAACGAGACGAGACCAGGCGAGACTTTTGTTAGTCTCGTCTCGGAAAATTTCAGTCTCGTCTCGGTCTCGGTCTTGGTCTTAGTCTAGGTCAAGGTCTTGGTCTCATCCTTAGCCCTGGTTTCTTTCGTGTTTTTTGGTGGCAAAAAGATGTAAGATAAGACGCCTGTTTAGATTGAAAAGATAGAGTACGATATCTCGGCACTATATTTTGGTAAGAAGAACGCGGGATGTGGAGTCTTGTGGGAAGCACGAAGAAAATGTATAAGACAGACTCGTGAGTCTGTTTTTTCTTTTGTTGTTGTTTTGTAGAGGTTTTTAATCCATTTAAATCATTGTCATCCTTCAATGGATCTTGACAATTCATAGCTTTACAGGTAGGCAACACACTATTTTTACCTTTGGATAATATTTTTCTTGCAAGTGTCACCCAAAAGGCTTAAAATTTTTGAATTTTTTGAGGTAAAATTTGAATTTTGTAGAGGTTTTTTAATCCATTTAATTCGGAGCCATTCTTCAGTAGATTTTGAAGTTCATGGCTTGACAGGTAGGCGATGAACTATTGACCTTTTCGATTGGCTATCCGGAAGAACTGCCCGATTTGGAATGCCAATAAACAAACAAACATGCCCAATTCGATTCTGAAGTTTTTTTTATCATTCCTTGCGTTCGGGTGATAGTCAGATAGGCTATCCACCTATCACAAATTTGTTCACATAGCTTGAGTTGTTGTTGCGTCAGCTGACATCAGAAGTTTTTTAACAAGGGATTACAACAACACAAACCTATCCGGATAGCTTTGGATAGTTAGGTGAACGCGCCCACTGTATTTATGAAACAACACAGGCAGTCGCCAAAAGTAAAATGTTTTCATTTTTCAATGGCGGAGACCAACATGGAGAAATTAATATTAAACTCGTATCTTCAATATCTTCGATTTTTTTTATTATAGCACATTAAATGTAACCCAAAAGGTCAATTTTTTCCGGAGCAAAAAATAAAATCGGAAAACATGGTTCCAACGGGGAAAACAAAGTCTGAAAAATGACCAATTTCTATTCCAACGAAATACATACGCATTTTTCTCTGGATTTTCGCAGTGCACCTGAGTATAAAACTATGTACATATGTATGTGGTTCGATATTTTAACGCGCATAGAATATTTTATATTTCGCAAAAAAAAAAAACTTGTGAATATTATAAAAATTGAACATGAGTGTTAGCGAAAACCGAAACCAAACCACCGATACCGGCGAGACCACCGAGACCAGCGGGACTCTCGCCGAATTTCGGTACCAAAAATACGGTCTCGTCTCGGTCTCGTCTCGGGTGCTTTTAAAGTAGTCTCGTCTCGGTCTCGGTTTCGGGACTAGTCTCGGCAGCACCTTACATTATGAAGCATGTTGGAGAAAATGAGATCTCAGACAGAGCCCTCAGCAATCTCAATTACGCGAATCAAATTCCTCAGCAAAATTCACTTTTTTCTTTTTTTCTGTCACTGAGAAAAAAATGGATTCGCTTGCTCACTGTTTGACGTAGAAAAATCTCTGAGATCTTATTTTCCTGAACATGTCTTTTTATTAAAAAAAAATGAGAAGCTAAATTAAAATTTGAATATTTTTTAAAATTTTTATCAATTTTTAGTCAAAAAATAAAACAATAATACCAAAACATCTACTATAGTTTTTGAGAAAATACAAATTACGGAAACTACTGCTTTACTACGGGCAACGTAGCCCCATCGAATAGAAACTAAGTCATCAGCATTTTTTTTATTTAAATGAAGATAAATAATAACATATTTATCCTTTATGTAGCCTTATGAACTTATCGCTAATGATTTCAAAATCTTATAGTCCATTGAAATGTTACATTAACCTTGCATTTCATATAGGACAAAATTTTTTTTGATGGATTTTTAGAAGGCATCAGTGTGAGTGTAAAAACTAGTTTTTGGGGTTGAATTTCCCCCCATTTGGCCGCCATTTTGGAAAAGGGGGCATAAAAATGTTTTCATGATATCTTGAGAAAAATACATTGAAAAATCTAAATTTTAACATATTTGTGTAGAGAATTAAATTCTCTACAATTTATGTTAACACACTTTTTATCGCAAAATTGAAAACAAAAAAGTTATAACCAAAAAAAGATGACTGTTCTAAAAAATGTATCTTAAAGAGGATATAAAATGAATAAAAGAAGAAGATAATGATACTTTTCTTGACAATGGTAATCTTTTATTGATTATAACTTTTTTGTTTTCAATTTCACGAAAAAAAGTGTGTTAACATAAATTGTAGAGATTTTAATTCTCTACACAAATATGGTAAAATAATGTTTGTGCTATGTATGGTTTTCAAGATATTGCGAAGACCTTTTTACGCCCCTCTTTTCCACAATGGCGGGCAAATGGGGGGAGTTCAACCCGGAAAAACTCGGTTTTACACTCCCACTGATCCTTACAGATCCATCAAAAC
This sequence comes from Epistrophella euchroma, assembly GCA_947049315.1. Lineage (NCBI taxonomy): Eukaryota > Metazoa > Arthropoda > Insecta > Diptera > Syrphidae > Epistrophella > Epistrophella euchroma. The sequence continues at coordinate 144,658,067 of OX346245.1, forward strand.
AATTTTGTCCTGTACAAAATGCAAGGTTCGGCCAAATTTTTGTAACATTTCAATGGACTATTACCCTTATTAATATTTAAATGAATAAAAGCAACTAAGTAAATAATAGACCTAAAAAAAAATAAACAAACAAAATCTTCTTAAACAAATTTAACACTAATGTAATAATTTAAGTTGAAATTAATACATAATAAATCTGCTTTGATGATAATGTTGAATTGTTTGATGAAATCCGCATTTATAAGTTATGTTTGCACAGTGATGTGCGGTTTGGTATTAACAACCTAAAACATCAAGAAGAATAATTAATCTATACATAATCGCTTTTTGATGCTTGATGTACCCACGAACCTATAAGGGTATAAAGTTAAAATTTTCGAAATCGAAATTTTCATCGCTTAACTTATGGCCTTAAAAGTCCCTACCTATATACCTACATTTTCATTTAGCTATTGAAATATTTAAACAAAGCATTTGAAAGTTGTATGAGTGATGGAAATAAATTGCCGCATGTGGGTTTTAAGATGTCTAACTTTTAAGAGTGACACATGTAATCCAAACATAAACAAAGTCGTAATATCCCAAACGTGGTGGGTTTAATTCAAGTGAGGTTGGCATTTCACTTTAAAAAAAAAACTACACCCTCAAGTGTAGAACGTGTTTTTAGCCTCATTCCATTATATGAACACTTAATATTATTTATTCCAATTGATTTCTGCTTTGAACTAATCGCTTCTACACGTAACAATCATTAATCTCCAATTGTCACCAACACTCAGAGAATTCGATTCGTTTCCAATCGATCTATCATCCGCATTGTCATTTTGTTCCTTCGATTGAACTGCAATTAGAGCTTCAAAACGGAAGTAGCGGCTCACCCTCTTCAATATCTATAGGTACATACCTACAAATGACAACTATGCCAAGTCTTGATCTACATCTTGGAGAAGAAGATGAAAGAAACGTCATTTCCTTGTGCTTATATTTTCTGCTATCTATATCTCCCCAACAACCCGACCTGGTTTGACAGTTTAATTTTGCAAAAAGAAAAGAACGGCAAATTCAATTGGATAAATGTCACTTCCCCTAGCAAATTACGTTTAGCGCATGCTAATCCCATTATATCCAGAGTCGGCAAACAAAATTTATGTGTCTATATATTTATATCAACTTCCTTCAAAAAAACACATCCACTTGTAACTGTCTCTTGAGACATAATTGAATTAAAAGGACTTTCGTATGCAAGCTAACTTTGACTTTCTTATTCCATAGTTGAAAAGCAAAAAAGGGATAAGAACAAAAAAAAAAAAAAAATAATTTAAAATTTGAATAAAAACCACAAATAGATCTTTTTGAACTCTAAATGCCGGATGAGGTTTAAGTAGTTTCTATCTTGATGAGGACAAAACAAAAAAATATCAAGCTCTATTGTCTCAAATTGAAGTGGTACCTCAGTTGGGTTTAATTAAAACACCATCATAAATATACAAAACCACATCACATCCCAATCGAGCACAGCCATCACACACTTGTTCCTCATCTAGTGCTAGAGAGTTAGATATTGTATCTTCTTACGGTGTCTACACGGATACTTCATGGCTGGAGAAGATGATGCTGTTGATGATGATGATGTTGTCGCTTTATGATTAATGACCGCGTTTTCTTCTTTTCTCTCTCAACTTTCATCATCAACGAAGTGAAGAATGCGCCGTGGTTTGGACCCTATATGTACGAGTATAAAAGTTAACCAAGATTTGTGTTGTAGTTGAAGATGCATCTATCGCCATATAAAGGTGGATGCTCGGCCTATTTATATAGGTGTGAGTTAGAGCTGGACATTAGACCAGCAATATTATACAAAGAGTCGGTCGGTGACCTCAAGATTCATTCGATGCGTTCCTAAGTGTCGATAAAAAAGCAATCTGGTTATACAATATTCAAGCGATGAGATTTTTTTCTTTTTTCTTAGCTTATTTGAATGGAAAAAAAACTGGAAAATTAGTCTTAGCGAGATATACCTAAGTATATACGAAAAGCAATTAACTAAGAGGTTGAGGTGCGCGTGCGTGCGGAGATTCTTCTTTTTCAAGCTTTTTAAGTGAAACCAATTAGGATTTTTCTTTTTTATATTTTCTGTTTCGTAGAATACAAAAACAGTAATAACTGGAGAGATACAAAAATTCTTGATTATTTTGATAGAGAGGTATATAGTAAAGAAAATATTTGTGGTTGTGTATAACCGCACTTTGGGAGAAAATTCTGGGTGTCCGATATATGCTCACCCCGCGAAAGGCCAGAATCAGTAAACTGTTATAAACAAAACTGGCATACATAATATAGGCATATCTATCTACACCTTACTTTCAAGATATTTGTGTTTTAATATGAAAAAAGAAAATTTCTTCGTTAAGATTGACGCGAGAGAATTTGCAACGACTCTTTTTCTTAAAAATTAAGTTCAAATATTTCCATTATCTCATCTGGCTCTCCGAGGAATTCTAAGTTAGTTGGTATAGTCTTCGCCTTTCCTTATTATATTGACCTCACAAAATAATTACAAAAAAAGCTAACCTCACGTGAATGAGTAATTGAGTAGGTTCATAGCTTAAAATAAACGAAAAACTTGTATTTTTGAATGGTAAACGGGCACCTGGACCTGACTTGGATTTGATTTCTGATTTAAAAGGAATTGTATATTTTTAAGCTCTTGGTCTTTTACTCAAAATATTTTAATTTGAACAAGCGTATTTTTAGAACTTTAGGAACTCCTCATTTCATTTCGTATTACCTTTAGAAATTCAAACTGGTAGAACTAGAGTCTAACTGGCTGAACAGAACAGTGGCCTATTTCACCAACTTACAAATTGTAATTTACAAGTGATTTCTTACAATATTTGTTAAAAAATCGATTTATTCTGTTTCACAAAATATTTGTATAGCAAAATTGTAGTTGTAATTTACAAAGGGAAATTTGTGGGAATTTTATTATTTTCGTTTCACCAAGAGTAATTTTTGTTTGTAGTTTACAAGTACAAATTTGTAAAAAAATCAGGTTTTTTTGTAAGTTTCTGTTTCACCAAATATTAGAATTCTACAAATTTGTTCAGTTGTAGAAAAATTCTTACAGAAGAAAGTTCGTGTGTAATTTTATTTACAATTTGTACTTTTTCAATAGGAATCTCATATTGTACCGAAAAATGTCTTTACGGCGAAGGCATAGTAGTACCCATAGTGATACAAGTGAATATTTTGTGACAAATAGGCGAAGAAAAATTTATCGGTTGCGTATAAACTACGAAATTTCAGATGCTTTTGCCTTCAAAGAAAAGTTTCGGATAAACCGTATAAGGGCAGAAGAAATAATAAGAATAATTGGACCGCAGATTGCTAATGAGTCTGAAAAAAACTTTTCGTTGACACCAAGGCAGCAATTTTTTTTCTATTGTCAATTTTAGTCTGCAATGATTTTTATTAAAGACATTATTATGTATTTTATATAAGACTACTTTAGGCTTACCACTGTAATCCGTTTCAAATTTTGCCAAAAAAAATCTCTAAGGTATTTCCCGTCTTTTTCAATAAGAAGGCCATGAGATTTAACTGTTTCATAAATATTTTGCCACTCGATGATTTTAACATTGTGTGTTATAATATTTGAAAATTTTCCAAATAATATGTCTTTTTTTTCGCGAATCAAACCGGCAACAAAAATTTTGTTTTGTTTATTCATAGCGCTTAACGTTAACGTTCGATTCCGACTCGGCAGACTTTTACAAATTTGTGAGAAAGAATTGTTTTTTACAAGTTTAGCAAACATGCGGTGAAACTGTTTTTTTTTTATTTGTAAATCACAACTACAATTTCCTCTATTTTTTTTGCTCTTTGTTACAAATTTGTTCGAATTATGTTTGTTGTTTGTGAAACAGAAAATCTGTTTACAATTTTGTAATTGTAGATTACAAGTACAAATTTGTAATTGTAATTGTAATTTGGTGAAATAGGCCACAGGTCACGGAGACGGAACTGGAGCCGGAGCTGAAATAGCTGTCCAAATATTGAATACACGCAAATTCAATGTTGCGAACACAATGGAACGTAGCCGCATACGGAGCTGCAGACGCAGACGGAAGAGTTCACCAACTTTTAACTTTTCACGTTTTCTTTGGTTTCAATCCAAGGTTATGAAATAGCGCAAGAATTCGTTCGCATTTTGATTGAACATAGCCAAACACTCCTTTGAAGTTGTCAATTGATGTGTGCCAATGCGGCACACACTTTAATATTCAAATATTCATGCAAAATTGAAATCACTGATTCATGTAATAAGCCTAAAACTTCTTTGCGCGCCTTCACTCGCAAATCTTCTAATACCAAACTATGGATTTCATCCACCATTTCTGGTATACGGACCTAAATTTGTTGACCTAAACGTTCGATGTCACTTCTGCTCCTACGACCGTCACGAAGTTGAGGAAACCACAGGAATAGTCCCGCTCGATGGTAAAGAGTCCTCATAATATTTGCCAAGCTTCTGTTTGGTTTGTATGAAGTTTCTTTTTCGTAGAAAACAACTTTTAATGAGCGCATGAAATCCTTTTTTCGTAATATATGGCTCTCACAAAAAATCTATCTGTCATTTGTTTGCTTTTTCAAAGGCTTTTTGAGCCGCCCTATATTATAAAAATAATAAATACATAAATGAACTATAAGAGTTATAAAATTTTACAAAGAACAAAAAAATTGGAATAAATAAAGGCTTTAAATACAAAATACAAAAGTAAATTTAATGGAAGAGCCTCTGAATTCTATAATTGAAGGCTGCGACCATCAAGAATTCTAAACGCTTAATATGTTATGTAAGTTAATAGTCTAAATTAAAAGAAAATATGTGATTTATTCAATAAGCGAGACGCTACATAAGAAGAGATGAAATTCATTTGATTAAAATAGTGGTGCACTCGGGCGTATACGCACTTTTTTTTTTTCTTATTTTATTGAATCTTTGACAAAATTTACTACAATTTTTATTTGTATTCTTTGATTGGGTTTATGTCGATTGAAAAAGCTATTTTGAAGAATTTTTTTTCTTAAAATATCCAATTTAGAAAGTTCTCTGTCAGCGGTGAAAACCTCAATCTGAGAATCTTCAATCTCAAGTGAAAATGATTTTTTATTATTTTCTTTGATTAATAATTTATGTCAGTGATGTGAGGAAATTCTGGGGAGGGGAAGCGGAGGCGTGGATCCCATGAGCGGTAGAAAACCTAAATACGCTACTGCTTATTGGTGTTTTTAGGTTTTTGGTCTAAAATAAAAAAAAAAAAAATTTATGGCACAACAGCTCATGAAGAACTAGGGCCTAGTGACTTAAAATTCTCAACCATTCCTGTGTGCGTGTCTGCAGGAATGGAGGGGACCTACAGTTTATTGCCGAATCCGAACGGCTAACGTGCGGCACTTTTCTGTGACAGGAGATACTCTTGGAGGATTTGTCAATTCCTCGCAAGAGGCAGTAGCCGTTTTTTCTTTTTAAATAAATATGTGGCGAGGCTGGGAATCGAAGCTTAGACCTCCGGCATGACAGTCCATCACACTAACCATCACGCCACTGCTACAACGGGTTTTTGGTCATCAAACATTATAAGATGACCGAAAACTACATAAAATTGAAAGTAAATATTAAACAAATAAATGTTGTTACACAATAAAGAAGATCTTATGCTGCATCAATGGATGTAGTTATAGATCAACCCGGTTAAATCAAAAATATCTTAACACTAAAATCCAAATCCGCAAAGAAAAGTATTTCCATTGAACCCACAAAATAAAGGTACTTTTCATCATTTTCATAACATCTTGATCTATTCTCTTTTTGGAAAACTCTTGAACCTTTGCATAAATCACTCACTATAGACCCCAAATTTCTAACGCTACCTCTAAACTCATTCTTCCTTCTTAAAAAAAAAATCTTCAATTCTTCCACACTCTCCACCAAACACTTAAAAAAAAGAAACTAGGTACTCATCTATGCCATTTTTTAAACAACTCCTTCACTTGTTTCCACAAAGTGGATATGCACTTGTAAGCTGTTATAATTCCTTTTACTTTAGCGAGGTCAACCCGAAGCCAAAGAAGATGTTCTTCCGCGTAAGTGCTCGACTACCTACTTCTTGGATATATAACCATTGTGTGTTTCTTCTAAGAATTGAAGATACCTATAGCTGTCTGTTTTTTTTTTTATATTAAGAGCACACTTTTGAGATTTTTCTTTCTTAAAGATCAAAACCGGAAGTGTGTGTGACACTAAGTCAAACAAAAATGCCGAATCAAGAACCTCTGATGCCAATAGAAAAATTGGTGTACGTACAACAATGTAAAGCATTAGAATCTGGCAGGGTGCCACAGCTACAGAGCACGATATGGTGATGACAAAAAGGTCTTTTGTCAAAATGGCAATTGTTTTGCGTGGAAAATGTTTAAATAGAAAAAATATATACACAACCATTTTCATGAAGACAAAAAAAAAAAAAAAAAAATAGAGGAGGGTAAAAGACAAAAGGGATTTTCTACTTCTGGTTCTGGTTCTAAAGTCCCCCTTTATTATTATTTTTTTTTTAATGAAAATTGTATGCACAATTCCCCAACAATATTCTCAGCTAGATCTCAGCATGGGGTGTAGAATTGCAAAATTTATCTGGGAAAGTGAACACGGGCGTCAGAAAGGTATATAAAAGTGTACATATCTATTTAGAACGTATAAAGTGAGGTTAGGGAACTTTTAATGAAAGAGACAATTTAACAAAAGCGAAATTCGAGAAGTTGATTAATTTTTCAAAGCGACGAATGAACAAAAGAGTTTTTTTTTTTGCATGTCAATTGTTTTCGATTTAAGTCATTTGATACAATTATTTGTAATATTTTGACCCTTCAACATTTTTTTCTGTTAATTGTTTTTTGGTGTAAGCAAAATAGTCGAAACGAACAAAGCAGTCGTACGAAGAAATAGATGAAAAATATATTGGACTAGTTATGTTTGATTTATGTGTTTGAACATTATATATTTTTCCATAAAATTAAGTTAGATAATTATGAGTTTATACTGTGCTACTGTTTTTTTTTTAAGAAGAGCAAAGCCAACATTAGAAGATTGTTATGTAATTCCGAGCTTTCCACCCTGAATAGTCTAAATGTGAATATTTAATGCAAATATAACACTGCCGGCAGAATTGGAAGCCTGTCTTATAAAAAATTGCAATCTTGCAACAATTATTATTATTAAACAAAATTTAACGACCGCGATATTATAAAGTCTAAAACCATATCTTTAGGTTTAACTTATTTATGCCTACATGTTTGATCATATTTTAAGCAATAAGAAATGTATGTTTCCGAGGCTATAAAAATTTAAACAATTTAAAAATACATGTAACAAATGTCATAACCAAACAGTAAGGCAAAAACTACTATACAATGTCCCAAAATAATTTCTTAAAAACATAAAAAATACCGCCTTGTCTTCGGTTGCAAGGCTTGTCGTCTCCCTTGTCGTAAAAACGAATTTGCATGCAGCACAATTTTCTAACAATTTCGCGCAGCTTAAAATTATATTACGGTAATGATTCCATATGGGACGGATCTTCTTTCGAATTCGTATCATACCTACGTATAAGGTGGCAAGAGTTCTAAAAGATCCCGATATAAACAAATTCTGGGTAAAATTGATTGATTTTATAGATTTCTTGACATTTCTCCACCCCGCATCTTCCTTAGTGTTACACCAAGTGAAAATATAAATATAACATTTTTTGTAGGAAATTTAATTTACTTTAATTCCTTGGTGCAGACTTTTTCACTTTAGCCCTTGGTTTTCGAAATATTCGCGAAAAACTAAAAAAGGGGGCCTTTAACCCCCCCTCCTTGCTTAAGCTCGCGGCCCTGGGCTGGAGACCACTGGAGGGTCACCCATACCACTTAAAAAAATAACCCAGACTACACGATTTATTTCATTTATTTTATGATTTTAGCCTAGGTCTTCGTTAACTAGAAATTGGCGTACGAAAGTTTTTCAGTGCTCATTAGAATAATAAACTGGTCAACTTTGTCATAAGATAAGCACTGCTAAAAGAAAATTTTCACTGTCTGAAATAATTTTTGAAAACAAATTTCGTTCTCAAAAAACCAAGTGTAAACCAAGCCTCAGTGAAATAAAAACTTCTCGCCTAAAACAACATTTCCGAAAATTTCACTCAAAAAATATCCAAAAAGATTTCCGGACTAATTTATTCCGGGGTAATATCTCGAGAACGAATAAAAACATCGACTTCAAATAAATTTTATGGGTCATAAAGTGCAGAAAAGATTTAAAAAAAAAAAAAAAATTCAAATAGGCGGGTGGAAAAATGCAAATTCTTGATAAGTTTATATTCAAAGCCCTGGAAAGTTTTTAGTAGGGAACATCTAGACTAGGAAGGCTTGTCAAAATATCGGTAACAAATTTGCTATTCCATCAGAAAAACCCACTTTATTTAAAAAAAAAAAAAAAAAAACAGAAACTTTATAACCAAATAAGATCATTACCCTTAAGAGTACAAGAGTAAAAGTCCGACCTGGATGACCTTAAGGAATTGCTGTCCAAAGGATCTTCAGCTATATCATCGATAAAAACTGTCTTATCTGCGTATGACCGGAAGTTGCTGTCGATCGAATCGGATGTTGAGGCTTTAAAAAATCATAACTCTGTTTCGTCGGCTTCTTGTGAAGATGTAATTCAAAAAATTCGTTATCTCAGCGAACCTACAAGCCAACATTTCTCTCTTCGACGAATTCCGTACCATCAACTCAGATCAACAAATCGATCCTTCTCCTCACGTTCCCAATACGAATCTCGCCAGTATTAATGCACCTGCTCCTGCTTCAGAATCCATCACTGTCTCATCACATAGTAACGTTCCTGATTCAACCCTCTCACCACCTGCTACTACTCCCCCATTTAAAAAACCAATAATCCATCAATTTGGGACCTCCTGGACCTCCATCTGAATGGGCCCTTCGATTAAACAAGCTTGATGCAAGTAATAAATCAGCTTATTTCCTAAGATTATAATTAATAAAGAATTAATTGAAATAAACATGCGGTGATTCGCATATACGGTGTGAATCGAATCCAAACGGTACTTATTCATGACAAGAGTTACTCTTGGAGGATTTGTCACTTCCTTGCAAGAGGCAGTCAGCGTTGCAGCCAGAAATAAAATTTACGTGCCATATTTTCTGGAAAAACGTGTCAATTGGAAATCATTTGCTTTAGTTATTCGTGCATTGTGCAAAATTATGTGCTTCTGTCCACTTTTTACGGAATTTGGACCAATAATTTTCATTAAATTTTGTTTAAATTTGCTTCATTTTGAGTAAAATAATGGAAATAAAAAAAACGTGCGAAATTAAAAATTATTATGCCACCGTGCCACGAGGAAATTATCGTATCAAAAAAGCACGATCGTGCCACTTCGGCAACGCTGGGCAATAGCCGTTTTTTTTTATTTCTAGGTGGTTGAGGCTGGGAACTCAGACCTTCGGCATGATCGTCCTACCATCATGCTACGGCTACTACAAAATAAATCGGCTTGAAAAAGAAAAACAAAATCATTAAAAAAAAACGGCAACATTTACAATGTCATGCTATACTTTTTTTAAAGCTAGCAATCTTTAGGCAAGAGCCAATAGTTGGCATTCTGAAGCATGTTTTTTTCCCGTTTAGCTATATGCCTTTACAGAATGATTGAAATTATATTGGCAGTTACTACTAAGTAGCACAAATTATATCACAAATGGTTAATGGTGGATTAGGTAAAATTTAGTAAAAAAAAAAAACAGTAGGTAGGTACTTCTCATTTAAGTAAATTTGATCTTTTGATCTCGAGTATACCCCAAAGCAACCATGGTTATAGCTACGCATATAAATAGCTTTAAACCACAACAGACATGGGTACCTACATTAAATTCAATTAAATGCCGTTATATCCTAAAAAAAAGTTGACTCCTTTCGAATTCATATAATGTAACCTGTTCTGAACATAGGAATCAGGCAGGAAAACGAAGAGGGAGCTGCGGCAATTAAGTTCAACAACATTGTACCATTTCAATGTCTATTCTATAATATTTTGCCCATACATGTCCTGCCTATTATGTCCACCCATATGAACAGATGATGTTAATGTTTTTAATCAGTAAAATGAGATCCAACTTGATGTAGTGTACAAATCTGCCCAAATGTCACTTTTTGTGTTTTTTTTTTAAATGTTACCTCCTGGAATATAAATTGCAACAATTTATCGATTTTACTTAAAGCATATAATATGAAATTTGCAAATTACACTTGTATCTCATGTTTTCTGATAATTGCTACTAATTAATTATGAACAGCACACACTAACTCTCACAGTTCAAAAACGCAAAACATCATACCTACATACAATATATCTTCTTTTTTTTTAATATCCATTACCATAAGTTATTAATCAATCTCCGCACCACTGCTTGCAACCTGTCTCTATAAATTTCCCACTTGATAGTTATTTTTTTCTCTGTTTCTCTGAAAGATAGAAAGAGAGAGAACGAGAGCGAGAGACCGTAGACCAAACCTCATATCCTCAATTCAAATGACCACTTGGTTAGATCCTGTTTTATATATTGCACAATCAATAAATAGAATCAAACGCAAGAAAAAAAAAAAGAAAAACAAAACCACTAGAAGTAGTTGCTTTAGAAAACGCAAATCGATTTTTTTCTCTCCAGCCTATTGGCTAAATTCGTTTCCTTCGTTATAGCCTGCCATTTAACGGGAGTAAAGCATAAAATCAAGCAAAGCAACCTGCCAAAAGGAGCAAAGTGTGGTTATACGGTTACCCTAACTCTTACCCCTCTCCTCCCCTCATACAAACAACTGTCAGAGAACTAATAGCCATCTACTAGGTATCTATCAGATTCAGATATACGTACATAAAACTGAGCCATTCAACCAACAAGTTTATAGATAGTATAGGAAAACAAAATCCAAATAAAAAGGAAAAGAAATCCCAGTTGCAACATTTTCCATACGAAACAAGTTTTCTGCGCGCCTTTGCAATGGTATCTCTCTACTTGACTTGAAGTCTATCTGTTTTTGTATGCATACGAACAGATGCAACCGTAGAAATGAAAATAAAGGTGAAAAGACCTTGCCTAACCAAACCTAACAAAAACCGAACCACTCCTCATCAATGGGGTGCGCCCTGTCTATAACCAACCGATTACCAACCGGCCTGGTCCGATCCGGTATTTCGTCCCATAAGAAATCATAGACTTGCAATAAATTGCTCGTGCGGTATAGAGCGGGGCTTGCTGAAAAAAGACTTTAAGGTTTAAAGCCTTTAGCTGTCACGTTTGGTGCTACATTTGATGTGGTCATTCTGAAATTCCACGATTTTAATGGAACACACGAAAGAGTTGTTTAGTTCTTGAGTTTATTCGTGTGCAATTGAAAAACCGTAAGAACTCGAAAATGAACTGAAAATTACACAAAACTTGATTACGTGTCAGCAACACTCACAAACCTAACCACAGTCAACATCATCACCATCAAGCAATTTAATTCTGTTTTGATTTATATCTTGGCAAGACCGTAGTCAAAATAATATTTTGAGGAGGGATATGATGGCTGAATAAATACATTTCGTGATTTACAAGGTACAAATCTCTCTTGATTCTTAAATATAAGACATGATTTGTCTTATGTTCAAAAGAAAATTGAAAATACGATCAAAAAAAAGTGAAATCCCCTTGAAATTACATACTTAATTGCATTTTTGTTTGCACGCGAATAACTCGGCTGAAAATCATACACTTTGAAGAAAAAGTCGAAAAATCATAAAAAAAACCCATTCTAAATTGAGTTTTCAATTAAAAAAAAAAACATTTTTTCAATAGAGAGGCTTGACTTTCGAAAGGGACAATCCTAAGTGGAACGAAGTTTGTGGAGTCAAATAGCAGAGTTCAAAAAAAAAATCCACTTTTCTAACGACGATAAATATAAATAAAACAAAATAAAAGAAAAGTAGGCGTGGCTGTAGGTTAAATTTAAAGAAATTTTAAATGTCATGTTTAAAATTCAAGAAAGTTTAATTTCAAAAATTCCTTCTAACTTAGGGTTGTTAAAAAAAAGAAAACCCAGATATAAGAAAAGTGGGCGTGCGGCAGTACATAGGCAGATTAACAAAAATATTACAAATGTCAAATTTTAAGTTCAAAGAGCTTAAGTTTAAATTTCCAGCTTTCTAGGAATGTGAAATAAGTACAAAATTCAAAAATAAGAAAAGTATGCGAGGAAGTGGGCGTTTTTGTAGGCGGGAAAAATCTAAAAGTACTTCTTTAGTTTTAAGAGAGCTTTGTTGCACAATTTTTGCTTAAGGACGTTAAATAAGGAAAAAGTTAAAAGATGTACAAGAAAAGTGGGCGTGGCAATGGGCGTCTTTTACTAATATCGTAAACTATATTTTCTGTGGTTTATAGAAATTAAAACTGTTAAAAATTTCCGTGAAGTCGGTTATACAGGGTGATCGGTATAAGATGCACCAAACTGTTGGAGCGAGTAGGTTGGGTTAAGACATATAAAAAATCGTATGGGAGGGATGGGGGGCTCTATTTCCCCCCGTTAAGGCTGGAGGGGCAATTTTCTAAAAAATTGACTTAAAACAGAAAAAAAAATTATTTAAAAACAACGGTACAATTTAAAATGCCATATGCTATACCTTTTTGGAAAGCCAGAAATCCCTTCTTTGATTTTTACTTTAAATTAAGTTGTGTTAGTGAAGAATTTTTGAAAAATTAATTTCCAAACTCGAAATTTTGCAAAAAAAAAATGAAAAAAAAAGTTTCAAACTAATTTTTTTCAAAATTGTATTTAAATAATTATTATTTTTGTTTTCAAAATTAAATGCGCCTATTAATTTTCAATACAAAACTGAAAACCGTATGCTAAAATATTTTTTAGTTTTTGAGAAAATTGAAAATGACGAAATCTACTTTACTACTTGTATAAATTGGATCTTCTGAACAACAAAATAACGGATGGAAGTCGAATTTAAGGAAAAATTGCTTTTATTATTTTCAATTTTCTCAAAAACTAGGCTACATTTTGACATCTGGTTTTCAGTGTTTGACTAAAAATTGATGAGAGTATTGAATATTAAAAATAAAAATACTAAATAACGCAAAATTTTGAACAAAATCAGTTTCAACACAATTTTTTAATTTATTTTTCAAAAATTTAAGTTTGAAAATTAATTTTTAAAAAAATGTTCACTAAAAGCACTTAATTTATAAACAAAATGGAAGCAGATATTTGTGGCTTAACAAAAAAGTATAACACGTTGTTTTAACCATTAGCGTTGTTTTTTAATAATTTTTTTTCTGTTTTAAGTCAATTATTTTAGAAAATTGCTCCTCCTGTTAAATTAAATTTTCTCAAAAATTAAAAGACATTCTAGCATCTGGTTTCCTGTTTTTGACTAAAAACTAATAGGAGCATTGAATTTTAGAAACAAAAATTGTACTTAATTACATAAAATTTTGAAAAAAATTAGTTTGAAACTTTTTTTTTAATTTTTTTTTTTTTTCAAAATTTCGAGTTTGGAAATTAATTTTTCAAAAACTATTCACTTACACAACTTAATTCAAAATTAAAATCAAAGAAAAGATTTCTGGCTTTCCGAAAAGGTATAGCATGGCATTTTAAATTGTACCGTTGTTTTTAAATATTTTTTTTTCTGTTTCAAGTCAGTTTTTTAGAAAGTTGCCTCTCCTGCCTAAACGGGGGAAAATAGACCCCCTCCCATACGATTTTTTTCTTGCCTTAACCCAACCTACTCGCTACAGCAGTTTGGTGCATCTTATACCGATCACCCTGTATAGTTTTTTTTTAAATCTATATCTATAGATGATTTTTAAAAAGATTTGCAAAAAATTAAGAATAATATTAGTAACAATTTTATTGTTAAAACACATAACGCATCAACCATAAAAATAGCATCGATAACGTGCCTTTCGAAAGCAGACAAAGTTGTCCACAAAATTCGATGCTCCCTCGATTTCTCAACTTGTCGTAATATAATAGACAACAATATTTAAAATTTATCAGAAGAAATTACACTCGAGTTATGACAGGACTCCGGAGAAAAACTTTCAAAATAAAACAGAAAAGAAAATCGTGTAAAAGTCATCGCTGTTTACCGCCCTAAATCTAAATGTTAATACAAAAAAGTTCTTAAATAGTTTTATATCAACCTTATTGATTTTTCATAAAAAAATAAATAAAACAATAAAGATAAACTGCATTTCAGTCTAAGCTAAAAATATCATATGTAAATGAGAAATAGTTTTAATGCTAAATTTTTGTCCAAACATACAATACCAATATTTAAATTCACACCCTATAATCTGCAATTCTATATGCATATAGTAATTAGTAAAACAAACAAACTTAGGTTAATCGCAATCTCAAAAGCTCGTGTATCATCTAAGCTTTGGACTTTTTAATCAATTCATCTTAGCTCATAGAAATTGTATAAATTAAATGTTTGAAAATAAAATTCTTGATTAGTAAGAAGCCAACTACCGTCAACCGCAAATCGCATCAAAATAACTCTTTAAAATTCAAGCAAAAACCATGAAATTCTTATTCGGACTTATTCTGGCCATTTTGAGCTGTTTTTCTTTAATATCTGCTGAAAAACCCCGTAAGCTATAATTTTCGTATGTATATGTAGGTACAAATTGTTTTTAATTTTGTTTTTTTTTTTTTAATGTTTATGTAGCTAACTGTCAGCTTGATCCAGCTGTTGAGGGAAATGGTTTAATTTCTTGTTATGCCAGTATCCCATCATGGTCATACAATTCAGCAGCAGATGAATGTATCTCCTTCATTTATGGGGGCTGTGGAGGTAATGCTAATCGTTTTCCATCCAAAGAGGAATGTGAAAAGAATTGCAAAAATTAATTGATACATTTTCGGAAGCCTATATTAATTATTCACAACACACCTTGTCTATAAATATGTATATCAATAATCAAATATTACAAAATAAAAAAAAAATAAATAAATTTCCTTAAAAAATATGTATGTATGCATATGAATGAACAAATATTGTGTCAAATAATTCATTGATTTACGTATGTAACTTTTAAATAAAAAAAAATACTAATTAGTAAAGTCATCAAAAAATTAACCTGGGTGTTATTCGCAAGTAAAGTGCAACTAATTATAATGACATAATTGCAGCAAAAATCCCCTAACAATCAAATTTCAGGGAACTATGTAGTAGGGTGGCGCTTATTTTGGCAATGTTCGAATTACGGGTAGAATTTTATTCTTTTACTAAAAAATTCCGAAAAATTCCGAAAAATTGTAATTGTTGATGAAAAAAAATGAAACTTGGCTAAAATTTTAAAAACATAGTGAGGTATAAAAAAAAAAAAAATGTTGTAACATTTTATAAATTCTTTTCACCCAAAAATTTTAACGAAAAAATATAAAAAATAAAAATATACTCGCAGCATCTTTAATTGGCCATCATAAAACGAAAAATGTAAAAAAACGAAAAATCACTGTTTTTCATCGTTATTTTAAAGTGGGTAAAAAGAATTTATAAAATGTAAAAATATTTTTTTTTTATACTTCACTATATTTTAAAAATTGTTGTTAAGTTTAATTTTTATTCATCACAATTTTTAAAAATTTTTTTAGTAAAAGATCTAATTTATATGGTAAATTTCAAGTGCTCGGAGGTATCTGTTAACATTAACCGTTTTTAATGAAATTTTGCACAGAATTTTTTAAGTCAGCCTTATCACTTTTAGGGGGGGCGAAAGAAATTCGAACATTGCCAAAATAAGCGCCACCCTACTATGTAGATATTTCCATTAGCCGCAACTAAAACGTGTAGCTATTGGGTGATTGCAAGAGCAAACATTGTATAAAACAAAATCGACTAATTTTAATGGTTTGAAATAAACATACAGCTGACTGGTTTTCTGAGCTTTTGATGGAAGATTTTATTTATTTATTAATTTGAGAAACAGGAATGAAGTGAGAAATAATTGTTAACAATGATTTAAGTAGGTAGGTATACAAATACACAAACGTGGTTCAAGATTTTAACTCATCAAGATCATAATAAGTCTAAAGAAAATATTTCGACCGTCATCTTTAATTTAAAATGTATTATTCGTTGTTGTTATTTAACTCGCTTGATTTCAAATTTTGCCTAAAATATAAAAAAAAAAAAAATATGCTCAAAACTTTATTCTCATATCTTAATTTCCGATGCATATAGCAGCTCGTAAAGAAAAAGTGATTTTTTTAAATGTTGAAGAATTTTTTTTATAACATTTAGTAGATAATGTTACATAATTTTTTTTTTTTTTTTTTTTTAATCACACCTTCAGTTTCGATTGTTTAACCTTTTTTAAAATTTTCAAATGCAATATTTAAAGCACCACATTGCAAAATTATATCGAAATCTATAGAGCCAGCCATAGTAAATATAATATGTATACAGTGAAAGATCCCATTGCGGACAACTCCCTTAAGCGGACAATTCCCTTAAGCGGACAAATTCTCATGACCGTGGATCTTGGATTTAAGTTCCATACAATTTATGATCCCTTAAGCGGACACTCCCTTACCCGGACACGGACATGATTATTAGCCGTGATTTGTTAAATTTAATTCTCTTAGGCGGACAAAAACTTTTTTTAGCTTGTAAATTTCAACCCATATTTTCAGTAATACTTTTCCGTATCGTTTTTTGCACTTAAAACGTTCCCACTGGTTCACAGCGACAATAAATGCGAGGTCACCGCAGATCATTTTCAATGATCAAATGTATAATGGGGTAGTAGCCGTGGCGTGATGGTTAGTGCGATGGACTGTCATGCCGGAGGTCTAAGGTTCGATCCCCAGCCTCGCCACCTATTTATTTAAAAGAAAAAACGGCTACTGCCTCTTGCGAGGAATTGACAAATCCTCCAAGAGTATCTCCTGTCACAGAAAAGTGCCGCTCGTTAGCCGTTCGGATTCGGCAATAAACTGTAGGTCCCCTCTATTCCTGCAGACACGCACACAGGAATGGTTGAGAGTTGTAAGTCACTAGGCCCTAGTTCTTCATGAGCTGTTGTGCCATTCAATTTTTTTTTTTTTTTTTAATGTATAACGGATTTTATTTCTGCTGATTTGGTCTGTTTTTCTAACCTGTTTCTTGTATCTTCATGTTAGTTTTTAGTTTGAATCAATTTCATGGTCTGCAGGTGCAAACATTTTTCATTACACCCCTATATATTATGCATTTAATTATAGAAGTATTTTAATTTGTTTTCCCTTGGACGGACAACTCTCTTAGATGGACAAAAGTGTGGCGACCGTCGCTGTCCGGCTAAGGGAGCTTTCACTGTACTAGACTGATTCAAAAAAGTTAAAATGTCTCCGAATTTTGATGCCACTAGCTTTTTAGCTAGAGTTTAGTGAATTTATAAGTCTGGTAGCTAACAATTTGTATGGAAAAAAGAAATTAGCGATGAGCAACCTCTAAATATTAATCTAAACAGCTGAAATTTTACCAGGCTTATTATTTCACTATAATCTAACTAAAAAGCTAGTGGCATTATAATGTATACGAAAAAAAAAAAAAAAAAAAAAAGAGAATATTTTTAGAGACTTTATAGAAAATTTAAAAAAAAGCCAAATTTACTGTAGGATGAGCTAGACTAAATATTTAATTTTTCTAGGGAATAACGTAGAAATGCCCTGTACCAAATTTGAAGAAAAGTGACAAATAGTAAGTTTAATCCTTTTTGTCCTGATTAAGGCCTTAAAAGAATTATTATAACCATATATGTAGTTGTAGAAAATTAAATTGAGCGGGTTATTAAATAAAAAATAATAATTAATTCAATATTTCGGCTGAAATGCAATAGCAGGTAAAATTTGACCTTAGACTTCTTTTAACCCTTTCAGAAAGGAAAAAAAACCTAACTTTTAAAGAATATTCAAATAAAGTTCTTAGTCATAGTTTAAATACTATTCAATTCATGATAAAAACTATAAGGTACTCTGTAGGAAATTTGTTATATTGCTGACGACAATACACCCTTCAATCATTTTGCAAAACTTTACTAACAATCACCTTCCGCAATTCTTTCCCAAAAATCTGATTTTATCCATTTCGGGTAAATAAATTCGATTATCATTATCTTGCCTCCATGAATCACTCAACCATATTCACAACTTAACTATCAGTAAATTTTCACCCTAAAAGAAACCCCCCTCGCTTCTCAGCACTTTCCTTTTTTCGTCATCGAACACGATAGTTGTATAAAGCAAAGCAACATCGTGTCATCATCATGGAAAAACTGTGATGAAGAGGATATTATGGAGAATGTCGTCTTCTTCTCAAAATTCTTATCACGGATTGAATACTGAGAATTCCCCAAGTGTAGGTATAGGCACTCGTTTCGTTACACTTGGATTGAATATTAAATCGAATCCGCAACTTTTCATCGTTTTCATTCTGATGATGGTGATGGAGAGGTTGGCGGGCTTTGGAGTGTTAGTGTTAAGTTGAGTGCTCCTTGCTTCATTTCTTTAGAGACTGCTCTCAGGTCCCGGCACGGTGCGGGCACACAGTCCCAGCAAAACAAAACCAAAGTTTTGCACAAAGTACCTGTTATTGTTGAAAGTAAATTTCGGCACTAATGTTAGGTAGGTGAATTTCAAAATTAAAGATGTTTAACACGCTTTTAGTTCATAAACAAAACTATGCTTACAAACACTTGTAAGATTATACCTTGCGGCCCTTCAAAGTTTAGTACTTTGAAGTATGATTATATTAATATAATCATCTATTATTCTAACAGAAATTATCACTCAATTTATCTCCAAGTAATGTTTTGGTAACTATGATAGAAAGTAACAGAAGGGTGCCAAAAAAAAAACTATGGAAACAATTACAAACAAAAATAATGTTTATAGGGCCCCGTTGGATCAAGTAAATTAAAAAAAAAAAACAAGTGAAACATTTATGGAAACGAAACATAAATATCGAAGCTAAAGCCTAGTACGCAGATTGGGAAAATTTTTTCTTTTCATACAAAATTTTTCCCATCAGGACAAATTTTGTCTTCAGTTTTTTTCCAGGCAGTAAGCAGTTCCCGCGCAAAATTGTGACGTTTGTACCCGTTGTAGGGTGAAGTCTCCACTAAATTTTGCCAGGAAAAATAATGTTCAAAGCATTATTTTGCGGGAAAAATTTTGACAGGTCAATAATTTTGCACGATAAACACGATTTACTATTATTTATCGATAATTTTATAAAAATAAAAAAAAAGAAGAAAAACATTAATTTTGAGCGATTTTTCCAACGTTTTTGTAGAGATTAGAATTGTGGAGATAAAATTTGACTTTTCCCGATCTGCGTACTAGGCTTAAGAATAAACCCTTATGTGACAGTATAGCACTTAAAAAAATTCGCAAATTTGAAAATTTTTTTCAAATTACGATTTTTTAAAAACTTAAAGCTGTGCTGCTTGTTTTGTTCTGCAAGTATTCCACTTAGGACTAGTTTGTCAGTGCGAGATCAATAAACCCGATTTAACTCACCAAATTTTTTTTTCACTATGCAAACGCTTTTGATATTTTCTCCTCCGAGCTTTTTTTTTTTTTTTTTTTGAAAAAATGTTACTTACTCTGTGCCTACGTTCCGTAACTCTCACATCGAAAAAATCAGTCGCGAAACGCTGGAAAATGGAACAAAACTCATGTATTTTGTTTCAGTTTTCATCGTTTCTCGACCAATTGTATGCATATGAGAATTACAGAACGTAGGCACTGGTTTAACTCGCCACTGAACAACTGACCCAAAGAACTAAATAAAAATTCGCATATTTGCAATCTTTAACGTCCGAAAATAAATTTTGCGAAGCTCTTTAGCTTGAAGTCAAGGCCGCCATTTTCGATTTTCAAAAAAAAATTCTGTTGAATGTTTATGCTTCGTGCTTAACTTTTTCGGCCAAGTCCCGTTACTATTTTTCAAAAAATCGCAAATTTGCAAATTTTTCGAATAATTTATTTTATTACAATTTTCTAAAAATTCTTCCAAAGTTCCTCTGCTTTGTGCTCATTTTATGCTGCCAATTGCCTAAAACATCAAAGGAATATTCAAAAATTGCAGCTTTTACAGCTCAAAATAAATTTTGCGAAGCTTGAAATTAGCACCTCCAACTTTGATTGAATTACATATTCGAATATGTTGTATTGTTTTGTGCTCATTTTGAGCTGCCGATAGTGTATCGAAGAGATTATAAAAAAAAAACGAATAATTATAACTTTAACAGCTAAAAATAATTTTAGTTTTGTGTGTTTTAAGCCAAAATGTTCAACAAATAAGTGAAATGCTTGTATATTGACCCTGACGTACAGACTGTGTTCAGCGAAGAATACATGCAGCTTTCGCCTCGTGTGCGGGGTTCTCTATTGAAATAAATATGGGCTAAACAGAAGCTACACATAAGCTGCAGACAAGCGTCATACGGTATTTATGAAGAGACTCTTCAGGTGCAGTAGTCGAAATTCAGAGAGCAAAATTCAAAAATGATGGACAAAGTCATGTCTGACCAGACCGAGATTAGCTCCCCCACGAGATGTTTGTAGTGGAAGTAGTGCAAAATGTACAAAATGCTACTGCTTTGACTGTTTAACATATTTAAATAATCATATATCGAATATTGAGTAATTTTTCACAGAAGTTTTTTAAAGGGCATGAAATATTTCATGTATCGAATATTGAGTCATTTTTCACAGAAGTATTTTTAAGGGCATGAAATATTTCTGTATATCTAATGATTTCCCCTTTTGATAAGCTCCTTAATAAGCTCCTTAAATCAAAAGTCTTTGATGCTGAGTTTGACTTCTTCAACCGACACCCTCTCACATTAACCATTCATTCACCCTTCTTTTCATATAAATTCATTTTGACAGCACCGATCACTTAAGTCAAAAGTTCATTTGCATAGCCTTGACATTGTCTGACACGCATCGCAGCATAACTGCACTTATTATCTCTCTCCCCCGGCAAATGCATTCTATACTTATACGAGTTAAATTTAATTGGCACCTTTCAGTATGAAAATTCTCTCGGTTTGAGGCCTTTGTACATATAGACCTTCCGCCCACCCAAAGGCTAAAGCTGGAAAGAACAACACTGCAGCATGAATTCTTCCCTATTGTTTGTAGAAGCCTCAACTTGACTAAAAAAAAAATAAAGAAGCAAAACTACGTCAGTGTCGTCAGCTTGTCGTCATCATAGCTTCTTGGTCGGTCGTCTGTTGGGTGAAGAGATTCTCACGCTTTTGTTAGCTTTTCCTCTTGGAGTTTTGTTGTTTTTTTTTTTTTTTTTTTGTTTCATTCCTTCGTATCAATGTGCTACACGCTGCATCATCAAATATGCATTTTGTTATAAAGTAGCAAGAAAGGAACATTGAACTTGGTTGCCCTTTGATAAACCATGGAACTACATACTATCTTTTATTTTTCTTCTTTTATAAATTTCATGCAACCAATTTGCGTTCTTATTTTTGAATCGGAAATATATAGAATTATCAAGTGGTTGGTTTGGTAGCTTTGCTGCTACTGATGATGGACACTTAATCCATTCGAATTATATTGCTGCCCCTTAGCGGTTTTTGTTGGATAATTATAATTAAACCCCAAGCAATTACCCTCTCTCTTTCTCTATAAATCTGGATTCGTGCGATGGATACGAAAATCTGGTTCACCCGTTCACTAAATGTCCGCATAATCATTGGCCTCTAAAGTGTGATGGAATGGAACAGCACTGAACTGATGGAGTTTGCAACTATTACGACGATAGCCAACGGCAGCGGCGAAGCGGCTTGTCCTGAGAGTATTGCGTGACGATAATGATCAAGTAGAATTCTTTTTGCAAAATTACCACGATACTGCAATTATATTTTAGGGAAATTTCCCTGTTTTTTTCTTGTGTTAATACGATACGAAGATCGAAATAGGTATAGTAAAGATTTCATTAAAAGGATTCAAGTTTTTATGCAGAACAAGTTTGCCTTTCACTCAATTTAAGTTAGATAAAGCATCAGAAACTGAAAATAAATCAAAAAGAAGGCCCCTGTTAGTAAACAAAAAGACAATACTAAATCGCTTAGGTTAGGTTCAATTTAAACCGATGTGTCAAAGGCAATCTACCTAGAAGACTTCCTGTTTTTACAAGCTTCCTTTTAAATCCCTGATATTAGCAGACTGACGTAGAGGCTGCTTTTACTCATTTAGTTTTTTTTTTTTTTTTTTTTTTAATTTCTGACCTAAAGAGCCCTACACACCATCCACGTTACTTGTCAGGTAACATTTCTCAAAAACTAAGACACATTTCAGCATCCGATTTTATGTTTTTATTGAAAATTAATAAGAACATTGAATTTTGAAAACAAAAATGATATTTACCTACCTAAAATTTCGAAAAAAAAAAAATAATAATTTGAATTTTAAGCGGCTATATGGGATGAGAATGCTATTTTGCATTTTATAACAGAGTGATAGAGATTCGCATAAACTGCGAAAAAAGGTGAGGCTTGAAATTTAAAACCAGACAAGGTATCATTTGGGTGGAAGGGGCTATTTGCTACCAATATACATATGTATAGATTAAGTTTAAGCAGAGACAGCTCATTCAACAAAGTGCTTCTTAAAATTTACAATTTAAATTCCACCATCGCGTGGGTCTGTCCTCTTTTTTAAATCCTTTTACCATCACTCCAAATTCCTGATAGTCTTTCCAACAAACTCGCTGCTCCTTGTCTTCGTTGCAAGGAATTTCAATCGTATATGTATTTTCTCATTCCCACGTGCCGGACATACAAATCAATAAAAAAAAGATTTAAATATATTTTATCGAATCTTCTTCCTAAACTGATTCCTGGGCAAAGACAAAATGCAAATTTTAACACAAACACAAAGTTGGAGGAAGGCAGCTTATGGCTTACTAATTTCTCATGGGATTTTCTTTGAAAATTTCATTCTACAATAATTCTTTATCTTCCTTTAAAATACATACATATGTATAGGTATCTTGCGTGTTGTCCAAAGCCGTCTGTCTTCTAGAACAACCGTCCACCTATCTATTAAATGAATTCATTCATGAAAGCAAAACAGACAAATACTCTGTAAAGAAGCTTCGTATCCAATATTGCTGCTGATAAAAAGTTTTAATCCTTTCCAATAGCTCAGCACCTCTCAACTACACTGTGACTTGTTTTGAATTTATTGAAAGCATAAAGAATAGATCTTTAAGGAATAAGAATATCGAAAAATAGTATTTGCTGATTTAAATGAAAATGTATTTTTCTTTATGCGAGGAGATTAAAGCTAAGTACAGACGGTTGTCAGATCTTAAATATTTGTCAGAACTGTCAATAGTCTAACAATACCTGACAATTTACAGATTTCTTATAATGTAAAATTGTCCGTTCAAACGGTTGATAGATTTTATACCAAAGTCAATTTCGAACAATTATTTAGCCAGTTCATCTCCTTGAGATCTCAGAAACCTCAGCAATCTCAGAAATCTGAACCTAATTCCTCAGTGGGATTCCTCACTTTTGCTGTCAAAAAAATGAGATTGATATTTTTTGGATTCGCTTGCTCAGTTATTTTTTGTCGCAGTTGATTAATTATTAAAAAAGAGATTGAAATTTGTTTTGACTCCTAGCGAAGAAATTTTGTTCAGGTTTCTCCTCCTGCTTAGTGGAGCTGACGGAGGTTGCTCAATGAGATCTCAGAAACGAGATCAAATATCTTTTAAAAAATTTCACTTTTTAAAAATGTGAATCCGACCGTAGCCACTTAAGAAAAGGATACTTTCAAAGTGATTTAAAAATTTATTATCATCGTGGTAATGCCAAAACGATCGGATGAGCATTTGACATCGAAGGCGATGGACGACTTTATACAATACGAAAGGCGAGATGCCATCAGAGGTCGTCAAGATGCGCTACGAAGAATAAAAGTCCATATTTTCTATCAGTTTATACTCCCAAAAAAAAAAAATCCCGCAGTTAAGAACAAAAAATAAATCTTTATATGCAAAAAATTCAGCAGACTTACTCCAGAAAGCTCCGCGCATTTAGGTAGTGACCTTGTAACTAGGTTGATCTGCATCTGAGTGAGTTGGTTTTTCTGGCGACAGGCTTCCTGGTTGTTACCAATTGTTAAGCTGTTTTTTTCCAGGTAGTATCCACCTCTACCATCGGCTTGGCATTCTTCAAATTTACTTGATTAATTTTTGTGTCTTTTGAGTCATTTCGGCCTTCTGTAATTCTTCTAAGAACAGTACGATTTCCAGCTCTCCAAGAGCTACTCGTTTAGTTTCTTAGCAATTTCAAAGTCCAATTTGTTTAACTTGCTGGAAATTGCTGTTCACTTTTTTCTCATAGTAGATATTTACTCTTTATTTTGGTAGATATCTTTCAATGGTTTAATTTATTCCGAACAAAACTATACAACACAAGAAATTGAATATATACAATATACATACGTACATACATTAAAGTAAGTCATTTTCTTTTTGAGTTTATTTATCCAATTGTAGAAAAACTACAAATTTCCAACAAAAATGTTTTTTTTATCTCTTAACCAACTCGGCTCCAATCGTTGGGTTTTATTGACATTTCGGAAAATGAAGAAACTGTCAGGTGAAAACATCTGACAATGACCAATGAGTCTGACAATGTCCTAATCTTCTGAAAATGATAAGTTACTCGACACATAATTTAAATTTCAGCATAGGGTCATAAGTCCACAATAATTTTTCTTTTTAAATTTATAACTTTTCAGATGTTTCAAAAGACAATAATTGAGATTGAGATTTTTTCTAAATTTTCTCCTGTAGACTTATACACTTCGTTTCAACTAAATAGGCACTAGGCCAACAGAAAGAAAATTAAATTTCCTATAAAGAAGGTTTTTTTTTAGTTTTAAGCTGTTTTAGAGATCTTGGCTAAAACGCATTTTTCAAAATGGTGGCTGACTCACAATACTGACAGCCACGCCATTTTTTAGTATACTTACTTAGAAACGACCCACCTACCAATTCTAATTATAAAATTTGATCTGTATTTTTTTGCATTATATAGAAAAACTTTTTTTTCTCTGGCGACACGTGAGACCAATAGCTTTGAAGTGTTCTAAATGAAATTGATCTAATAATAAAATAAAAAATAAATTTGGTGGCACAACGGCTCATGAAGAACCAGGGCCTAGTGACTTACAACTATCAACCATTCCTGTGTGCGTGTCTGCAGGAATGGAGGGGACCTACAGTTTATTGCCGTATCCGAACGGCTAAGGTGAGCGGCACTTTTTTGACAAGAGATACACTTGCCTAATGAGTGAGTGATAGTAAGTGATAAAATTGATGTTTTTTAGGTGTTAAGTAAATTCAAAGTATAAAAGCTAAGATAAATGAAACTCAAAATATCTCATACGTCTACAGACTACCTATATCTTATCCTTAAAGTAAGCTGCCTGGCTTTATCCAAACCAAAGCTATGACGGGATGAAAATGAGCAGGTCACTTGTTCCGTTGCAGATTAAAAAGCATATAGTAATTAGTTGCTACTTAATTGCTAATAAGTTACGCAAAAAAAAAATTATTGCTCTGTTTGTTTGCGAGGAAATGGGTGTCCTGCTAAGTTGACGTCAACTTAGCAGGTCAACTTTCTCAAAAATAGAAATAAACGATCCGGGAGTGGATACATATTTGGAACTACTTAATTGATAATTAGTTACACAAAAAACAAATTCATTTTCGAATAAATAGGGATGACGTCATCATATAAGGACACCCATTTTCTCGCAAGCCAACAGAGCAATATAATTGTTTTTTTGCGTAACTATTTAGCAATTAAATAGTTCTCAATATTTATCCGCTAACGGACCGTTTATCTATAGTTTTAAAAAAGTGGACCTGCTAAGCTGACGGCAACTTAGCAGGACACAGAGAAATTAATTTTTTTTTTACGTAACTAACTAGAAATTAAACAGCAACTAATAACTATATACTTTTTAATCTGCAACGGAAAAAGTGGCCTGCTAAGTTGATGCACATATGAAAATGCGACAAAGGGCGTCGAGAAAAGATAGGTACTGACCAACTGCTCGTCTTGGCAGGGGACACTACTTTGTCCCCAGATAAATAACTTTTTTAGAATTGTGTACCTACCTTTATTGAGTTGAAACTAAGTGAAACGGGTCCTGGCTATGATAGCTTACCTCATTCAAAACCCTTTCACTTGCGGACGCCATCTGAGTCGCTATCTTCCAGCTACTGTGCCGTTCCTTTGGAAATCACTTAAATTTTGCCTCAGAAACAAACTGTTTAATTTGAGTACTACTGGTCTTTATCTAATTTGGCCGTCCTAATAGGGGCTAACATTATTGATCAGATTTACTTCAGCGACTATAACTGTACTATTTCATGGGTAGCTTTTGAGGCCCCCTAATATTCTAAAATCACTGGTCGAAACTAGCAAGTCTGGCATTTAAAGTCGAGAATTTTGTGGTCCTGTGAACCTCTGAGATAAACTGATGTTTAATCTTATGACATCACAAAATAGATAGATCTAAAAACCCATTAGTTTAAACCAGTCTTCACAACTTTTCGGTTAAATTGATCTCTTTATTCCTTACGTGACGTCCTCTTTGTGTGAAACCAGTAGCTGATGGCTATACGGCTCTGAAACAACATTCCTTTAAGAAGGGTTAATTTTTTTGTCAACCTACCTGGTTCAGATCGGGATGAATTAGATAAACCGTAAACCTAAACAAATTTTTCAGTTTAATGATTTTATTTGACATAAATCAAATTTTTAGAATGAGAATGGAATATGACCAAAAAAAAGGTCCGTATATAAATTTTGTTGGACATGCATTTTTCGGGGATGCAATTCCAAAGTTTTGTAGTAGCCGTGGCGTAATGGTTAGTGCGATGGACTGTCATGCCGGAGGTCTAAGGTTCGATCCCCAGCCTCGCCACCTATTTATGTAAAAGAAAAAACGGCTACTGCCTCTTGCGAGGAATTGAAATGGCGAAACATTTTCATTAAAGGGAAAACTCATACGAAATACTCGTATGCTTTAAATTGCTACCAACAAATTGTCCGGCCATCAGACAAAAAATTGCAACTGCCTTGCAACTCTCAGAAAAAAAATGTTTGATTTGCTTTTCCAGAAAAATACCCTCTCCTCTGGTGTCTGAACCGTCAAAAAACTTTTCAGCTTTTTTGTCTCAAGGTAAAAAATAGGAATGGAAATGAAATATTGATTAAAAAATTTTAGGATACATAAGGACACTTATGTGATTGTGGTTAGAGTTAAGTTGTAAGCCTTAGGGATTTACTTATGAAATAAGACCAAACCAAACCAGACTTTGCAAGTATTTTTAACAAAAAGAGCCACAGTATACCCAACCCATTACAACTTTGTTCTCTGTCGTTCTTGTTTAAAAATGGATTGAATAAAATGCATGAACGAGCTGCATGGTTTTAAGCCAATTTGTGTTTGAAAAAGCGTACGCTTATCTTTTGCCACAAATAAAATACTTTTGCGGATAAGAAATGGGTGCTGATGGGGGCGGGGGGTTTTTATATGGAATTTGTAAAAATGCGGGTGGTAATATTAAAGTTTTAATTGCAGCAAGGACGATATTAGAGATGAAGAAAGTTCATGCTGGTACTGCTGATTGTGGCGGTTGCGACGAATTTAATTTTAAATTTAAATCCTTTGGATTTGTGACGCCTTGCTGCGGAGATGCCTCGTAACAATAATGCACAAGGAGACAGAGAGTATGGGGGAGGATATAGAAGGTTGGGTTGTATATCCTTAATCCTTGCTAACAAACTTTTACGATCTGCGTAAAAATACTTGTTTTATATCTACAACGACTTGTGATGGCAGTGGCTTTAGCTGTTTAGACTTCAGAGAATCCCTGTGCTCGTCCTCCTTATGCTGCTTACTCATCTGCTCCTGATGGCAGGATGACATCTGAAAGCTTCGTGGATATACCTCTATTTTTTTTTTTTTTTTAATTTACACAAATGAAATTAATTTGGATTTTCCTCTCTGTTGTATATGCTGCCGCTGCGCTCTTGCCCCGGGACCTGAGGGAGGAATAAAGAAAACAGAGGAACATTATGTTTGTAAATGTGCAGTTTTGAGTGCATCATGCGAAAGAGGTTCAAAGGGTTTGAGTGAACCTGTATACTGCATCATATACAGGATAAGGTGGATTCCAGGTGAATTGAAATGCAGTGTCGTTGCTATCGTCGCTGTCGTCATCGTTCCTGCTGCTGTGTATATCCGCTGACATTGGAAATAATTATACGCTTAAAGCACTTGTCGTTTCGTCTAACGAGTGTGTTGGAATTTTATTTGTAGAATCTCTTCTGATGGTGTTCTGGGGTTTCGTTGGTTTTTGTTTCAAGTTTCCTTTTGTCTCTAGGGACTTATGAATCGACTGTTAGGGTTATGGAGAGATTGTGATGTTTTGTTTTTACATTTTTTTTTGTTTCACAAAATGAAATTAAATTTTAAAAATGATGAAAAATGACAATTTGTTGCACTTACCAAAGAGGTGATGGTTAAGGTATGCGCATCTGCTTGAAACGTCGCGTTGTCATCGTCATTGATGCAACAGAAGTGCAAATATAATAATCATAATTCATAATACTAAGAAGGTTAAGCAAAATTTTTAAAAACGAGTTTTTTGTTTTAAAACAAAATGTAAAGGTGGAGTAGATATAACAATAACTCAGAAGTGGGAACAACAAACTTAATTTAAATCCGGAGGTAAATTTATGAAAATGGAGTTTTCTTTAAATTTGGATATATTTTCTTAAAAATTAAAATAAATACAAAAATGGATATATTATTGTAAAAAAAATGGAAAATATTGTAAAAAATTTTCAATTTTTGAATCTTTAAATTGGTTTGATAGAATATTTTTCTGTCCAGTTCATCTGAGGATTCAGAATGTGTTTGCAAAATTTTATATTAAGGTTAGGTTAGGTTTGGAAGGGTGATAATACGGCAAACCGCATCATCTCACTCGGATCTCAATGGATCCATTGAGCTCCCCAGGATATAGGTAGGGTAGATATAAGAAAGGGCTAGGAGAGGAGTTAGTGGAGCTTGTGGTTGGGTATGCGGGGCCTCCCTGAACCATTTTGAATTCTGGACGAATTTCAGAATGTTCTTTAGTAGCACAAACGAGATGACGCCCAATTTGTCGAAAGAGTATTCTCCGAGGGCTGTCTTTCTGGTTCTTGCTAGAATGATGCAGGCCTTCACAAAGGAAGTGAAAGGAGCCCTCATCCGCCTCTTCATCTAGGCACCATCTGCATAAGTCAGATGTGGTTGTACCAATTCTGTTCATGTGGGTTCCCGCATTGAGTTGTGACCTGTTAGGATACCAACCAAGAGAGATAGATCTGTTTAGCTCGAAAAGGTAGTCTGTTTTTTTCTTAGAAAGATCCGGCCATAGATTCCTCGATACCCGACAGGTATTAAGTGCTGACCATCTGTCGTTTGCGGCTTTGAGGAAACTCTGGTTGATTCAGCTTTTTTCCTGTTCTAGTGGCATAAACACTGAGAAATTAGTTTGGTTCGGGTCAAAGAGATGCCCCTTTCTTGGCCAGTTCATCAGCTATTTAATTCCCACATACCATAGTGTCCTGGAACCTGGACTGTATTTGATTTTATATTTAGGTCAATATAGGCAAATGTAGCGACCATTCCATTGATAAAGCATAGCATTCCCATTCCCAAATATGATTTCTTTTTTTTTTTAAGTTTTCAAGTTTTTTTAATTTTTAAGAGAATACAATAATCTTGGATTTTTTAAAAATATTTTTTAATATTTAATTTGCCTAGAATTTACTGTATTTTGATAATTTTCTAGAAGGATTTGCGAAACACATTTTATTTAAATATTTGGATATCCTACTAGGAAATTATCAAAATTCACATGTCAAAAAAGTTAAAGGAATACAAAAAATGTCACTTTTTTTGTATTCCTTAAAGAGCTGTATCTCTGAGGTAAGTGGTCGTATTGAGATGAAACAAAAAACAATCTAAATCTAGCCTTATATTTTTTGTATTGAGAAATTTTAGCAAATGATTTTTTAGAGATACCGTTTTTGCGAAATTATAAGAAACAGTACGAGCCAAAAATTTGATATTTTTGATTTTTTATGAATAGTGTCATTTTCTTTGAGAATTTTTGTTGATTCAATTAAATGTCAAGATTCGATTGTTTATTTATTTAGCTTCAATGTCAACTTATTGATTTGAATGGAAAAAAAATGAAATATAATATTTTTTTTTTCAAAATTTTAAAATTTTAGATGAACATTTTTTGTTTTTTTTGTTGAAAAGACTGTTTTTTTCTCTTTTAAATCTTCTCAGTACTGTAACTAATATTAAGCTGTGAAAAAGTGGACAGAAATTGTTCTTTTTCTTTTCCATTTTGATGACGATTTCACATTATGTTTATGAATAGCTTATATTTTTAGAGCTTTTTTTAAAGAGCCCCAGGCATTCAATTTTTCATGGTTTTAAGAAGGTGATTAAATTTTTAACAGACCTCCTCTATAATAGGAAACCTTAAATTTTATGTTGGCAACACTTTATTTCACCATACACAGCTTTCTCAAACATAAACCTTAATATTTCACTCATTTTTATTAACACACGTTGGTTGATGGTTGACTACTATCTTTTGTATAACTACTTAATCAAATTTCATTATCCAGAACCACACGTGTGCTATCTGCTATCGCTATGCTGCCAAAACAAAATAAAACAAAACCATTACCATAACACGCTTACTTTCCCTACAACCCCCCCCCCCCCCCACACCAGGCATTCATCTCAAAAACAGACATAAAAGTTATATCTTTTTCAGCATGATTTAACACTCACGCAACAAGCGAAAGAAAAAAAAAATATCTAAATGTCCTTCATCGCCTTGATGTTATTTTGTTTGTAAAATTTCATTCTATGATGGCTCTATGGTCTATGTGTTGTTGATGATGAGGTGCCTCAAATGACAAATGAGCAAAGAGAATCAGCCTTGAGAGATCAGTAATTACGAATATTTTGGTATATTTTCATCATAGTCCCCCGCTAGCCTATATAACCTTGATGATATTACCAAGGGTGTTTGCAGAATAGCTACATTGCTTGCTGAATAAACAACCACAACCCCTATTTCAATATTTTTATATTATCTACTTATACCTACGATGTGACAGCAATTTAGCTAACGTGAGTATGGGTGTCATTTAGAAAAATAATACAAAAAAAAAATACACATAGCTCATAATAATTGAAGCAAAAAAAAAAAAATAACTCAAAAAAAATTCTTCAAAGATGATTCACTCACACTCATTTCGGGGGAAAAAAACAGTATAAGAAATGATATTATATGTTCAGAAGGGTTCTTTGAGCCCTCTGCTCTGAGTGTGCAAGTTATATAGGTATATAAACCTTTCCTGCACCTTTCACAAATAAATTAGAAAAATAAAAGAGAAAATTATTGTCAAACGACTGACGGTAATCA
Source organism: Epistrophella euchroma (assembly GCA_947049315.1). Lineage (NCBI taxonomy): Eukaryota > Metazoa > Arthropoda > Insecta > Diptera > Syrphidae > Epistrophella > Epistrophella euchroma. The sequence goes on from OX346245.1 coordinate 144,689,800, forward strand.
TCAGCAAACGACCATCGTTCTTCAAGTCTCGCTTAACGGAGCGGAGGGGGCAGCGTTTCTTCTATAATCGCAGTCTCTAGTAGGTAGCTTGGCACACAAGTATTGGAATTGGAAACAAAAAAAGTGTAATATACCTACCTAACATTCATTATTTTTTAAGAAGAAGAATATCGTTGAGACCACTCCTTTTTCAACCCTTTGGTGTAGGTATGTTTTAATATTTTTTTTCTCAAATGATAGAGCTAACGTTATCAATAAAATTCCACTTGCAAAGCTTGATAAATTCACACCCTATAGCCACCCAAAATGAAAAATAAAAAAAAAAACATTGACAAAGAGAACGACTTGAACATTGGGGGTGAAAAAAATAAACACAAGAAAAATATACCCATGTACATTAGGTACATGGCAATGAATTATTCAGGAAAAAACAAGCTGCAAAGAGGATTTCGGGAAATGCATAATATTGGATCGGGGGATTTCGAAAAGGAAAAAGGAAACAAGAGACATATACAAGGGTTGGATTGGAGCGAGCTATACGGCTACCATCACCGACATAGTATGACGACGACGCCGAAGTTTGCAGTCGGCAAGTCCTGATGTTAATAATATACCTACCTAAAGGAAATTTCTCCAAGGGTGTTGAGGAACAGCGGAAATGCAAGAATGTACATTTATATTGAAAGCACATATGTCGAGCTCCCCGATGACGCTAGGGATGGATGATATATGTTATGGGTTGGTCGATTCAATATGTCTGTTCGAAGAACTGTACAAAAAAATTCCTTCCAATTAAAGAATTGCATTTAATTTATGCATTTTTATGTATTCATGCAATGTACATATATATGTACATAAATATAGAGTATCTATGTGTAGCGAAGTAGAACAAAATGTTTATTCATATGTTAATTATTAACATTTTTTGCTTTCGAAGCTCTAAAAGGAATTCCAATGCTTCTAGGTACCTAGGTATTGAGAGCTTATCCAAATTGAATTTATATGTAGGTATACATATATATAATATAAAACAAAATTAAATTTGTAGGTATACATATATGTAATATAAAACAAAATTAAATTTAGTGGCTTATGAAAAACTACTTTCTCTTGAGTAGGTACCTGCCTACGAGTACTTTAAAACAAAAAAAAAAAATGTTATCTTTTGAAATATGGAAGTTAATTAATTTGTCTAATAAAACTTTTTTTTTTCATTTTTTACAGTTTTCCAAATGTGGCGCTATGAAAGTGACGGTAAGTAGATATTTTTTATCACACAAAAAACATAAATGTTAAAAAAAGAGCCAAGTTCTCCATGTATACACAAAATCTCGCTCCTTTTTGCAAAGTATTTTTTTTTTTTTATTTTTAAATTTTCAATTTTTGCATGCACCTGAGCCCAAACACTACGTACAACAATCAGGAAAAGTCCATATTATTGATAATAATTCGTGGGTGCCACGCCCCCTCAATAATAAACCCAAATATTGAATTTTTCTTAGCATTCATTATAAACCCTTCCGCTATACTGAAATTCATAATTCTACAACAATCAGAAGTGCTCCATATAATTGATAATAATCTTGAGGAAGTGGGTAGATACCACGCCCCCTATAAGGAAAACCTTAAATTTTCGAATTTTTCCTTTTTAAGCATTGTAAGCCCTACCAAACTTCCGAATTTCATCATTCTACAACAAGAAGAAGTTTTTTTTTTATAATTGGTAACTATTCTCAGAAAGTTGGTGAACTCCAAGCCCCCTAAATGAAAAATTTCAAATATTCAATTTTTTCCTTTGCATGCATTGGAAGACCTATCGCTATTCCAAATTTAAGCATTCTGAAACAATTAGATGTTCTGGATATAGTTAATAATAATTTTCATGAAATAGGCGTATACCACGCCCCCTATATGAAAAACCTCAAATTTATTTTTTGTAATTGTTTGCTTTGTAAACGTTGCAAGCCCTAGCGATCTATCGAGTTTCATCATTTTACAACAATTAAGATCGATCCATATAATTGATAACTATTTTGAGAAAAGTGGGTGGATGTCACGCCTTTTGAATGATATAGCTCGAATTTAAATTTTTTTCCTTTGCACTTAATGTAAGGCCTATTGCTCTACCAAATTTTACAATTTTTCAACAAACAGAAGTATATTTGATAGCAATTATGAGAAAGTGGGTGGATACCACGCCCCCAAAATTTTCGATTTTTCCTTTGTATACACCTGAAGGCCTACCGTTGTGCGAAATCACAAGATTCTACAGTGACAGAGAGTGCTCCATAATTTTGATGACGTCCTATATCTCAGGAACCACTAATTCTAAGAAGTTAAAATTTAGTGAGGCACCTTTACCTGCCTAGCTTAGCAAATCTGTCGAGTTTGATGTGTTTGACATTATTGGTTCCGAAGTTAGAGGGTTGTCGAAATTCGCTTGAGTTTGTTCCTGCAAAAATGGGGTACTGCCGAGTACTTGGCCAAGCACTACCGTGCACCTTGATTACGCTAAACAGGCGAGCTATCACTAGTGCATTTCCAAGTATAGCCTAGTATGCTGCTAATGCGAAACGAAAAATCCCATACAAAAATGACACAACGAAATCATAAACGAAAAATTTCGTTCTGCTTTTCGTTCTGCGGTACGCTGTTCGATGAACGAAATCGATAATTGTAGCAGATTATTTGGAGAGATCTCCCCTCTGTTTTTGCACATAATTAATTGCCTGTACCATTAATTGTATGCGGAAAAGTGACATTTGGTCTCTATTCTTGTTTGTATTTGTTGTTTCTTTCATCACGACATTGCTTTCTGTGATTTTTATGCGTTTGTGTTTGTTTTTTGTTTTTGCAAATGGTGACACTTTCAAGGGGTAATTTTTCGTTATGGTTTTTGTAAGCATTTCGTTGTCATGTTGGAGACCAACTAAAAATTTCGTTTCGTATCAGCAGCGTACTAGGCTTATTGAAGTTAAGGATGCGAAAATGTGCTTGACGTATATGTAAATGAAGTCAAAAAAACATTAAGTCCAAAAAATAAAGGACACCATTATCATCCAAGTTCTGCTGGTGTGGTCCAAAATACAGTACCTTGTCGAATTATTTTCTTGTATGGGTTATTTTTAACTGGTATATTTTGAGATAGAGGCTCTTGTTCTGATGGGTGAAGTTAACCCAATCTAAGAGGTGAAAGTCTGGTCCCTGAGTCCGTGGTCCACCTGGAAAATTAAATGCAATTTGAAGCTTACAATAAATTAAAAATGTTTTTAAAGGGGATAATTAAAAACAAAAAAAAAACTTGAACAAACTTTTTGTTTACACATTTTGAAATAACGATTTAAACAATTGTATCTCTACCTCCCGGACTATTGTTCCAGAGATGTGTCCTCAAAACAAATCAATTTCAATTTTCGATGTGAAGTGCAATCAACCACATTGTATAGTTTTGCTGCAGGTGTGCTTCTCCTCTATAGCTCCTCTTAATGAAATAAAGATTCATAGAAAGATAATATTTATGTACTCGCTCTGAAAAGTAGTGTAAATAAATGACAGAAAAAGAAGGAAAACGAACTATGTATATGGTATATTTCTGAGGTTCAATTACCATCCGCACATCCAAGATAAATCGATAGAAAAAAGTTTAAAAGACTTTCTATGTAGATAAGGGATTCATAGAAATTGGAATAAAGAATATCAGAATAAGTCAAATGAGGTCGAACTGATTGGATTTACTAAGAATTGTAACCGAGAGGAATATAAAAGATCGATGCACAAAGCACACTTCGAGGAAATGAATTTTCAAAAAAAAAAAAAAAAAAATTTGTTTGAAAGGAATAGTATATCTTAGGTTAGTAGGTATATTGATGCATGCGATGTCCCATCTTTCAGGTCCTATATAAAGAAATGACTTAAATTGAGTAACCATTTTTCTGAGGGGCAAGACATCATAAGGGATAGCTTTAAATATGAGGAAATCAGGTCGGTTGAGATGATGAAAATAAGATTAAAGCTTGACTTCCTTTATTTGTTGTGAATGTGATGAAATTAAAATGTCAATATAAAGTGTACCTAATTTCTAAACCAACTAGCTCCTAGAGTAAGGTATACTGATATTGATGGCGAGGCTAATACCCAAATAACGACTTTTCTCTCTCTCTTCCTTTCTAATAAATCACCATTAATTTCTAAATAGTAGGGTATAGTCGATATGAAATAGCCATAGCCACCTTCCCCCCCCTGCCAACCTAAGTCCAGACGAAAGCCAGCAGCAGCCAACCAGTTTATACAAAGTACTCAATCTCGTTTCTATAACAACGTTATAACGATAAAAGTTATTAAATGATTCAAAGTGTATTCCTTTCTGCTTCGCCGCACCGCGCCGCGCTGCGCGCCATCGACACCATCACGTCTATTGCTATCATTTGCGTGGCTGGAGGTCCACGTGATGCTGGATTAAAGGAGAACTTTTTTGTGTTATACTTCAGCTGACCCCACCACCAAAACACTGTTGGTTTTGTTTTTTTTTTTTTTTTAATAATATACAATGGATTTGAAAAATTATGTTATTTTCAAAAGTTGCAGGCGTTTGTTTGTTAGGTAGGTACAAGGGATGAAATGAGCTTGAACATGTTATAGACAGCAGATATATTGTGGTTGTCCATAATAAAATTGTGTCTATACAAAAACAAAGCTGTTCCATCGCAGTAAAAAAAATAAAAACAAAACCAAAGGACATTAGTGGCATTGGTAATTTGTTAAGCTTGATGGAACAACATTAATATTAATGAAATTGTCCATTGAGGCAGTTGTTTGTTCGACAATATGGCTGACGGAAAATTAACCTATTTTGTAATTTCAAAAAGAATAAAAGTATTATGATTATATAGCGGCCGGCGTTAATGGGATTTTTTAATTATAAACATTACGAATTTGTAATTTTGACATTGTTTAAAGGCAACTATTTGTTTTGTTGAAGAAAAATGTTTGACATTTTATTCTGAAGTCAATCTTAAGAAATTTATAAGTAAATGTGTCATTTTATTCACTACCAATTAGAAGATTAGAAGAAATACCAAAACAGTAGACCAGTGCTGGTGGAGCGTGGGAAAAATCCCGTTCTCTGGAAATTTTGACCTGTATAGGGACAAAGGGAAAACCGACCCATTTTGTGGGAATTCTTTGATATTTGAAAAGTGGTATTTTCTGAAAAGTTGACATAAAATGGAAAAAAATAATTAAAAATCATTGGATTTTTTGAAGGCAAATATTTCTTTTTTTTTTTTTTAGATATTTTGTAAATCAAGTTGTTTGAATAAATATAGTTTTTGAAAAAAATAATTTCGAATTAAAAATTGACTAAGAAAAAGAGCATTTAATATTAAAGCGAAATAGTAGCACTTGCGTTAGCAAAAACTATTCACTTAAACAACTTAATTAAAAAAAAAAAAAAAAAAAAAAAAAAAAAAAAAACAAATAAAAGGAAATAAACAAAGCATACATATGTACTTTTAATATTTTTTTTTTGTTTTCTATTTTAAATCAACTTTTCATCTTTTTTGTTGTGTGGGAAATAAATAGGGAAAAAAGAAAATATTTCTTGGACAAAAAGGGAATTTACCGACTGCGTGAAGGAAATTCTGTTAAAAATACCCCCCAACACTGCAGTAGATGCCCGGCGATGTATTGTAGTAATTAAAACCAGGCCCGTTCACTATCGAGTTTGTTCACTATTTCGATTGAGAAGCTAAAGAGTTTTTCAAAGTGGAAATTGATGCAAAGTTTACATTTCGTTCGGTGTTAAGTTTCAATCAGTTTAAACATTTCATACCTAACAATTTTTATGTTATAAAACAAACTTTATTATTCATATAAAAAAAATATATTTTATAACAAACATAGTTATGTATTGCAGGTAGGATGCAGAAATTAACATTGCAGCTGGAATATTCTTGTTATGTAGTGACAAAGAAAAATTATCACAAAAAATCTCGATATAGTGATTTTTTTGTTCACTATTTAGAGTATTGTGTATTAAATTTTGTGTGTTCACTATATTGGATAGTTCACTCTACCGAGATTCACTATATCGAGCGTCTACTGTACTTTGTGTATCTTCGATGTTAAGCCTCATTTTAATCTAAAAAAAAAAAACAGTATAAGATCATTGTTTACCTGATGCATTTTAAGGCACAAAAAAATTCAAAAATATGTACAATCTGCTTTTTAATTTGGACCGTTACAATGGGTATAACGTCATATTTAAGCTGAGTTTTTGATAACAAAAAACTATACGAGGTAGTATTTAAAAAGCTACAAATTTGAGTGTGAATCATTTAAAAAAAAAAAAAAAACGTTTTATTTTAAATTCTGTCCACTAACTTCAGACTTATTTTAGCGGAAACTTTAATAACTAGGAAATTATGGGAGCTGCGAATTTTTTGTTTGCGTAACAAATTATCATTTAATTATAGTTACCAATTCAGATATCAAAATTATTTGATTCCGCCAAAAAGTTTCCGCCAAAGATAGGAATGTTTCTTGTAGGCTATTAATATTGTAAGAATTTTTGGTCCGTGGCTCAGAAATTTAACTCAACAATTTCAGTGGATTTACTGAACGATGGTTCAAGCACGTAATTATGGCTTTTTTGTCACATACTTGAACATTGGACCACTGTTGAAACTCAGTTAATCCGCCGAAATCGGTGAACTTAGAGATTACTGAACCGCGGATTAAACCACGTTTGCACAACTGGCCCTTACCAACACTTTTTTTCAACTCTTTAGTATTAGTCTTTATTAGTACAGTCAATAGGATAATAGAATAGAAATTCAAATTGAATGTCGTTAGCTATATTGAGACAAAGTTAACTATCGATTGTTAACTAAAAATGTGTGTGGAAGCCGCCATTTTGAAAAAGGAACTAATTAATTTTCTCTCCATTTAGTAATCCTAGAAAACATTTTTGTATATGGTCTTATAGGAAAATATATTCTCTAATTCTTTGGCCCACTCTTTTCAATAAAAAGATATTTTCAAACAAACTATCAAATTTTTGCACTTAAAAACGGTTTTTACCGTCTATCTTATTACCCCACGTTGATCTAAGAGAAAAAATAGACAATTTGTTTCTTGTAGAACACAAAATTTCCTAAATTTCTGTATATAAAACTTTTCTGTAAGTTTAACAGAACTTAAGATAGAGGACGGCAAATTTAAATAATATGTTTTTCAGGTTGAAAAGAAGTAGTAGAGGGGCTATTGACATCAGCATAGCACTTCAACTTGACAAGGTGAGCTTTGGTAGGTACACATATCATCGGTTCGGAAGAAAAACGACACAACTCAACAAATCTCATTTTTCAAAATAGGCAACAGAAAATGGAATGAAAATTTGAATTTCAAGTAATCTTTTAAAATATCAAGACTACAGCTCATTAAGTTCCAAATATTGTAGTAGAGTCTGATACTTTCCCAATTGATAATTTTTCTTTGATTTACAAATTCATTGTTAGCTCAAAAAATTCATTTATTGACTTGTGTCGTTTTTCTTCCGAACCGACGATATGTATAGATTTCATAGTTTTAATTTTAAGAAGTACTGCCACGGTGGCAACACTGTCAAAATGATGGAACTATGGCTGCCGTCTTTCCAAGTAAAGACTCTGAAAGTGTACATAAACATTGACCTATCGAGAACCAGATATCGGACTATGCCGTGAACTTTCTCGTTAGGTTCATCCTTCCCTACTGAAACGTACTGCGAAAATTACCTAGGGGAAAAATTCGAATTTTCGATTTATGTAGGTCATCTAGAACAGGTCGCTGTCATACAAATATTTCTTTTATTTTTAAATTTTCTCAAAAACAGCTCTAACAATTTTGATTAAACTTTGTACCTATAATCACCAAAATAGTTGTAAGAAAACTGCGTTTCGCAGGTTTTCCCCAAAATAGGGGTTTGGCATTTTTTTCCAGTTGTTCGTGTTTATCCTCTAAATTGTTTGACCGATTTTGTTATAATTTCGCAGTCTAGTGCTTTTGAATAGTTTAAACAAAATTGCATTTAAATTTTTTTTAAATCAAGTCGATTATGGAATCCGCAAAACTGCATCCGCTGAAAATTTCAGTACAGCGCTCTCTTTTTATCTTCATCGGATTCAATTGGAAGAAAAGAAAAGAAAGAAGATTATGGAATCTATAATTTCATAATCGACATGAATATTTTTTTTAAACAACAAAATCATAACAACAAAAACATAAAAATAATATTTTTAGTAATTTCGACTTTTTTAACATTCTTTCGTTAAAGTTTTTAACTAAAAGAGCGAGTTCGTGCGATCCAGTCTTGCATATTTTTTTGACGACATAGTTTACATAAGAAATCGTTACAAGTTGCAAAAGACTATTTATTAAAAAAAGAAATGTCTAAAATTACAAGTAAACTACATTCCTTTTCGTCCTCAAGGTCTAAACTAGCAAATTTCAATGATGTACTTTTGTAATTTCATTCAAAAATAATTCCCTAACGAATGTTTTTTTATTAATTAAAGAGCTCTAAAGGCTTTTAATTAACAAGAATATAAAGAAACTTCAAATTGTTTATATTCCCTTTGATGAGCTTATATAGGTCAAGCTTTGAATTTATTCAATGCATTAAAACCTAAATAAAGCTTTATAATTGTTTCCCATAGTTTAAACTGCATTTATTTTCCTTTTTAACTTTAAAAATACTTAATATTTATGTATATCTACAACATTCTTATGCATTTATATATGTATGTATATATTTTATACTGTAAAGTCCTTTGTAACTGAAAACTGCACTTTTGTTTTTAACCTTTTAGGTGACACACAGAAAATGAAGCCATTAAATCGTTTCACGATTGAAAAGGTAAGCAGAATATCGGTAAACCTATGTTTCTTCCTTTTATAGTGGTTAAGAGATTTCCCATGGAAGAAGGAAAAAATGAGGAAATTCCGACTCATGTATATGAAAATGAAATAAATAAAATAAAAACTACTTTGAGCCTCCGGTGCTGCTGGGTTATACATTTATACTCCCACTTTCCTGTCCCATATGTCCTTCAGTGGACTCTATTTATGGCCTGCAAGAAATTCGTATACCGTATAGGATAGGGTATACCAATCCATATGCATAATATTGGATGGAAATATGAATTATCTCAACAGCAGTAGCGCACTTCTGTCTGGCTGGCTGGTTGACTGGTTGGTTGACTCGATGATAGTGGCCCAACAGAATTGACTTAAAAATCCTTTGGCTTATCCTTTCCTGCAGCGGGTCCATTCATCATTTGTGTGCTTTAACTTTTTCCGTTCATGTTTTTTTTTTCGAGGAAAACAGATAAAATGTAACATACCCCTGGCGCTTTTTATTTATATTTTTTTTTATTTTGAAAAAACATAAAGGACATCCTCGATAAGGGCAAGAGGAGCTGGAAAATAAATATTTACTTTTTGTAAAATTTAACAATGACTTTCGGTCGAGTATTGGAATGGGAAAATATAAAGCAAAAGGAAAGATATTTTCTTTTGAAAATATACCATACCTACACACTCCTTTAGATAGAGGATGGCCGTGTGTATGCAGACATAACTGTTGCTGCCTTCGGCTCAAAGGATTATGTTGACTTTAAATGATTTTTCTGGATTTTTTGCTAGCTTGTATCTTTGTCTTTGTATATTTTGCAAAAAAGATATAAGTCGCTTTACGTCGTATTGGCACATATAAATAAGTGTGGTCGGGATCTGTGCCGTTCTCTTTTGTGGGAGAATTTAAATGCAATAAATCTTGGCTGGTGGCATACAAATTATTTACAATCCTTACAAGAGAAATAACAAAGGACTTTCGTGTTTTATTTTTTTATCGGGTTTATTGTTTGCTGAGAAATTGTCATTAATTAATTTTATTCTTTTTATGGAAAAGTAATTTTGATAAAATTCAGAATAAGGACTTCGAGTGATATACACTTATAGTACATATATTTGGAGAAATACTTCTGCACCATTATATTACAATTACGACATTTTTTAAGATAGTCTTTTTAACAATAATAAATTAGTCTTGAATTTTTAAAATACAATTTAATACCCTAAATGACGTTATAGCTTTGAATTACAAAAGGTGGTTTAAAAAACATACCTAAGAAGTCTTTCAATTTCAAACTTAAGCATTGCGTGATGACAAATTCACTAATACAGCTCCAATAAATGGAACGAATTATGCTGATTGCTTTTTTTCACATGAAATTCTATGCGAAGCCAGAGTTGTAAAAATTCATTTGTGCCTGCATTACTTATTAAAAATAAAATTCTAATGCAATGTAATAATGTAATGTAATTTGCATTAAGAAACAAATTTTTAATGCAAGGTGAAAATATTTTGGATTAAAAAAAAATTTATGGAAGTTGAAAATATTTTGCATTAAATTTTTTTTTTTTAATGCAAGTTAAAAATTTTTTGCATCAACAAAAAATTTTTTTTCTCAGCTACTACCTCTGTCAGTTTTATCGAAATCGCTCAAGAAACAACGAAGATGACATCTATATGAACCACCTTGTTTTGAAAATATTATTTTTTTTTTATAACTATCTCAGCTACTACCTCTGTCGGTTTGATCGAAATCGGTAAAGAAAAATATTTGCTTTCTTCTTTTTTATGAATCACCCTGTTTTGAAAATATTTTCTTCTTTTATAACTCTATCTCACATTTTTTATCTTGCATTGGCATATTTTCTTAATGGAAAAAAATTTCGAATTGCATTAAACCTTTTTTTATGCACAAATTTTTCATTTTGCATTAAATTTTTTTTATGCAAAAAATTTTTTTTATTGCAAAAATTTTTTGACTTGCATGAATTTTTTTTTTCAATGCAAATATTTTTCGCTCACATTGACATTTTTTTTTAATGCAGACAATTTTCGATTTGCATTAAATATTTTTTAAAGCAAGAAATTTTTCAACTTGCGTATTAATTTTTTTTTTTAATGCAAAATATTTCCAGCTCGCATTAAAATTTATTTTTTAATGAAAAATATTTTCAACTTGCATTGAAATTTTTTTTTTTTATTGCAAAATATTTTCAACTTGCATTGAAATTTTTTTTTATTGCAAAATATTTTTAACTTGCATTAAAAATTTGTTTTTGAATGCAAAATATTTTCAACTTACATTGAATTTTTTTAATGCAAAATGTGTTCAACCTATGCATTAAATTTTTTTTCTTGGCATTCAAAATTTTTTTTTTTTAATGCAAAATGCGTTTTTCTTGCATTGAAATTTTTACAACCCTGTGCGAAGCCACATACAAATTATCATTCCCTAGTATAGGTACATGTTTCTGCTTATGCTAACATGAAGTAAAAGAAGGAATTAAAAAAAAAAAAAAAACATGCAAAGGAATGAGCATTAAGGAGCGACATAATAAAACAACATTTGAAAACCAATACTGGTTAGGCCAATGGGATGTAAAGCTCCACATAGTGATAAAAAGGAAACCAAGCGCAAGGAGAATTCCTTTTATATTCCCTGGAGCAGTTTCAAGTACATACGTATGTATATCAGTGGCGTAGCGTCCATATAACTCGATTCCTATCGAGTTACCCTTTCAAAATTCTATCTTTCAACTATCGGTCAGCTTAAACAAATGTTCAAAATATTTAAATAAATTCAAAAATAAAAAAAGTTATTCTTACACTTCTTAATAATATATTTATTCAAAAAAATTAAGTTTTTTTTTTTATTTTATATGAGTTTCCAAAGTAATCTAGTAGAATGATAAAAAAAAAACATATTTTATAGTTTTTCGACTGTATCGTTGGTCTACAGTTAAAACGACCTGATTTTTACTCTAAGCCAACGATGATGTACAAAGGAGCAGAATTTTGTTGTTCACTGTGGCGTATACGTACTTTTTTAATTAATTTAACCTTAAAACTTTTTCTTCGAATTTTCCTAAGGCGGCTCATTAGTTATTTTCAACTGAAATTTTATTATCTATATGATTTTTTAATGGTAATTCAATTTGAAAACTTTGTTTTTAAACCAAATCTATGTTTCATTGTGAATTTTTGACCTAAAAACAAAATTATGTGTGCCAAAATTAAAGCAAATGCCCTTTTCGGGTCTCAATCTCACCATGCGAATGCTCACAAACATTTTGTTTCGAGACCTTAATGTTTGTCTTTCAAAATTTAATTTCGACCACGCTTTTCTTCGACTTTTTTAGTGAATTTTGTATGCATCTCGCTGCACTTCTTTTTGAAGTTTATCCAGCAAATCATAGGTTTCTGTCCGAAAAATTAATTTTATTATGCATTAAGCTCATTGTGAACTTAAGTAGGTACATATGTATGTATGTGTGTACCTATACAAGGTTGGTCTAAATTGCCTTGCTAATTTCTAATTTAGGTACGTTTGCAGGTGACTAATTTCTTTCAGACTTACCATTTGAAATCATTCACCCCACGCCACTGATGTATATGCATCTACGTATAGTACACGCAATACGCATCCAGTTATACTGAATTAAATGAAAGTGCTATCCCAAAGAAACTCACTGATGTTCACTCATCATGTTTGAAAAATTTTAAAAAAAAATGGTAGTTTGCGTGTCAGCGTGCAGTGCACCTAAGATTAAACATATTATAACATAACTGCATGTTTTAATCCGTATGGTGCCATTATAGCGTGATCACAGAAGAACCTCACTCTTGTCAAAAATATGTCGTTAATTTCAGTTGTACCTACCTATATGAACAAAAAATCCAAGTACTTTGGTTATAATTTTGACTAGGCGACAAATTAATGTATCTGCCTTTATATTATTGTTTAGGGGTTGTTTCTTTTTTCAAGATTGCAATTTCCAAGTTAAAAGAGGCAATTTCAGTCTATATTCCCAAAAATGTCTAAAACAGCTGTTCAACTCCAAAACCCTATTTATAAACATTTTGTTTGGACTGCATAACTAAGCCGCTGCAATTAAATTCAGATCACAGGTATGTTACTGATTCATTCCTAGGGTTTTTACCATCTGATATTTTGTTTAAAAAATAAAATTAAATAAAATGATAGTTTGATCTGTAATTAACGGTACCTGAACGGTTTTTTTTTTTATTAAATTACTACTTTCTCGTCAACCCAATCCGAACGATTTTGATCAAAATTTTTAGTCTGAAGGTCCTTTTAAATCTGAATAATGTTGCATACAAATATTATCAAAAAAAAATTTTTGGATTTTTTAAAAAAGTTCAAAAAAAATCTTTTTTTTTTTTTTAATTTGTTTTTATAAAAACGGGTTGATGATTTTTTTTTAATTATGGTTTTGTTGTATATTATTAAGTTCTAAAAATGGCATACCTACCAAATTCTTTTTCTAAAATATTTTAAGAAATTTTATATATAAAAAATTATTTTTTAAGAAAACAACTCCAAAGGTTTTTGAAATTTTGTATTCATATTTTTTTAAGAATGTAGATGGCGTTCTTCATTCATTTTGGCAAATAAAATAAAATATAGGCTCTCATAACTAATTTCTTTTTAGTTTTTAACTAGCTGACCCGGCGAACTTCGTTCCACCTATACCAAGGCCTCATTTTAAGTTGACTAATAAAGTCATCTAAGAGAGGAATCAAAATTGTTATCCTAAAATTCCCATTTTACTTTGTTTTACCACTTAAAAAATCTCGAAAGGTGCAAATTTTTGGCCTTGACCTATACCTAATTGATTAAATTATTAATGTCCCTTTTGAAAGTCGAGCAAACTCCAATGGTTATCCCGATTTTCCGACTTTTCCAGCCTAATTTTCCAATTTTTATCTCCGTAATGTGTTTATCTGGTTCAATACAAATCCAACCAAAAAATCTTCATCGAATTTGGACGATATTCAGCTGAGTTATGAGCGTACGAACAAAAAACTAATTTAGAAAATTTGAAATCAAGATGTTTTCACGCTTTTCTGACTTTGTTGTTGGTCAAATTTTCGAATTTTCACTCGAATTTTTCAATTTTCAGCTTCATTGTGCGTTAATCTGGTTACAAGAAAGTCCCCAACCAAATCGGATGATATGTTTAGTCGAGTTATGCGCGTACGAACACAAAAACGGATTCATTTTTATATAGATTATAGTTTAAATCCACAGTGTGCGATCGTAAACATAAGAGCAAGCTCATACGACTTAGTCGTGCATTTTATTTCATAATTATTCAGACACCGATTGTTTTTTCAATTTTTATACTAGCTGAAACTAATTAAAATTGTGTTTTCATTTACTTAAAATCAAAAAGACCGTAAAGCTTAACGTCTGTTCTTTTTTGACCTCAAAAACGTAACATCATCATTATGTATAAAAAGTGGTTTACAAATAAAACACTTTTTAAGTAGTTAAAACCACATCTTGTAAATCAAAGCCGTCTCTGAGGATGTCAAAGGAATATTAAAATAAATAATATCCTCTAAACGAAAGTCCCTTTTTAGCAATTTCCTGAAGAAAAAAAAAAGTATTTAAAGCCCCGCCATAGACTACCCATATACTAACAGTGACGAAGAAAATATTCAATTTTTAATCGGCTGTCATAAAAGTTCATAAATCGTTTTAAACTTCAAAAGTGAACACAATTTCTCTCTTCACCGAAGTGGTTAAAGATTTATTTCTTTTTTTCACATCCTCCCGAATGCCAGAAGGACGAACGTTTATCTTCTGTTTTTTTTTTTTTTTTTTTTTTTTTTCAAACCACAAAAATGAACACATCCTTTGGGAGATGATGATACCTATACCAATACCAAAAAAAAAAAAAAAAAAAAAGGAAATAAAATCAAAATTCATAATCTTCCTTCTTTTGGCTTAAATTTGATGGCACAAGAGGTCGATTCGGTCAGTATGCTTGTCTCTTTGTTGGCCTCTTCCTCTGCCTCAAGGGCACACACACTTTTTGCTCAGAAAAAAAAAAAGAAAGATAACCCAGTTACGTTAAAAATTCCTCTTCTTTGGGAAAAGTTAAACGAGAAGAGTTTTACCATGTTTTACCCTTTTGTGTCCCACTTTGCCTAATTAGTTTCGGAAAACTATTTTGCTGCCACTTTAAAAGGTGGTTTAGCTTAAGACTTGTTTAGTTCGAGTACTTTCCCTTTCATATCAATTAACTTAAGTCTGCTCCCAATTCAATTAATTCCTTCGAGTCACTCCAGTAATCCGTTGATGGTCTATTTCAAGAAATGCGTGATATGGCATTGATGGTATCTATAAGACGTATATCGTTGCCAATCGATTACGAGCCAAATAGTCGTCAAGAAGCCATTCACACCAAAAGAATTTCTGGTATGACATGATCTATTTACATATATGTATAGTTTAACCAGATATATAGAATTTCTTTGATAAACTTCTTTGGCGAGGGAGGTTTTAAGAGGATTTGCTAAAAGGGTGTATCGTTTCCCTATATGTATGTATATTGAAGGCTTTTCTAAGAACCCCTTTTTCCCTAAACGTTGCACTTAGTTTTCAGTTAACAACTACAACAAGGATCAGGATAACAACAGAAACAGACCGAAAACGTTAAGTGAAGAACAAAGTACTTAAGAGGACACTTGGGTAAAGAATGTGTGTTTATATATAAGGGCATACAGCACGTTGTACACACCACAACAAAGGACTCTACTTTCATGATACAAGCAAATAGTTGTTGCCCCCTCTCCCCCCCCCCCCCCTCCTTTTTAGACTTCTTTGTTCTAGAGTATTGCACGAATAGCAAAGCTCGTGCCTAAATCAAATGAATAAAACAAATTTCAAAGACTTAGAAGACTGCTGTTTCCTTATATAAAAATGTATATAGGTATGTCAAAGCCTTGATCCTAGATGATGGCGATGGAGTAGACACAATTGATTAAGTGTATTCCGCAATGATTGTGAATTGCTGCATGCCATGTGAGCCACCAAGTGGACTCATCCAACACTTTGTCGACATCGAGGGCGGGTCGGACGTCTTGTCTGTCTAGACGAAAGCAATTTTCCGCATGTTGCCAAAATGTATACGATATAGAAACTCACATTCCCTTCTTTTTTATTTGAGGAGTTTTTTTTTTTTCCTTATTTCATTCTGACTTCTGACTGGTGTACAAAAAGGACAAAGACTGTGTGGTTTCCTTTATTTTAGCAGAGTACTAGCTTATCTGTTTTATTTTTGTTTGGCACTCTTCAAGTGGTTTTATGAAATTAAAGAAATTTTTGTTGTGACGGAAATTAGAAATTATATTGTGAAGGAATGTTTAATTTTTGCTAGATTGTATACAAGAATTTTGTTTGGTACACTAGAAAAGGAATTTTTTATTTGTTATATTTATTTTAATATAAACAGCACAATTTTATATACCCAAAGCAAATAGCGGTTGTTGCTTATTTTTAAAGTATTTAAAATGTAAAAAGATGACAAATATTTCGGGATTATTTTTTTTATATGCACATTAAAATACTTATTTACTTTATTCATATCCCGAAAGGAAATTTTTACTTGAGGAAAATAATTTCTATTATGAATTTCTGGCACCAAAAAAATTAGACCACAGTTGTTAAAAAAAAAAACCTTCTGGACTAAAATTTTTATGTTTAAGGTCAGAATAGAAATTTCGAATAAAAAAAGTAAGAACATAAAAACTATAATTTTTTTCGTTATCGTTTTAAGGATTAAGGTCATGGTGCAGTACTCGCCACTTTTTGTTCGTAGCTCGAAAAGCTACCATGCTGAATGTTGAAAATTTTTACATAATGTGCTTGCGATAAAATTTTTTTCAAAACAAAATTGATTGTACCTACCTGCCATATAATTTGTTTACCATTTTAGGAAAACCTTTTTTGCTGTAAAATGGCTTCACAGATTTATCAAAAAATTAGTCAATTCTTTTTGATGAACATATTAATAGAAAATCCCAAGCATTTTCTTGATTTTTGGTTTTATCGAAAAGGGTTCAAATGATTTTGATAAAATTAGTTATGCAGAATTTTTCGAAAATTAAACACCTTTTTCATAACATATTTTCTAAAAAACTAAAACAGATTTTTACAACTGGATTTCAGTATTTGACCTAAAATTGATAAAAGCATTGATTATTAAAAAAAAGCAATGGCACTTTTAAACACTTTTAAAAAAAAATCTAATTAAAAAAAATTCACATTTTTTTTCAAAAATTATGACTTTGAAATCTAATTTCTCAAAAACTGTTAATATTTGTTTTCTTAAAATTTTCAATTTCAACACATTGTATGTACTTTCTTAGTTTTTTAATAATCTTTAGGAAATTGCCCCGTCCCTGGGGCGGGGGTATAGAATTTTTTGCCTTTACAATTTTTTTCTAAGAATGATCCCAGAAATTATCTCCCAAAATATCATGCACGAATTAGGAACACCCTGGATAAAAGAACCCCACTGCATCGATTTTTAAATTTCTTTCTTAAAAATAAAGATTTCTTAAATAAGATGGTGAGCATTTTACCTTAATTTTCAGTACGCTTTTGGCTGGTATAAAATATAGGTTTCCATAGCTAATTTATTTCTTTTAAAATCAGATTAATGATTTAAAATATTCATGGCCGATTTCATAGAGCCCTTTTAACTATTTAGCAGGCTTTTAAATTTTAAAATTACGTTTTTTTTCATACAAAATACGTCATTTAAATATTTGTGAAACCGAACATCAGACTTCAAACTCACAGAGTGATCAAGAGCAAGTTGTGCTTCTCAATTGAATGTTTTATTTTTGTTGCTGATGTGCACTCACAGTAAACAGGATTGTACAATTGAGTGCAGGCGTTAAAGAATTGGAGGAAGGTTTGAGAATGGATAACATCGAAAATTTGTCTTAAATATCTGAATATTGAGAAGGGAAGAAAAACAGATTTTTTTGAGGAATTTCACATATCTACTCTTCTAAAAAAAAGAATCTCTGCAATTAATTCCTTAACGTCCGAAACACGTCAGCTAACTTTTTCACTAGAGAACTTATCAAAAAAGTAGACAAGCAATACAACAATGATAGGCCAATTTTCGTTTTTGTGCTTTAGATTTTGAAAAATAATAAACTGCATTGCAGCAAGTAACAAAATTTATGATCTTTGTTTCTCATTGCTCAGTTTTGTTCAGAAATCTAGCAAGAGTTGGTATCCTTTTTCCTTCGTTAGGTAATCTCCGAAGCCTGATTTTTCGAAGAGTTCAAGAAAATGTCTCAGAAACGATATAACTTAAGTTGTTGACCAATTGTTCGATGCTTCTATGTTTCACTTAAATTTTCAATCATAAATACATGTTTTTATTTTCAGTCGCTTTATTTACCAGCTGATAAGGGAAGAATACATATAGGGCTAGAAAAGCGTTATATACACTGCAAAAAAATGCTTGCACCACATCATGTAGATATACACGATAGCCAAAAAGAAAATGTTAACAGACCACATGGCCCCACATAAGTACATGAATTTTAATGAAAATTCCAAATAGGAATCATTTTTATTAAATCTTTTTATTGTAATTTGAATGTTGTTTAAAACACTCAGAAAGCTATAAGATTTATGCACATTAAAGGCATCATAAAATGTATTAAATTCCTAGAACTCAAAGTTCGTCAAACTTAAAAAAACCATCACCTTTCAAATAATGGTCATAACTTTAGTACCCATACGAAATTCTCCCGGTAATTGTTCCGTTTTTCCACGACTATACGATAATCAACAACATCATAATTCTTCTACTTCAGTTCATTTTAATTAACAATCACTTTAATCTTGATTGCGTGTGATATATCAGCTTCAGGTGTTTTATATGAGTGAGACTTGTAAGTACTCTTTTTCAGGTTGACGGACCATGAAAGTATAGGTATCTTTTCAAGAAGCTACTTTACTGCATGTTTAACATTCCCCAATTAGCCAAACCGTATAATAATAATTTGTGGTTCTCATCACAATTTAAAGTTATATGAAAAAAAAAAAGATCAAATTAAAACAAGTACTGTGATATGAAAACAATTAAAACCAATATACCCAGGGGAAATAAAAATACAACAAAAAAAAAAATACTAGGAAGTGCGATAAACCATTTAATTATTTTGCATTCACTTCAACAGTGCGTTAATTTATTTCAAGAGGTTTTTTTTTGTATGATTTTATTTAATAAACTTACCCATGCCTATGAAATAAATTAAATAAAAGGACACAAAAAACTGTAATTGGAAGAATGTTAATTATGCCAGTGTTGAAATGTTACACATTCACTTTTGTGAATACATTGTATTTAGTTGCGGTTATGATAATTTTTTGTTTTAAATCATGCACTTGATTGTTTAATTAAATATATCAGATTATTATTCAAACATATACATATACATACATACATATATTGTGTTACTGTCAAAACCGAAATAATGAAATTCTAGAATTTATCGGTAAATCCTAGAGGACTAGGGAGTGCATGCTGCCCCCCTGCAACCCCCCCTGATGGCTTGGCCCACTAGGTGTATCGTGTATGCAAAGTTTCTTTTGCATTTAAAGATTTAAAGGAACTTTGAATGTGTCCTATGTATAAACAGTGGGGTAGGATCTACCGATAAATTCTAGAATTTTATTATTTCGGCTTTTTACGGTAACATTATGCATACAATACATAAATATTAAAAAATAGTTTACATTGATTTATATGGATATATTTTGACACTAAATTTAGAAACCCGTGGTACAATGGTTAGTGCGTTGAACTATCAAACAGGCTTGCCAGTTTGTGGAGTTTCCCCCCAGATTTAGGGTTTTTTTCATCTACGGGGTGGAATCTGGGGGAAAATCTGGAGGGATTAATTTTAAAGTTAAATTATTCCAATTCTTATTCCGATACATGAAATGTCCTTTTAAATTAGTCTACCTGAATTGTACATTATAAATACATAAATACATGTCTTTCTCGGACGGTTGGGTGTGATGTAGCGAAATGAGGACCGTCACGAAAACATGTACCGCTCGCGCCCTACTGCTAAGTGACTGTTTGTACTACAGACATCCTTAATATACCAATCGATAGATAAAGATTGCGCAAAGATTATAGAGGAATTTTTTTATAGCTATCGCCTCATAGTTTCATGTGATGAGTCATCGCGTTTGGGGTAAATTGCAGCAAAATTAGGAGTACTCAAATTAATTTGACTCAATTTCTTCGGATATATAAGTGCCACTGACGTCATTGATATCTCATTCGAAAGGGTTTCAAAATACCCTCTTTCTAGCATATAAACCATAAATATACTCGGAAAAATTTTAAAGATACAGTCCTTTGAAACCGAGAATTTGCGTCATGCCGCGAAATAAGATCAAATAAATATGTCTAAATCTGACACAAAACTGTATAGCATAACATAGTCCATTATTTGTCATTGATTTAAAGGCTTCAATCATGAAAAACTGACCAGTAGAAGTCAAGTTATGCGTCTCTTAAGCTAACCATATCGGTGTAAAATTTTCTTAAAATGGCCTCATCCCGCAAAAAAAAGGGGTTACTAAAGAAGTCCAAATCAACAAGAATTTTTACCCCCAAAATTGTTTGCATGGAAATGTTTTTTTGCATCCAAAACTAATTATTTTTCATTTAAATTAATTCACGACATGCGAATATTTTTGCATTGACTTTGAACAATATATAACACAAAATAGGTAAATTAATTTGAAAACTTTGATATATTTTCACATGGGAACTGTAAACTAAGCTTTATTCGCATCTGTTGGACAAAACTTTGCATATGATTTGTATTTAAACATCACTATTTTAACATTCAGCACATTTGGGGCTCACTTAATTTTGTTTGTATTCTCTTACTTTGTGTCCGAAAATTGTTCGCAAAATTTACAGTAGTTACAAAAAACTAGCTACCCTCAAGGTCATTTGAATTTCTTATCAACATTCTGACCTGAAAGCATAATCTGAGTTTTCCAAATCCTATTGGAACATCAACCATTGTAAGCCAAAGGCTTTCATAAATTTATTTAAATCAGGTATTTTTTTTTTCTTGTGAATCTTTCACTCCAATAAATTTATCTGAATGCTCTGATCAATTTATTTATATACACGTACCTATTTGTATATAATGTAACACCATTAAATCTTCAATATTCTTTTCTCAGGGCTGTTTGGTGTACACAGTATTTCAAAAAGTCAAGCCTCTCTTAATTTAACTTCCAAAAAATAATAATGTATACAATCTCATTTAAATTCAGTCAGGAAAAATCTGCAAATTTTTCACTTAAAAATAATAAGCTTTATATTCTCTGTGTATTATGTATGACAAGGCCCTCTGCCTGCCTCTGCTCTTGGTTTAAAGGAAAAAGTCCATTTTGCAAAAGACAATTCATCGGCTTTTGTTTGTATGCCTGTGCAGCATTTCACCCAAAACTTATTAGGTAGGTATTATATATATTTCTAGGACTCGATTTAAACACATCGACGCAATTAGTCCTTGTGTTTGCTCATCTGGTAAAATAATGAAAAATTCCCATAGCATTAATTATTATTTTTGCTGAGAGAGAATTAATTCAAACCACGGTTGCCAAATGGGATGTTAATTAAAATTGTGATGTGACTTTGTACATCAGCATTCAAACTAACATAAAGGTGGCCCAGAATTGAAATTAAAATCCAAGCAAAGTGTTTTTTTTTTATGGAAATTATTTTTCGCGATTGAGAAAAGAATTCTTAATTAAAAAATTATGATTCAATTGAATCTTGTCTGTATAGCTTAAATCAGACTTAAAGACTTTCTAATTTTTAACATGCCACAGCTTTAATTTGACAATATTCACAGAAGCATATTATAAAGGAACTTTTGTGATATTTTTTTGCCAGCTTTTTTTGAAATATTTTCCTTAAAGTTTTTACATAAAATACAAAAATTAAAAGAGTTATAAAAATTATAAATTTATTTGTTTACGCGTAAGAGCACTTAAAAACTAGGGCCTGAATCTAAATTGTTTATCTCTCGAGGCAAATACTTGGTACATAACTGGGTCAAGTTTATTTCAATAATATAATAGTATTGCTGGCCCCTTATTGTAAGTAAATATGTAAAACTTCCTAAAGCCTCATTAAAAACGCGCGTGGTTGTTAGCAAGAATTATAAATTTACTTGTATCGTCCTATGTCGAAATTCGACACCAACTTTCAATTTCGCAAACAATTTGTTTGAAAATATTGAAGGAAAGAAACATTTTATTTTAATTTATTTTTTTTTAATATGCACAGCGTTCGACAGTAAAAAAATAAACAAAAATGACCGACAGTGTGTAAATGTGTGTCTCAAGTATATTCTGCATATCTCCGCAATTGTGACCTTCCAACCATATAAAATTTATCGAAATCGGTCAAATACTTTTTAAGAAAATTGTACCAAAAAATTTATTTAAGGTTGCGTTCAGAAATTTAATTTGCAATAAATTGGATTTACTATTCGATTTTAGACGTTTACAATTTCCAGTACGTCTGGCCTTTGCGATGAACATAAATAATTGAAACCTTATAAATAGCCAGTATTTCAGGAAAACTTTGTTTTGTGAGTAAGCAACATCATGTGTAATCCATCGAAAATAATAATAAAACTTCATTCATACCGAGCATTTTTTTTTTATTAATTATGACCTTTTTTTTGTTTTAAGCTTATTTTTTTTACAAAAGTGTAGGTCTTTTATTTATCGATTGATGCAGTACGAAGTCTGCCGGGTCAGCTAGTATTATATGAAAATGAATCCCTTTTTGTAATCGTATCGCATGCGCATAACTGCCTGAACAGAATAGAATGCTGGAACCGGAGCCGCGGACAGAACTGGAAGAGCTATCAAAAAGTGTTATACGTTGTTTTTTTTACGTGCCCACAATGCAGCTGTACAGCTTTGAAAGTATTTTGAAGAAAAACAAAAGAATATTCTTGTGTACAAGCTCAGAATTCACATTTTTTGTTTCCAATAATTTTTCTTTTAATAAATAATTTTTTTCGCGATAAAAATAACCACAATATTTTTTTCCGACCGAAAAAGTTTTTTTTTTCCTTCGTACAATTTGAAACGTCAAAAGTGTCGTACGTGAAAAGTTAAAAGTTGGTGAACTCTTACGTCTGCGGCTGCAGCTCCGTATGCGGCTACGTTGCATTGTGTTCGCAACACTGTTTTTGTGTGTATTCAATATTTTGACAGCTATTCCAGCTGCGGCTACGGTTCCGTCACCATTCTGTTCATGCAGTAACTCGGCTTAACATCATTCGATTGGGTTTAAGGCTGATTTCCAATGCCACATTGGGCGTCGCTTTGACAGATTTTTCTTTCAACGCGAAAGCTCACACATAGCAATTTAAGCAAATTGTTTACAATGACGCGTTGGGTATTATGTTACGATTTGGCACCTATTAGCATGTACACAAACCAACGTAACATAAGCTACCTCGACGTTAAAGTTGAAAAAAAAACTTTAGCGTGCGTTTTGACAGTTAAACTAATGTTCGAATTCCTTTCAACAAAAAAATCGATTTATTTAGAAGAAAAAATCGGGTTTTCTGGACAAATTCCTTTTATTGAAAGAAAAAAATCGATTTTGTTTAAAAAATAATGGAATAGTTTGTTGAAAGGAATTCGAAATTACAGTTATGTAGGCTCATTTTGATTTTCAGGTTCTCTGAAAGTCGTCTGTCATGTCGACGCGTTCGTAAAGCTTGTAAACGTATACGTAAGCGTCTCTAACGCGAACGCGCCATTGGAAATCAGCCTTTATTGTTAGATTTGTATTGAACCAGACTAACAAACAGGGGAGCCAAAAATTTAAAAAAAATCGAACGAAAATTAGAAAATTTGACCGACAAAGTCAGAAAAATCGTGAAAACATCTTGAAATTTCAATCTTTTTCAATTAGTTTTTTGTTCGTACGCACATAACTCGTCAAAACATCATCCAAATTGGATGGAGATTTTTTTGTTGGAATCGTATGGAACCAGGTAAACATACTACGGATATAAAAATTAAAAAATTGAGCGAGCCAGAAAAGTCTGGAAGTCTTGATAATAATTGGAGCTTGCTCGACTTTCGAAAGGAACATTAATAATCTAATCAATTTTAGGTGGAACGAAGTTCGCCGGGTCATGTAGTATTATTGTATTTATGTATTATATTTATCAGGAACGTTAAGAAATTATTTAAACTTTGTTCTTAAAAAGGTTTCATTTATTTATTTTTATTTATTTGCACAGTGGCAACCTTGATCTCAGCTTTTATTTAGACTGAGAACCAATGATTTTGATAATAAATGTGTTCATACTATGTGGGTTCGTAGATTGTTGGTCCTTCTTTAATGTACCTACTACCTACATACATTTCTATAGATTCTTTAGAATGTGCTTGTGTGAATATTTAACTTCAATGAAGACCAACTTCACGGCTTATTATAGGTATGTTGATTATGAAATGATGTTTGTTTTGCTTGTTTCAGTTAAGTGAAAAACTTTAGGCACAATTTTTAATGTACTTTAATTTTTGATTTTAAATCTTTTCACAATTGAGTGCCCTAACAAATATTAATTAAGGAGATATTAGACAAAGAGGATGAATTTTACTTACGCACATGATGTGAGTACGGGAAGCTTAAAATTAAATGTTCTTTGTTCCAATTGGGTTGGTAAGCTATACTTGAATGAATTGCTTTTATTTTAATTTAAAAGCCATTTAAGAAGGATTCATGAAAAAGCAAACATTTTAAAATTAGCGAGGTTGGACAAAAAAGTTTTATTTAAGCCTATTAATGTCTCTTATATCTACAGAGTACGAGTGCGTTTATGTTTCCTAACGCCTAACGGTAGGTTAGGTATAATATTTTTATTTTAAAATCTTCACAATGAAAAGATTTTTAAAAATCAAAATTTTTATTATTTTAATACGGGGTTTTTGTGTGATAACATACTCACAGTAAAAGCTGCAAAGGTTTCGCACCATCATATTAATAATATTGAAGATTTTCAATGAAACAACAACCACTGGAGGGAGCTACCACCCATTGAAGACTTTTGTTTAAGATCTGTAATAAATCCCCGATGATAAGCAAAAACACTTGGTCCACCATCGAATATTCTGATCTTAACTGGCTGAAGAGAATGGTGACGGAGACGGAACTGGAGCCGCAGCTGGAATAGCTGTCAAAATATTGAATACACGCAAATTCAATGTTGCGAACACAAAGGAACGTAGACGCATACGGAGCTGCAGACGCAGACGGAAGATTTTACCAACTTTTAATTTTTCACGTACGGCACTTTTGACGTTTCAAATTGTATGAAGAAAAAAAAACAACTTTTTGGGTCGGAAAAAAATATTGTGGTTATTTGTATCGCGAAAAAAATTATTTATTGAAAGGAAAATTTTTGGAAACAAAAAATTTGAATTCTGAGCTTGTACACAAGAATATTCTTTTGTTTTTCTTCAAAATACTTTCAAAGCTGTACAGCTCCATTGTGGACATGTAAAAAAAATAACGTACGACACTTTTTGACAGCTCTTCCAGTTCCGTCTGCGGCTCCATTTCCGTCATTCTATTCTGTTCAGCCAGTAAACCAGCCTGGTATAATCATTTAAAATAGGTTTTCTTTTTCTACCCACGTAGTTGATTGTATAAATTTTGTTTTCTGGATTAGTTAAGTTGCCTTCTTCGTGAATAGGAAAATGTCTGATACTTCATTAAATAATTTATAGAGCTTATTCACCGTAATTCTTCAGCAATTGCAAGAGATCTTGTGGCTTTACCATCCTAAAGATAATTAAAAACCTTTATGAATTCAAATTGCATTAAATCAGCATCTAGCGTATCATTTTGCAGTCCCTAAATCCAGTGCTGAAATGTTGCACAAAAATTTAAGAGGTTGAGCAAACTTTCAAAATATGTACGAAGAATTATAGATGTTGAGCAAGAGTCTTTGATAATTTTTTCGTACGTTAAAAATTTGGTTCTGATTTGCTATTCAAATTTGTTCCCTATATTTCACTTCTAGATTCTGACCATTTTAACACGATTGTCCCTAGACAGGATCGCAAATATTGAAAATGAATTCTGAAGTTAATTTTCAGTATTCTTTGAAGTTTCAGTGACGCATTCTAGCAATAGGTGTACAACTAATTTTAAAATGAACACGTCTATCTGACATTTTGTCAGATAGAAAATTTAAATAAATAATACTTATCTCGAGTTTACGAAGCAGGACCTTTCAGCGCCGAACTTTCACCATTGGACACTTCACCACCAGCATCTGACCACCAGCCTTTTTAGTGCCTGGAAATTTCATCACAGCGGTTTCGCCACTGAGTAGTTCGCTACCGTTCTTTTACCACCAGACTTTTGGCCACCGCCTCCTGACAGGTAATGCAGTGTTAATTATTCAATGGTAGGTCACAATAGAATACGGATTTTTTCGTACGTTAGAAAACTGAAGGTGTACATCCCGTCTAAACAAGTGAATTTGCGTATTACAATATTTGACGCGAATTTCAATTTGATATTATTTAAGCTTTTTAACAATAAAACATGAAAAAATTGCTCTCCGCCAATAAAAAATTGTGTTTTTAAATGATCTTGTATTAATTTATATAGTAAGCATTTCATTTTCGTGGTTTTTCTTTGACAAAAGCTGCTTTTCTGCACAATTTCTTATAAATAAAAAGCATATGATTAAGCTAAAAAAGAACACGATGTGTTATTTTTATTATTGAAAACATTGATTATTTCTTATTGTGAATCAACCATTTCAAACTTTATACTACCTTGCCAACACGAAAACCAAATATCCAGACATGAAAAATCTGGCACTTAAAACTGCGGCAGTGAAATATCCAGCACTTAAATGGCAGCACTCAAATATCCAGCATTCAATCGGCGGTGGCGAAGTATCCGTCTATCAATTTGCAGTTGCCAAAGGTACCGTACCGCGAGGCGAGTTTATGCTTCTGTGGCTTCAAAGAATACTGAAAATTAACTTCAGAATTCATTTTCAATATTTGCGATCTTCTCCACAGACACTTGTATTTTAACTTTGAAAGTGATTTTTTTTCTTCGGTTTTTTTCTCCAAGTAAGCCTCTCTAGAATACAATCAACTTATTTAACAAATCCTCAATTCAGTGCTTAGTAACCGAAAAAAAAAAACTTAGACTCCATTTGGCCGCCTCTTCCAATTCAAAAAAAAAAAAAAAGAAAAAATCCTATCTCTTTTATTCCATTTCAATTATTTCAGTTAGGTAGGCAGATGCATTCGGACTGGGGCATTCATATTTTATATGCAAAACTTGTATTTGGTCCGCGACCAACTAATCTACAGTTCCACCATACATTAGTCACTTTTCATTATATTATGTTTACGAACACCAATTATAATGCCTTTCTATACCCTCTATGGCCTTGTTCAACTCCCATATCCCATATTCACCTTCCGAACTTTCTAACATCGGATAGTTGATTATCATCACACATATTACCTACGGCCTCCCTGCAGCTTTTAAAACAGCTAACTTTTAAGTCAAAACTCAACTCACACTGACAAAAGATCACTGCGTTGCATTAGCTTTGTGGCATACCGTTATTACCAGAACTTTTACGTGATGCAAAACTACATAATGTGTATAACACCGCAATATTATATGTATATGAACTTGTCCGAACTACGAACACCTCCTGAACAAGTCCCGTTCACGTCTAATCTACTTCTGCGATAACTCAAAATGTACATACAACATTAGGTGGGGTTTCAGTTTGTTAGTGGTACCTAATCTGATTAATCAACCTCCAGCTTCTCATCATCTTGTGCTGTGCCATGCCATTCCATTCCATTGCAGGCTCCATGCCACCCCCTGATTGGTTGGGACTAGGCGAACCATAGTGATGGCAACGAGTGGAGTGTTCAGTGTTCGCATCACTGAAAAAGAGAAACAATATTGTTAATGCGGCTATACCAAGGAAGATAATGATTTGAGGCAAAAGTGTCGAAAATGAAAGGTTGGATATAATCCATGTCCATAGGATCAGAGCTTACTTTCGGTGCAAATCGAGTCTAATAAAACGAAGTGCTACTCTATGGTAGCTTTTTGATTATTATTTATGGAGTTTTATTTTAGATTTTAAGGGTTGGGTCAGAGAGGTATAAGGTTGAGTTGTTTAGTTTGTGCTCTTGTTTGCAATTGATACTATGATGGCGTACACAGCGAAGCGAAACGGACCCAATTTGTCTTTGTTTTCAAAATAAATTGATATCTTTACAGTTGTTGATCGGATGGCGAATTTCACAAATATTTAAATTTATAATGAAAACGAGTAGGACGACAAAAACTGTTGGTTACTCTATTTCTGCAATACAGAATGTTATAGTCTGCGATAGAACATCGTGCAAATGATTAATAGACTAAGAGCCCACAGCAATTTTTGGGTGTGAAGTATAGCAAAAATTCAATGACGCAATAAGATAGGTCTTTACTTTCTATTCGCAAATATTCAAGTCTTGCTGTCAAGCTGTGGTTGGGGCGTTGCTGCAATAAAAATGCATTTCTTTCTGAAAGCCCAGATAAAAGGTATACCATTAAAAAAAAAAAAACTATACTTAATAAAAGAGCTGAATACCATAGACATGAATATGGGGGTCCAAGACCTCTAAGGTGGGCCTTCTGTACCTATGCAAGACGCGTTATAAAATTGAATTTTAAGTGATGCGTCTTGCATACAGAAGGCCCCACCTGAGAAGTCTTGGACCCTCATATTCATGTCTATGGTATTCAATTCTTTAATTAAATAAATTTTTTTAAGCGCTATATTTTTTTTCTGGGCTTTCAGAAAAAAATGCATTTTCAATGCAACATTATTTGCAAATACAAGCCGCAAAATAATTGTTTTAAATTGATAACAAAATGAGAGTTATTTTGTAGCAAACAAAAAGTTCTAGAGTTCCTCATACTTTTTTTTCAATAGTTCTGGCGAATGAAGTGTTAAAATTCGAAAAAAAAAAAATTATTATGATAACTTCACGCAGAAAGGACTTTTTTGAGAAAAAGAGTTCTGAGCATGTTTTTCAACTTAACTTTTCTAATTTTGCATAACTCCTTCTGAAACCCATCAGGAACTCTAGAACTCTTGGTTTTAAGTTAAAAAACATGCTCAGAACTCTTTTTCTCAAAAATTTCCTTGCTATACGTGAAGTTAGCATAAGAAACTTTTTTTTGTAATTTTAACACTTCATTCGCCAGAACTATTGAAAAAATGTATGAGGAACTCTAGAACTCTTTGTTTGCTACCGGGAAACCTCATTTTTTGTTCTAATTTAAACAATTATTTTGCTAACTTCACAGGACTTGGTTATTTTATCTAATTTATTATATGTATTTCATTAAATCTAAAACCTTTTGATATAAAAAATGCAACATTACCGCTCAAACTATTATGAATAAAGGTTATTTAAACTTTGTCGCCAAAGATGTTGTTTACAGAAATTGGAATTGAAAACAAAAGAAGAAACAAAATTTCTGACGTGGCAGGAATTAAAGAGATGTATTTTCTATGAAAACCCTCTCTAGGGATGAATCTATGCTCTGTCTACCATTATGGTACCTTTATACATATAGTTGTTGTTGTTGTTGTTTGTTATAAAACAAGATCGAGCGATTGTCACATGGGAAATTGAGTTTATTGTTAGATAAAATTGAAAACTGTGAAGGACGACGACGACAACGATGACACGACACGATGATGGTTAAGTGAATGAATCGTTTCGAAATAAATCGGTTGGAATAATTTAGTGCGAAAATATTTTTTTTTTTTGTTTAAGTTTTTGTTTTTAATGGAATGAGGCTGTCAAAAATATTTGAAGCTTTTAATAATTAAGGTTTAAATATGTTTATTTATAGCGTTAACAACTTGCTGAATTTTAAGTGAGGATTTGAAGGAAAATCAATAGTTAAATTGAGAGGAACTTTTAGCAATTAATTTTCATAAAATATCTAACTGTGGATAGGATACTTTCTATAGTGGTGTAAGTTTTTTATGAAATTTCATTAATAAAGAACTTTTTATCGTTGGAAAAATTGGATGTGGGAAAAACTGAAAATGAAACAAGAACTGTGGATGAAATGTGTGACTTGCACTTTACAACTCAAACAAATGATTTTAAGAAGAAAGGTGATAATACTTTAAATTTAATTTTTATTAAAATCAAAAGTCATAATAGAATATAATTTTGGAAGTAAATCTCGTTCTTAAAGCGAAAGAAGATCCATTCTCGTCCACCTCTACTTTGGTTGTATAAAAAACATTTGGTTCTCACCTACTGCACAACAATTAATACAAGTTCTTAATTATATTTTTTTAATAAATCGTTATTTCTTCAATATATATTTTTTAAAACATTTTTTTAATTATGGTTCCTATCAGATAAAAATACAGTCGACTCCCTCTAAGTCGAATTTTCACGGGATGTCAAAATTAGTTCGAGTTAGAGGGAGTTTTTGAAAAATTCGAGTTAGAGAGATTAATATTTTAATTATTTAACGAACTGTTTCGACCAACAACAAAAGCTAATTGCACACACGTGTTCAACTTAAGTAAATTTTTTTGTTTCTTGTTGCCTTGCATTTTGTTCATGGAATATTTTTTAAGGTAGATGCAATATGAATATGTTTAGGGTAAGGGTGTATAGGTAAACAACGCGATTAAGAAGCAGAGTATGCGACATGCGTGTGTATGGTTCATGTTTATACCTATATAACATATTATGAATAAAAAAAACAATACAAGTTGCGCGAGGGTGATTTTTTTTTTTGCAAAAGAGACATTCGACTTAAAGGTATTGGAAATAGTCCAAAAAATCTAAAGAATTTATTCGAGTTAGAGGGAATTTTGACTTAGAGGGATTTCGACTTAGAAGATGGTTTTTGTATGGAAAATTGAGGGGAATGCAAAAATATGGCGAAAAAATTCGAGTTAGAGGGAAATTCGACTTAGAGGAGTTCGACTTAGAGGGAGTCGACTGTAATTCTTTCATCAGGAAAATTTTACACATAAACTTATTCATAACCTAATTCATGTTTTTTTTACAAAACTACAAAGACCTACTCTACGATTCAAAATATTGAATAGAGAGACACACCACACACTAACGACGACGTCAAAGACAGTTCATACCAATGTGTGCTCGTTACTTCAGTTCCATAACAGAATTTTTAGTTATACCAATTAATCAGAAACTACACATGAGCAAAAGGAAACCCAATAAAAATAAAAAAAATTAATAAGTGGAAGTAGCTTTTTGTGTAAGTTTACGTATAAATATGCATGAAACCTTATGATTTTCAATATTTATTAATGGCTTTCGCAATGCTTTTAGAAAATCTAAGTTTTATTAATGGTTAAGGGATTCATCAAAGACCTATTTCACTTAAAAACAATAGAAAGTTTTTCACAATCAATAAACTATCCTATGAAAGATTCAGTTCCTTTTTCAATTTTTCTCTATCAAAAATGTAGATATATTTGTGTTCAGTACTTAAAATGTATGTAGGTAGAATTTTAAAAATAAGTTTCTATTAATTAGTTTTGAAAAATAAAATATTCTTTTCAGCCTTTTCAACATCAAACAAAATGAAGAGGCTTTTATGAATTTTTGAAAGGATACTAGGACGAGAAATTAATTTGTGTACAATATTTCTCAGAAATAATGAAAATGGATGCAAAAATTTGTATGAGCTCATAGCTTACACCTTCTAGCTATAGAGAAAGGGAGACATTGCAATTTACATCCCTCAACCTTGCTTCCAAATTGATTTTTTTTTTTAAATATAAAAAAGTCTACTTTTAATTAAATCAACATTAATATTTCCAACAGCGCCATAAACAAAAAACTCGTTATTTTTTTTAATTAAAATTATCAAAAGAAATACAATTTCCTTGTGTTTATCCTAAGCAAGAGGTTTTGTTGTTGATGATGCAAGTATACAGAGTGTCGCAGAACAAAATGACGCGATGCAATATTTGCAAATGCGATAGCGTCATTCGTAAGCCAATATTTCGAAATTTGGTTTCGTAATGCTGTTGATTAAGTTACATAATGTCATAACATGAACAAATGGCCTTTTGTCACTTTGATATGAAAAGTCTTCAAGCAATTTTTTTTTACGACTTGAGGATCAAGGTTATATGATATCTATTTTGATTTTAAATAACGGTTGTGCTACAATGGGTTCCACTCCTGTCATATGCCGTAAATATTTAAAAAAAAATTCTCAACTTTGCAAATTTTGCGGGTAAGATTTTTTCCAAAATCACGATTCTCTTAAAACTGCTGCTGCGCAGGGATACAAAAAAATTGGAATTTTGCAAGTTTTAAGAATGATATCTTCAAAATTACAATTTTCTAAAAATATGTAGGTACTTAATTTAGTTGTGTTATTTTGTGCTTAATTTGAGGTGCATTGCATCAATTTTTTGTTTAATTTGCAATTTTGCAACACTAACAGCTAACCATTCATTAGGTGCTGTCAACTAAGTCCACCGAAGGTGTTAGCTCCCACTAGGAGGGAACAGAAACCACTTTTTGATAGTGGTTTTTATTCCCAAGCAAGGTGAGAATGAAGTCCACTTTCTAATGGGAATTTTATACACATTTGAAAATACGATGGAGAACTTATTATATAGTAAGGTATGTATGGGGGGGCATGCTGCCTCCCTGCAACTCCCCTGCTTGGCCCACTCTAGGATTTGGGGTAGGTGCGATGTTGGGTGTATGCAAAGTTGGATAAATTCAAAGTTTCTTTAAATCCAAATTCTATAAATGCAACGAAACTTTGCATACACCCAACCTCGCACCTACCCCAAATCCTGTAGTGGGCCAAGCAGGGGGGTTTCAGGGGGGCAGCATGCCCCTCCTTACATAATTTACTGTTCATACGCCATAATGCTGGGTGCTAGCACTGTATTTGTGGAAGCAAGCTTTTTTAATTTTTGAAAGGAAAAGATTATAGATTTGACGGGAACTAAAACCACCCATTTTTTGAAATTGTGGTTTTTGTTCCCGCCTAGTGGGAACTAACAGTTTCGGTGGACTTAGTTCCTGGGGACTTAGTTTACGGCACCCATTCATTAGCGTGAAGTTCCACCATTTTTGATTCTCAAAATGAAAAAAAAAAAACTAAATTCGCAAATTTGCAGATTTTGCGGATATTTTTTTTTTGATTTTTCTTAAAAATTGAAGTTGTTAAGCTTACACCTATGCATCTAAGAACCGAAGTGATAAAAAAAAATTCGCATATTTTCAATTTTACGAACAAACAAAATTTGCGAAGCGTCTATCCGTGCTAACTAGGTCCTGCCATTTTTGATGTAAAAAAAGAGTTGTTTTATGTTGTTATCAACTTTTGCTGCCATCTGTATGGCGTGACTTTTGTACCGCCGTTTTCGATGTTCAAGAAACTTAAGTTAATATTAAAAACAAAAATCGAAAATTTTAAGAATAAACATTTTTCAAAAATTTCGATTTTACAAGTTTTATGAAATTATGAGTAATTTTAAAAAATACTGAACTGATCAACTTCCGATAAGAATGTTAAAAGATTTTCTTTTTGTATTTTGACTTTTGTGTACGGATAAAATATAAACTACTTTTTAAAGCCTACACCATTCGATTAAAATTTAATAACCACAAAAAAGAATTTAAGGAATCATTTTAGATGACAAGCTAATTACATATTAAGTTTTTTTTTTTAATTTAAAAAATTGTAAATATTTCTAATTTATTCTTTTCTCTTTTCTTTTTCAGAACACAAAATAGCAGACAGTGTTAAAAACCAAGATGTCTGCAATTGAAACTGCACCACCCCTGTCACAAATCAAACACTCAAAATCGAACGCACATAGACAAAACGACGCCATGTTAAGCCATAGATGGGGGTGTATCAAAACCACAGAAGGTTCATTATTTCATGTCTTCGCAATTAGCATAATTCTAAGCCTACTCACAGTACAAACATCTTCGTATTTAATAGTTGTTAATGAAACAGTTGACCCAGGCACAGTGATATTCAATGCCTCGGTCTATAAACTTGGTTCGGAGAGGCATTATAAAATCAATGCTCATAAATCAGCGCATTTTGTGCATCACCTAGTCGAAGTTAATCACAAAGATGGCCGAATTATGCTTAAGAAGCATCTCAAATGCGATGGAATTTACTATCCAAATTTGTTCACATTTTACGTGGACTCTACATCGAATCGGTTAAGAAGTATAGACTACTATAGTTTACCGATTCGAATATTTGTTGCGGGAAGTGATTGCAACGATGATCGAAGGATCGAAATGTATGGGAGACTCTTCGAGGAAGAAGATACTGGCTATTCGAAGAGACGTCGAAGAAGGTACATACAAAACGATGATCCAGATGAACGGTTCTACGGAGAATATGTGGGACATAATTACTTAGAATTCAATCATAATGACAGTCGGAAATTTCAAGATGGTGACTTGATTTTCGGTGATTCGTTTGACAATGAAATGAGACATAGAATTCTCAGTAGAAAAAGAAGATCAAGGGATTTCGATTCCGACGAGGGTTCCATGCATCGAAGAGTTGCCGATGCAAAACAATGGATCTCGGAGACTTATGCTTCGTACGCGATCCACACAACTGATAAATGGAACAAAATTTGCCTGAAAAAGTCTCAATTTATCAATAATCTCAATGCGTTCTTGCCGAAATCTGTGTGTCAGAATTGCAAAGTCAACTTTTTGGATGTTAACGATGAGAGATTTCTGATCGAGCCACAAAATCGAGATCTTGTGGCAAGTCGGGATGTATGCATACATGAATCCATGTGGAAATTGATAATCACATTTAATATCCGTTGCAATCGAAATGATATTGTGGACTCTGATCATCGATTGAAGATCGTGTACCATCATCAGGAGTTCAACGATACTGATATTGCGAAAAGGGTCAGGAGGGAGCTGAGAAATCAAAGTCCTTACTTTGAACAGGCTTTGTATGTGGCTCCAGTTTTGGAGGAACAACCAGCAGGTTCCACAGTAACAACTGTCCGTGCTAGAGACCCCGAAGATTCTCCGGTTGTGTACTCCATGGTGTCTCTTCTTGACTCTAGATCTCAGTCACTGTTTAAAGTTGACTCTCGGTCAGGAGTTGTTACTACTTCAGCGAGTCTTGATCGGGAGCTTATGGATGTGCATTATTTCCGAGTTGTGGCAACGGACGATAGCTTCCCTCCTCGATCGGGAACAACAACATTGCAAGTGAACGTCCTTGATTGTAACGATCATAGCCCAACCTTTGAGGCCGAGCAGTTTGAGGCGAGTATTCGAGAGGGTGCAACAGTGGGTTCGACGGTAATAACCCTTCGTGCCACTGATCAAGATATCGGGAAGAATGCCGAAATCGAATATGGGATCGAGAACGTATCCAGTACTGGAACCACATCGCAGGAGAAGAATGCCAATACATTTCGAATCGATGGAAGAACCGGAGTTATCTCTACCAGAAGTTCATTAGACCGTGAGGCATCGGAGAGCTACACATTGATAGTGACAGCCTCGGACATGGCGCCTTTACAAAGTGAAAGAAAG
The DNA here is from genome assembly GCA_947049315.1 of Epistrophella euchroma. Taxonomy (NCBI): domain Eukaryota; kingdom Metazoa; phylum Arthropoda; class Insecta; order Diptera; family Syrphidae; genus Epistrophella; species Epistrophella euchroma. The sequence goes on from OX346245.1 coordinate 144,725,463, forward strand.
ACAGCTACTGCTACGGTCCTCGTGAAGATTTTGGATGACAACGATAACTACCCCCAGTTCAGTGAAAGAACGTATACTGTCCAGGTGAATGAGGATCAGTGGGGTGATGATAATGTGGTAGCTCACATCAAAGCAACCGATGCTGATCAAGGAAATAATGCAGCTATTCGATATGCGATCATTGGGGGCAACACTCAATCCCAGTTCTCTATTGATTCCATGAGTGGAGATGTGTCACTGGTTAAGCCCCTGGATTATGAAAGTGTTCGAAGCTATCGGTTGGTAATTCGGGCTCAGGATGGTGGAAGCCCATCAAGGAGTAATACAACTCAGTTGCTAGTGAATGTAATCGATGCAAATGACAATGCTCCAAGATTCTATACATCTCAGTTCCAAGAATCTGTTCTGGAGAATGTTCCTGTGGGGTACAACATCATTCGAGTGCAGGCCTACGATTCTGATGAAGGTGCGAATGCTGAAATAACTTACAGCATCTCCGAAAGAGATGATAACTTTCCACTATCTGTTGATCCTCGTACTGGATGGGTTCAAACTATAAAACAGTTGGACCGGGAAGAGCAAAGTCGATATACATTTCAGGTTATCGCTAAAGATGGCGGTATACCTCCGAAGTCTGCAAGTTCTTCGGTAGTTATCACGGTTCAAGATGTAAACGACAATGACCCTGCATTTCGACCAAAATACTATGAAGCCAATGTTGGGGAAGATCAACCCCCAGGCACACCAGTTACCACTGTTACTGCAACCGATCCCGATGAAGATTCAAGACTTCACTATGAAATAACAACTGGCAACACGAGAGGACGATTCGCAATCACCTCCCAAAATGGGCGGGGATTAATAACAATTGCTCAGTCATTGGACTACAAGCAGGAGCGAAGATTTCTTTTGACAATAACAGCGACTGATTCGGGTGGAAGATCAGATACGGCTACGGTCAATATTAATGTAACCGATGCTAATAATTATGCCCCGATCTTTGAGAATGCCCCTTACAGTGCGTCGGTATTTGAAGATGCTCCAATTGGAACGACTGTGCTTGTGGTGTCAGCAACTGATAGTGACGTGGGAATTAATGCACAGATAACATATTCCTTGAACGACGAAAGTATCAACGGCATGGGAGCCCACGATCCATTTTCGATCAACCCACAGACAGGTGCGATCGTCACCAATGCCGTGCTTGATCGGGAAACCACGAGTGGATATCTTTTAACAGTGACAGCTAAAGATGGTGGCAATCCGTCTCTGAGTGATACTACAGACGTGGAGATCAGTGTAACAGACGTCAACGACAATCCACCTGTGTTCAAAAATCCTCTCTACCAAGCCTCGATTCTAGAAGACGCTCTAGTTGGGACTTCGGTAGTTCAAGTTTCAGCAACCGATCCTGACATGGGACTCAACGGCCGAATAAAATATATCTTAAGTGATAAGGACGAAGAAGACGGTTCGTTCGTGATCGATCCAACTTCTGGCACAATAAGAACAAATAAAGGCCTCGACCGTGAGTCAGTGGCCACATATCATTTAACGGCAATTGCGGTTGATAAAGGATCACCACCACTCAGCAGTTCTGTTGAAGTTCAAATAAGACTTGAGGATGTCAATGATTCACCTCCAACATTTTCCTCCGACAAGATCACTTTATATGTTCCCGAAAACTCTCCAGTTGGATCTGTTGTTGGTGAGATTCACGCTCATGATCCGGATGAAGGAGTAAATGCCATTGTTCATTATTCGATAATTGGTGGTGATGATTCCAATTCGTTCTCATTAGTAACCCGTCCAGGTTCGGAACGAGCTCAATTACTGACCATGACCGAACTGGATTATGAATCGTCAAGAAAAAAATTTGAATTGGTCATCCGAGCTGCTAGCCCTCCACTCAGGAATGATGCTCATGTTGAAATTCTGGTCACAGATGTAAATGACAATGCACCAGTTCTGAGAGATTTCCAAGTGATCTTTAATAATTTCCGAGATCATTTTCCCAGTGGAGAGATCGGTCGGATTCCAGCTTTTGATGCCGATGTGACGGATAAATTGTCATATAGGATACTCTCTGGAAATAATGCGAATCTCTTGAGACTAAATACAACTTCTGGAGGACTGATCCTAAGTCCGCAGCTGAATACAAATGTTCCCAAGTTTGCAACTATGGAGGTATCTGTTTCAGATGGAATCAACGAAGCCAAGGCCATTATGCAGCTTTCTGTGCGTCTGATTACGGAAGATATGCTCTTTAATTCCGTGACTGTAAGATTGAATGAGATGACCGAAGAAGCCTTTCTATCACCTTTGCTGAACTTCTTTCTAGACGGGTTGGCAGCCATCATTCCATGTCCCAAGGAGAACATCTATATGTTCTCGATTCAAGATGACACCGATGTTACATCACGAATTCTAAATGTAAGCTTTTCAGCTAGACGGCCAGATGTCTCGCATGAGGAGTATTATACTCCACAATATCTTCAGGAACGGGTCTATTTAAACAGAGCCATTTTGGCACGCTTAGCAACTGTGGAAGTTCTTCCCTTCGATGACAACCTCTGTGTTCGTGAGCCATGTTTGAATTTTGAGGAGTGCCTGACAGTTCTTAAGTTCGGAAATGCTTCCGAATTCATTCATAGTGATACTGTACTCTTCCGCCCAATCTATCCAGTGAACACATTTGCATGTTCTTGTCCCGAGGGTTTCACCGGCAGCAAGGAGCACTATCTATGCGACACTGAAGTAGACCTTTGCTATTCCGACCCATGTATTAATGGTGGAAAGTGCCAGCGTCGGGAAGGTGGCTACACTTGCATCTGCACGCCTGAATATACTGGAACAAACTGTGAAACAATCATCTCAAAGCTGAAGCCATGCACCGCTGAACTCTGTGATGGGGGACATTCCTGCATGAACACACTGCTGACCAGCTCTCAACCACCACCGTATACTGCCACGTGTGAGCTAAGATCACGTTCTTTCTCCAGAAACTCATTTCTGACTTTTGAAAGTCTCAAACAACGTCATCGATTCAATCTTAAACTTCGGTTTGCAACGGTTAATGACAACGGACTTTTGCTTTACAACGGACGTTACAACGAGCTTCATGACTTTATAGCCCTGGAAATCTTGGGGGGTTATGTGTCATTTTCGTTCTCGTTGGGTGATCGTATTCAATCGGTGAGTGTGCGACATAATCCAAAAGTATCAGATGGAAATTGGCACAAAGTGGAAGTTACCTATCTCAATAGGACCGTTACAATTGCTTTGGATGAGTGTGATACAGCAATTGCCCTTGCTGGAAATCTTGGTGATCGGTGGAGTTGTGCTAATCAGACGAAACTAGTTCTCGACAAAAAGTGTGCTTCCCTCACGGAAACATGTCACAGGTTCCTCGATCTGACCGGTCCACTGCAGATCGGAGGTCTTCCAAGAATTCCTGCTCACTTTCCAGTGGAAAATCAGGACTTTGTAGGCTGTATCTCTGATCTTAAAGTTGATGATCGATTTATTGACCTGAATTCGTATGTTGCTGACAATGGAACCATTTCCGGATGTCCCCAAAAGGCTCCCCTTTGTTCATCAGATCCTTGCTTCAACGGTGGCATTTGTAAAGAAGGATGGAACACATATACTTGTGAGTGTCCTGAAGGATATGCAGGCAATACGTGCCAAGAACCAATTCCAGCTCCTTGGAGGTTCTCTGGTGATGGTAGTTTGAGCTTTAATCCTCTGCTTAGGCCTATCCAACTCCCTTGGGTAACGTCGCTCTCGATCAGAACTCGGCTGCAGGATGCATTCATTATTCAAATCCAGATTGGACAGAATAGCTCTTCGATTATTTGCCTTAGAGGTGGAATCTTGTATTACATCTACGACAACGAGCCAATGTATCTTGCGGGAGCTGACCTGGCCGACGGAGTATGGCATCGAATCGAAATCAAATGGCTTGGAGCTGAGATTCAGTTTTCAGTCGATTACGGGCAACGCATGGGAGTGGTCCCTATGTCACAGAAGGTTCAGGGTCTTTATGTGGGAAAAATTGTTATAGGAAGTCCAGATGTGTCTCTTGGAACCTTGTCCGACTTGATGCCATTTGAAGGTTGCATCCAAGATGTCCGAATAGGAGCTCCTCAAACTGTTCTTAGTCGTCCAACGATTCGTGAAAACGTAGATGATGGATGTTTGTCCCAAGCTGAATGTCCCGAAACCTGCCCAATGCACTCAAGTTGCTTCAGCAGCTGGGATGAGGCTCATTGTGACTGCCTTCCTGGTTATGTGGGTCCGGACTGTGCACCAATCTGTACTGTTAAACCGTGTTCCGCTGGTGTATGTCGAGCTAACGTCAATGAGCAACGAGGATACCGATGTGAGTGTAACAGCACCTTACAGCATGGCGACTATTGTGAGAAAACTGTTCAGCAACCGTGTCCGGGGGGATGGTGGGGCGAAAAGGGTTGTGGACCGTGTAAGTGTAATCTCAAACAAGGCTACCACCCAGATTGCAATAAAACCACAGGGCAATGCTACTGCAAGAACAACCACTATCAACCTTTGAATGAAACGGCTTGTATCCCGTGTGACTGTTATTCCATAGGGTCCTTCAACAGCGCTTGCAACCGCCTTACTGGACAGTGCGAATGTCGTGAAGGTGTCATCGGAAGGAGGTGCGATTCCTGCTCAAATCCTTATGCCGAAGTCACTTTGAATGGCTGTGAAGTTGTCTACGATGCTTGCCCAAGATCATTCTCAGCAGGTATCTGGTGGCCACGAACACCACTTGGAAGCACCACAATCGAGAATTGTCCAACTCCAAGTCGAGGAAAAGGTTCCAGAGTCTGTGATATTACTTCGGGAGGCTGGGGACCCGCTGATATGTTTAACTGTACTTCAGAACCTTTTGTAGAAATCCGGAAACAGTTAGGTCAGCTAGAAAAGATGGAACTCGAACTGAATTCCTTTGTTTCGGTGAAACTGGCGGAGAGTCTTCAACATGCCTGTGAGATGGTTGATCGGTCCAGTACAGTTAAAAAGACGAAGCCTAAAGATAGCCGACGATACAAAATGGAGTCATCATTCTTAATCAACGAAGCCAACAATATGTGGTCTAATGAGTTTGAGATGGACTATCTTTCCGATGAAGTCAAGTTCACTCATGATAGGCTTTATGGTGCGGACCTTTTGGTGACTGAGGGAATCCTCCATGAGCTTATTAGCTATGAGCTCATGCAAAGTGGACTTAATCTTTCTCATAGTCAGGATAAGTACTTCATAAAGAATCTAGTCGATAGTGCAAGTGTGATCCTGGACAAAAAATATGAAAAAGAATGGAAACGAGCAATGGAATTGATCCAACGAACTCCTGATGATCTTATCGATGCTTTCAACAAATACATGATTGTTTTAGCACGATCTCAGCACGATACCTACACGAATCCTTTTGAAATCGTCCAAAAAAACATGGTGTTGGGTCTGGACATAGTCACAACCGAATCCCTCTTTGGCTATGAACCGGAACAGCTAAGCGAGTACCACAAGACAAAGTTCCTGAAACCGAATCAATTCACGACGGAAAGTGTTGTCCTTCCCGATACAAGTGGCTTCTTGCAGCATTCGGCGAAGCAGAAGCCTGCCATCACATTTCCAAAATACAACAATTACATCCAGGATAAAAACAAGTTCGATAAATACACTAAAGTGTTGGTTCCACTGGACATGCTTGGAATTCAGCCTCCGGAAAAGAATGAAGTAACTCAAGGATCGAATGATTACCGAGCAATTGTCAGCTATGCACAGTACAAGGATGTTGGAGAGCTTTTTCCGGAAATGTTCGATGAAACTATCACGCGAAGATGGGGGGTGGATATCCAGGTGGCAACTCCAATTCTTTCACTGGCCATCTTGGTGCCTAGCAACGATGAAGACAAAAAGATAGAGATTCCCTCTCGAAAAATTTCATCCCAAAAATCAGATAAGTCTGATAAAGATACGGTTGTAGAGGTCTTTGAGGTACCTGAAGGAGTGAAGGACAAAAGTAGTGAGGAGCATATGAGTGAAAACATCAAAATTATTGCTCACGAAATCGAAGCCTCGGAGGAAGAAGTCGAACTTGATGTAGACCCTGATATCCATGTGCACTTCGATGAGAGCGATATAGAGTTTCGAGGATCAAGTGGCGAGGAAACTCAGCTGGGGGCCTCTTCAAATGAAGCAGAAAAACCGAAGATTGATCCAACATTGTCACAGGAGAATGAGTCCACATATCGGGCACGACGGCTCGTCAAACGTCAAGCTGAAGTCATTTACCCCTCGGAACAGGATCAGGCTATGGAAAAACATCTAACCTATCGATCGTTAGGATCTCCGCATCTTTCGCAGCCGATTAAATTGCAAATGTGGCTAGACATTGATCCAACGAGATTTGGTCCACGTTCGAACCCTCAGTGTGTTCGATGGAACACCTTCACAAATCAATGGACACGTCTTGGGTGTCAAACCGAGATCCCAGATTATGATGAAGGGATTGTTGAGGGTCAACCAATCATGATTAATTGTTCCTGCTCTCATGTTTCCAATTATGCCGTCATCGTAGATATCATTGATCCCGAGGACATCCCAGAGCCATCTCTGCTCGTTCAAATAACATCATACTCTGCCTTCATGCTCTCATTGCCGATACTGTTCAGTGTTCTGGTGGCTCTAGGACTTCTTCGAGGAATGCAAACAAACTCAAATACCATCCATCAGAACATTGTGCTATGCGTTTTCTTCGCGGAGCTGTTGTTTTTCGTGGGAATGCAATCGCGAAGGAATCTCTTAGAGAACGAGTTTCCATGCAAACTTATCGCAATATGTTTGCATTACACCTGGTTAGCGGCATTTGCTTGGACTACAGTAGATTGTGTACACTTATACCGGATGCTTACCGAGATGAGAGACATTAATCACGGTCCTATGGGTTTCTACTTCTCGATGGGATACGGAGCACCGGCCATAGTCGTAGGACTTTCAGTTGGAGTGAGGGCGCATGAGTATGGAAACAGTTTATTGTAAGTACCTCTCCAGACCTGCTTCTATAAAAAAAACTACTCTATATAACTTTAATTTTTATCTTTTCAGCTGTTGGTTATCCGTTTACGAGCCTGTTGTTTGGTGGCTAGTTGGTCCGATTGCTGGAATGTCGGTCATAAATCTGCTGATTCTATTTGTTTCCGTTAAAGCTGCATTCACTCTTAAAGACCATGTCTTAGGCTTTGGAAACCTCCGAACTCTACTGTGGCTTTCAGTTGTTTCTCTACCCTTGATGGGAGTTATGTGGGTTTTGGCTGTTCTAGCAGCTTCAGAGAATTCCCAACTTCTAAGTATTCTTCTCTCAGCGGTGGTGGTTCTTCATGCGATTTTCTGTTTAATTGGCTATTGCATAATAAACAAGCGCGTACGAGAAAATCTTCATCGGACTTTCCTCCGTTGTATGGGACGTAAAGTTCCACTGTTGGATTCATCGCTGGTAGTCAGTAATAGTTCGCACAATGTTAACTCATCCCGTCCGAATAATTTTCTAGCCGGAAACTATGATACAGCAAGAAGAAACATAGGAATAAGCGCATCGAGCACGACGTCAAGAAGTACAGCTAAGACGAGCTCCAGTCCTTACAGGTAAGACTTTGTATTTAAGTATTTTGAAATGAAACTTATTCTTTACCCCCCTCTTCTTCGTAGTGATGGACAGCTACGACAGACCTCAACATCAACATCAAACTATAATTCTGCCAGTGAAGCTCCTAGCTACCTTCGAGGTTTTGAGTCTTCCAGTAGTCGAAGGGAGGAGAAACCTCGTCGACATCGAAAAGATTCAGATTCGGGTTCGGAAACCGATGGTCGAAGCTTAGAACTTGCCAGCAGCCATTCGAGTGATGATGATGAGTCAAGGACGGCCCGAAGTACCGGGACCCACCGAAGCACGGGTGTAAGTGCTACACCGTCTTACCTTCCAAATATCACTGAGCATGTACAAGCGACAACTCCACCGGAACTGAATGTCGTCCAAAGTCCACAGTTGTTCCCGAGTGTGAATAAACCAGTATATGCTCCAAGGTGGTCAAGTCAACTTCCAGACGCTTACTTGCCTTCCCCACCGAACATCGGGAGATGGTCTCAAGAAACCGGATCAGACAATGAGATCATCCACCCACACAAAACCAACTCACCAAATCCACTACCAAATCCCGATCTAACAGACACATCTTATTTACACCAGCATCAGAATAAAATCAACATGCCGCCTTCCATATTAGAAAATATTCAGAATGCCCGGAATGACAATGGGTACGAGGTGGAAAGGGAAAGCTTGTATGGTCGGCGGAAGGACTATCAAGACAACTATGGTCAGTTCGATATGCAAGGACAGACTGTAACTGGGACTTATAAGCCGCCTAGTCATTATGGCAGCGAAAAAGATTACGGTGGTGGTGGCAATGGAGGGGGATCTCAGATCGTGAACCACATGCGATCTTTTCATCCCGACAATGCGTACCTAAGTGACAATATCTACGAAAAACAGAGGACACTGGGCAACACTTATCTTACTGCGAAGTCAGATTCACCTTATATGTCGAAAGAACGTATAGCACCGGATATTTACGGCTCTCGCGATAACCACTACACTCTTAAAACTCAGCCGCTTTACGGTGAATCAATGCACAGTGTGCACTCTCTGCTGAAGAATGACTACCAGCAGAATCAGCAACAGCAGGCTCAACAAATCCGCCAGATGGAATATCATTCCGACCGAATGTCAGATGGTTCCGAAAAAAACGGATACCATTTTCCGTACACAGCTGAAGAAGACCATTCAGCTACGACCCTTGGCCGAAAGCAAAACCACCATATGGTCAACGATATCAATAACCCAGGAATTCCCCAGAGTCGGCTTTCGTCGAGGCATGGATCCAGAGCTGCCTCCCCACCGAGCATAGTGGCACCAATGCAGCCATTAGCCCCTCTTACCAGTATAACTGACACTGAGTGAGTAGATACAGTAAATCCATAAGTAGATCCTTTTTTTTTTATTTTACATATATAATAATTTATGTTCCTTGGTGTTTGTGTATTTTTTAATTTTTCTAATCCTTAAAAATTTGTTTTCTTTTTTTCTTTTATATTCATAAAATAATTTTCCCTGGGTACCTACATAAAATCCATAATATCAACAATATACATTCCACATAAATACAGATGGTCATGGGAACGGCTCAAGAAAATCTAATTTGGTTTTATTTTTTTCTTTTCTTTCTCTTTCTACTTTCTTTATTGCTTACTCTTAATATTTTTTTGCGTCATCTACTCATGCAAAAAAAAAAAACAATTATTAAAAAAAAATAATATAAAAATATAACATTTGGGATCAACATTCACAACTACAACAATTACAACGAACAGATCTGAGGTAAACATTTTGTGGAACGTATTCGAATAATTATGTTTTTTTTTTTCGTTTGAAATTCTCTCTTTTGTTTGAATCATCATCGCCATATTGTGTGCTTTTTGTACTTATTTCATTGATTTTTAATTATTTATGTTTTAATATTTTATTCTATGGATTTGGAACATATTTAATGCATATTTAACATTATTAACATTATTGAGAAACGTGGTAGGGAATCACCTCAGAAAGGCGCTTCATTGAGCAATGTTGAAAGTGGGCCCAAAATGCACATGGTCCTTTACTTCGAAAATCGTTGAAAATCTTTTAAAATCTCCATGCGGCCATAATAGTTTTTCAAATCGAATTAACCTTTATTATATCGCGCTGAACACCTTCATTGGAAAATAATTTTTTTGTTGTTTTTGACATGTACATGACACTTTCTGTCTAATTTCAAAGACGGTGTTCACATTGGACTCAAATTTACGATTTTTTTTGACAGAAGTCAGTCAGCTCGTGTTCAGACACAAAGTAATGTGAACACAACAGATTCACTCTGACGTTCAGCAGTCATTAAAAAAAAAACACAAATCTTTGCTCGTCGGAGAATTAAATAGAACTTTTTCAATCACAAAATTGATGATTCACTAAATAAATTGATTTCCAATTGAAAAAACTTTGATTCTGTAGTATTTAAGCTCCAAACAAAAACTAAATACTGAGAATACAAATGTCACAAAAGGTAACGTCAAAAAAAATCCGAAAATTTTTAAAAAATTTAAAAAATCCTGCGTCACTTGCCCATCTCTTTCTCACCACAAAGTGGGAACGAGAAGAAGTACATAGACGTCAAAAAAAATCCGAGGAGTAAGTCCAATGTGCGAACACCGTCAAAGATGGTGTCAGTTTATACTTCAGAGCGCTCAGTAATTTTCTTTCGTCACTTTGAGGAATTGTGTCTATAGATATATCTGATCTGAGAACACGAAGCCCTCTAAGATCTGTGAAATATAAACTGACCAAAATTAGCCTCACTTCAGGCGACTCATTTTGACGTCTCTTTGTTTTATCTCACTCCAACTTCAAGGCGAAAAGAGATAGTCAATTGTGGAAGAATTTTTTTATTTGTTTTGAAAAATACTGCTTCACTTGATTATCTCTCTCACCAAATGATAGAAGCAAGATACAATAAAGAGACGTCAAAAGTCTTAAGCTGGCCAGTCACGATCGAGCCAAATGGCTCGATTCCAATTGGACTGGTGGATTTATAACCTGCACGGCCGAACCCATTCACATGATGCGATTTGGGTCGGCCGAGCCATTTGGCATTGGCACAATCGTGTATGGCCAGCTTTAAGAAAGAATGAAAATCCATTTGTATTTTGAAAGATACTGCCAAAATTGATCTTATTTTTCAAGAGAGAGCTCTCAGAAAGGAACCCGAAACATTCGGAAATCGGAACCACAACGAAACTTTCGTCAGGCTATCTGACAATGTCAGTGACATTGTTTTGTGCAAAAAAATATAGTTTGTGCTTACACGGTACCTCAAGAATTATGACTCTTTATGAACCTAAAGGAGTATGAAAGAGACAAAATATCAGATAGTTATGACTCTTGAGGCACCGTGTAATATTCGACTAAAAACAATTTTGTTTCACCACAGATATTTTTTTTCCGGAAAAAAGATTTTTTATTTACCACAATAGTTTTTTTTTATTCAAAAGAACTGTATACTAGGCTTAAGACAAAAAAAAAAAAAACATGAAAACTAAGCACAAAGAAAAAAGAGATGGGTTACATAAGTAGGTATAACGCTGTTGTAACTCTGATCCGAACTATTTTATTTTCATAAAAGCTTTAAGGCTCTCCCAAACCAACGCGATTAATCGCCGCGACAATAGAAAACAATAACAACAACGTGTTATTTTGTTTGACAACCACGTGTTGTTATTGTTGTTTTCTTTTGTCGCAGCGATTAGTCGCGTTGGTTAGGGAGAGCCTTTATACATACGTACCATTCGCGGCCAAAGTTATCATTTATTAAAAATCGCAGCGTTTAAAAGAACTTTTAATAAAAAAGAAAATCAAAGGAGAAACAAATATGAACCCCTTAAATATGTGAAATATTTTCGGCGTAATATTTTTTCAGAATCAAACAAAAAGTATCAACCAAAATTTGAATTGTAATTAAAGTAATACTGCGTTTTTATTAGAGCTGAAATTGTAAGTAATTTAGCAAATTACAAAAAAAGTGTTCACATTTCAAATTTCGTAATTTTATTTGACGGTCCAGATTGTCAACCATTTTAAATGGGATCCACTTTGAATAGATTCCATTTGGGTGTGTTCATAAAAGTTTTACGTAATTTCCTACAGAATTTTGTGCAAATTTGGTTGAAATTACCTCATTTGGAAATTTAAATTTGTATGGGAAATGAGATTAGGTTCGTTCGTGTGCTCCTCAAATCTACGAATTATTACGAATTTCTACAAATTTAACTGAAATTGTGTTCGTGTACGCAAAAAATGTGTAGTTTTTCGCAGAAGAAAGCGCTCCCGAGAGAGTAAATTATTTCCCCTTTCTGATCATTTCAGCCCAAATAAATTCTTCGGGCAAAAATATGAGTTCCGTCAAAAGTCACTTTGACATTTGCCAGAACATCTCCAAATAACCTAGTCACTCTGTGGTATCTGCCAACTGGTATTTTAATCGTGTTCGTTGCTCATAAGTCATCGGATGAAAAAAAATAGTTAAATATAAACAAAATACCTATTAAAAAAAAATTATTTGTTCAAAGCGTTCGTGTACCTACTATTTCACAGTTTTACTTCTCTCTGAGAGAATTTCATCCCCACTCCTCAATATTTGATAGACTGTGAATTTTAGTGCAGAAAGTACACGAACGAAGCTATTATTTCGAATTGAATTTGGAAATTTTGAAGGAAATCACCTCATTTGCTTTTATGAAAACTCAGTATAAGATGCTATTAAGTGCATAAAACTTAATAAAAACTAAAAAAAAAAAAAAAAATAGTAGAAAGAATTTTTAAAAACTTTTAATTTCACTCATTAAATATGTTACCAAATCCAACATTGTGTGCATTTGATATTTATTTTTAAATACACAAAAACAATATCAAACTAAAATATTCTTAATTATGTACATACATCTTGCATTTTTTATTCTATCATATTTGTATAAATTTTAGTTCAATGTATTAATATGTGTTATTTTTGTTAACAATTAAAAAATTCATCAAACATAAACTTTCAGTTATCCATCATTTGGCTGCACAGGCGACAACGATATCCTTGGTCTCTAACAATATGGTAGACGAAAATATCAAAAAAAAAAAAACAAACAAACTTAAACTTCTTCTTCATTTTCTCTCCAACAAACCCATCCAAAAGAAAAAAATTATTAAGACAAAAAAAAAAATGACTCACTATGCCAAAGTTGAACAAGTTGCATGCAAAACTTAGACCCAATGAACAGCTTAAAAGTTAAATTACTCAACTTCTCTATATACTATAAAATAGCCAACACGCTTGGATGCTAATGGGTGAGGAGGAAAAAGAATGAAGCAATTGAGTATGAGTAGTTAACCTATATATATACTTTACCTACCTAACCATCAGACCTAAATCCTCTGTCCACCATCTTCATCCTTTCACTTAAACTTTGCTTCAATCGGCTCCTTCGGGGCTGATTAATTATTCTTACTTAACGTCGAGTTTATTTCGATATTGCAACTAATAAGAATCTAATAAATTATATAGTAGAGCTCTTGTACAAATTAAATCCTTCTTACATTACTCTCTTCTAATTCTATCGGTAAAAACTGTTCAATCATTGATTTTTCATTTCATTATTGCTATTTGAAACTTTTGAAAAAGTAATCCCTTCGATAAGGATAAGAAGACATCTCAATTTAATTTAAACTCCCTACCACCCACTAAATCGCTAGTTCTGTAACTTTAAACTAAGAATTTGTAGCCTTCAAAAGTATGAAATTTAATTAAGTTGGACAACGATAACTATTTGCTACTGCAATTTATTTTAGTTATAAAACTTAAATTACAAGTATCTCTATCTCCCTGCTGCCCTAATATTAACTCGTGTCTAAAAAAAAAAGCCAAGCGAAAGGACATTTAAAAAAATCTGCTGTGCTTTTATTTGCTTTTTATTTTTGTGATCCTTTGTAAAAGTTTAAACCATACTCTTATGTATCTCATCACATCACATTTATACCTACGTATCTTTATGAATATAAAGGTTTTTCTTTTATTTTTTTTTTATAAATGCACAAAGCTGTTGTGTCCTTTTTGTTTTTAAAAACTCATTTAACTCTTCCGGTTGAATATTTAGTACTCGTATAATAATCACATTTTAGATGCAACAATACAAAAAAATCCTCAAGCTTAATGCACAAAAAATATTCATACACACTATAGTCACTCACATAGGTACTCATACACATTCACAGATTTTTAACAATTTATTTTAATAGTGCGCCCTTTTGCTCTATAACTGAAGCACACTGATACCATTACATCAAATTCCATTCATGTTTTAAGTGCAACATTGTGTTTTTATTTTTTTTTTTTAGTTTGTAATTACTTTTTATTTTGTATGATATAAAAATTGTGAATAACTTTTATATAAAACGCATCCTCTGTCTATCTCGTCAAAATATTGTTTTTTGTAATTTGTAATTTTCTTTTTATTTTACTGTATATAGAAATTTTTCATAACCCATGCTATATTTTAGGAACAGGATTGTTGGGAAGTTACTATTTTTATAAATAAAAATGCACCCACTCGAGACAGAAATTTATTTTTAAAAAGAAAGTTGAGTTAAATTTTAATTCCATTTGTTTTAATTGACTGACCTACTGTAAATGACTAACTGAGTAGAGTTTGAAAAATGTAATCGGGCCCATATCTAGGAATTTAAACGTGTGACTTCTTGGGCCTCATCAAATATGAATATCAAAATCTTTGACCAAATCGGAGATATCAGGAAACATTTAATTTTTTTTTTCAGAACGCCGCGCCGCCTGCTATACAGTGGTTCCTTTGTTGAAATTCGGCAGCGCAATCTTTAATAATTTTTTTTTTTAAACTTGGTACACTCCTACCCCATTTGCTGAAAAAAACTTAAGCTTTATTATTTAACTTTTGTATTAGCGAACAGGTCTCAATATTTAAGGGATGCTGAATTCATTTCCGGTCAAAAATTATTTTTTTTTTAAATGGAAGCTTCAAAATTCCGGTCGGAATATACTACGAAACTGAAAAAATTTTAAATATCAAAGATAGGAATTTAGTCAAATTGATGTTTGCCGTGTCTTAAATTATATATGCCGCAGATTTTTACCAAATTTAGAAAATTAGGTTCAATATGTTGCCGAATTTTTGCAAAAGATTAGAACTAATTTTAGTGCTATAAATTTGACAGTAGATATTTTTTTAAATGAAATGAATTCTGATAGAAATAAGATTATTTTGACCGTTTGACTTTTAAAATATCTAACGACTGAATAACATGAAATTTTTACATGAATAATCGTCTAAAACGTTGCTATTTTGTTTCTGGTTTTTGATTTGTATCTCACGTCAGATTAAGTATTTTAATTGTTTAAAAAAAAAAAAAAAAACTATTAATTCGAATTCCAAATTATGTAGACTCACGAATTACGATTTTGGTAATTTTAACTGTACCAGTACTGTCAAAATTCTTTTGAGAATTTCAAATTTTGAGCCATTAAACTTAAATGTGGTAAAACTTTCAACTTATCAAAAATTGCAAATTTTGGTGCTTGAAAATTTGAAAATGAATTCAGAGTGCCCAAATTATAAGTTCTGTTAAATTTTATTGGAGTGATAAATGGTTTCTGTTAGTTAAGTACAACAAAGGCACCACTGTGCATCGCGTTGCCGTTTAAAGCTCTAAAAGTTAAAGAGAGGGTTATTCACGTCGTTTTAGAAAAAATGCCTAACTATCATATTTTTGAGAATATCACTTTGCGAAAAAACCACACTTGCTTCAACAAAAAAAAGTAGCTAGGCAAGGCGAAGTGATGAAGAAGTGGAATGGTAGTGGCGTAGTGACTAAGTAGCAGGTGGGAATTGGTAAAATATATGTAATTAAATAAAGACGCGCTCATCAAAGTGAAGTGTAGTTGACATGTTATTTTGAAGGTGGTGTGGTGCCAGCCTGCTGCCACATAATATCTTAAACATGTTTTATTTTCAAGTGACAAGTGAGTGGTGACGAAGTGGATTTTTGTACTGTATACGAGTATATCTGTGATTATTGACTTATAGACCGAAAGCTGGTGAACGTAGTGGTGACGAATTGGAGTGGTAGTGGAGTAGCGATTGGCAGTAGACTTGTGAACTAGTGGCTTGGCGATGGAGATGCAGAGAAGTGTTAGAAAAGTAATTTAACGCCCACTGCGGTGGTATGGTGTCACCGATTCATCAGTTACAATGATAAATTATTTTGACATTTTAAAAAGTTCGGGCCGACCTACTTAAGTCAATATTCACAAGCATTTTCTTAAGTAAAAAAAAAAAACCACTTCGTCACCACTCGCTTCCCACTTAAAAATTAAACATGTTCGAGATAAGAGGCACCAGACTGGAACAACACAACCTGCAAAATATCACGCCACCGCCACATAGGTTTTACCAATAGCATCTGCCACTCAGTCATGCCGGAGGTCTAAGGTTCGATCCCCAGCCTCGCCACCTATTTATTTAAAAGAAAAAACGGCTACTGCCTCTTGCGAGGAATTGACAAATCCTCCAAGAGTATCTCCTGTCACAGAAAAGTGCCGCTCGTTAGCCGTTCGGATTCGGCAATAAACTGTAGGTCCCCTCCATTCCTATGCAGACACGCACACAGGAATGGTTGAGAGTTGTAAGTCACTAGGCCCTAGTTCTTCATGAGCTGTTGTGCCATCAAATTTATTTATTTATTTATCTGCCACTTAGTCACCACGCCACTACCACGCCACTCGATCGCCACTTCGGTGAACTAGGTTTCTATATTGACAGCATACAAATTTGTAACAGACAGGACTTTCAGCCCCCCCCCCACCCCCCACGTTTTTCTCCAATTCAATTTTCAAATCGATTTCTTTTAATTCCTCCCTTTTTGGAGTGAAAACATTTGAAAGGAGCAAATAATCAGCTAAATAATACATTTTTTTTAGATAAATTAAACTAGTATTCTTTCCTAGAGATCTAACTAACGTACAGATAACATAAACTGACTTTAAACTAAACAATAAAATGCAAATTATACCCTGTTTTGTGACGTACTACATAGAAACCTAGTTTTACTATACTAATTGGACAAAGGGAATCTATGTTCTTTGAATAGTATTTTTGCTATAATGATAAGTCTACAGACCTATATTTTTTAATCATTGAAATAAAAAGGTTAGTTCAGTGACTTTTCAACAAATCCGTACAACCTACTTTAGTTATCAATCTTTTCTTATGAAATAAATTCACTTTAAGAATTATTTTGTTAAACTTTTATTTAGCTTTCATTTAAATTAACAAATTATTTTCAAAGTATCACATTTATTTAGCTTCAACAGTAGACCTAGAATATCCTTATAGCAGAACATTTGCATATTAATGCCTCCACCAGCTTACCGTATGGACAAGTTTCTAATGTATTTGTTTTCTCTTTTTAATCCATTACCAATAGGAGGAATATTGATGATGATGAAACGACCGTGTGATTGTATTAAACGAGAAATGGACTAGAAGATTAATTTCCTACTTCATCACTAGGATTCCTGCAGTCGTATATATAAATATTTGTAATCGTTGATTAAAAAAAAATACATATATAAAACTTAAATTGAATATATAAAGTGTATAGTGTTGGAAGGACTTAAACAAAAAATGATATATTTACAAAGGATAGAAATACAAAAAAAGTATAAAAATATAGGTATGGTGAGAATGGATTGAAAAAGTGAATTGAATATTTATATATTGTAATTTAAATCATATAAAAAAGACATTAGTTTACACAATATAAATTTATGAGACATAAACAAACACAAAAAAAGATATACCAGATATAAAATGCATTTATTTACTCATTTAAAAGATTCTATTGGAAATATTTGAAGTGGAATTTAAATAAAAAATTAATTATTTGTAAATAGAAATAGAAATTCCAATAGATAAATGTGTATCTTTAAATAATATTTATTATTATAAAAATAAAAATAAACTATTTCATCATTTTGATTCAAGAGAAACTATCTACTCTACTTCAAAATATTAAATCATTTTGTGCTATTAAAGTAAAATACGAAATAATAAACAAACCAACAAATGTTATTTCTATAAGATTTTGTGTATAAAATTTAAGTTTAGTAAATAAGTTTATGTTAAGAGCTAAATAAACAAAAAAACCATTTTAGACTGATTTTTTAAAATGTAAAATTCTATTTTTTTCATTATAATGTATAAACTAAATATGTATAAATTTCAATCCACTATTTTGTGTTTAAGTTTATGTTAAACTGCATTCTTTATTCTAAATTTATTTAAGTAATAAGAATTTTCTGTATATGCATAACATATTTGGGTATTGATTGGTATTGATCTTATATTTTACTAAAGTGTGTAAAATATAAAAAAAAAAAAAAAATAACAACACAAACATATATATGCCAGTAAGACCTAGGGTCTTATAAATTAGGCAATGTTAGAAGGAATAGAAGGATAGGATAGATTTTTTGTTAGCACAGTGGATTGAGAAATAAGGTTTTGATTATCTCATTAAATCCCAAGGGTGGCGTTCAGTTGAGGGAATATAGAAAAGAATGCTGCCTCCTAGACTGTCAAGCACTACTTCCATTGCGCCGGAGCCACCCCCGGCAAAAATAAGTTAAATTATTTCAGAGTATATTTGGAAGCAAGGTTTACTTTTTTTTTCTCGTTATTCATTTTGTTTATAAATTATCAGTTATGAGAGTGAGTTCGTCAAAATGCCTCTTTATAAATAAGTAACCAATTTTAATTAAACTTTACTACAAACTCTAATATTTTCATCAAATAGTATTACAGAAAACCAAAAAAAAAAAACAATAAACTCTTAAGAATTCAACAAGATTTCAAATAAATAAGAAAACATTTCTTCAGCTTTTCACTTAGCATAAGAATAGTTAAAGTTTTGATCTGAATATTTAAACAAAACTTATTCATTAATTATTAAATGCCAGACACAAAACAAATAATTTTTTTCAGTACTTACAGCTGTATTTATTAGTAACGAAATGCCAAGAATCTTAACATTTTTAAAAGAATGACGAAATTCTTCGTTCAAATAAAAATAATCGGCCACATTCAAAGTTTTTCGATAAGTTCTGAGAAGGGATTCGAACGGCTTAGATGAGAGGCACTGACAAGACATCCTCTTCGAAAAGCCAGTGCCTTAAAAAGAAAAAAAATTCATAGGTAGTATAGACTGAGATAATGGCACCATCTATAACATAATTAAAAAGTGATTCACAACTTAGGTGTTCGACTTTGGCGGAAAATTGTAGGTCAAAACCTTTTAAGTCGAAAACGAAAAAAAAATTAAAGGAAAACGATCTAAATATAATGAAATACTAATTTTAAAACGTAAAAGGTTTTAAAACTTACAAAAGAATTCCTAATACAAAGTTTTCCTGACCAATTATTGATATTAGCCGTGTTTGTTTTGCAAGCCCGAAAGAAATTGCATGAAAAAAACGATGTCGTGGCTTTAGCACGGAGAAAAACTGTGTTACCGACATGAATTCCATACATGTTATCGATAGTTTGTATGAAAACTACATGTTTTTTTCTGTGATGGCGTCGCTTCGGTAGTCCCCGATCACATAGTACACAAATCTAAGGTAATATCTTGCGTAGGTTGTCAGAATTGAAACTGTCAGAAATTAAAAAATGGTGGCTCGAGTGCTCCCAAAAACTTCACACCGCAATATTAAAAACAACAACAAACATCGAAATTTGACATGTAAATGGGCACTGGATCCACCATTTTTGTAGATGTGCAAAACAGAACAAAAATGAAAACGCTAATGATATTACCTTTAATATATGTACCGTGGTCCCCGATGTCGTTTTTTTCGACAAATTTCCTCCGTGCTTGCAAAAAAAACACGCCTATTATATAGATATACTACTTTAAAAACAAAAAGTTCTTTTCATGTAGTATCATTCTCTTATGTGGACCTTGAAAAAAACTTCAAAAGCTAATTATTCTCTTAAAACTTTTCGATAAATAACCCCTGTATCGATAAACGAAAAACAAGGGAAATATAAGACTAACACATCTGTCAACTTAGAATTCGTATTAATAAATATGTAAGGGTCTGTGACATGGTGACAGTTAGCGGAGAACTTTAACTCGCTAAATTTGGCATTTTAAAGCGGCCTATACACACAACACTTATGTCGACACTGGTGTCGGTATACTCAAATGTGGTGTGTGTATGGACAAGTGTCTAAACCGATTTCGGTGTCGAACACGGTGTCAATAAAATCAAAATCATTTGATTTTTTGTGTCGGTTTTGCTAAATGTGTTGCGTGTATGACGGAAGGCCACACTGGTGTCATAACACCGGTGCACACACTTGTGTTGTGTGTATGGGCCGCTTAAGGGATGGATAACTTCAAAACGCACACAAGCATATTTTTTTGTCAATCAGTGCATACGTGTGACACATGTATACGAAGTCGTACAGACTGGAACTACTTTGATATGTTTTTTAATAATAAAAGTTATCCAACGGACGAGTTCTCTATCCGTGTGCTAGCTAACACGTGTTTAGAGGAGTGACCAGTGAATTTTTATTGATAGGAACATTAAGCTGTTGACTATTTAATTGTAAGACGTCTGCATAGACCTCAATCGCATGGCTATAATTACCACCAAACGAACAAACACTATACACTGCATATCATTACATAATCAGTGATTTATTGAGTAGGTCAGTGATCAGCGTACAACTGTAACTCACTAGCAGAGGTTTTGTTCGTCATAAAGAGTGTGTTTCTTTATTTATTCCGGATAAGGAATAGAATGGATGGAATAGACGAAATGTTTATCCAGAATATCCAGAATGGAATGAAAAATAAAGAAACAAAACTAGAACAAAAAGAATGGCAATCCAGTTGTTCGGTGAAATGTCACAACAATTGAAGAAATAAATGTTTTTATTTTGGATATTTATGTATTCTCAAAGTCAAAAGTTTAGTAAATTTTACATTAAATGCATAAAATTATACTCTGGTACATTAATTCGCAGTATTATGCTGTTTTTAAATAATTAACACCAATGTAAATCTGCCATAATTGAGTTTAAGAACATCAATTATACTGAACGCGCCCAGTATTCTTTTTCTATTCTTTTTATTCCACACTTCACATGGAATAAAAAGAATGCATTCCAAACGTTCCGGAATGAATAAAGAAACAACAAAATAGTTTATCCGGAATGTTCCGTGGAATAAAGAAACGCAAAACTGGTATTCCGAATATTCTGGACATATCGGAATGAATAAAGAAACACACTCAAAATGTATAGATTGTTTCTGATCAAACTTTTGCCAAATTTCCCTGGAAAATTTATTACCGATACCAATAAATACCGCGAGAAATTTTCGAGCACCATTCATGTTTCCAATTTTTGAAGTGAGGACATTTTTGTTCGAGATAACACGCAATATAAAACAAGTAATACAAAATAAAGCAACCCCATCTCCCAGAATAAAAAAGGAATAAGGCAACAAAACTGAAAAACCTTACTTGCTTGCGAACTATTTTCAATATAAATACATCAAAATCAAAAATCGATAATTTTTGAAACAAAAAAAATAATATAATCAGCCCTATCATAGTATCCGATCGGAACGGAATTTTCTCCCAGTTTTAAGAAATATTAGAAATATAAGAAATATCACTTTAATTTTTCCTTTTCAACTACACGTTGAACTAATTTTTCGGAGGTGTAACCGATTTATGATTATGATTATCATTAAAATGAAAAATAAAAAAACATTTTGTATGAGTCGGAGAAATTTCCGTTCGATCGGATACTTTGATAGGGCTTAATATAATAATAATAATATTAATTTTGCTAACCTTGCCATTGCCAGCAAAAATTATATTTCATATCGCATCTATATATGCATTTATTTTACACCTTAAATTTATTATTACCTAAATTTATCAAGTATAGTTAATCATTTGTCCCTAGTTAAAAAAAAAAAAGCAAAAACGAGTGCCTGATATTAATTTGAGCTTTTTTTTATTTTATTTCAAAATCAGAATGCAATTTATATTGAAATTAATGCTAAGCATATTTTTATAATAATATCTAAATTTTAGGATATTTCATTTAAGTGCTTAAGATACAAAGAGGCAACATGATTTGATGTAAACGTTCTACAAAAATTAAAAAAAAAAAATATTCTTGAATAAATGTATGCATTAATATTGCTAATGTTAAACAGAAATAAGAAAGACCATCGAATCCGAAAACGTTGATTGAAAAATAATAATAAAATGAAAATTGTATGTACAAAGTAAACCATAGATAAAATTAAAATGTATAAAAAAAAAACATCTACATAAATAATATAGGAATATATTTAAACACAAAAAAGAGTATTCCCGAGTTCATATTTATTGATTGTTAAACGGACAAAATAATATAACTAACAGAATATTTAATAAAATTATAAAAAAAAAAAATAAATCAAATTAATTTCTTTAACACTCTCATTTTGCCATTTTGTATAAAATATCTACATTTATTCAGTAATTTTATTTCCCCTTTAAAATATTTGGCTTTCTTTTGAAACGTGGTTCCTTTAAGTTTTTATTTAAAAACGAAAACCATTTAATTTTCTTTTGTTTTTGAGTTGTGATTATATTTATTTAAATGTTTTGCCGTTTTTTTTTTTGTATATTATTATTTATTTCAGAGAATTTAAGTGAATTTAATTTTTAAATAATTACATATTAAGTAAAAAAAAATACTCGAATGTTTAGTTAAAATTTATAATAATTTAAGCCTAATTGTATATCATATATACATATTTTTTTAGTTTATATTATGTAAGATTTTTGTATCAATATATTTATATAAATAAAAAAAATAATTTAAATAAATGTAATTTGTAATTTAAAAGTGGTTTTCATTTTTAAGATCAAAGAACATTTTAAAATAAAAATACTACAAACCAAGAAATACCTTCTCTTATAGTACATACGGAAAAAAAAGGATACAAACCGACCGATAGCAGGCTTTATTCCAAAAATTAACAAAACCGCTGGTTGGATAGGAAAGCATTTAATGGTTACTTTGGTTATAAAATGCAGTTTTACAGTTGCATTTTTGGCTGATGAATATCACCTTATTACTTTTTCTGTTATTTCTGGGTAAGTTGATCGATTTTGTAGAGAGTAATCAGTGTTGCGCCATGTAAACTATAAATGTAGACTACACGATTGTCTACGTGTAAACAATCAAAGGTAGACAATTGAGCATTATCGACATTAGCTGGTCAACAATGTAAACAATGTAGAAAATTCATAAAATAAGATTTTCTTATTACCTTTTTCTTTTAAAATTGACCCAAAAATGATTGAATTCTATCTTTATAAAATGAGTCTACCTCTACATCCACTAGGGACGAGACTGAAATGAGACTTTTTTAACAGAAAATTTACCGAGAGTTTCAGCGTTCTAGGTGGCAAAAAAAAAAAATTAAAAAAATAATTTAGCACTTCTAGATTTTAACCTTATTCGATACTTCATCCAAAAAATACAGAAAAACACGACATTTCTGTAACGAAATGAGATCGGGCGACTCAGTTACACGAGACTGGACCAATACCGTGACGACTCCGAAATTTTGTTGGTAAATTCAAAGATCTAGAAACTATTGTTGACATTGTACACATTGTTGACATTGTTTACATTGTCGAAATTGTTGACGCATTGCCTAAATTGAAACGTAGATAATTAAAATCGACACGTAGAGGAACAACACTGAGAGTAAGTACCGATTTTTTATAGACTTATTGAATTTCTAAGCCCCAAATCTTCATAAGTATCAATTCTGGCGACAGGATGAAGAAACCTTTTCTGTAGCAAATTTAATTTACTTTCATTTTGTGTTGTACACTTTTCTTAAACGCTTGGTTTTCGAAATATTTACGAAATAGTAAAAAAGGGGACCTTTACCCCCCTCTCCTAGCTAAAGCTCGCAGGGCTGGGCTGGGGACTTTAAGTATGTTATACCTGGGAGTAACCCCTATCGCTTAAAAAAAAAATCCAGACTACATGATTTTTTTAACTTATTTTATATTCGTTACAACATTGACCGTTTCAATGTACTAATTACTCTACAGAAATAATAATTTTTTAAAAAAAAGTAGTAGCTTTCATAATTTTCAATTTTCTCTTAAACTAAAAGACTTATAGCCATCTAGTTTTTAGCGTTCACCTAAGGATTAAAAACAATATCAAATACTAAACGAAAATCTAGTACTTTATAACAAAAAATTTTGAAAAAAAATTATCATAAGTTAACTGTTTTTTTTTTTTTTTTTAATTTTTGATTTAAAGTCAATTTTTTTCAAAAACTTTTAACTATAACTACTTGCTTTAGCAGCAAAATAAAAAAAAAGGTTTTTGCATTTTCAAGAAGCTATAGTATAGCATTGTAGATGTTTCCATTGTTTTTAAATGATTATTTATGCACTTTGATTCAATTTTTTCAGAAAATGGTCTCTCCCGTAAAAGTGGGGCAACTAGACCCCCCCCCGCTCCTTAGCAAGTTTTTTCTTAATATATCTCTTTAAACTATTTCACAAAGTATTGGTCAATAACTTGGAAAGACATTGCATACTTCTGACCTTTGAAGATACAGTGTTTTTCATATCACAAACGCCATACCTTCTTTCTCATCAAGTCAATGGAACTTTCATAAATCGATACGTATTAAACTTTTCTATAATTTCAGGGTTAATTCATCAAAAAACGTTAAATTTTTAACGCACTAACATTGTTTTTTGAGATTTTCTGACATTTGTACCCCACATATCTCTCTTAGTATTGCTCCTAGCAAAAATATGAATAAAACCTATTTTGAAGAAAATTTTATTTACTTTCATATTGTAGTGTAAATTTTTCCGCTAATACTCTTGGTTTTCAAAATATTTACGAAATATTACAAAAGGGGACAGCTAAAGAATTTGATGAAAAAAGAAATAGTAAGAAAGATCGGTGTCAAAAAAGAGACCATGTTTCTCTTTTAAAAAGATATTCTGGAAACCCTACGACAATGATAATGGCTAGTCATTGCCGGAAAGTTATTTCACTCGATTCTATAGTTTTTTTTAAATTCCTAAATAAGAGGGCGGAAAAATGTTCTTCCGCCCCGGGCGACTGATACGCACACTACGCCACTGATTTGACCTTCTAAGTTGACGTGAACTTAGCAGGACATCCATTTCCTCGCAAACCAACAGAGCAATTAATTTGTTTTTTGAGTAACTAATTATCAATTAAGTAGCAACTAATTATTATATACTTTTTAATATGCAACGGACAAAATTGACCCGCTAAGTTGATACAAATTAAGTACATACATGTCGACGAATCGCTCCCCGCCTGGGAAAAGAATCTAGTTTTCAATAAGGCCTTTGCATCGACCCCCTTCTGATCCGCTAGACTGCTAGTATGCAGACTTCGAGTCTTGAGGGGACACGAGCAGGGTAACCGTAAGTTTGTAGGACGTAGTGACTAGTTTGAAACTAAAATGTCTGACACTGAGCGGATGGCCTCCCGCCAGCTTCTACTAAACCCTTCCATCAATAGGTTCCAACGAGTTTATGGTATCAAAACGGTGCTTTTCTGCGCTAATTGGGTCAACGAGCTAGTTGTTCGTTGGCCGCCATTTCTACCTACCTACCTAAGGCCCTGGCAAGTTTTTCATAGTTACTAACAAGGGTCTAGCAAGGATTACTATATGCATTCACTAGGCCCTCGCCAGTTATGAACCTTTTTGCCTCGTTTATGTTTACCTACTTGTATTTCAATAGCATCAACTGTTTTTTCTTTATTGTTTTTTCGGAAAAACTCTTTGTATCAATCTCTTCACATTTAACTATATTTCGTCGTATTTCGCTAAATGCGCTGTCAGAAATGCATTCATATATAAGACAATAAAAATTAAAGTCAAAATTTGACAAATGTTTTTTGTTTTTATTTTTATTTAATTGTATTTTCTTAAAATCTTTTTTTTTTCGGTCAATAAAGATACAAATTTGACAAAAAACTTAAAGAAATCGACCACAAATTTTGTTCATTCAACAGATTAGTTTGCTGATAAATAATTTTTTTTTTAATAAACAAGTCCATTTCGCGCCGCGTTCCTTTAATATTAAAAACAAAATCTTTGTTTATTCAGTTTCATTTTTATTTCATTTAGGTAATAATAATAGTAATAATAATTGTCAACAATTACTTTTTCAATGTTTTCAATGCACAAAGTAGAATGTACATATTTTATTTTATTTAAAAATACAAATAATTTTGAGTTGTTTTTTTTTAGTACCTACGTACATGTAGATAATTGTTTTTAAATTATTTCAACTGAAAACTTATTAAATTTATATTATTTTGAGTTCAATAAAAAGTCTAATTTTGTTTTGTTATACATTTGATAAAATAAATGTTTTTGCTGAAAATTAATTTTTTTAAATAATTACTCACGTTTTCCATTTTTGTTCCGATTCTAAATTCATTGTTTAAATTGCCTTCATACCAATACCTAGATAAAAAAAAAAACTCTAAATGTTTTTTTTTTTTTACTTAATGACGACGACATCAACAAAAACATTTTGCTTGTAATATTTTATATTCTAATTTTTGTTTATTTTATTAATTAACTGGTTTATGAATAATGATATAATTATAATGTTTTAATAATATGAGGTTTTACATCAATTTATAAATTTTTATCATTTCTTCCTGCTTTTGGTTTGCTTTTTTTTCAACCAAATTTGGTTTTGATTTATACAATTAACAATAAATAATTTCTATTTTGGGAATGTTAATGATGATATTGGTAGTAAATACATACATATATAATATTTATATACTTTAATATAACATTAGTTTAATTTTTTTTATTAATAAAATACACAATTTGAATACTTTTTTTTTTATTAATTTAAAATAAAAGAATTTCTGAATTATTTTTATTTTAGTTTTTATATTTAAGGACCTTCGAAAGAAGCAGTTTTTTTGGGGCATTTGGTTTTTTTTGTGTGTACAGTAATTATACGATGTTGTCGTTAAGGCCTTTTTAAGTTTTTTTTTATTTAAAATTTATTTTTGACGATGTTTTTTTTTTTATTTTATTATCTGTTGTTTTTTTCTGAAGAAAAAAGAGCAATTCTTCTGGAATGTTTTCATGTAAAACTACTATAAACAGTCTTTTCCGCAGAAATATTCCAAAAATGTTTAATACCATTTTTTATTCAACATGTCAAACGTTATACAATACTATACCTACCCAATAATTGTTTAATATTTTTATCTGTTTTTCCCTTCTTCATATTTCCCAATCGATGTTGTGTGCGTAGTTTGTTTGTTTAATTTTTTTTTTCAATAATCATAAGTAAATTAATTAAAAAAAATAATATTTTCGATAAAACAAATTGGTATGTATATTTAATTTTAACTACTTAGAATAAAAATAACATTTAACAAAAATCTTTTAGATTTACAATAATAATATTTTGAACTTAATAATATTAAAACATTTAGAATTATTTGAATACTTGTTTCTTTAAAATGTGAATATACAAAGAAAAATTAAATCGTACCAATATTCTGATTCAAGATAATGTTTTTTTTTTATATCTAGAAAGTTTACACATTAAATATAAGCTTCTCATATTTACATAGACATATTTTACGTATTTATTTTTTTTTTTAAATTGCAACTGTTGGCCTGTTTTTATATTTTAATATTTATTTTTTATAATTATTACAATTTGAATGAAATTAATTGCATTAAATTGGATGTAAAATAGGCGTAAGTCAGCTTTTTTTCTTCTCTATTTTATTCACAAGGAAAGCATACAAAGATTTCACAATTAAATAACCATGATTTTTTTGTATAAAATACAAAAAAAAATGTAAACCCACATTTTTTAGTTTCGATTGTGAATACCTCATTCTGCATTACAAAAAAATTGATCAATAGCAAATAGGTACATTTTCCTTTATTTGATTTTGCTTTTATTATTTGAAACTGACACTTTTTGACAGAGCTCAAACCTGCCGATTTCTGCGCAGAGACATGTTTTGGGCAGAAATTGCCAAGAAGGGGCAATCTTCTACTCCCTCGCGAGCGCCCTGCGAGCGCCCTTTTCTGTCTAAAACTACCCAATTGTTGAAGTGCGAAACAGGATTTGGCAAACATTTGTGACAGTTGGTAGTTTTTGGACAAAGTCTGGCACAAACTGAATGTCGAGAGATCAAAGAATTTATGATATTATTTTTAGTATCGAACAGAACACAGACGTTTCTAAACTTTTGTTCTTTTTTGCTGTCGTGAATCTCCCTCGAACAAAAATCAAATGAAATGAAAGCCAAAGTTCGTGGAAATTTTATTCGCGATACTAATGGAGTTTTCCAATAGTAAAATTATAAATTTTTTTATCCAGATCTGTCACAACACCGATTTTGACAATTGTCGTTTGGGCAACAAACCTTGATTGTTTTCTAAAAAATACATAAATCAATTTAGCAGATCTGGATTTTGAAAAAACCACTATACTAGTGAAATACGCTCCACAGATACGAATATACACTTATACTATGACAAAAATAAACCCAAAATCAAAATCCATCCGCCACGAAAAAAATCAAATTTTAGACAGAATTCTGAATTCACCTAAGAAAAACCCCATTCAAAATTCCGAGAGTCATTAATTTTTCATTCAATACAATTTTCGAAGAAAAAATTTCCTCGAAATGCTTTGTGAGTTAAAATATTTCATTTTATGTATTGTCTTCGAATTTTATTGGTAAATGCTCGTAAAGTTAATTTAATTTTTGTTTATATAAAAATAGATTTAAGAAATAATAAATGTTAGGTACATCAGTTGATATCCTATTCATATGTGCTATGCTTTACACAAACTTACTAGGCGTGTTTTATTGGAAATTTCATAGCTGGCACAGTCAAATTTGAACCTCACCTAAATGTCGGTAACGTAGAATACTTTTCACTCATAAAACGGATGTTTTGTAAGAAGTTTTGTTTTAATTTAGTAAAATTGAAGCACGTCTACAGAAGTAATTGAAATTTCTGACTAAAAATCCACCAATTATACTCTAGAATAAAAATTAGTATTTTCCAGTGATATAGTAGAAATGAGGGGTTGGGGGTTAAAATAGTTCTGGCACACCTACTCGCTAATATTATTTGACTCAATTCTGTAATTTGTAAAATATTAAAACTCAAAAAATATCTAAACGACGACGCTGCTCTAAACGCCAATTTTCCAAACCTTATCAGCGTTATAATGGTTTAGCATCTTTTTGGGCGCCTGCTAACAGGAAACAGAACATACAAACAATTATTTTTATTTTATTTTTATTTTATAAATAAAACCTCCAGAAACTTTAGAATAATTCTTTAGCAATTACTTTTATATTACAAGTCTTGAAAAATGATCAAATTAATGTCTGTAAGTGAAACCCATAACACCTTTGCACCTCATCGATTTAAGCAAATAAAAAATCATCAAAATCCATAAAAATAAAAATGCAGTTTCATAAAAATAAGTCTACCAACAGATAAGTTTTGAAATATTTCACAGTCATTTATTTATTTATTAACTATGTAAATGTATGTAATATGTATGTATTTTAATTTTATGTTTAAACATTTTTTTCTATTTTGTTTGTGTAAACTGGAAAAGAAACAAAATTCAATTTCTGTAAACTATTTTCTTTTGTTGTTGTTATTGTCTACTATAGTATAATATAGTATTTTCTCATTTTTTAGCATTTTGATATTTTTCTTACAAATTAACTTATTTGTTTTAAACATTTCCACACCAAATTCTACCTACAAATTTGTCTTTTTATTTTTTTTAATTTTAAATCAATAACATTTTCTAATATAAGATGATAGTATGGTTGTATGTTAAATAACTCGTTTAATTTTATTTTATTATTTTAGCTTAAAACACATTTATACAAGATATATATATTTTTTATTTTAATTTATGTTATTTTTTTTTTATTTTTAATCAAAATGAACTGCGATTTAAATATATGTATATTTCTTTTATGCAAACAAATAACTCTAACCTTTTTCTTTTTCTCTTAAAGTTAAATTATTAAAACTTAGAAAATAGAATCCGGATTGGTGGTCATAGAATGTCGATATACTTATGGTTCATGTCCTTGATTGTATGCAATGGTGGTGTTTTAATACAGAAAAATTTCTTTTTTTATAGATTTTTGTATATATGTATACGTATGTATAATCGAGTGCAGAAGAATAATAGAAAAAAGATATTTTATAGAGATGGTAATATTAATAGCTAAATTGTAAAATTGTTTTATTTCTTATTTCGCACAAAATACAACTTCTATTTCAATTGCATGTATGTAATGTATAGTAGAAAAAAAAATCATTAAAAATTTATTTTTAACTTAAAATTAGTGTAATTGTGTGTTATCGCTTTTTGTTTTAATTTTTTTTTGTCTTCTCTTCATTAAATCAGATTTTTTTGTTGCTTCCCACATTTTTTTTTAAACTCTTTTCGTTACAATTGAATATTTTGTTTGTTATATTTTTTTTAATAAATAATGCATATATGTATAATGTATTCTTCTTCTTTTTTGTATGTATAGATGTTTGCTTATTATTTTTTTTTTGTATTTTTTATCTTTTAATAATATAATGAATTAACACTAAAAATAAATTACAATTTTTTTTTTTTGTTTTTGTTAAATAAAAAGACAATATATTTATATATTTTTATTATTATTATTTTTTTTATGTATACAAGTATGATTTATTTTTTAACAATTGCAATTAGAAGTAGGTGTTCCTTGAGGTTGATCTGTTAGTCGTTGGCCTTTCGCCCCACCACCCACTAACGTTGGATCTGAGTCTAGACTTTCAGACATTTTGTCACATATAATGTCGACAAGTCGTTCAAATACAGCCTTAATAAAAATATTATTAGTACATGTATATAAAATATTATAAGTATACAGACACTTAGTATGTTTTATAACTTACCTTAACATTGACATTCTCTTTGGCGGATGTCTCGAAAAATTCAACACCTAATTGATCGGCTAGTTGTCGGCCACGCTCAAATGAAATTACACGTTGATCTTCCATGTCACATTTGTTGCCAACTAGAATCACTTGTGCGTTATCCCAGGAATAAGTTTTAATTTGAGTTACCCTGGAATTTTTTTTTGAAGAATTAAATAAAATAGTAAAAAAAGTGTGATCAAACGATAAATTCAAAATCCTGTCAATTTTCCCCAAACACACATTTCTCTCTATCTCTCTCTCTCTCTCTCTCTCTCTCTCTCTCTCTCTCTCTCTCTCTCTCTCTCTCTCTCTCTCTCTCTGTCTCTCTCTATCTATCT
This sequence comes from Epistrophella euchroma, assembly GCA_947049315.1. NCBI lineage: Eukaryota > Metazoa > Arthropoda > Insecta > Diptera > Syrphidae > Epistrophella > Epistrophella euchroma. The sequence goes on from OX346245.1 coordinate 144,756,654, forward strand.
ATCTATATGTCTCTATCAACTCTCTCATTAGAGATGAATATCCCACGGACATATGGCGTGCTGAGTAGAGCTAGAGCGGGCTTCTGATTTTATTGTTTCTCAATATCTCTATCACACAATCTTATCTTTGTACATACTTATATATTCTCCCCTTAGTGCTCCAACCAATAATTTTGAAAAGGTGTCGGCCAAAAAATTTCATCTTAAAATTCTAAACATTTTTTCTTAAGTCGAATCCATGCGCGAATTTCTCCCATTAAACTTTTCTAGCATGATAGTTTTCTAGCATGATACTTTTCTAGCTCATTACTTTTCTTGCATGTTACTTTTCTAGCATGTAACTTTATAGCATTATACCTTTCTAGCATGATACTTTTCTGGTATGAACATGTTTCAACATAACCCTTTTCTCTCATGATACTTTTCTGGCATGATAGTTTTCTGAATTGATACCTTAATAGCATGATATTTTTCTGGCATAATACTATTCTAGCATGGTACCTATCTAGCATATGTACATATGTTACTTTAAGAGCATGATACTTTTCTGGTATGATACTTTTCTCTAATGATACTTTTGTAGTGTTATACTTTTCTCACATGATACTTTTTAACATGATAATTTTTTAGTGTGATACTTTTCTAGCATGACACTTTTCTAGCTTGTTACTTTTCTAGCATGAAATTTTTACAGTATGATTCTTTTCTAGCAAGATACTTTTTCAGCGTGATACTTTTTTAGTACCTATATCGTGATACTTTTCAGACATGATAATTTTATCGCATGATACCTAGAGTGATACTTTTTTCGTATGATATTTTTTTTACGTTATTTATGTCGAATTCCTTTTAAGAAAAAAATCGATTGTTTAGAAGAAAACATCGACTTTTCTGGACAAATTCCTTGTATTAAAAGAAAAAATTCGATTCTGTTTAGAAAAAAAATCGAATATTTTTGGTAAAAGGAATTCGACTTTAAAGATTTTATCCGTCTCTTTAAATAACGTAAAAAAAATAGTAAAGTAGTAAAAGTAAGTAAAAATAAATTCTCAGTGTATGCATTAAAGGTACTACTACTCATCACCCTAAATGTATCACCGAATTTTCTTAAATCCTATAAAATTTGTATAAATTGAATAATAAAACCACCTTCAATGACCGCCATAAAAGTTTCATGTACCTGTACATAAAATTAAAAAAAATAAAAATCTTTCAAACTCACCAATCCTGTACGGAGTTAAAACTATCTTCATTCGTAACATCGTACATAAGGATAAAGCCCATAGCACCACGGTAATAGGCGGTTGTTATTGTTCTATATCTTTCTTGTCCGGCAGTATCCTGTGGAATAAATGTGGTTTTTATAAGCCAAAGTTGAATGAAAAATTTTACTTTTCTTCTTTTATATTGGCATTAATATTCATTTAGGAATAAAAGTTGAATTGAAATTATGGGCATAGAGTGAGAAAAGGAAAGGATATAAGAGTTTTCGATTCAAATAAAATCAAAAGCCATAAACCACAAAGTTTTTTTTTATGATTATAATTTTGTTTGCACATTTTGCTAAATATGATTTTACTGAAATTATTATTTTATAGGTTATGTTTGTCCATTTAGAGAATGTTTGTTTTTTTGTTTGAGTAATTCGTATAAAATTACAGTCAAAAGTTGTCTAGGTATCATCAGATGTAATTTTAAATACCCATCATACCCAACATTTGTATCTTTATCTGTTGAGCGCCCTCTGTGCGTCATGTACTGGCTAGGGCCTTGCATGGCAATAAACACAACAAAACAAAATTTATTTGTATAGAGCTAATTCGCTGTAATGGTAAAGTTCAACGCTATAACACTGACACTTAATTAAATTGAGAAAATAATTAAAATACTAACAAATTATCCTCGGAAAAACAATTAACTTTTTATGAGAAATTATGGCCCAAATAGCACTCATGTGGAACCGCGTTGATAACACCCGAACCCCATTAGGTCACAATAAGGCACACACCGGGTTGGCTTTGGATGTAAACAGAAATGATAATTAGGTTTGTTTACACGTTTGCTATGTATTATGGCTTCCTTTGGAATTTTTTCGTATGTACACATTACACACCCCCTAATAGAATCCAACAATATGTCATAACTATCCCCCTTTTTTTTTTTGTCGTGGCGTGGGTGTTTTTTGAATACTTGTTGATTTTCGCACTTGTATTCGATTAAGGGCAACAGATAAAGTACAAAAAATATAACCTTTTTATGGTAAAACCCAACGCCAACACACCCTTTACTGATTCAAATCAGTCTGGTTGGTTTAATTAATATTTTCTTTATAAGCATATGACGGAGTAAGGTATAAAAAGGGGTATAGATTGATTTATTGTCTGAATGGTATTACTCACCCATATTTGTAATTTAACTCGTTTATCATGACGAAATACTGTTTTCACTTTAAAATCGATTCCAACTGTTGATACAAAGGCCGATGTGAATGAATCATCTGCATAACGAAACAGGAAGCTTGTTTTGCCTACGCTCGAATTTCCAATTATAAGCAATTTGAACATGTAATCGAAATTCTGATCGGCAGCATCTTTTTGCCATTTTGGATCACCACCGCCAGCCATTCTGTCAAAAAAAAAAAAAGAAAAGATAGCAAATGAAAAGTCATTGAAACTGAAAAAAATGCGAAAATTGAGATATGAAAAAAATTAGTGCTGAAAATTTGTAAAATAAATATATTTAAAAAAAATTGCATTTAAATTTTCACTTCTGAAAAAATAATAGTAATTTTTTCATATGAACATTTTATTTCGTTTGGAAATGCATTTAAACAATTCTTTTTGGAGTATAATTTAATTCGTTTTGAATTTCTACAAAAATTTTAAATGCGAATGTCCTTTGTGCAAGCTTTTTTTTGCAATATTCTTATATAGGCCAGAAAAAGACAACGAATAATATTCAATTTTTTATAATTAAATTGAAGTGGTTACATCCCTAATACATACATTGTTAGACTATTCCAACCCAACACGGCAAACCAAGTACATATGTACCTAGGAACCCTTGTACTCCTTTTTTGGTTTTACATCCACCCCCAAAGATTTCTAACGGATGTTAAGTAATATCATTGAATAAATACAAATAAAATAGACACCAGGACAGCGTTGCCACCGCTTTACCGAAATTCATAATTCTACAACAATCAGAAGTGCTTCATATAATTGACAACACTTCGAAGAAAGTAAGTTAATGCCACGCCCCTGAATGTCAAATTTCAATTTTTTTCCTTTGCTTGCATTGCAAGCCCTATCGCTCTACCAAATTTCATCATTCTGCAACAATCAGAAAATAATTTGAAGAAGTGTGCGGATACCACGCCCCCTATATGGAAAATCCTAAATTTTGGAATTTTTCCTTTGTATACACCACAAGGTGTACCGATGTGCGAAATTACAAGATTCTACGGTGTCTAGAAGTGCTCCATAGTTTTGATGATCTGTCAGTCAGTGAGTCAGTCAGTTACGGTTTTCGCGATTTTTGGCGTCCTATATCGCAGGATCCAATAATTCTAGGAAGTTGGAATTTGTTGTGCTGGTGCTCGCCTAGCTTAGCAAATATGGTGAGTTTAAAGTTTCTGACATTATTAGTTCCGTAGTTAGAGGGGGGTCGAAAAGCGCTTCAATTTGTTCCTGTAAAAAGGGAGTAGTGCCGAGAACTTGGCTGAGAGGGGGGTCGAAAAGCGCTTCAGTTTGTTCCTGTAAAAAGGGAGTAGTGCCGAGAACTTGGCTGGGCACTACCGTGCCCTTTGATATGTTACTTTCAATAAACATTTCATTCGGTAAGAATAGAATACGGTCAACTAATTTTTCAAGAAGAAGAGCATTTTATATTCATCTCTGCTTTTTCTATAAGATTTGGAAATATTTCTTAAAAATATTAATTCAATATCAACAATAGGTGCGTTTTATTGGCAATTTTATAGCTAGCGCAATAAAATTTCCCTTGGTAAACAATAACAAAAGTGCCGATAAATAAGCCAGTAAATTAGTGAATATAAAAGTGGACAAATAGTCGACTATAAAAGACTAGGTCTTATTTGTACATTGGTTTTAAAAATAAATTGAAATTAAAAATTAATTAAATAGTGTGGACTTCAACCTTAAATGTCGGTAACGTAGTTTGTTTTTCACTCAAAAAAGGGTATGGACACATCTAGAGAATAAAAAGTGGACATAAAAAATGATATAGCGTTTTATTGAACTTGTATTGCTGCGCTAGCTATGAATTACGAATAAAACGCACCCAATTAAAAAACAAGCCTTTTTGGAAAAAAACAAGACTCAAAGCTTCAAGCAGTGATATAATGCCTAAGGGGCCAGTTATAGCTATCATTGAAATTCATCATTGAAAATTTTTAATTTAAGATTTAGGGTACTTAAAAAGCAAAATCGGTAATTATTTCGATGCCAATGTGAAGCTGACGACTCAATTAATATTAATTTATTGGGAAAAAAAATATCGATCGGCTCCAACCTTCAACATAAATTGACTTTCATTTTTTCAATGATTGCACTACCTTATCAATGATCATTGGAAAAATAAAAGACATTTCACGAGAAATGTTGAGCCGAAATTTAATTTTTTTTTTTGGCTAGATATATTAACTCAGTCCTAATCTTTATTATGGCATCAAAATAACCATAGATTTTGCATCCTAAGCACCTTAAAATAAATCATTAAAATTTTCAATGATAGCTACAACTGGCCCCTAAAAGGCATGAAAAAGTCTCATAAAGCCGAGATAAAACGCCACTACGGTTGCGGTATAGCACTGCTATGGCATGGTAGATTGATATGTATTCAGTAAAAACACACAACACAAACATATATTTGCCAGTAAGACCAAGGGTCTTATAAATTAGGCAATGTTAGAAGGAATAGAAGGATAGGATAGATTTTTGTTGGCTCAGTGCACTGTGCACTGAGAAATAAGGTTTTGATTATCTCATTAAATCCCAGGGGGGGCGTTTAGTTGAGGGAATATAGAAAAGAATGCTGCCTAGACTGGGGCTCGAACCCACACATCCAGGTTAGCAGTCAAGCACTACTTCCACTGCGCCGGGGCCACCCCCGAAACAAACTTCTTTAATTATAAAATGGTTATGAACTCGAATGGAAATTTTTACTAACTATGGAAACGAATCGGTTTCTGCACAGAAAAATTCGACATCATCTATGTATTTCGTTTGGCTCCGTGAAATAACTCCCCAATGAAATTACTCCCAAAAAAAAAATGAAATAAATCCCCAAAATTTATATGAAAATCGGAATTTTTTTCATATGAAAAAACTCCCAAAAATTGGGGATTTATTTCATCGATTTTTGGGGACTTTATTCATTTTTAAATTTGGGGGTTATTTCATGTTGAAATAAATTCCCAAATTTAACTATGAAAGAAATAACAAAATTACGGCGTATAAACAGTGAACTATGTATGGGGGGCATGCTGCCCCCCCCTGCAACCCCCCTGCTTGGCCACTATAGGATTTGGGGTACGTGCGGGGTTTCATGCGCTTTTGGGGATTTATTTCATCTTTGAATTTGTGGACTTAAAACAAAATCATTTTGGGGAGTTATTTCATTTTCGGATTGCGTTATTTCATTGGGGAGTTATTTCATCGATCCATTTCGTTTCTATTAAATACCACCGATGCATTCATGGCGCTTTAAGTAATTGGGTGGCACTTCTGTTTGTATTTATTCAATGGTAATATATCTTAAATGTTTTGGGATAGTTAGTAAATTGTCAAATCTGCTTTTTACTTTGATTAATATTAAGTTAATCCTTTTATATATTCAATAATTGTATGGAAATTAATCCACCTTGCTCGCTATATCTTGTCGTGCCACAAATCTTAATTCCTAAGAATGCCAAAAATTATCCCTTACCTACATATACTTATTACTTAGTGTGTGTTTTTACACAGTGAATTTTAAAAGACCAAAACTAGACGACACGATTGATATCGTCAAGTTTATTAAATTTAACCTATTATTATGCGAATAATAACAACTGTCAAAGAAAATTTCCCTTTAACTCATTCGAAAATAAAAAATTGTTGACACGTGCCAATCTAAGTGGAAATAAACGTGCTTCTATAAAATATTTGAAAAGACCTATGAATCGTAAGAGATGCTTTTAAAAGTTTTTCTTTCTATTAAGTATAGATATTACGTTATGAGTTTGTTGTTCTCTGCATTATAACCCTCCAAGCGCTGGGAAAATACACAAGAAAGTATTTTAAATAGTTAATTAAGTAAACTCTTCAGAGAATTTTATAGGAAAAATGAAGAACGTACCGGATAGGTTTATTTTATCCTTGAAAAACTATTTGAACATTAAATACTTCAATCTATATACATACATAGCTATATCTTGTTGAAACTATGATAATGTGTTTGGTATTTTTTTTTGCAGAGAATACCTAAGTCGAGTACAGTTAGTCAAAGTTTCTTCCTGTGAGAATTTAATATTTATACACTTGTCAAAACAATTAAGGGAACAATAAAACAATCACTTTTTTTTAGTGTTTTTTGAAGAGCAGTATCTCTGTGAAAAGTGGTCGTATTCAGATGAAAAAAAAAGCATTCTGAAGCTTTATACTTTTGTATTGAGATATTTTCGCAAATGATTTTTTTAAGGTACCGTTATTGCGCAATCATAAGAAGCAGCACGACCCAAAAATTTTAATTTTTGAAGATTGTCATTTTCTTTTAAAACATTTTTTTGAGCCAATTTAATATTTTGTTTCGATAACTTGTTTATTCAGATTTAAGGTCACCTTTTTTCGTCATTCTAGAATTTTTTTTTCAAAAGAATATGTATCTTTGAATGAAAAAAAATTACTTTTGAATTTGGCTACCAATATCTTCGCAAAGAATGAGGGCACCACAAATTTAAGGGCATTTTTAAAATTTGGTATTAATATTCTACAAGATTTTTTCAAAACTTTATAAAGATTATTTTTTTTTTGCTCCTCATCGTTACATTCAGAAAGGTAAAAAAAACGACTTTTTAAAGACTTTTTGTAAATCTTTTACTGCTTTCTAAATATTGACTGTAGGACTTAATTTGGTAAAACATTTTAAAGAACTATAGACCACCAATATTTTTGTAAAATTTAAATACAATCCATTGAACCGTTTTCACGTACTGAATGATCAAAGTCGTAAAAACCAATTAAGGCAACAAATTCATAAACATTGTGAAATTGTCATCAAAATGGAAACGAAAACAACCATTTCTGCCCACTTTTTTCGCAGTTTTGAATTTTCGACCTTTAATCATCTCCAGAGTGTCCGCCATTTTTATTTAAAGAATAAAAAACTTTACAAGTCCGCCAGTCGAAATAGCACTTCCCCGCATTTTTCTCCATTGTTTTTTTTTATTTGGAAAAAATTAATTTATTTCCATTTTCTTTATTATTCAAAGAGGAAAAGTGAACAAACAAAAAATATTCCCCCAAAAGTTTGGAATATTTATTAATTCACGTCAAACCTCCTAAAATCGACCCAAAAAAGCCAGTCTCTATTAATACTTCTTTTTTTTTTATTTCATAAAAATTGATTTAATAATTTCGATTTATATTACGGCAATTTTTTTTTTTTGCTTCTTGTTTTTTATTTATTTTTTTATTTTTTAATGAAATTAATAGAATTTATATAAAAGTTGCAAAGTTAAAAAAATTCATTATTAAATTTAAAACTTTTTTCCATCATCTCTACAATCGCACCTATATTATCAAGTTTGTGTTTGAGTACATTTAAAGGTTTTATTAAAAGCTATATATGCACATTTTTACATTAAAATTTAGTTTTTAATTCAATTTAATTTTATACAATAATAAGTGATTATTTTATACCAATTATTATTTCTAGCCATTAAAAAAAAAAGCATGTTTGTCCTCCAACTATCAATCATTTTTGGTATATTAAATTTAAGATACACAAAGTTCTTAAAACTTCCCCTTTAATAAAAACAGCTTATAAAAGTTTGTATAAATATTTATAACATAAAACCATTATGAACAATATTTCATATAAAAACCTATGATGTCTTATCTCATGTCATTTTAATTTTAAAACATAACCAAAAAACATCCCTCAACTAAGAATTTTTTTGTTTGCCTTCTTTTTGTGTCATAAAAGGGAAGAAAAAAAAAAACAAACTATGTTTGCTCTAGTTCCTCAATTTCCACAAGATAATTTTTCTTTCAAAATCAGACCAAACAATAGACTTATTCACCACAGAGAACAACATCTTCAAATAATGCACAAGTGTCTTGCGAATTCATGCTCATATTAGCATTATTTCCTTTCGGTCACAATTTTCTACATGATAACGGAAATTCCAAGGAAATTTTCTTTTCAAATTCATTTCCTTTAACAATATTCTTGAAACAGACAAAAAGTCAAATACATACATAAGTGTTTTAAGTGTTATTAGACACTAAATAAAAAAAAGGAAATCTTCCACATACGCTATAGTGTACCCTGGTTTCCTATTAGCAATGCCTTCGGGATACAATATTATTCGTCCTCATTGTATATTTGTGTGCGTCGTGTGTATGAGATTTGTCAACAACTTAAGATTGAAATTTAAACTCAAACATACATCCATTGGGAATGTCCTTCCATTTCCTGTCGCAAGAAGGTTTTAAGAAAAGGATTACAAAACTTTAATTGTTAGGATTTTCCATTTTTATTCCTCGGGTCAAAGTGTCGAGTACGAATACAATTTGGAGGTTTTATTGGGTGTTTGAAATTTACTAACGATTTCTACTGAATAAATCAGTCAAACTTAATACAAAAAAATTTAATGGTATATATTGCTACCTTATGTTCTTTGGAAATTCTAAAGAAAGTATGCCTGTTTGTCTGTACACGAAAGTGATGCCAGAGAGATAAAATTGCAATTTTGTACTTCCACCAAATAAAAATAAAGGCCATACAACCGTTATTTATTTCAGAAATTTTTCTAACGATAAAAAACAAGAATTAATATGTATTCTAGGCAGGGTCTTACCTGGTTCAAGCCCTTATAGATTAAAAAAAATCAAGTGGTTATTATAAATATAAATTTACTGGGGATAAGAATAAATCTCAATTCAGGCAAAAATGTTGACATTTCCCTTTCACACAAGGCAACTGAGTTGCCGGCAACAATTAGTTCATTGGCGAGAAGGGCAGAAAGAAAGAGGGGTAAACAAAATCTCCCCGGTCAACAAATTTAGGAGACTTTTTTGACGTTTCTCTTCACACTACGTTTGCGTGCGTTCAACCAAGGTAGTTAAAAAGGAAAATACAGCATGTCTCCTCCAACTTTGTATCTTCGTGTGAAAGGTACAAGAGATTGTTAAGGAGATTTAAAGAAAACGTCAAAAAAAATCACCAGCAACTAGTATCTTCGTGTGAAAGGGGACTTTGGTAGCTACAAAGTCTTAATGACATATTTAATTTGCTTACTTTCTCTTGACCCATGCAATTTTGGAGATCATTTTTGATGAGTTTCAGCTTTTAAAATAATCGTTCACCAGATACACTACAAAATTAATCGAAAAACGTTGAAAAATGGAATGAAACCCGTGTGTTTTGTTTCAGTTTCTTCGTTTATCGAAAATATTTATCGATGTGAGTACAGAACGTATATAGGCACTGAAATCGCAAGGAGAATTCGAAAAGTATTTTCTGAATTTGCAACAATATTTTGATGTTTCGCTTTTGAATTTCATTCAATACATCGAAAGCATGAGTAATTTTTAAAATTTTGTTCAAGTTATAAATCATACCCAGCTGAACAAATACGTTTAGATCATTATCATCAATATCTGATTTTTAATTGTGAATAGGTAAGAGCCAATTCTATTTTTTTGCATGATTTCAACAAGTTTTAATTTTTTTTATTCGTTTCATAACCTTCAGTAGTAGCCGTGGCGTGATGGTTAGTGCAATGGACTGCCATGCCGGAGGTCTAGGTTTTATCCCCAGCCTCCTCACCACTTAATAATTTAAAAAAAAAAACAAAACGGCTACCACCTCTTACGAGGAATTGACAAAACCTCCAAGAGTATCTCTTGTGCCGCTCACACTAGCCGTTCGGATTCAGCAATAAACTGTAGGTCCCCTCCATTCCTACAGACAAATACATAGGAATGGTTGAGAGTTGTAAGTCACTAGGCCCTATTTCGTAATGAGCTGTTGTGCCATCGTCGAGCGCCTTTGGTACCAGCGTTACCGAAATGGCACGATCGTGCTTTTTTGACACGAAAAATTCCTCGAAGGACGGTGGCACGAAAACGTTCAATATGGCACGTTTTTTTATTTCCATTATTTTACTTAAAATGAAAATTGGTCCAAATTTCGTAAAAAGTGGGCAGAAACATATAATTTTGGACATTGCACGAATAGAGCAAATGATCTCCTTTGATTTTTGTTATTGTATTACACCCCGTAATAAAATTGATTACAGGTTTTTCAAGAAAATAGAAGAATTTGGGGTTTTTTCTTGTGGCACGTTAATTTTATTTCGGGCGGCAACGCTTTTTGGTACTCTTGTGGCCTATTGCTGTCTTCTTCAGTTGAGATATCAAATTGTTTCAAGTTAAAGTTACATAGGTAAACATTATGTAAGATTTATTAAAAAGGTTAGACCGTGGGATGTCAATTAAACTAAAATAAAAGTTTATTAAAAAAAAATGCTTTAACTGCACCTGCCCAAGAACCGATTTGTTTACTTTCGACTTTCTCCTTAACAGCCCAATCGATTTCCCTCAATATTTTTACAGTCGGAACATATAAAAACTTTCCAAAAATCTAATTTTTGTTCCAAAAATCTAATTTTTTTTTGGAAAATCAATATGATGTTTTTTTTTGCGAAAACCTTAGAAGCATTTTCTTACCACCTTTTTCGTCATCACAGATATAGTAGTATTTATTTATTAGTGTATATGATGTTATATGAGTACAAGGAACCCTTTTTTCGGGCTTCTCCATAATCTGTATGAGATATTGTGACTGAGTGACAAAGTTCCTCGCAAAGTAATAACAATGTCGGCAGCTCACAATGAAATTTTTGCAACTAGCCGCTGAAAAGTCTTGTCGTTCAGGCTCAATAAGTCTGTTTGTTTACAACTTTCAGCATGTTTCGCAAACTTGGATTTTTTTTCCTATTGGTTTTGATAGTAAATTCTGAACGCGTCGTATGACTTCGAACAACGTTTCGAGTTAACAAACAGGCATACAAATTAACCAGTTCTTAAGCCAGAACCACATTTATCTCGCGTGATTGTGTTGTGTCAAAATGCATTTTGTTACGATTGCCCTACCGCACTATGGCGCAGAAACTTTTTAGTGTGCGGGATAGAGAAAACGATTCTCTTGAAAACAGAATAATAAAATATAAAAAATTTCAGTTTAGTGTGTAAGACAGCACGCTTGATTAGTGTACTCAATCCACAACACACCACACGAGACATGTGTGGATCCGGCTTTACTTGAACTTGTGACTCTGACGCTCAGTCGCTATGTCACTTGGCGGCGGCGCTCAGCGTCTGACCTAGCCCTTATATTTTTCAGAATCTAAACTTCATCTTCAACTACCTTATAACCTTCAAAATCATAAGTAAATATTTCCAAAACAAAATTTCTTCTCGAATCGGAAATCTCAAAGGAAAATTCCCAAATATCCATGCCATGACACAGATTTACCCAAAATTAGATTTTTCTATTAAGCTCAAAATGCAATCCGAAATAATGCACCCCTTGGGAATATTCATCTGAGATTCCTGTGTGCTTCTATGATTTGGGAATGAATACACAAATTTTGTAGATTTTCGTAAAGGGTTATAAATGAAATTCCCTCTTGACCAAGAAAGTTGCTTTTTCTAACTTTCATGGATACTGACAAGCAGATAGGGCTATTCATGAAACTGTTCACTTTAAATATAACAAACCATAAAGACAACAACACTGGTATATTAATACGTATGTACAAATGGTTGTACACTCACTATTACAACCTCGGGGCTATTGTTTTGTTTGACTTTGTAGAAATCATTTTGTTTTCGGATTCACCATTGTTTGTTATTCCAAACCTATACCAACCTATCTACCTGTAACTGGGTCAATGATTGCGATAGGATTTATGCGGGGGTATTAGAAATTAGGTTAGTTTTTGTATATTCAAACGCAATATTTTATTCAGGTTTCAATAATACCTGTGTGAATATTGAACATACATACATATTTCATAGGGCATAATATGCATAGCATAACTCATAGAACCATAAGAACAACTTTGTTATAAATTCAAGCTGTCAATAAAATTTATACACGTTTAAGGACCAGATCCATGTCTGTTTACTGCACAAATAAAGCTCACGGCTAGACGTCGACAAAGTTAAAATAAATCTTGGGAAATGTACACTTTTCATTGCACATCCGTTATGAGCTTTATCTAGGCTCTATATCCACTATCAAGTTTCCCTGCTTATGCATTCCATCGTATATAATGCTGGAAATACAATGAATTTTAAGGGTAAGTTTTGGTATTAGCAAAAAAAGGTACCTAATTATGTATATGCAAAGCTTGGACATTCAACTGGACAACGTATAGATAAGCGATTAAGGGGTTTGAATTAGACTCGTTTCACACTTATTCCGATTCGTTCGCAATTCCGTTCGGCTGGGAAATCATTTAGCATACATTTTTTAAATATAAAAAATATCGAAAAATAATTACTTAAAAGAAATGTTATTACAAAAATTGTAACTTGTAGAAATTTACCTAAAGAATATTTTGATTTTTTTTTTAGTAAGTGCAATCGATTGGAGAAATAATGCCCAAACGAGACTAATTTTTGTATTCTTTTTTGTAGAAAAATAAAATTGTTGTTGTTGTTTTACCATATTTTTATTATAATTTTTAATTTGATTTTGTATGTATAAACGTTATTGGTTTCAACTGACTACATACATACATGCCAAACATTAACTTTAGGGTGAAACATTCCAAACACTTTCAATTTTCAGTGAAGTATAAAATTGTTTTTATTTTTTTAATAATTTAGGCGCACTAAAGGGGTTTTGGTACCCTTAATATGTCAGCGAAACAATGCGAGCATAGGGTAAGGAGGGGATTTAAAAGGAGATGTCGGTGTACATTGGTCTGAATATCACAATGAGAGGTATAGACAGAGCTTGGAAGAGCATTCCACTGTCATTTGACAGTACAACCGAAATTGGGCTCAAGGGAAAACTGATGAGCATTCCTAGAAGCGTAGCGTAGTGTATTACGGTTGATTTTTTTTGAGGGGTGGAATGCAACTGGCTATTTCACTAGAGCACTGACCGTAGAAATAACGATAAAAGAAAGAGAGACAGGAAGCATTACGACGATGTCCGAGGGACGCAAATGATTCTATAATGTTCCTATCTCCAATCATTTTGAAGGCTGGTCTTTGAATACTGTCCAAGAGGCTTAAGTAATTTGCTGGAGCACAAGCCCATGTGAATCGGTTCCCCACAGCCACTTCTACCTAACCTAAACTAACCTAAGAGATGGGCTCATCAGTTCGATGCCGTCGTTATGAGCCTCGTCGTGCCTCGGCGAAACGCATTGGACTAAAAGTCAGAAAAATCTTTAAATTGAATTTCATTCAATAATTCTATTATTTGTGTTTTCCTTCTTCTAATATAACTTTTATAGATAATAGCCAGATTAGAAGGGGAAACAAAATTTCTTGCATCTCCGAAGGAAACCTATACATCTTGTGGAATTTTTGGCAGCGTTGAGTATGTGCTCGTTCCACAAGAGGTGGTTCGTGATACACATACCAAGAATCACAAGCTGTTTGGTTTCTTCGTTTTAAGTGCCACTATCCATTAAGTGGCAAGCAGGGTAAGTCTTGCTATAGCGACAAAAGACAGCATTGAGTTTTCGAAACATTAAATTCTACGCGGTTTTTTATTCCGTAGTGTACAATGCTATATCTGTAGTAGCCCGTGGCGTAATGGTTAGTGCGTTGGACAGTTGGACTGTCATGCCAGAGGTCTGGGGTTTAGTACCAGCCGCTTCCACCTTAAGTTTTTTTCAGGGCTACTACCTCTTGCGTGGAAGTGGGTACTATCGTCAGCGAAACAGTTTATTGGATTAGAAGTTGCAGACAGGAGATCATTTATAAAAATGAGAAAGAAGGTCGGGGACAAAACGGAGCCCTGGGGCACACCAGCATTTATGTTGTGGGTTTCAGACTTGAATCCGTCCAATACAACTTGTATAAACCGGTTCGAAAGAAAGTTTCTAATCCAACGAAGAAGGAATTCATCAATACCGAAAGCACGCATTTTCGATAAGAGAGTAAGATGCCAAACTTTATTAAATGCCTTCGAAATATCATATCTTACAGATATCTGTCTTCATGCTTTTTTTAGACGAATATACATACAAAACAAAAATAAAAAAAAGCCCAGTAAATAAGTACTTACTATAACGACAAGTACTTACGACCCAAAAGTGCACTTCTTATTGCCTTTTATATCCCATGTTTTATAAACCCAGTTCGTAAAGTAATTAGTTCTAATTAAGAAATACTTGCATGGAAAATTGTTAGAGTAGTTTTAATATAGTCGGCAGATTGAAAATGTGAAGAGCATGATAAATTTGTAAATTAAATTAATTTCTTTGTGATGCACGCACACAGACATTGATTTGAAAATTATAGTTTGTCCCTCATTAAAAAAATAAACACTTTTCAGCATTTCGTAGAAACTTAATTAATAAATTAGCCAAATTGAGTATCAACTTTTTGTTTTTGTTTAAAAATAAAAAAATAAAACAATAAAACTGAAATATACTTCAATATCCAGTCAGTTGGGTTTAATTTTACCTATAGCTGTGTCCTTTTTTGTTCAAGTCCTCAACAAGAGTTGCCATAGATTTATAATAAAAGCAAAAAATGAAAATAAAATGTTATTTTAATGAAAATAAAAAAGGGTCACTGTATGTATGGTCATGAGTATACGTATTTTTTTTTTCAAAATTTCTTTAGTATAGCTTACAAACAAAATTAGAAAATATGAAGTAAAAATCAACCTGATAGTGATATGAACTTGCTTAAATTGATTTATTTCCGTTCTAAATATACACACAAACAAGTTTAAGTTAAAATTTGTTTCATAAGACGAAAAAAGAGTTCACAAAATATGTATAAGGTTTAAAAATGTATTTAATTTAAAAACTTGTTCTTAAAACAAGATACTTAGGTCTTAGAATTGTCAAATTAACTGAGCACACATTATGTATGTTCGTGTGAAAAGACAATTTATTTTAATGCAAGGATCTGAGCATCAGCTTTTACATCATAAAGCACCTCAGTTTCATTTCAGGTTAAATATAATAGCTGCACATTCTAAAATTTTATTTTATAGTTTTACACATTGCACAATCCTGACAGCAGAAAAAAAAAACAAAAAAAAAAAAACTCATCGTGCTCAAGTATCTTTTGTCAGAAGTGACTTAAAGAATTTCCGGCTTTTGTCTTCACATTTCAAATTAGAAGTAAAAAACCAAAACCTAAAACGACTTTGTTGTTCGCTCAAATGAGGATACGAGGAAATAAATCAGTATTCTTTTTTCCTTTCAAACAATAATAAAAAACTTCAAGATAAATTTAAATTAAGAAAAAATGCAAAATGTTAATCAAGGTAAAAAGCATTTTATATATTTTGATTTTTAGTCCAATAGATTTTAGTTTTTAAATATTCTTTTCATTCAGTATCGTGCAAACAAATTTTAATTAAGTATTTTTATACAAGGTGTTTGCATTAGATGTAAAAAAAAGGGTCAAAACAAGAAAAAAATCATATAGGAGAGCGTCTCCCCAACACCCATTTTCGAAAAAATTGACTGTGTGGATAGAAAATATCATGTAGTCCACTTTAAAATTTTGAAGCAAATAAAACAATGGTTTGAAAGCAAATTGAAGGAAATATTTTACATAATTCAAATAAAGATTTCTATGAACTTATTTTAGTTTTTTTTTTCAGTTTTCTCAAAAACAAGGACACATTTTAATGTTCAAAATGTTGATATTTTAAAATTATTCTTTAAAACGTTTTAGAAAGAAAATTGAATAAGTTATTTTTGGCTATAAAACCTTGCAATCACATATTGTAAGGCTTGCATTTGTTTTTATTTTAATCGCCCCATCCCCGTTGTTTGTGTTAACGGGAGAAATATAGAAGAAAAACCGTATTTCAATTTCAATTAGCCAAAGTAATATCTACTGAACAGTGAACACCAAAATGTTTCAACAAAATATTTTTTTTTTAAATCACCGCTATAACTTTTCACAAATTTTGCCTTTTACACACTTTCAACTAAGTATACATATGTATTAGGGTGGCGCTTATTTTGACAATGTTCGAATTTCTTTTTTTTTTTTTTTAGTTGGAGCTGATTTTACATTTAGATTTGATCCAATTCGAATTTATTTTAATGATAACCCTAATTTTGAAGACCGAAATGTGTATATCAATTCTAATTTCGCGTTAGTGATTTATTCTTTTTTGGTTTTTACAAACAATTTATGAAAGAAATTATTGTAAAAATAAGTTACGTATACGCCACAGAAACCCTATATGATTTCAGAATAGCTTGAGTTCAAACTCTTACGCTGAAATTTTATAAGTTGGTTTTTGCCGTTCGGTAAGGTCATACGGCGAGGTCTTGCGGCTTAAATTGACTGATGAAAATGTTGATTCCACAAGCCGCAGGTCCCAAAGTAGACTCACAGCCAACTTTTTTCGTGGGGTAAATGGAGTATATTTGTATAATGCTTGAAGTTTTTTTTTTTTTGACATAAGTACGATATTTAATTCGTCGCTTGAGAATTGTTTTGTCCCATACGTCACTTATGTGGTTTTTGAGTTAGGGTAATTTGGTATGCTCTTTCTAAATTTGTGATCCGTTTTGCGCTATTTACTACCAATGCTGGATATTGAGCATCGACTTTGTCCCATATCCAGGAAAATAAACGGTTTGTAGATTTGTTTTTGTCCCATAAATCATATTTTGGCGTTTGGTACACATTTTTCATACACTTTTCCGTAATTTTTTTGGGAGAATTGGTTTGTCCCACGTGCATATGTGTAAAAGAAAAGCAATGTTTGTGGGACACTGATCGCAAAACAAAATTTAGTATTGGTTTGTACCACACCTCCATTACAGCGGCTGTGTTTTATTTTCTACGGATCAGGATCAAAATCATTTCTTAACACGTATTACAAAAACAATTTTGTGTCCCACGTGTATGAGAAAACTTTTCAGTAACAAAATATAGGAGGTGATGGGACACACGTGCAAAAATTTGACTTTTACGTAAATTAGCGTAACTTCTTAACGGTCAAGCAAAACAATTTGAAATTTGGTAGGAAAACTCATTATAAGTAGAACTTTGGGGAAAAAAAAATAAAAAAAATCCTATCACATAGTTTTGGAATACCAAGTACGTAAACCTTTAACTTCGTTTTTCTCGAAATAGTGCCAATGGCGTATGAGACAAAACAATTCTCAGGCGACGAATTGTCTCAGTCTCATTATGTAGAACCATGAGGCTATGACTTAAAACTCTCAAACCATTTCTTATGTGTAAAAGATACTCTTGAAGCCTTGGAGGATTTGTCCATTCCTCGCAAAATGCAATTTCCGTGAAAGAATTTTTCTTCTCTTAGGTGGCAGTGATATCTCTGCGGGCTTAAAAAGAAGAAATAAAAATCAATTTTTTGACAACAATTTCTAAAAGAGATAACCAACCACTACCTATTTTTTGTATATTTTTATCTTCAGCTATTTTATATTAAAACTTTGCCGTACAATAATTTGGTAAGTTCAGAATAATTGTACATATTTTTTTTTTAAATACTTTTCAGCCGTATATATTAGATTTTTGTCTAGTTGGAGAGTGTCTAGTATCGAATTCCTTTTACCAAAAAAAAATTGTTTTGTTTTCTAAACAGAATCGATTTTTTTCTTTCAATACAAGGAATTTGTCCAGAAAAATCGATTTCTTCTTCTAAACAAATCGATTTTTTGTTAAAAGGAATTGGACAAAGGTATTTTGAAATACATATGTAGTTGGAAAAATGCTTCATTTAATAAAAGAAAATATTATATATGTCAATCGATTCCATCGTCTTAATTAAGTTAAAAAGTTAGATCACTTTATACTACATTTTCATTACAGCTTTAGCAAATTACAAAAAATTTAAATTTCCTAAATTAGTTTGCAGACTGTGAATCGCTTGTTTTTGTTGTTATTTATGTCAAATTCCTTTTACCAAAAAAAAAATCAGAATCGAATTTTTTTCTTTAATACAAGGGATTGTCCAGAAACGTCGATTTTGTGTTCTAAACAAATCGATTTTTTTCTTAAAAGGAATCTGACATTACATTGAATTCTGTCATTTTAAATGGGTTCCACTTTGCATGGATTCCATTTGGATGTGTTCATAAAAGTTTTACGTAATTTTCTACAGAATTTCGTGCAAATTTGGTTGAAATTACCTCATTTGGAAATTTGAATTTGTATGGGAAATGAGATGATTTTGAATTAAATTTGCTTTAATAAGAACGCAGTATTAGCAACAATTTAAAATGTTTATTAATAGATTGGTATATTGGACCGCTGTATATAGATAACGTTTATAAATATGACCATTTTTATCTTTTATTTAAGCTCAAAACCTCTGTTAAAATGATGTGAGGATAGGTGGAACGACAGTTGGTACATATTTCAGATTTTATGAGTTTTTCCCCAAAGTGTAGCATTCGGTTTATATCTACAGTTTTTTTTTTTTTTTTTTTTTTGCACGTATAAAAAAACTAATCCAGCTGCTGCTCTCTTTCCAAGAATAAACAAACCTAACGCAATCAACATAAAACTACAATTTATGATGACAAAATAAAGTTTCAACAAGAAAAGTCTTTGAAGGAAGTTGTCATTTTTTGATCTTTTAAGACCCATTACGTGACCTTTTTTATTCACTTTATTACGTACCATATACCTCTATAAGTTAAGTATTATCATTTCCTTTTTAAATGAACAGACACGCAGACCACTTCAGACAGGTATGCCAATACATCTACACCATTATAAACACACACAGGAAACATACTCAATATTCTCCTCATTTTTGTCGTCGTCATCGTCCTTTACATTAACCCGATAGATAAACGAAAACTTGAAGGGCGTCATGGTATTGTCCTAAATAATTAACAACACGCCTACACTCCATGTGGCTTTATTCGTGCTTTATGAGTGTGGATCTGTAATGTACTATGTGATGCCATGGGCATGGCATATACCTATACATTTATATAATTTGAAATGTATTTGTAAAGAAGAAGCTTTTATCGAGGGGCTAAATGTAAACGATTTGAGAAGATTAAACACGAGCGTTTTGAGGATCCCTTTCGTACACATCAGAGTCCTTCCGGAGGCAAATCAGTTTTAAGTTCTCATGTAAAGCCTATCGTCTTTGTCAACTTTATTATGCAAATTGCTATTTGATTATAAAGATAGGGTCATTAGATTGACACATGCATTTGATGGTTAGAGTTGTTAAGCTGGTGATTTTGTAGTTTGCAATATTAATTATTTTTAATAGCTGGTTAATTAATATGAAAAGTGTGAATTATAGTTCATCTCATACGTCACTACTACAAAAGTCAGTTTTGAGTCGAGTTTGAAGGGTTCAGATCTAAATACGTTTGTGCGAGACAGAATATCTCCATGTAGGTACCTATGTCTGGAAAACTTGTCACTTTGATAGCAGAAGTTTCTTCAAACTTATGTTGCATACAATAAATAAACTTTTCCTCAACAAATGGAAACAAAAAATTATTTATTTTTCAAGTCAATGCTTTTCATTTTAAAATTGAATTTAACCTTTTCAAAAAAAAATATCTTGTTGGATGTTATCCAAAATGTATAATAAATGTCTTTTTTATCAAAAAAACTACTCATACAAAACAAAAAACAACAACAGTTTGAGTAATATCAAAACTTTTAACTCAAAACATGTCGTAATCCTCCCATACATTGTGCCGAATTGCAAATCATCTTCACTCTTCAAGGACATTGCAAACTTTCACCCACATATAGAAAGCCACACCACACACTGAATGACAAATAGCTAAAACTGAAACTGAATAAAACTTAAGATTAGGTGTCTATCGATTACATCATCTTAATCCAAACTGACCTATAAATTATTTTCGACATATGAAAGTCTTTTTCAAGGATAAGAAAATTATAATAGAAAAAAAGTAAAAAAAAAAATTACTTGTAGACCTGAGAAATAATAAATTATGCTATTTTATTTGAGCGTTTAATCATCACTTATAAATTATTTATTTCAGTTAGTTTTTGCAGATTCTTTCAATTTTGTTTGAAGAGGCTTTTCAATTTATTTTTCTTTATTTATTCAGTAAAAACAGGACAAGGCCGATGGCTTAGATAAATTAAACAAGTAAACTGATACTCCCTAGGGTTGCGGAAAAATTCAATATATAGATACATTATTATGTACAATACATTATCTACTTTTCATGGCAGTGTAGAAACATTGTGTAGGGTGATTCAGGAAAAATATTCCACTTTAAATGTTTGATACCAATATCGTATACTAGAAAACTAAAACAAGTAAAAGCACAAAGGGCAACAAGTTATACTTTTTTTTTCAATTGGCTAAAAAAAATAGGATTTGAAATGTTTTAATATTTAAACTAGCAAGTCCAACCTCTCCAACTGTCAAAATTCGAATGCTAATTAATTATCCTAGAAATTTTTGTGTAACTGACATAAAGGACCATGGGCTATTTTTATGGACTTTAGGTCCACTTTTAACATTGCTCAACAGTGATGAAATGAAAGCTTATTGAGGGTAGGTGTTTTATTTTATTATGGCAGGTTAATAAAAATCGAGCGCTAAAATGGTGTTTTGGCGCATTTTATAAAGAAAGTATTTAAAATGGAAAAAAAAATTATTTAAAAAAAGTCAACTCTTACTTAAAAGTGTTTTACTTTTTTTTAAAAGCCAGAAGTCTGTTCTTTCATTTTTTTTTTAAATTAACTTATTTCTGTTTATAGTTTTCGAAAAAATACTTTCAAACTCAAAAATGTTGAAAAACAACAAATTAAATATTGATTTTTTTTCACAATTTTAAGAATAATACGTACAAAAACACAAAATCGAATAACAGCTAATTTTATTAGTTATTATTGTAGGCTAAACTATTTGTTGTACCATTTTGAAAAGTACATTAAACACGCAACTTTTTACCGTATATGACCACAAATGTTCTTTTACATTTTTATTTTTTTATAGGTAGATGGTCAAATTGTTGTAAAAAAAAAATTGTAGTTTTTGTTTTGAAAAATTAATTTAAAAAAAAAAATATAATAAAAAAATGCAACGGCAAGTGTTTAATTTTAGGATCTTTCTATTAGAATAGTTGTTCAAAAAATGTATAAAAATAAAAAAAGAACAAAAATCATTCATTGATGGTCCTAATGCTAAGATATTCGAGGTGAGTCGTAATTTTTTAATTTTTTTTTTTTTCAAATGTTATACCATGGATACTGCACATGGTAAATATTTTTTTTGTATGCGATTTTCTGAAAGGTCTTAAGGCCTGTTTTGTCTGGTTGCAAGGTTATCCATTATTTACTCGGCACCCTATATATTCCTGAAAGTCCTGAAAGTGCTTTTTGCAATAATTAATAATTAATTAATTAATTGATTATTATTAATTAATTATTTAAAACTTGTGTCATCTTATGTACATCTTATTTACTGACTCGCTGTCTCCCCTAGAATAAATATTTAACTACGCCAATGGTTGTTACTTTCATTCCTGCTTAAACATATTACGCTGCTGATGCAGAACGAAATTTTTTCATTGGTCTCCAACATGAGAACGAAATGCTTAGGAAAACCACAACGAAACATTACCCCTTGAAATATTATGTCACGGTACACACATATATTAAAGGTAATATCATTAGCGTTTTCATTTTTGACATGGATTACATGTCTTTCTCGGACGGTTGGGTGTGATGTAGCGAAAAGAGGACCGCCCTACTGCTAAGTGACTGTTTGCACTACAGACATCCTAGATATACCAATCGATAGATAAAGATTGCGCAAAGATTATAGAGGAATTGTTTTATAGCTATCGCCTCATAGTTTCAGGTGATGAGTCATCGCGTTTGGGGTAAATTGCAGCTAAATAAGGAGTACTCAAACTAATTTGAGCTCAATTTCTTCGGATATATAAGTGCCACTGAAGTCATTGATATCTCATTCGAAAGGGTTTGAAAAAGGACATCCCTATGGTATTTCTGTAAATTCACGTTATAGCACATAAGACATGTAATCCATGTTCGGTAGGTGCCACAAGGGCGATCTACCAAGGGTATTTTTTTCTGTTCTGCGCATCTATAAAAATCGATAAAAAATGGTGGATCCAGTGCCCATTTACAGGTCAAATTTCGATATTTGTTGTTATTTTTAATATTGCGGTGTTAAGTTTTTGGGAGCACTCGAGCAAACATTTTTTTAATTTCTGAGCGTTTCAATTCTGACAACCTGCGCAAGATAATACCTTAGATTTGTGAACTGTGATATTATGTATCCGATCGGAACTTATATTGCGTTTCTTCTTTTAATTATTTTCTGAACGCCATCGTCTACAATTTCACGATCCCTTCAATGATTTTTCCACTTAGCACTGGAAAAATGGTTTGCGTTGCGAATGTCAATATAATGTATTCAATATATGGTTATTGTTTGGCAGTGGCAGCTACCTCTGGTTCTAGATAACTTAAATCAATTTATTGAATTTCCCCTCTAGGGAATAACATAAAAATGCTTAGAACCAAATGTAAAGCAAGTCAATCCACCCGTTTAGCCTCTAGCTCAAATTAAAAACAAGTGGTTTTTAAATATTTAATATTTTTTAGAAAACCAACAAATTATTTTTATTTTTTTTTATGTTTGATAAATTTGAATATGTAATCACTATTTAAACTTTGGAACATCAGGATTGACATAGGCTATTTCTGTTTTCAAAACCTACAAAAGCTTACTATGCGAAGCAACGCGAGCACGGGCCTGCTAGTCACAAATAAAATCTAAAAAATATACTTAAAAGTTAATGTAACTTATTTATTATTATAAAATAAATAAATAAAAATAATGTATTTATTTCTAACTAGCAGGCCCGTGCTCCCCTTGCTTCACATGTTTTAATAATTTATGATTGTAAAGTTTGTATTTGTTTTTTGATATATTTATATTTGAATATCTGACATTTCAAACAATTTATCACTTATTTTTGTATTTTTACTATTTTTTGGGAAACTTTTTTAGATTTTAAAAACAAAAGAAACCTTTGTCCATCCTTATGTTCCAAGCTCTCGCTCCACCAATTCTCACTACAATCAAGTAGGTATTTTCGGAGATTAAGAGGAACAAACAGTCAGACAAACAAACTTTCGCATTTATAATATTAATAGGATTTTGGTAATTTCCAAACCCTAGAAATTAAATCGAATTCACAGAATATACTTAACAAAAACCTGTGTTCCACTGGCAAGTCCACTTTTTGACAAAATTTTTAAGTAACACCATTAAATATCTACATACATATTTTCTCTTCTAGTTTTAGTCCTAAACACAATTACCTTAGTCTTACATTTTTTACAAATAAATATACAAATTCTTGTTGTCCCAGTCTCAGTCCCAGTTTCCCCTTATTACACAATTAGGTGGAACCAATACTTATATTCTATTCATGGTAATAATGATAATAAAACAAGATTTCAATGGTATTTTTGACTTCATCAGAAAATGTAAATTTTATTCTAGTTTTATACAAAAGCAAACAAGTGTATAAAATATACAATAACTTATTGCCTGTTGCTGTATTTGTTTAAATAAAAATACAACTCTTGGAGTGTTATATCAGTGTATGTACTACAAACCAAAAATATCGAAAAGAAAATATCACAGTCCCTGTTTTCACACTGTTTCGATAAATACCTACATATACACATGTGTTTTTTTTTATCGAAATGCGTTTCCAACCGGAATATAATGATCCTTTATAAATATTTATAAAGACTTAAGTGAGTTGAATTCTCATTACAACCCCCATCAACTTTTGTCATGTCATCGGAATTTATTATAAGGGACTTTGTTGTTCGTACTTAGTATTCAGAAAACATCATTGTTTTTGCACAGTTATTTATTTCATACAATTCCTTTCCTCCCCCACACCACAAAATCACACCGCTTTCCATCATTTAACCTCCACAAAATAACTGATTGACGGTCATACGCAAACAACAAGAGATAAAAAATTCATCAATTTCCCAGACGATGATAAAAAATATCGAAAATCCATTTAATTGCTTTACCCTCTGCAACCATCCATACCCTTAAGGGGATTTTGTGTTAAAGGTTTTATTTTTTTGATATTTTTTTTACAAATCAGACACATACATATACATATAGAGACGTTTCGCTAGGCTCGTTTTACACGGCACTGACATACTGACATGTCTATTTTCAAGGATTAACCCCCACACTCTGTGGATTTGAAACCTTAATCTTCTATCTTCCCATAGCTTCTTCTGACCATGACACTCCTTATTGTATGTTTTTATTCAATGTCCAGTAAAACAACTCACGTCGTCTGCTGATGGATTAATTTTACTTGATCCTTTTGTCAAGTTCTTGTTGTGACTTTTTTTTATTTCAATAAACGACAGTGCGAAATGATTCATTTGTATTCAAAATGCTCATACGGAGCCGGAATTTAAGACCCATCGAGCCCTTTCTGACAAATTAGAGTAAAAGCGAAAACAAGAGTATCGTAAGCGACAAATTGATTGCTTGGTAAAACTAATTGAGATAGAATATTAGCTGCGTTTTATTTTCTACGGATCTGGATCAGGATCATTTTACAACACGTAATACAAAAACAATTCGGGATCCTGCTCTCTATCTTGATCTATTTTGAAGATCCAGAAATTAATTCTTACTTTGGCGGGTAGATGGCTTTTATGGTAAGGTAGCGTTCGTTGTAGTGCAAAGAAAAGAGACGGGAAACAAATGAAAATAATTAAAACGTAAGTAAAAAAGAGATGGTTATATAACACAGCTGCCATTGTGATCCATATCGTTTTATTTTCAAGGGATGATCCTAATCCAGATCCAAAGATAATAAAACGCGGCTATTGTTACTGAAAACTGACAAAATGTCCGATCGCTTTAAAAAGCTCAGGAATAATTTAAATAATTAGTTTTATGTAGAATTTTTATTTTGTCGCTTACTGCCTGAACAGAATGGTGACGGAGACGGAACCGGCGCCGGAGCTGTAATAGCTGTCAAAATATTGACTACACACAAATTCAATGTTGCGAACACAACGGAACATAGCCGCATACGGGCAGCTGCAGACGGTTCACCAACTTTTAACTTTTCACGTACGGCACTTTTGACGTTTCAAATTGTATGAAAAAAAAAACAACTTTTTGGGTCGGAAAAAAATATTATGGTTATTTGTATCGCAAAAATTGTTTATTAAAAGGAAAAGTATTGGAAACAAAAAATGTGAATTCTGAGCTTGTACACATGAATATTGTTTTGTTTTTCTTCAAAATACTTTCAAAGCTGTACAGCTGCATTGTGGGCGCGTCAAAAAAAATAACTTACGACACTTTTTTGACAGCTCTTCCGGTTCCGTCTGCAGCTCCAGTTCCAGCATTGCATTCTGTTCAGGCAGTTATGTTAGTTTCGCGAAGAGAGGTAAATATATGGACATAAAGGAAAGCTAATCTCTTGCGGACCTGCCTGACTTAGCCTCTACAGGGCAAATTTTTGTTTCATGTCAAAAAAAATTCAAATCAAATATTTTGTAAAATTGTCGATTTAAGCTCATAAAGGTGAATTGCTTCAAAAATTGGAACAGAGCATAGTTCATATTGCTGCCAGAGAACAAGTTTGAACTTTTGATTAACATCATTTTGAACGGATAGCTTGATGCAAAAGTTTTTTTTTTTTATTTCTTTACAGTCGAGGAAACCTACGTACCTACAGTTTGTGACACAATTTATGCGGATGAAATAGTAGCACATAAACATTCAAGTTTATCTTATTTCTTTAAATTTATATGAGCAAATCTTTTACATTATTTATTTTTAAGTCATTTAGCTTTTTGAAGTCAAACAATTACTTAGGGCCTCCAAAAGTCTTAATCCACCACTGACTCCTTTGGTTTTAAGCTTCAAACAAACGCTATGTATACGAAAAAGTAACAATAGGCACAAAATCCACTTCAATAATAAAATGCTTGATAGATTTTATCGCTAAGGGAGAACTATACGGAATGTTTTGCCATTGCCAACACAAAAAGCATAAAATAAAGAAGCCCAAACGAATATACGTTTTTGTTTTTTGCTATAGAGATATACACATACGTTTTGAACATACCCACGCCACAACCTACAACCACCTACGCACGACTTTTTGAAATGTCGCCCTAACAATTGTTTTTTTTTTTTTTTTTTTGGCATCAAGTCAATTCGAACAGTTAGTAGAAATGGTTATCAGTTATCACTGTCAAACAGCCGCCGGAATTTACCTTCAACACACTGATATACAAACATATATTATGTATATACTTATTTATGTAGGACTTGGTTCCTTTTTACAACAATGATAAGATATGTAAAGTGAAAAAGGTAGACATTTGTGGCAGAGTTAATAACATGTAAGGAAAAGAACAAAATAAATGACTTAAATAATAAAAAAAATAATCACATCGTATGTTTTAGCTATCATTGAAAATTCTAATGATTTATTTTAATTCGTTTAGGATGCAAAATCTATTATTATTTCGATTCCAAAATATAGATTTAAACTTAATTAATATATCTGCCCAAAAAAAAATTGTATTTCGGCCCAGCCTTTCTCAAGAAATGACTTTTATTATTTCAATGATCATTGATAAGGTAGTGCAATCATTGAAAAAATGAAAGTCAATTTATGTGGAAGGTTGGACCCAAACGAATTTTTTTTTTTTTTGCAATAAATATTAATTAATTCGTCAGCTTTAAATTGGCATCAAAATAATTACTGATTTTTAAATTAAAAATTTTCAATGATGAATTTCAAAGATAGCTATAACTATGGCGCCTTACCCTTATAAACCATATATTTTAATTATGTCAGAGTAAAAAAATAATCAAAAATATTTTAAAATAATACACTGTTGCAAGACTTTTTAAAGCCGGGAAGAAAAAAGGCGGTTGACCCCCTCTAATTAATTTTACTTTCCTGTATTATTTGTTGAGTTTTGCACAATATTAATTTTAAAAACTATCTTTGATGTTAAAATTTTTCTTTAAATATGTCTTTCGTCATTACAAACAAAATGTTTCAGTACTTTCAAAGAATACAAATTTTTAGTAGATTTCTGTACTAACTAGCTACTATTTTACATACAGTAGGGTGTCAGTTATTTCTAGAACTAATTTTTTCGATCAGACACCCCCTAAATCAAAGGATTATGCCCTACAAAAAATTTATTTACAAACAAATTCTGTCATTAACCTGTGCCTCTTATACTACGTTTTCATTTCAAATTTCATTTCATCCAGGCTATCAATAGCTTGTTTTTGTTGTTTTTTACATTGAATTCTGTGTCTGTCATTTTAAATGGGTTTCACTTTGAATGGAATCCATTTGGGTGTGTTCATAAAAGTTTTACGTAATTTCCTTCCAAATTTCTTGCAAATTTCGTTGAAATTACCTCATTTGCAAATTTGAATTTGTATGGGAAATGAGATGATTTTGAATTTAATTTGGAAATTTTTTAAAGAGATGATCATCAAATCAATAAGAAAATTAAAATATCTGCAGTTGTTACGTAAAAAGTTTATAAATTCCGTAAAAAATTTTATGTATGTGAAGACTATGGCTTTAGAGGCACGGATGAGATCTGTTAAGTTTTTTTTTTTTGTGGTCCATAAATTTACTGTAGACATAAACTTTTAACACAGGGGGTGCCTGATCCAAGCAAAAAGTGAGTTTGGGAAATAACGGACACCCCAATATGCGTGCACAAGCTGTTAAAATGTACCTTTTTCAGTCAAAATAATGAAACAGAGTTTTTTTTTATAAACACTGAATATTATAATATATATATAATGTGGGTTGTCTGAATTCTTTTGTCAAAATTCTGCTTACAAAATTCTGCTTTTCAAAATTTTGCTTTCAAAATTCTGCTTTTCAAAATTCTATTTAGCAAAATTCTGCGAATGATAAAAGAAAAGTTTTGAAAATTTAAAAAAAAGACCTATAAAGCGCTAAGCCTAAGCCAATTAAGATTTCTTAAGAAAATAGCAAAAAATATTCATATCTTAGTTTTTTTTTCACTAATTATTATAATTTGTACCGACCGATCTCTTGTTTAAAAAAATGAAATGTGAGTTTGCCCCCCTTAATCGAAATCCTGCGTACGCCCATTGCTTTGAGGGATAATTCAGGGCTTTTAACTAAAATAGAAGCTATTTGAAGTTCTAAAACATAAGGAATCGTTAAAATTACTTTAATTTCTACATTTAAAAATAAAAACTTCACAATTGTCTTTTTTAATTAACGTTATTGGGCTATCTTTCTGCTTCATTGAATTAAATTGTTTTTTCCTCAGTGCCAAAGTGCCCTAACTGACTTTAAAATAAATTATAACGGTTCTTTGTGGGAAAATATGAACTACAAAAAATTGTGCATTTATTTCTAGATATTATTACAAAAAGAAAACCATTCATATATTACTTCAATTAACAGTTTTTACTGTTCCAAAAAGAGCTGATAATTGTTTTCGCTCTACTGAAAAAAAGAGAAAATGTCAGTAAAGCCAGTCTGCTTCTCATGGCCTTAAATATACTAGGCATTTTCTTTTTTCATTCGATGTGAAAACTCTATAAGATCATGAGAAAATTATGGGGTAGAAAAATAGAAATTTTGCAATACCTATACATACCTTGAAAGCCTTGTTCAAACAATCGAATTGTTAAATCGAAGTCTAAGTTACACAAAATTGGTTAATAACAGGGGTATGGTATGTTTCGCCAGAATTGTTTGGCAAATTAACGTTTCGCGGTGGTACATTTCGCCGTTTCTCGTTTCGCATTTTTTTATTTAGCATTTTGTTATTTCGCAATTTTCGTTTTGCAAATTACTTTTGGTTTTTTATATGATATGACAAACCATCATTTCGCAATTTTCACTTAATATTTTGTTTGATTGGCATTTTTAGGTTTGACAATTTTTTATTTGGCATTTTGTTATTTGGCTTTTTCTTATTTGGCATTTTATTATTTTGCTATTTTTCATTCAGCATTTTGTTATGTCGCTTTTTTTTTATTTGGCAATTTGTTGTTAAGTTTTTTTTTATTTGGCATTCAATTGTTTGACAAATAAAAAAAAGCTGAGCAACAAATTGCCAAATAAAAAAAAAAGCGAAATAACAAAATGCTGAATGAAAAATAGCAAAATAATAAAATGCCAAATAAGAAAAAGCCAACGGCGAAATGATCTTTTAGCGAAATAATAAAACGGCTTGACGATATTTCTCGAAATGATTAAACGGCGAAGCGTTATTTCGCAAAATAATGAAATGGCGAAACAATATTTTGCGAAAAAACACTTGGCCAAATAATAAACAATTTAACAAAGAAAAACTAAGGAATAATTTGCCAAATGAATTTTGCGAAATGATTGAAAATATTTTTAACAAAAAGCGAAATATAAAACCGCCGAATTTTAATTGCAGAATGATTGAAAAACGTAATGAATAAAAAACAAAATGTAAATTGCCGATTAAAAATTGCGAATTGAACAAAATATTTAACGACTAAGGCGAAACAAGAAATGCCAAATGAATTTTGCCAAACAATGGTGGCCCTAATAAGAGCATTAGCATAAAGACAAACCTACAAATGCACAGATCTGAAATTACCTCATTTGGAAATTTGAATTTGTATGGGAAATGAGATGATTTTGAATTTAATTTGGAATGTTTTTAAAGAGATGATCATCAAATCAATAAGAAAATTAAAGTATCTGCAGTTGTTCGGGAGGAAAAAAAATACGTAAAAAGTTTATAAATTCTGTAAAAATTTGTATGTATGTGAAGTCTATGGCTTTAGAGGCACGGATTAATGAGCTCTGCTAAGTTTTTTTTTTTTTTTTGTCCATAAATTTACTGTAGACATAAACTTTTAACACAGGGGGTGCCTGATCCAAGCAAAAAGTGAGTTTGGGAAATAACGGACACCCCAATATGCGTGCACAAGCTGTTAAAATGTACCTTTTTCAGTCAAAATAATGAAACAGAGTTTTTTTTTATAAACACTGAATATTATAATATATATATAATGTGGGTTGTCTGAATTCTTTTGTCAAAATTCTGCTTACAAAATTCTGCTTTTCAAAATTTTGCTTTCAAAATTCTGCTTTTCAAAATTCTATTTAGCAAAATTCTGCGAATGATAAAAGAAAAGTTTTGAAAATTTAAAAAAAAGACCTATAAAGCGCTAAGCCTAAGCCAATTAAGATTTCTTAAGAAAATAGCAAAAAATATTCATATCTTAGTTTTTTTTTCACTAATTATTATAATTTGTACCGACCGATCTCTTGTTTAAAAAAATGAAATGTGAGTTTGCCCCCTTTAATCGAAATCCTGCGTACGCCCATTGCTTTGAGGGATAATTCAGGGGTTTTAACTAAAATAGAAGCTATTTGAAGTTCTAAAACATAAGGAATCGTTAAAATTACTTTAATTTCTACATTTAAAAATAAAAACTTCACAATTGTCTTTTTTAATTAACGTTATTGGGCTATCTTTCTGCTTCATTGAATTAAATTGTTTTTTCCTCAGTGCCATAGTGCCCTAACTGACTTTAAAATAAATTATAACGGTTCTTTGTGGGAAAATATGAACTCCAAAAAATTGTGCATTTATTTCTAGATATTATTACAAAAAGAAAACCATTCATATATTACTTCAATTAACAGTTTTTACTGTTCCAAAAAGAGCTGATAATTGTTTTCGCTCTACTGAAAAAAAGAGAAAATGTCAGTAAAGCCAGTCTGCTTCTCATGGCCTTAAATATACTAGGCATTTTCTTTTTTCATTCGATGTGAAAACTCTATAAGATCATGAGAAAATTATGGGGTAGAAAAATAGAAATTTTGCAATACCTATACATACCTTGAAAGCCTTGTTCAAACAATCGAATTGTTAAATCGAAGTCTAAGTTACACAAAATTGGTTAATAACAGGGGTATGGTATGTTTCGCCAGAATTGTTTGGCAAATTAACATTTCGCGGTGGTATACATTTCGCCGTTTCTCGTTTCACATTTTTTTATTTAGCATTTTGTTATTTCGCAATTTTCGTTTTGCAAATTACGTTTGGTTTTTTATATGATATGAGAAACCATCATTTCGCAGTTTTCATTTCGCATATTTTGTTTTATTGGCATTTTTAGGTTTGACAATTTTTTATTTTATTATTTTGCTATTTTTCATTCAGCATTTTGTTATTTCGCTTTTTTTTATTTGGCAATTTGTTGTTCAGTGTTTTTTTATTTGGCATTCAATTGTTTGGCAAATAAAAAAAAAGCTGAGCAACAAATTGCCAAATAAAAAAAAGCGAAATAACAAAATGCTGAATGAAAAATAGCAAAATAATAAAATGCCAAATAAGAAAAACGGCGAAACAATATTTTGCGAAAAAACACTTGGCCAAATAATAAACAGTTTAACAAAAAAAAACTAAGGAATAATTTGCCAAATGAATTTTGCGAAATGATTGAAAATATTTTTAACAAAAAGCGAAATATAAAACCGCCGAATGTTAATTGCAGAATGATTGAAAAGCGTAATGAATGAAAAATAAAATGTAAATTGCCAATTAAGAATTGCGAATTAAACAAAATATTTAACGACTAAGGCGAAACAAGAAATGCCAAATGAATTTTGCCAAACAATGGTGGCCCTAATAACAGCATTAGCATAAAGGCTGATTTCCAATGCCGCGTTGGGCGTCGCTTTGACAGATTTTTCTTTCAATGCGAAAGCTCACACATAGCAATTTAAGCAAATTGTTTACAATGACGCGTTGGGTATTATGTTACGATTTGGCACCTATTAGCATGTACACAAACCAACGTAACATAAGCTACCTCAACGTTAAAGTTGAAAAAAATCAACTTCAGCGTGCGTTTTTAATGGTCGAATTCCTTTCAACAAAAAAATCGATTTATTTAGAAGAAGAAAGCGGTTTTTCTGGACAAATTCATTTTATTGAAAGAAAAAAATCGATTTTGTTTAAAAGGAATTCGAAATTACAGTTATGTAGGCTCATTTTGATTTACAGGTTCTCTTCAAGTCGTCTGTCATGTCGACGCGTTCGTAAAGCTTGTAAACGTATACGTAAGCGTCTCTAACGCAAACGCGCCATTGGAAACCTACCAACCTACAAGTGCACACTGCACAGATCTGAATAGTAAAATCTTATTGCTATACGAATGCAAGGCTAAGCGGAGAGAATTCAACTGGAGAATTAGCGCGGAGAAAAACTTTTCTACCGATATACATAAACACATGTTATCGATAGTTTATATGGAAAAATCTTCGCACTATTCAAAACATGGCTTTTGGCAAGGAGATAAGCTATCACTTGATTTCAGCTATTTTGTTCTATAGCCGATAGTGTGCAGGGAACTACTACTAAGGTATGTGATAAAGATGACTATTGAATTGAAAAGTAGACGAAACTTGTTAGACTTGAAGTAAGCGACCAGACCAAGGACATAATTATCAACTAACAAATAAACATCTAGTCACCGCCTAGCGCTAGACCAAAACTTCACTAGCATAGCATCAGCAACTTGGGGATAGTTAAGGTGTTTATTTACAATGTAAGTCAGAGCAATCATTATCTCCATCATAAATGATACCATAATTATTAAGGTCCGACGAAGGATTTCACTAGGAAACCGCTGTTACTTATTCGGATTGGCGAAACTAATAGATTCAAAACTGTTTATGCGAGACGAAGGGCACATTCTACAAAACACTGCTAGGCTTGGTTTTACGGTGCCAAGTGTTGAGCAATAAGCAGAGAAACGTAGAGCTGATACTGGTCTGTTTCGAACGAAAAATTCTTCAACGAATATTGGTGCCTTATTCGAGGAGGACGAATGGAGGAGAAAATAAGTCCGTAAACATAATGAGCAATAGAGCTTTTTAACAAACAGCAATATTATCTCTGTCTCGTTCATTTTTAAATGTCAAACTAAAATTCTTGGCACAATGACATTTTAGTATTTGTTTTATTTTGGAGGCAAATAAATATTTGGAATTGTTATTTCCTTTTTTTTTAGAAAATCTACAAGTAAAAATGTTTTTATATTTTGTTTAAGATATTTTAATCTTTTTATGGCACAAAATAGCTAGACTTTTGTAATTAAAATTAGCCTGCCTTTTTTTTTTCTTTCCAATTTCATCTGTCATTGTGCCAAGTTTTTGCTGTCATCTGAAACTGACAATTTGGTAGAGATCTCTATTCCAAGATGTGGCTGTGGAATGTATGTAAGTAGTCCAAAATGTCAAAATATATCGACTCCCTTGATTCAGGGAATTGACAAAAATTCATCAAATTCCAGCTTTCATGTTCGAGGCGACAACAAGGAGGGCGTTAAGTAAAAGAAGTCACTATGTCAAGTTACAATATGGATTTTTTTTATTCAGAATACAACATCACTTATTAAATCTGGATCGATTTTTCCTTTAACAAATCATACAATAATCACATTTTTTCTTTGTATTGAAAATGTAGGTAGAGTAGAATGAATCAAATCTTTTATCTAAGAAATATTTCCGACCTTTTAATTGACCCACTGTACTCAAAAAACCCACATGCATGCCACATTATTATCCGTTGTATCCTATCTTATATTTTTCTTGTTTCTCATGCCATATACTTACAATTAGACAAAAAAAAAATTATACATACAAATGTACCGAACTATACTTATAGATACTTTTTGCCAGAATAATATTCAGATTCTCCATCATAGAAATATTGATTTTCTGTTGAAAGTAAGAACACATTTTCTTTTTTCGTATTAAAAAAAAAAATTAGAATAAAATCACTGAAACAGCTGCTCCACTTCCTCACTCATCCCCTAATTCAGGATGTATGAGAACAGAAAACAGTACTAAGCTCCCCAAAGGCTCCTCCAACCATATGACTTCAAAAATAACAACAACAACAACAACAAACTTACATTTAACAAATCAGCAAAACTTGTGTATCCTCTTTTACGGCCTTCGCTGTGTCAGCTGCAACTTATACTTTATTTTAACTCCACAGCTGCTGGTCGGTCAAATTTGAAGTTCTTTTTTTCTTTTGCTGCGTTGAAGATGATTAGGCTGTTTAAATGTCCTGGATAATGGTGACGACGAATATTGTAGATTTTTAAGGATTTACACACGCACCAAGAAGAAAAGGAAAACAATAACTTTATTACATAAAATTTTATAATAAAAAAAAAACATAAAAAACAATAAAATGTAAAATTATTTATTTGTGTTCAGAAATTAAACTTTTTGATTTAATATATTTGACATCACAAACACATAAAATAAGAACAACACTTAATCACGCACACAGATACAGAAAGACAGAAAACACACGTAGGCAAGAACAGAGAGGAAGGTGTGTATATTATGTATTAATCGATATTAAAATGCTAAAAATAGCAACCACCCTGTAACAGCAGGATGCTCTTTTCTTCTCCACCTCCTTTCAATTACTTTTTTCGAAGTTTATCTTCAATCTTGAAGTTCCGTTTCACAATGATTTCTCAAATAAAAATTGCAAATTTCTTATATCGAAAAACGCACTTTACAACAGTTAAATTGTTTAAGATTTTGTTTTCACAATTTCATTACCGTTAGTTTCGAAGTAATCGTATTGTAGTTTTTTTTTTTTTTTTAATTGCCAGGAACTAAATTTTTGTAGAGCGATATTGTATAATAAGTTAAGTGTGTATCCTTTTTGTGTCAACACTGGAGCTGTTTGATCCAATTTTTCTCAGTTATTTTCTTTCGACGATGATTATCACAAACGAATATCTTGACTAGGGTAAGAATTTTTTAAAACTGTCTAAGGACTCGGAAGGAAAAACTGTAGCTTTTTTTTCAGATTTTTCCAGGAGCTATTTCTATTTCTTTTTTTTTAAATTTTCTTTCTATTTTATCGACGACACTACACGAGCACACGCAAGTCTTATCGTCGTTTCGTTGAAAATCGATGTTGCTGAATTGTACAGTTAGAAGTTGTGGCTGGGTAAAGTAGGTGAAATTCGCCGTAAAAAAAAAAGAAATGTATTAAAATGGGGGCCATTGCTTGCACAGAGTCAAACTAACGGCGAATTGATTGTACGCATGTGCCCTAATGAACAGTTGTTTTTAATCAGTGTACAATTCCAATAAAATATTTCTCCCCTTTGACTGTCCTCCTATATTTCCTACCCGATTTCAACAGAACTTTGTGTCAATGTAAATTGAATATCCGAGTCGGTAGGTATAGTTTGTGTGATGGTTTGTAGGTAGGGTTGACAGTTAAACTTCTGTCAAATTATTGAGCTTTTTTCTTCGAAATTTTGTTTTGACTATAAATTCGAATTTTCTTATCAGGGTTCTTCGAACTTATTTATTTTAAAGGCTTTTATGAATGAAAACTCTGATTTTGTGTCGAATATAGAGAATTTTTTTAAAGCTTTTGTACTTTTGAATTCTGATTTGCTTGCATTCTAAAATTTCACTAAGACAAAAGCTAATAAAGCTGTCTAGGGGGATTATAATAACTAAACCTCTGCCAATTAGGAAACTTAACATCAACACTTATGGATTTTACGTTTTGAGACGGTAAGTGTATCTTATGCTGTTACAGACAATTTAATTAATTTTTAAAGTTATGGATGTACGCCTACACCTACCTACACTTGCTTCAATATTTTGTTGGTAGTAAAGTAAAATTCTTTTGATAGAATATTCAGCATCTAATAATGGACTTACACCAATGAAAAATTAGCAACATTTATGTCAAAAAGTGTATTTTTTTCTAAGAAAAGAAATTGTTTTGTAATTAGTTTCAAATTTTTTTTTAAAAGCTAAAATACGTTAGTTCATTTCATAATTTAGATTCGACTACAAGTACTTAGCAACGTTTAATTAAAAAAAACATACGTAGGTGTTATATATTTTTTTTTTTTTTTTACTGAAACTAAATTTTTCAAAAACACCTTCATTTAAAAAATAAATAAAAGAATTCAGAAATATGTTCCATATTATTGTACGATATATTAACTGTTGCCGTTGCTTTTTACATTTGTTTCCACCTTACGTAAATTTTTTTCTTAAACTAATCGCTTGAAATGACTAAGGGGGATAGAAACTTAAAAAAAAAATCGAACAAAAAATTCACATCGAAATATGAGCTTAAATTCAAAATTTTTATAAAACGTCAAAAATAATCGCAGGAAGCTGCAACACACCTTTAATTTTTTGTTTATAATTTTTCCTTAAATAAGTCATGGTATATAAGGTGATCGGTATAAGATGCACTAAACTGCTGGAGCGAGTAGGTTGGGTTAAGACAAGAAAAAATCGTATAGGGGGGGGTCTATTTCCCCCCGTTTAGGTAGGAGGGGCAATTTCCTAAAAAATTGACTTAAAACAAAAAAAAATATTTAAAAATGATTTTCATTTTAAATTAAGTTGTGTTAGTGAATAATTTTTGAAAAATAATTTCCAAACTCGAAATTTTGAAAAAAAAAGTTTCAAATTTTATGTAATTAAATATAATTCTTGTTTCCAAAATTCAATGCTCTTATTAGTT
Source organism: Epistrophella euchroma (assembly GCA_947049315.1). Lineage (NCBI taxonomy): Eukaryota > Metazoa > Arthropoda > Insecta > Diptera > Syrphidae > Epistrophella > Epistrophella euchroma. Next base: position 144,793,763 of record OX346245.1, read on the forward strand.
TTTAGTCAAAAACAGAAAACCAGATGCTGAAATGTCTTTTAGTTTTTGAGAAATTTGAAAATAACAGGAGGAGCAATTTTCTAAAATAATTGACTTAATACAGAAAAAAAATTATTAAAAAACAACGGTAATGGTTAAAACGACGTGCTATACTTTTTTGTTAAGCCATAAATATGTGCTTTTATTTTGTTTATTAAGTTCTTTTAGAGAACAGTTTTTTAAAAATTAATTTTCAAACTTAAATTTTTGCAAAAAAAAAATAAAAAATTGTATTCAAACTGATTTTGTTAAAAATTTTACGTTATTTAGTAGTATTTTTATTTTTAATATTCAATACTTTCATCAATTTTTAGTCAAACATTGAAAACAGTATGTCAAAATGTAGTCTAGTTTTTGAGAAAATTGAAAATAACAAAAGTAAGTGTTCCTTAAATTTGACTTCCATCCGTTATTTTGTTGTTCAAAAGATCCTATACAAAATATGTAGTAAATTTTCTCAAAAACTAAAAGACATTTTAGCATCCGGTTTCCTGTTTTTTATTGAAAATTAATAAGAGCATTGAATTTTGAAAATAAAAATTAACTTAATTACATCAAATTTTGAAAAAAAAAAATAGTTTGAAAGTTTTGTTTTTATTTTTTTTTTTTCAAAATTTCGAGTTTGAAAATTAATTTTTCAAAAACTATTCACTAACATAACTTAATTTAAAATGAAAATCAAAGAAGAGATTTCTGGCTTTCTAAAAATGTATAGCATGGCATTTTAGATTGTACCGTTGTTTTAAATTTTTTTTTTTTTTGTTTTAAGTCAATTTTTTTAGAAAATTGCCCCTCCTGCCTAAACGGGGGGGAAATAGACCCCCCACCCATACGATTTTTTTCTTGTCTTAACCCAACCTACTCGCCCCAGCAGTTTGGTGCATCTTATACCGATATACCCTATATATTTATTACTTACCCATTATCTTTAATGCTAGTGATGTCAGAGCAGAATATTTATCGCCCATTGGACTACTCCGAGTCTTCCTTCGCTCCCTTAAATTCCGATCAGCGATTTATTCCAATTTGCGCTATTTGGTTTTGAATTCGGCAGTTTTAGGCTTTCCTTTGACCGACTTTTTTTTACTAGACATTCAAATTGTGTGATTCGTTTTAATTTCACATTCCATTGTTCCATTCAAGAAAAATAAGGCAATGCGTAAATCTTGGCTTGGGAAAATTTAGCAACACTTACTGATATATTTGAAAGACACAGAAGACATGCATTGTATCATTATTATTTAAAAAAAAAAAAACAACAATAAAGAACACAATTAAAAAAGAACACAAACTCAAAATTAAAATTAAAATTAAAATTAAAATTAAAATTAAAATTAAAATTAAAATTAAAATTAAAATTAAAATTAAAATTAAAATTAAAATTAAAATTAAAATTAAAATTAAAATTAAAATTAAAATTAAAATTAAAATTAAAATTAAAATTAAAATTAAAATTAAAATTAAAATTAAAATTAAAATTAAAATTAAAATTAAAATTAAAATTAAAATTAAAATTAAAATTAAAATTAAAATTAAAATTAAAATTAAAATTAAAATTAAAATTAAAATTAAAATTAAAATTAAAATTAAAATTAAAATTAAAATTAAAATTAAAATTAAAATTAAAATTAAAATTAAAATTAAAATTAAAATTAAAATTAAAATTAAAATTAAAATTAAAATTAAAATTAAAATTAAAATTAAAATTAAAATTAAAATTAAAATTAAAATTAAAATTAAAATTAAAATTAAAATTAAAATTAAAATTAAAATTAAAATTAAAATTAAAATTAAAATTAAAATTAAAATTAAAATTAAAATTAAAATTAAAATTAAAATTAAAATTAAAATTAAAATTAAAATTAAAATTAAAATTAAAATTAAAATTAAAATTAAAATTAAAATTAAAATTAAAATTAAAATTAAAATTAAAATTAAAATTAAAATTAAAATTAAAATTAAAATTAAAATTAAAATTAAAATTAAAATTAAATTTAAAATTAAAATTAAAAATAAAATTCAAAGCCTTTGGCCTAGACCCTTTTCATAATTACCGGCACAGTTCTGGATAGTTTGGAAGAATTTCATATTTTTTACAACCGGTCAATTTTTTTCCAAAACATTATCTATCTGTGAACTGAAAAAAAAAGAATATGTCGATACCTGTGTATGTTCGAAAATCGTTTTGTAATGGCCAAAAAATTTCCAAAGCCTTTTTTTAATTTCTAAAATATTTGTACATTTCTTCTACTATCTATACTATTATATAAAAGAGTAACTTTTTTTGGTTGTCAGTCTGGCTGAATGTATGCACTAAACTCACAAACAAACAAAAAAACTCTTTTAAAAAATAGATATAATACAAATTTCACTTATCTGGTATGCTATAGGATACAGCAGAAAAGAAAATTTTTGTTAAATACCGAATAATAAACAAATTAAAAACTTACCACAAAAAAAATCGTATGGAAATTTTCTAAAATCAAGCATGTAGGTATTTTCCTTGCAAAATTCTGCTTTATAGATTTTCAACTCACATTTACTTCAAGCTCAATTATTTATAAGGAGGAGTTGTTTTGCCATGGAAAATTGCCTTTTGTGGCATGTGGATTTGACGATAAATCGTCAAATTCCATATTTTTGGTCTTTGGTGGGCTGATTCCTGGAATCGGCTCAAAAAAAGAGTTGTTTTTTTTTAGGTAGGGACGTAGGTTAGTATTTTTGTTTTTTTCTTTTTTTATTTTTAGGGAACATTTTTGGTGAAAATTAAGTGGTGGGTAGTAAAAAATCTTCATCGAAAAAAAAAAAAAACGATTCAAGCCATGTGCAGTATAATGTGCCTTGGTAGGTGGGAGCGAGAAGTGAGTTTTGTTTTCACCGGCGACAATTGTGTTGATGTTTTTGTGTAATAGGAAAAGTTCAAATAAAAAAAAAAAAAAACATCAACGGTAGGGATTTTCTCTTTAGTAAGAAATAGTGGTATGTGAGAGGTAGGTATAATATTTGCAGCAAAAATAAATGTTTACTACTGAAATTGTTTGGTTTGGTGGTGGGTGTTTGCTGGATATGGTAAATGGAAACGAACTATAGGCAAGGGCGTGCACAAGGAGGGGTAATGGGCATTTAATGCACCCCTAATAAAAATTATTTTTAATTTTTTTTCTGAGTAAATTAAACGATCTCAAGAGCGCACGTAAATAGGATGGGGGATGCTTATATTACATGTAAATCGGCTTAGTTAATTCACAACTTGAGTTCAATTTTTGGATTTTAAGGTAAGACTGAAATTGGTTGGTTTGGCGGTGGGTGGTTGGTTTTTTAATACTTTATTTAGGTTAGGTACAAATTTTTTCATGAGAATAAGTGATGGTGGGGTGGTAAAAATATGTATGCAGGTTTTTTGGCAATGAATTATTCTTCATCGTCAAAAAATAAAAAAAAAAAACAAATCAAGCCATGTGCAATGTGCCTTGGTAGGTGGGAGCGAGATAGTGAGTAGAGTTGACTGTTTTCGCGTTTCGCCGTCGACGAATCGTGGTGATATTTTTGTGTATAGGAAGGTATGGTAAAACAAAACAAAACATAAACAGTCGGTAGGTATTCTCTATAGTGTAGTAAGAATTGATTGGAGTAGGTATAGGTATGAGTAGGTAGGTATAATAGGTATTTGCAGCAGAAAAAAAATGTTGGTTTATTAGCGGTGGGTGGTTGGTGATGGTGAATAGAATCGAACTTATTTAGAGGCAAAGGCGTGAACAAGGAGGGGTAAGGGGGCATTTGCGCCCCTTATACAAATTATTTTCATTTTTAGGGGGATGCTTATTACATGAAAATCGACTAAATTTACAACGTGAGTTCTAATTGTTGGATTTTAAGGTAAGACTGAAATAAGTTGGTTTGGCGGTGGGTATTGGTGAAGTTGAATGGAAACGAACCTATTTAGAGGCCAATGTGTGCGCAAGGAGGGGTAAGGGGACACTTGAATCACTAATACATTTGTTTTTCTAATTCATTTTGTTGAGTAACTACACAGTCAAGGGCGTAGGTAAGCAAAGGTGATGTGGGGGTGCTTATTACGTTCAAATCAGCAAAATTTACACCTTGAGTTCTAATCATCGGATTTTCAAGGTTCGAGATTTTAAACGAAGATTAAATGTAATGTGGGAACACAAGAAGACAAGAACGTGCGCAAGGAGGGATCTGGTTTCCAGAATCGGCTCAAATTTTTTTTTTTTTAGGTAATACCTACCTACCTAAATATGTGTTTTTATTTTAATAGGTAGGTACCTACTTTATTTAGGTAGTACAAGTGGTAAAATTTTTTTGTTGTATGTATTGATAAGTGGTTGGTGGGGTGGTAAAAAATGTGTTCCGGTTTTTTGGCACGGAATTATTCTTCATAGACGGCAATAACCCTTGCTGGGAAAAAATGCTTCGTTTTAAGAATATGGTAGGTATATGGTAGAGAAGAAGAAAAAATTTATCTTTTCATTGATAAATTATTAATTTCTTTGTCAGGTGGTTACTAACAAAATTCACGGTCGTTCGTTCCTTAGAGGGTAATGGGAGGTAGGTATAACATAACATACAAATAGTCTGATTTTCAAAGTTGTCTTAAAATTACACTATAGGCAGGCAGGTAGGTACATAATTAGGTGCATTACATTTTTATTCAAATGCAAGCCCACACAACCCACACACATAATTTTAGGAAAATAATTGTCAATGTTCATTGATACGTGTGGAGGCTTATTTTCAATGTTACCTGACAAAAAAAACGTCAATGTTACCTGACAAGTAACATGGATGGTGTGTAGCGCTCTTTAAGCTGAACATTTTTCGAGTGCTGATTTTAAATCATCTTTTTGGTCGATATTTGGTTGTCAAAGGTTTTACTAAAGAAGACCCGGGCAACGCCGGGTTTTATCGGCTAGTATTTAAATAAAAGTATACACCTGAACTTTATACTCGTATATTGAACTTCTCTTTTATTGGCTGGCATCAACACATCAAATTTTACACCTTAAAATTAAAATTTCTGAATATTTCAAGTTTCTGATTTACCAGCTGTCATAAAAAGTTGATGATTTGAAAAAACCCGAAAAATTAAAAAATCAGAAGCAAAATTTGATATGTTGAGCTTGGCCTGTATGTATTGGCATTTTCGATTGGTTTTTTCTTGTTCTTATAAAGCAAGAAATTCTATACATACCTACTGATATTTACATTCTAAACCAGAGGCGTTTACACTTTACACGTATGGCGAGTCGTTGTTCCGGACTACAAATCGAAAAGGCCATAAGTATCCATCATTTTTTTCTTTAAGTGTATGTCTATACCTACTTTATTTGTTATCTAGCTTTTTGAGAGTCTAGAAAAGCTTTTCTAGCTCTAAAGTATCAAAGAACATCATATACGTCAAAGAATAATATACGATCAACTGAAAACAGTATATTGTAGCTACTGTAGAAAAGAGCACTAGATAACCTCGTACTGCATTTTTATACTTATTTTCCCTTAGTATCTTGGTCAATCACTCCATTATGAATCTAGGAGTGCTAGGTTGTGGAATTATCGGAATAACTACAGCCATTGAGCTGCAAAAAGAATTCCCTAACGCTCAAGTATCGATAATCGCTGATCGTTTTAATCAAGACACAACTAGCTATATAGCGGCAGGAATTTTTAGACCTAGCACCAGCTTTATGGGACCATCACTCGATGTTACACAGTAAATACTTCTTGTCTATAACATAAGTTAATTAATTACAATTAAATATGTATTTTTGTTTTGTTTTTATAGAAAATGGATCACCGATGCATTTAACTACTGGGACGATGTTCGTAAATCATCCGAAGCACCACTTGCCGGCGTCAGTCAATTATCTGGATATATTTTCTCGACAATAAGTCCAACGATTGTTCGTGTGAGTTTATTATTTCATATTTCATTAATAGTATTTATGTCTAAAGTTTTGAATCATTATTTGTATGATAATAGACAGCTGATATTGCTGATACTAAGATCATTAAGTTTTGTTTTCAGAGATAAGCCACGCTTACAGGTTCAGGCATAGCAAAATTAGTTTATTTTTCTATTATGCATGTTTATTGTATAATGGTATCAAAAAAATGATTATCCACATGTTTTGTTTACATATATATACAGGGCGATTCACTTTAGGTGTGACAAAAAGCTAAAACGTATGTAGGTTTAGTTATCGTATGGTGAGAGGGGTAATTTTCTGAAAAATCGTCTTGAAATCGTCTTGTAAGTGTTGCCGTTGTTTTTTGATTTTTTTCTATTTTAAGATAATTTTTTAGAAAATTGCCCCTAAACGGTAGTGAGAAATAGACACCCCTCCCATACGATTTTTTTCTTGTTTAGACTCAACCCACACGCTCTATAGCTTTAAAAATAAGTTCGTGCTGTTAGTGTTTTACTATTGCTGGGGTGTGTAGGAGCCAAGCCTGTGTTTTGCGAAAAACTGAAAATAAAGAAATGGTTAGTTCGGAAAATTTGCTTAGTTGCTAAAGTTTCTCCTTTCACACATCACTTCCCTGAAACTAAATTGCGTGTAACTCTAGAACCCTAATACTAGGTTTCCACCGACCACAAAACCGAGATTAAGGTACATTTACCTTAAATCTTTTTCAAATCATGAAGATTTACCACACAAATTTATTTCCTAAATCTCGAAGATTTGAAATAAATCTTGTTAAATCATCATAAGTATAATAGTTTTAAAACTTGAACTGGCCTATATTTTCGCACACTAAACACATTAGGCCAGTCCCACGAAGAAAAAATCTCTGAGCGCTCAGAGCGCTCAGAGATTTTTTTTCGTGGGACAAAAAATCTCACCTGAGCACTGAGATATTTTGCTGAGATATGTGAGATGAAAATTTTTTGGATTCATTTCTCAGTTTTCTTTCTCAGCCAAAACAGCTGTTCTTTTGACAATCAAATTTAAATTTTTTTGTGGTGCGCAAGTTCAAAAGTGGTAAATAAATGCAAAATAAAGACGGAATGTTAATAAAAACTAAAATAAATTGAACTTTTTATTATTTCTCATTCATTTCAATAAGTTTTCTGCTTCAAAAATTAAATATTTTAAGCAAAAGTTGAAAGTGATTTTTCAGAATTTCAGTACGAGAATTATAGCACCTGAGTTTTTTACAATTGAGCGGAGAATGTCGTCCCACCAAATGATTTCGCCTCCGTCAAATTGACATTGAGCGCTCACTGAGATTTTTTCTCCGTGGGACTGGCCTATTCATTGGAAAGTGGACATACATGAAATTTTCTGCCTCACTTCAACGTCATTAGAAAGAACGAAACAACATCTGCAAACTGTCAAAATAAATTTACTTTTTAATCTTTTTGTGCGGTGGAAACACTAAATAGATTTATTTAATTGAATTTTGAACAACAACAACAACAACAACTTAAAGGTGCTACCACCAATTGCTTACGAATTAATTTTGGGTATTTTAATTCGTTTTTTTTATTTTTGTTTGGCTAGAGATATAGCTATTTCAAGGGGTGCCAAGCCCTATCATCAGTCTCCTTTATAGTGGTGCTGAGCTTTAATCCAATTTTATTTGAAAAACTTTCTACACATTATGCGGTATTTGAACCCGCGCATCAGATTTGCTCAGTCTTCGGAGCTGTGTACCCTACGTACTACGACACCGTTGACCACTGACGTCACAGGTCTAGATGTGCTGTTTGTTTATCAATTGCATTTGGAGCATCAGCATTTTTATAAGCCCCTTTAAGTATGCTGTCTTGTTCCGCCTCCATTTTTCTCCGAACCTTATTTGATAGACTACAATTCGTAGTACGTATCAAAGGGGGAGAGGTTGGAAGATCGGTAACAAACCAGACTATTAAGTTATTATTATTTGTATTGTATTATTTGCAATTGATAAACAAACAGCACATCTAGACCTGTGACGTCAGTGGTCAACGGTGGCATAGTACGTAGGGTACACAGCTCCGAAGACTGAGCAAATCTGATGCGCGGGTTCAAATACCGCATGATATGTAGAAAGTTTTTCAAATAAAATTGGATTAAAGCTCAGCACCACTATAAAAGGAGACTGATGATAGGGCTTGGCACCCCTTGAAATAGCTATATCTCTAGCCAAACAAAAATAAAAAAAACGAATTAAAATACCCAAAATTAATTCGTAAGCAATTGGTGGTAGCACCTTTAAGTTGTTGTTGTTGTTCAAAATTCAATGAAATTGACGGAATAAAGAATGGTCAAGTCTAATAAACTGACATTCTAGTATAAATAATACAATACAAATAATAATAGATTTATTTAATCTAAACTGAGATAAAACTTCGGTGGAAACACAGTATAAAGGCCTGTTCAGACAGAACGCGGTTCGGCAGTCTTTGTATAAATTTACAAACAAAATTTGACCGGCGCGTTCTTTATGTCTACAGAAAAATATTGACCGTCCCGTCGCCGTCGGCCCGCGCTCTATCTGGCGCTCTGTCTTTAAAAGTGAAAATGAAGGCTCCACGAGAAAGATTTCATAGAATACTGTATTGCATGCTAGGAAAATTGCTCATGGTGGCTACTCATAGAATTCTATAACAAATTTCTTGCCACATATTTCTTTGCTCATAGAAAGCTATGAATAGTTTTCTATGAAGAAGCAATTTTCCCTTTGACATCTGTGGGTTTGTTTCATTTTTTTTTTGTTTTGTGTTTTTTCGAATGTAATTAATTTATTGCAGGTGCCAAAAGGAAGTTTTGGTCTTTTTCTTATGGATTTAAGTAAAATTAACAATAAATCAATTCTTTAAATTGTTTTAACTTCATAACTTTGCCCTGTGAAATTTTTGAGACAAATGAAATAGAAAGCTATTAAAATGCCCAACAAACATTTTATGGTATATACTATCGCTCTTTCTTTCTATCGAAAGTGACAGATAGTAATCTATAAAATATTTCAGGTGGAGACACCGTGTTAAAACATGTCGCAGTTTAAATAATTCAAATGATAAACAGAACACTTTTTTTTCGCATAAGATCTTTCCTAAAGGCCTTGTCACACAAAACGCGGTCCGACGGTCTTCGTAAAAAATTACAAACAAAATTTGCCCGTCGCGTTCTTTCCTTCCATGGTGAAGTATTGACCGGCCCGTCGCACGCGTCGGCCCGCGTTCTGTGTGACGCGGCTTTAATGGGCGCGTGTCCATTTGAGAGTACATACACTGATAGGAGCAAAGAAACTGAATATGAAGAAATGAATCCTCGGCTGTCATTTGAGTTTGCCTACAAGCTCTATCAGATAAGAAATGAGAAGGTATGTGTAAAAATGGCGGTATAAAACTCATACATTCACAGTATTTATCTTCACAACTTACACATTCACAGTACTTATTTTTACACCACCCTGCTATATTGTTGTTGGATTTCACATCTATTCATCGACACAAAATTAAATTACAAATACAACAATGTAAACAAATGGGTTTTGGAGGGTGAAACGTACGAAGGATTCATTTCTTAGGAGCTCTCTGACCACTGTCGAGAGTAAACTCGCAAGATGAGCACAGCTGTGAGAGTAGCCCTTGAAGAGAAAATTAGATAGCAAAATTCCAACAAAGCAAGTAGGTAGCTTCTGAGCGTTTACTAGTGAAACAAGTCTCAAATAGACACGCATCTTGAGAACGGTCTTGGAATGTTAGTATATTAGAATTTCACTTAAAAAAATCCAAAAAAGTGGAATTTAGGTAGAGTAAAGGAGCTTTTTGTTTAATAGGCACATAACATAACGGCTATTGATTTAATCAATTGCTTAAAAACTTAAACTTCCGTGAATAGTAGTGCAAGAAAGTATGCAATGTGAGAAGTGAGGCAAGAAATCAAGAATATGGTTTTCGTGCGAAAAGGTTTTCTTTCTTCTTCATGCTTAGCTTCCTCAATCGTATGACTTTTCGCACTACACTACTTCTTTGAAGAAATTTTAAGGTAAAAATTGAAGCTTTTAAAACTCTGCATGAAAAAGAATCAGACATATTTTTTCGTAAGATCAATAGATTTAGGGAAAAACCTAATTCGGTAGACATTTTGTTTTTGAAAATATTTAACCAGTTCACGTTTCTGAGATCTCACTGAGGAAGCTCCATCATCTCCACTGAGCAGGAGGAGAAACCTTAACAAAATTTCTCCGCTAGAAATCAAAACTAATTTCCATCTCTCAGCTTTTTGACTTCAAAAGTGAGGAATCTCACTAAGGAATTACGTTCATATTTCTGAGATTGCTAAGGTCTCTGAGATCTTAGAGATCTTGAGAAACCCGAACAGGCTAATTATAAGGAAATAAAATGTATAGTGTGTGTTCCTTCCTGTTTTTTCTTTTCAGAATCATTTTATTGAAAAACTTCTACCAGTCTATCGCCAAGCAACAAAGGAAGAACTTACCTTATGTCATGGTGGATGGAAATATGGTTCATTTTTCACAACTGTTATAATTGAGAGTCCTATTTATTTACCATACGCAACAAAAAAGTAACTGTTTTTTTTTCTCAATTTAAATTAAATGAAACCTAATATTCAAATAATTCTCATAGATTTCTTGCAGCAGGTGGGACTATAAACGAACAAAAAGTAAAATCATTCTTTGACATTAAACAAAACTTTGACGTTGTTGTCAATTGCACGGGAATGGGAGCCAAAGAACTCTGTCAAGATCAACAAATAGTTCCAATACGAGGACAAATAATCAAAGTTCGTGCACCATGGATGAAAATGGCATTTTACGGTGATTTCGATACTTATATCATCCCTGGTTTTGATACAGTAACATTGGGTGGGTGTCGTCAATATGACAGCTACAATACAGAAGTGTGTAAATACGATTCACTTGCAATTCGTGAACGTTGTTATGGAATGTTGCCTAGTTTAAAAAAGGCTGAAATCGTTAAGGAAGCTGTTGGACTTCGACCGCATAGATCAGTTGTAAGAGTTGAACCGGAATATAAACAAACTCCATCAGGGCAAACAATAAAAATAGTCCACAATTATGGTCATGGCGGTTATGGATTGACAACAGCTCCAGGTACAGCCTTGCATGCTGTCAAACTTGTCAGCGATGTTTTATCTTCGAGTAGTATAAGCAAGCTGTAAAACGAAGAAAAATTAATTTAAACAAAAACTGACATTATTTTATAATAACGATGCAATGGTTGATTCTCATGGCTTAAAAAGTAGATTGAAATAAACCACTGGAATATAAATAAATGGCTTTTTATATTTTTTAAAAATAATTTTCGCATAAATATCACATTGTCGTAGTAAAATTGTGCAATAGCGGAAGACTTAAGTTATATCTGGAAAGTATATTTTTTTCTAAATTCATATAAACACGCAAATCAACAACATAAGGGGAGGTTCAAGATTAAAATGTGCAATTATCCAATTCCCATCAATCTTTCCATAAAGTAGGTATACCTAATTGCTCTCAAACCTGATCAGTTGCACATTTATTTTATTAAAAACACATTACCTGCATGAACTACATAATAAAGAGTGTTCATTTAGAGATTTTAGAATAGATTCAAGCCCATAATTTACTGCATGATCTTCAGATATCGTTAGTTGTGAATAAAGTTTTGAGGGAAAAGGTTTAATTCAAAAGAAAAATCAAAAGTTATGTTAGGATTTTTGATGATTTTGGGAACGGTATTCCTTATTGCATTTCATTGGATATGGAATTCAACATATTGGTCGCGTCAAGGAATAAAAGGACCAACTGGCATGCCGATATTCGGAAACATGTTTAAATATTTAATTGGTAGAAGGCAGTATGGACTTGTTTATGAAGATATTTATAAGTGAGTACAAAATAGTACTAAGTGAGTACAAATGTAGTATGTATCGGTTTCGATGAATTGTTAAATAAATATAAAGAAATAACTTAATTTTGGGTGCATGTCGATGAAATTGTTTTGCTTTTTCAAAATATTTTATTTTCGAAATTTTGTATTTTCGAAAATCCATTATTTCAGATCATATCCAAAAGCATCGTACATCGGAATATATCGAGTTATGAATGAGCCAGCAATTTTGTTACGAGACATCGAAATGATCAAAGAAATTATGGTGAAAAACTTTCCTAACTTTACCGATAATGTCCTTTATGTTAGTGAAAAGCGGGAGGATTTGATATTTTGTAACCCGTTTGTAGCAAAAGGTGAAAAGTGGAGAGTTATGAGAACCGAACTTGTTCCAATGTTTACACCAAATAAGGTCTAAACGAAGAATTGTTTTATGCTCATTGTTATAAGAAATAACTAATATTAAATTATATATTATAAAGGTGAAATTGTCATTTCCTCACATCGCAGCCACCTGCAAGAAGTTGGATTCATTTATAAGTAACAGTATTGGAGAAATGCAATTTGAAGCCAAAGATGTATGAAACTTTCTCTTTTTGATTTTCTATTGGTCCTCCAGAAACCAGAACCCTTCTGATGGTTTTGTTTCTCAAATCACTTCTTCTTTTCAGAAGAAGAACTGACATTCTGAAGGGTTCCAGTTTTGGATAACCAATAGGCAATAATGCAAGAACTACCATAACATAACAATTCTACTATTAAAGTTGTGTGCAAAATACACACTAGATGTCGTTGCTTCAGCAGCTTATGGTTTGGATGGACAGTCATTCACAAACAATAGTTCAGATTTTACGAAGTTAGTTAAGGAACTTTTTATGCCGAATTCATTTAGTTTAGTACATACGACGGCCTTATTATTTTTACCAAAACTGGGAGACCTTATAAACTACAGGTTAGAAAGAAAGACATTAGTAAAAAATTGCATTATTCTCTTAATTCAATTCATATGAAGGTATATTCCAACTAAAGTTCAACAATGGGTCTTTACTGTTATTGGAAAAGTAATGTCACAGAGACGGGAATTAAATGATAACAATAATGGAGACTTCCTTCAGTGGCTTATTGATGCAAAGCAGAAGACAGGTGAGTCGGTTGATGATTTCACAATAGTTGGACATTGTAGTACGTTGCTGATTGAGGGTTTTGAGACATCTGCAGCGCTTATGTCATTTGCGCTCTATGAGGTATGAATTTTAACACAGCCTGTAACATTATTATTCTGAAATTATTTCCTCGTTGCAGTTGTCTGTGAATCCTCACATCCAGAAAAAAGTTCACGCTGAAATAGATGAGGTTATGAACAAATACCAAGGACAACTTTGCTACGAAGCTATTTTAGAAATGACATACCTAGAAGCTGCATTATATGGTAAAAAAAAGTGCTATAATATATGTATTTGATTTGAGAAATAAATTATACAAGATTTTTTTACAATAGAAACTCTTCGTCTACACCCTCCTATGCTGGCTCTTTTGAAACACTGTACAAAACCATTCGAGCTACCATCTCAGTTTAAAGGAGTTAAACTTAGAGAAAAAGTTGTAATCGAAGAAGGAACTGTTTTTGTTGTTCCTGTTCAAGCAGTTCATCAGTAAGACAAGCAATTAATATTTTTTGTAATTATAGGTACTAACTTCATATATTAAAAAAAAATTTAGTGACCCAGTGATATTTCCTGAGCCACATAAGTTTGATCCTGATCGATTTTCTGAAGAAAACAAACGTCAAAGAGCCAATTGTGCTTTTCTAGGTTTTGGAGAAGGACCCAGAATGTGTCCGGGTAAGAAAACAAAATTGGGTTAAAGATTTCCCAACATAATGTTTAAATTTTGTTTCTTTAATAGGCATGCGCTTCGGATTGGCTCAAAGCAAAGCAGGCTTAGTAACCATGCTTATGAAATATAGAGTTCAAACATCATCAAAATGCGCAAATCCATTGGAAATTTCTCCAACAACATTTTTAACAGCAAGCCGTTCAGGACTTTGGCTTTGCTTCCAATCAAGAAAACTTTAATTATCATAAACAATTTGCGAAAGTTTTGAAGATTAAATATTCGATGCTTCTAAAAATAATAACAATAGTTTACAAAAAAAAAAAAAATTGGACTTTGAGAGCCCCTACTATATTTGTACATTTTTGACCCCGCTGATCACGAAATTCACTATGAATTTTTTTTGAAAGGATAACGTTTTCGAGATATGATTTTTTTTTAATTTTTTGTTTGATGTTCTCAAAACCATCAGCTTTACAATTTAATTCATATATTGACCTAGGAATATCTAATCTGAGCCTACGTTCTTGTAATTCTCACATCCATAAAATTGGTCGAGAAACGATGAAAACTGATTTTTTCGATGTGAGAGTACAGAAACTGGTTAGATTGAGCATTATTATATTGCCATTAAATAACACGTGTGTCTTTTTTCTGATAAGTTGAGGCGTTTGATTTTTGAATGATATAGGCCAAATTAAAAAAAAAAAAACACAATAGTGTATCCGCAGCAGTGCTGGGGGGCATTTTTAACAGAATTCCCTCCACGCAGTCTGTAAATTCCCTTTTTGTCCCACTAATATTTTCGTTTTTCCCTTTTTATTTCCCACAGAAAAAAAGTTAAAAAGTGGACTTAAAATGAAAAATAAAGGAATATTAAAAACCAACAAAGCACATAAATAATGTTTAATTTTAATTTTTGAGAAATTAAAAAACAAAAAGAACAAAAGTTTTGAATATGAAATTATTTTTTTTTTAAACTATTTAAAACAACTTGATTTAAAAAATTACTAAAAGAATGAAATAGTAGCCCTCAAAAAATCCATTTATTTCTAATAATTTTTTCCATTATAAGTTAACTTTTCAGAAAATACCACCTCCAGCCTCAGGGGTGGGGGGAGATAAAATTGATCTCATATAGAATGACCCAAAAATCATCCCCCCAAAATGTATTACACGAAGTAGATGACATCCTGTATATTATTAAGTGCATACAAGTACCAAATTTGAAGCAAATCGGTCCAAGCGTTTATGCTTTATTAACTGTGGAAGTGAAGAAGCAGTCTATTTGTGGATATACATATCATGTTTTTTCTAAACACTAATGGTCTTATTAATTAGATTTTTGGCTGTTTAAACTATGTCTAAGTATTTTGAAACAGTCGGAAATATGCTTTTTTAATAAAAAAAATATTGCATTTCTCTAGGTTTAGACAAAAGATTACGTTGTCTATAGCAAGATAAAAAGATAGATTACTTTAGCAAAAATTAGAAAGGTTTTTTAAAAACTTGGACGGCTGTCTAAAGTTAGACAATGTTTATTAATAAGACCATAAAGATATAACTGAACACGAATATAGAAATAATCACTAAATATATACATATATCTAGTCGTTGAAAGTACCTACTATATTCACGACCAGGTTTTATAAAATCTTTTAAGAAATAATTCTGACATTTCTTAAACTTCATTTTCACTTCTTTCGAATTAATCTAAAAAAGTTGATTATAATTTTGTTGATGAAAGAGCTCATCATAAAAAATTTAAGAAATCAAAGAATTCCCACAAAATTGGTCGGTTTTCCCTTTTTCCCTTTAGAGGTCAAAATTCCCACAAAAAGGGATTTTTCCCACGATCCCCCAGCACTGATCCGCAGTGATTCCAAGTACATTGTTCTTTTTCCACGTTAATCGATGAAGAGACAGAGAGCAGTACATTGTGAATCACTGCAGATTCAGTATTGTGGATTCCATAATCGGCATGATCATTTTTTCTTCCGTTCACCCCTCTTCCTTCGGGCCCTTTTTATTTATAAACTAAATGTTGCTGGCAACTCACTTTCCTTGTATGAATGGAAATATTTATAGGTTTTAGTTGGTCAGCATTAAACTAAATTTCCACCGCCCACTAAACCGAAATTTAAGTAGATTTACCAAAAATCTTCAAGTTCCCAAGATTTACCATACAAATTTATTTCCAAAATATCGAAATTTGAAACAAATCTTGTTATTAAATATTCATAGGTCCAATTGTTAAAAAATTCGAACTGGCCTATATTTTCTCACACTGAATGCATTCATTGGAAAGGGGACATACATAAAAATATTTTGCCTCACTCCAAGACGCTGATTACACGATTCTTTTTTTCGGTTGTTTCGTCTTTCGTTATTTTGACAGATATGGTGAGGGGTGTAGAAATGTAAGGGGAATGAAGTAACGAAAGCAGGAATGAAAATTTCAAGACTTTTTCTGGTTGAACATTTGACGTTCTGGTTTGACAACCGATTAGTGATGAGCGATGATGGCAATCGATGTAACCGGGATTCGTTATTCAAAATAAAACATCGATACATATTTCAGTATCGATTTTTTGAAGAAAATAGAAACATGCAAACAAAATAGTTTGTTTAAATCAAATGCAAAGAGAGAAAGTTCACAAAAATATTTGTTGTTTTCTATCAAGTTGTGTGTTCTTTCAATAAGAAAATTGTCATGTGAAAGCATATAGTAATTTTATTAATTTGTTATAATTTATTGAATTTGATGGATCTTAAAAAAATTGACAAAAGTTCATTGGGTACTATTTCATGGAAAGGGAATAAGGATAATTTCAATACCCAAAGGAGTTTGCAAAGAGTTCAGCAAAGAGGGTGCGTAACAACTAGTTATAAATCAGGTACAAATTCCAATTTAGGTCAATATCTACTTTTTAACCACGACAATAAATGTTCACACCAAAGTAAGTCTAAAAATGTTTTTTAATAAAACGAGTGTGACTCTTTCCAACTGGTTGAAAAAAACCACAACACAGGTTGGCGAAGTCGACAACTCACATAGGTTTCAATACAAACAATCGATAACAAGCATGAAATTCACGTCTATTCTTCGCGCTTAGATTAGAAGTCGAAAATTTTCTGGCCTTTTGTAAAAGTACTTAGCTGTTATCGCATTAAACACGTTAACTGTTAAGTCGTGTTTTTTTCTATAAAATTTCCTTTGGGGATTGGAGAAAACATACGTGGTGTGGTAAAATCATTTTTCAGGTTATGGTGGTATATTTTATGAGTTACTGAAGAAGTAAATGTTTTGATAGCTTTTTGTTGGTGTGATTTACATGTAAGAACTAAGCTTAATATGAAAAATGTCTACATTTGTACAAAGAAGAAGCCTATGCTTTACTAGCTTTAATTTTTTAACTTTCCAAAATGTTATCAAATCATTTTTTTTTATTTATTAAAATATTGAAGATTTAATGGAGGAAAGCAGTTTATAAATTTTGAAAGACACTAATATGATTTTACGTCTTAAATAAAAACACGTTTTTATGTGAAATTTTAACATATTTGGTTCTTAAAATAGAAAAGGAAGAAGTATTTCCTTTGTTTTCAAGTATCGATTTCGAAAAATACCGATGTTTCGGTTCGATAAATGTGTGTTCCAATTTATCGCTGAGAATTTTTCAATATGGCTCATCCCTAAAATCAAAGCATTATGCGAGGAACTTTTAAACTTTAAATTATAAGTTTTAACATTGCTTTTCATTGCTAAATAGGGTATACATTTGAACAAGAAGTGATTAAACCACTTTTTTAATTATTATTAATGTTTATTTTCCAATAAATCCACCGCGGAGATTCTGAATGTCAAAATAACGAAACAAGTCTCACGAATGTAAAAAAGAATCGTGTAATCACGAGGATACTTACCTGTCAAAAAGACGAATAACGAAACGAACGAAAAAAATAATCGTGTAATCAGGCTCCAACTCCATTAGAAAAAGTGAAACAACATCTGCATACTGTCAAAATAAATTTACTTTTTAATCTTTGTCTGCGGAGGAAACGCCAAATTGATTTATATAATAAGATTATTCGTGTACATTCCGGACTAAAACTGTAGAGTTATCAAATTTTAAAAGTAAAGTAAACAAAACCAACATTGGAATACATTATACTACGTTTCCACCGACCACAAAACCGAGATTTAGGTAGATTTACCTCAAATCTTCTTCAAATCCCGAAGATTTACCATACAAATTTATTTTCTAAATCTCGAAGATTTGAAATAAATCTTGTTTAAATGTTCATAGGTCCAATAGTTTTAAAACTCGAACTGGCCTATATTTTCTCACACTGAATGCATTCATTGGAAAGTGGGCATACATGAAATTTTCTGCCTCACTTCAACGTCATTAGAAAGAACAAAACAACATCTGCAAACTGTCAAAATAAATCTAGTTTTTAATCTTTTTGACCGCCGTATAGTTAGCAGCACTAAGTGAGGAATTTCAATTTTTTTGATTCCTATAATTTAGAAAACATTTGGAAAAATTTGGAAAACCATTTTCAGAATTTGGAAAACCTTAGTTAATTAGTTATTAACAATTAAAGGTTAGGTGTATAGTTAGCAGCACATGGAAACAAAGTTATGGTTTTTTGGTATCAATCGATCGGGAATAGTTTTGTGAAATTTGGAAAACCATTTTTAGAATTTGGAAAAGCTTAGTTTAGTAGATAATTAACAAAATGTAAAAAAAATGACAGTTCTATAAACAATTTCAATTAACGCAAAACCTAATGTAACGGAACGTAACGTAATTAAAACTGCCATACAAGAACACAAAACCAACACATATAAACAAAATTCTGTCCCAATATCTGCCAAACTATTTTTCTGTCAAAAGTCAGCTGTTAAATTTTTTACCTTTTCAGATAGAAAATATAAAATATAGTTAAGAATAAAACAATAGCCAATGCTAAACAGGCGATTCAATTCTATACGCCCAATAATTTTGTTGTTGGGACAGAATTTTGTTTATAAGTATGTGTTGGTTTTGTGTTGTTGTATGGCAGTTTTAATTACGTTACGCTCCGTTACATTACGTTATGCGTTAATTGTAGTTGTTTGTGGAACTGTCATTTTGTTTATATTTTGTTAATTTATCTACTAAACTATGCTTTTCCAAATTCTAAAAATGGTTTTCCAAATTCACAAAACCATTCTCGATCGATTGATACCAAAAAACCCTAGCTTTGTTTCTTTGTGCTGCTAACTATACGCCTAACCTTTAATTGTTAATAACACTGATCTCTATAATACACTGGATAGTGGATTCCATACAAAGTATAACAATTTTTCTACTTCCAATTGAAGATGACAAGTACGTAGGTAACTCAACACTTTAGGTATGTTCAGTGAGGCAACTCAACACTTTAGGTATGTTCATTGAGGCTGAGAACTACTACAACCGAAGAAGGGTAAAAACCAAAGTGGAATTTCTAAGAAAAAAAAGCAAAAGAACCATCACTTGTTTGTAAATTTGATTTTTTGTAATTTAAAATAATTGTAAAAGTGAATTTAAAACATTTTAGTTGCAATTTTGTAAAAAATTTTGCATTTCATTATGTTATACAGTTATACCTTTATACAAAAAAATAGGCAGCTCAACATTATATCAATTCTCAAATGGCATCAACTTTCATGTATGGATGCGCTATCCAGTGTATTATAGAGATCAGTGGTTAATAACTAATTAACTAAGGTTTTCCAAATTCTGAAAATGGTTTTCCAAATTTTTCCAAATGTTTTCCAAATTATAGGAATCAAAAAAATTGAAATTCCTCACTTAGTGCTGCTAACTATACGGCGGTATCTCTTTGTGCGGTGGAAACACCAAATAGATTTTTATAATCTAAACTGAGATAAACCTTCGGTGGAAACATAGTATTACTGAAAGTCTACCTACTACGTTTCCACCGACCACTAAACCGAGATTTAAGTAGATTTATCTAATAGTATGTTTCCATCGAAGAAGGTTTATCTCAATTTAGATTACATAAATCTGTTTGGTGTTTCCACCAGACAAAAAGATTAAAAAGAAGATTTACTTTGCGAGTTAAAATTCCTGAACCACGGATCAAAATTTAAACCACGATTGTACAACTGGCACTAAATCTTCTTCAAATCCCGAAGATTTACCATACAAATTTATTTCAAAAATCTCGAAGATTTGAAACAAATCTTGTTAAATCTTCAATAGCTTTAAAACTCGAACTGGCCTATACTTTCTGACACTGAATACATTCATTGGAAAGTGGGCATACATGAAATTTTCTGCATCACTTCAACGTCATTAGAAAGAACGAAACAACATCTGCAAACTGTCAAAATAAATCTACTTTCTAATCTTTTTGTGCGGTAGAAACACCAAATAGATTTATTTAATATAAACTGAGATAAACCTTCGATGGAAACATCCAGATTTAAGTTTTAATCTACATGTATTGAGTGAATAATATGGCCGAATAACTAGGCTCTCCCAAACCAACGAGAATATTCGGAGCGACGAACGAAAACAATAATAACAACGTGTTGTTTTGTTTGACGTGTTGTTATTGTTGTTTTTGTTCGTTGCACCGAATATTCGTGTTGGTTTGGGAGAGCCTTATATCCTCACAAAGAAACGCACGTTTTTATTCTGCAGATTACCTAATCGAACGAACCCAAAAACACTTTCCTTTCATTTCCTTCCAGTTGTCAAAAAAATATCAAATGGTCTTTGAACACGGCCCTGAATGAAAACAAACAAACGTCAAACGAGCTGTCATCACATCACAAATTCTTTTCTTTGTCAAATTAAATATACAAAAAAAAATTACGTGAAAGTTTTTTTTATAAATTTTGTCTCTAAAAATGTCGTCAATGTCCCCTTCTGAGGTAAGTTATTAATATTTAAAATAAAACAAATGAAAATTCAGACGAATTTCAAATAAAAATTATGCCGATGATCTCTAAAACAGTGTGAGGAAAGATGCCTAAAATAACAAATAACTTTGGAGTGAAAAATGTACATAGATGTTTTTTTTTGTAAAATTTTAAGTTTTTAATCAAAAATTCGTAATTATGAATTAAATCTAATGAATAAACTATGTTAATATGGATTTAATGTTTTCTATTGAATATTTGATTAAGTTTCTTTGAAATTATGCAAATAATTTTGTGAAAGAAAAATCATGCTTTTACATTATTGTGATGATGACGAACTATGGTAATTTAATTTGTTTGTCTAGCTAGCGCAGGGGGTGGTGATTATTTAAAGTTGACAACAAACTAGTTAAGAAGTCTATACTGCTTCCCTAAATCAATTCCCAAAGAACACATTTTTAAAAAAAATGAAAATTTAAATTTAGCTGGTGTCTCGAACTTTCGAGTTTTTTAGTTGATGCTGATGATGCAGCAGAAGCTTGAAGGGTAAAGATGAGACATAAGACCAATAATAATAGACAATTTATTATTTAAAACTTAGTAATTTACACGCGATAAATAAGTGTCTGTATGTTCAGCATATCAACAACTGATGATTACATTGATTGGATTCAATCGATTTGTACAAAAGATACAAACTTGTTTGACCTAGTTTGTGAATTAATTTCTTAATTGATCTTAAAAAGTCTTTAAAAAATTAAAGGGCAAGCTCGAACATTTATTGAACGATTGAACCTATTCTTTGCAAATTATCTTCTTGACTGAATCTAGGTTCTAAATTAAAAACTTGTTTTGTTAAACTTTAATGCTGGATTTACATGTATCTTCATGCGAGTTCTGCAAAAAATAAGGGATACAAAATATAAAATGCGTGTTTGTTGGATAGAGAGAGAAGAACAAAATGCAGAGATCTTGATTATAGGAACGCAGACGAAGATTATAACGAGGACGAACATGTTCATCTTCATGGTGGTGCTCTTTCACACATTCGGTTTTTTGGTATCACTCTATCCCGCTCTACTTTTCTTGATGTTTGCAGATGAAGATACATGTAAATCCATCATAAATCGGAACATGTGCTCCGAAAAAAAAGATGTAAATTCAGCTGCCTCGTTTTATTCATACTACCTATTGTGTTGAGTAATATTAGATATGACGTTTATTATACACATAATAATTTGTTACTTCGCCGCAAGTGCCAGTAAACTCATGAAAAAAAAAATGGTTGGGTATGCAGGATTAAACATAT
Source organism: Epistrophella euchroma (assembly GCA_947049315.1). NCBI lineage: Eukaryota > Metazoa > Arthropoda > Insecta > Diptera > Syrphidae > Epistrophella > Epistrophella euchroma. The sequence goes on from OX346245.1 coordinate 144,815,735, forward strand.
AAATAAATAAATTTGATGGCACAACAGCTCATGAAGAACTAGTGCCTAGTGACTTACAACACCATTCCTGTGTGCGTGTTTGCAGGAATGTCGGGGACCTACAGTTATTGCCGAATCTGAACGGCAAATGTGAGTGACAAGAGATACTCTTGGAGGTTTTGGCAATTCCTTCCAAGAGGCAGTAGCCGTTTTTTTTTTATTATTATTAGGTGGATGAGGCTGGGTATCCGAACCCAGACCTCCGGCATGACAATCCAGCGCACTAACATCATGCCATGGCTACTACTGGGTATGCAGGATGAGAACTTTGTAACGGTATCAGGAATTTCGAAAAACAAAACTACGTTAAATTATGTATGTTCTTACTGCCAACAAAATATGATTAACTAACAATAAACAGGATTATTTTCAAAATGGCTTACCAAGTTTTTGCAATAAACTTTTTTATTGAACATGTTTCGGGTGTGTAAAATAATAAATACTAATAAATTGGCAACATAATTGTTTAAATTGTTTTGAAAAATATTATCTAGTTTTATTTGTTCCGTTAGTTTATAGCGTTGAAATTCCAATGGTTATATAATGAGAAAAGTATTTCCTTGTTAACTTCCTTATGTTCTTGCTAGATAATATTATTTTAATGTATTCTTCTGAAAAGCTCAATCTAACTTCTTTAAAATACTCTGTCTACAGTCTTTAGTTTTTATATAAAATTTTATTTACATATTTTCATAAATTATATGTTTATTTAAAATTTTAACTGCATTTATACGACTGCTCATGACATTTATTTCCGTATTTAAATATCCGTTATTATCTGACCAGGCTATTGAACTTCACAAAAAAAAACATCTTCCTCTTTTGATAAAACGATATTTTAAATTAAAAACATCTTCTTTTTTATTTTCGGCTGACCTAGTCTTATGACACGAGCTCTTAAATTTTCTAGAAAATTGGATTTTTTGAGGAGCTGTACCGATTGATAGGCACTTTTTTTAATTTTCTGTTGATAAAGTAAAAAAAACTTGCGAACAGGTTATTTAAAGTATTTAATCTTTTCTTACAAATATAATCCAATGAACTTAACATAAACGTTTCAATTTGCTTCGTTTATTTATAGATTATTGTTTTGTAAATATTTTTTTATTTTTGCTATATATGTATAAGTAAGTACTATAGGATAAGCTTTGGATTCATAAAAAAATCAATCTCGAAATTTTAATTAAATCTAACATTCCAATTATAAACAATACAAAAATAAAACAATCTCGAATTCTGCCTGTTTGTACAATATGTATACATAGTTGTCTGGTCCTTGGCCTAGAAATTTGTTGCTTCAAAAATAACGTTCCCTGCTTACAACAGTTTTAAGAAAGAGCTATTTACCTCAAAAAAGGCTCATAAAATTTCAATCGTTCACATTTTTTTTTTTATTTTCGACTTTCTCCTTTACGACTCGTTGTCGATAGCAAAATGTATGCATGAATTTTTTAGCATAACTTCACATTTACTTAATAAATTCTCGCTTTTGCTCTCAAACTGTGGAGTTGTGTCAGAAACTTAAAAAAAAAACGAATTTTATGTTGTTAGAAATATAAAAGCAAGTACGTGCAACGCAGTCTTCAATTTTAATATATGCACATCAGTGGTTATCTTAAAACAGCTGAAATAAAAATTTACAATTCAGATTGTTGAAGGTTTGAAGGATTGAAAACACATGATAATGTTCCCCCACCAAGTTCATAGACTTAGATTGTAGCTATTTCACTTTAATTGATAAAAAACTTATTTGGTCTGCTTAGACAAAATAACTTCATAAGCATAATGTATTACGCATTGCGTTGCGGAAGCCCTTTGATCACCTCACACTGAAGTTTTTATTTTTTCTATTTTTAGTTTTAATATGATGTAGCGTAATGCTTAACAATCTTTAATGTATGTAATTATGTTTTCAAACAAAGCTCAAAAACAATATTGAAAAAAAAATTACTGTTTACAAGTGAGCTAAATAAAACACAAAATAAAAAACTAAATTTCCGAAAACATAGGGGTCCATCAAGTAAAACTAAAACGATTGAATGATACCGTTTTTTCTTTACTATTCTCTTTCAGTATGATAGAGATGGAAATAAACGATGACGTCTGATTACGTGATGACACCCATGAACAAATTTTAATTTTTGCTCAGGTTTTTTTTTCGATTTAAAACTGAATTGATAACCCAGTTTTCTTAAAATAACAACCCCATTTAAGAGGATAAAAATTTAAAGTAAAAAGAATTTGTCTAAGAATTGACAAAAAAAAATATTTATAAAAATATTCTGTGAAAGCTTGTAAAAGAGTTTTGTTTTAAATGACAAATACTCATGATAAGTATATAAAATTGGCCTTAAACTTAAAGGGCCTATAGCTAGATCTTGTAAAACATACAAATATAATAAAAAAAAATTTAACAAAAATACAGACAATATGCCACACATCACGTACAAAGTTCCTAGTCATCGAAAACTTTATTTCCACCAAGCTTTATAAAATTATACCGTTACACAGCCTCTAGTAGATAGTTAAATGCTAAACTGACAAAGATTATGTTATCAAGAAATTAATTGCAACAACTTTCAAGCAGTTGAATTTTTAATCCGAAATTATCAGTTGTGTCGAAGATTATGTCCATGAAATGCACAAACTCAGTTTACAGCAATTTTAATTATAAATTATATGTTTATATTTCATTTCATCTTAAAAAAAAAATTAAATATATTATTTGCGAAATAAGGACGAACCAAATTTTCGTCAGAATGGTTTCAATTGGATCGCAGAAAAAATTTTAAAATGGTTAACCAACAATTAATTTTTCAATTGAAGTCAAAGTTCAATAAATATGATGAATGCACTCAATTTTCAAAATAAAATACTCACACAGTTATTATTACCATTTGTAAAGAAGTCTTAAGCTTTTATTTTTTTTTTTTTGTGAATTTTTAATAAACTTCATTTTGGCACAAGTATATTTTTCGTGGGTAGCAACTTATATATACATTTACAATTAGTAGTTAATGAAATTTTCTCTCAAAATAAATAAGTTAGCATATTGTGGTGAAAAATTGTGTCGATCTTATTATTTCAAATGTAATAAATCTCCAGCGACTGCAATAACATTCATGTAGTTATTCGAAAAACAAAGCATTTATAGAAAATATGCCAAGTAATGGATTCGTTAAAAAAATTTCACTCGAGACTTTGATCAAACTTGACATTTCGATAATAGGAAAGACGAAAAAAGTTTATCTCGCAATTTCATCTGTTCGGTTACAGCCGATTTTCTAGCGTTTTTGGACACCCACCCGCAACGTTTCTTTAATTTTTTTATAAGACCAAAAATAACAGTACCAACCTGTTTAACATAATTTTTTAGATATTAAGGTAAATCTTATTTTGTCTCTTACAGATTTAAATAGTTGAAATTTTTATTCAACACCTCCTATAGAAACATTTTTAGCTAAAATTTTGCACATGAAAGATTTGCCAAATAAACTGAATTCAGTGCATTAAAAATTTCAAGAATTGACGTGGAAAATGATTTTTGTTGACTGACTTCAACAAAGGAACCATTATGCAGTGCCACCTCTCTATTAAAGCTTAGGAGTCAGAACCTAAAAAAAACCGCTAATTGAATTTTTATAAAAATCATTTCAGTCCTATTATCTGTAAAACGAAATTTATTTGAAGTCGATATCTCTATGCGTTCTCGAGATATCTTCGGCGAAAAAAAGCTTCAGAACGTACGAACGTACATGGTATACATGTAAACCGAGTCCAGAGACCTTGAAACGTTGAGAAATGTTAAAATTTTCAATTTCAAAATTCGGACCGACTACAATAACTTCCAATGGGAATCTAAGATTTTGGTTTTTGTCAGTCCTGTTCTAAAGTATTAATCTTTAATTTTCCTGAACCAGGACTAAAATTTGTATCTCACTTTCAATATTACTGTTTCTAATTTGTTTGTTTTTTTTTGTTTTTTTTTACATAAAGAGTCAAACTTCCGTATTCAGTTTGTACGTCTTCTCATTATGTACAACATTTTTCCATTAATTTAATTAACAAAAATCAAATCCTCTGTAGCTACACAGTGTACATAACCTCGAACTTTTTTTTTCTTTTTTAAGAGTCCTTAGTATCTTATTCGACGTGCATTAGCAACTAATTAATCTCTGTAATAGTGGATTATTATACGGTGGCACCACACTACACCCTACCATACCCACAACATTACCTCCAAGTTCATGAATACCTCACGGTAATGACTTCTACTTACTCGTTGTCGTTCTGATGCGATTATGCTATTCGTAATAAATCGCCAACAATAATACAAAAGTTCTAGCGCTAATTGCATTTCACCCTGATATAGGGTGCAGCGTGGCAAATACATAATATAAAATTAAGTTAAAGACTTGGTCGTAGGAACTTGGTCTTAGCTTAAGCATAAGAAAAATCTTGATAAATCATACCTTGCCTGAGTTTAATTATTAAATTAAAAAAAAAAAAATTATAGAATCATAGGATCCACCTATCCAATAATTGCCTTGACTTGGTGTTGCACCGAAATCAAAACCGTTCATTTTTAACGAATTGTTATTCTATATCTATTTAAGGCGTGTTCTGCTAAGGCTATTTTGAACCTCTTTTATTTTATAAAGTTTTAGGAAAATCCTTTCAGTAAAGGCATTGATTTTGGCTATATACGCGACAAATCAGGTCATCGTTCTTTAGTTTATTTTGTATTTATCATGTTTAATTCAAAATATCCAAATCAAATTTTCTTAAGAGTTCATAAGTTGCCTTAATGATAAGTACATACACATATGCTCAAAAGTATATTATGTCGCAAGGAAAAAAGTTTAATTCATTAGTCTATTGCATGCTTGACGTTGATGCAGTGTTGCAGTCGACTTCAACATATTTGCAATTTAATTTGAAAAAAAGCTTTTTTCAGCGACAAACATTAGATGTATAGGTACACAACACACAAAAGTGCATAACTTAGAGACCGATAACCTGAATGAAAGGTGAATTTCAGCAGGAAAATAATTTGTTAGGTATTTATGTAGTAAAAAAATAAATTTCCTTTTTCGTGAAAAGAACTACGGGAAGGCTATTTTTTAAATTATATCTTAAAGAGAATGAAAGAATACTTTTGAAGTTACAGTTTTTTATTTTTTCGTTTATAAGCTTAAATAAATTTACTTTAATGAAAATTGAAGAGCACAAAAATCCAAACAATTTGATATATACCTGCATATACAATACATATTTGAAGATGATGCAATGTTGGAGTTAAAAGCTATATACAAAATTCTACTCGTAGAGCCTTATTTATTAGATTTCACTAATACTCGTTTTAACCTCTGAGTAGTTAAATCGAGTCGAAGCACTTACTCCCTCTTTACGCCACGTCAAACAAATTCTTATTTAAAAAATATATTATCAAAAAATGACCAATCTAAAACTCTGGTTATTATAAACGTAAACAAACCCGGGCTGATTTCTACAATTATTCATTTCAAGTAATTATTATTAGTTTTATTTTATCTAAATAAGTACATTTCTTATGAAAAAATAAGCAAAATAAAAGAAAACGGCCTTAAAACCGGGATTTCGTTTGCAAAACTTTTTGTAAATTTCACACAATGCCGATGTCATGTCAAAATTACATAGATACTAAAACGACTTTACTCCGGCTTTATTCCCCCTAGGTACCAGTTTTAGCTTACTGCGCCTCTATTCCGCGTGTATTTTTTGTTATAAATAAATTTTTCAGGATTAGAGGTGTCGTAAAGTCGGAGTAACCTTACTCCGTCTCTAAAACGAGTTAATAAATAAGGCTGTTATTGTTTATCATGGGATGTTTTTCAAAAACGAGCGATATTATTATTAATTTTGACTTCGATTTTGTACCAATTGATTTTAAAACGAATAAGTTTCAAAAATTACTGCCGATTTACGAAAAAATGTTGCTATGAATTGCGTCAATCTGGATATTTTCCGAAATCACGATAAATGTCGTGATAAATTTTACTGTAGCTCTCGAGTCGCTAAATTCAGTAAATTAATTATATGGTGGCATTTGCGGTTAACCATGGTACCAGTAATAATTACTGATTTTTTTAACTCAGGAAACAGTTAAATCTGATTTGTATTTAATAATTTTTTCCATTGTTTTTTATTTGCGATAGATGTGGGTACTATAGGGCAGGTTATGGATTCGTGTAAAAAATCGAACTTGAGATAACAATCAAACTTGACATTACGATGAGAGAGTACACAAAAAAGTGGGTCCCGTAATTACGTCTGTCTGTGTGTGCAAATTTTAAAATTTGTCTGTACGTATCTATGTCTGTATGTCTGCCCACGGCCTACAGTCTAAACCAATGAAACGTTTTTCTTTATACTTAAAGCATAAGAGTTAGGTGATTCTTTAGTGGGAAAATCGATATTTTTTTTTAGCTCAAAAAATAACGGTACTTTCCATACAACCGTTTTGAAAAAAGTTATTTATCTCAAAAACGGCTCCGACGATTTTTTTTTTAATTTTGTGTGTACAGGTGGTATGGTCTACATTTTAGTGAAAAAAAATCTAGCCTTAGAACCGTTTTTTTTTTTTATTTTCGATTTTTTCGTTAACTGCTCAACCGATTTTGATCAAAATTTTTATTTTGAAATTCTTATCAATTGTGAATAATCCTACCTACATATTTAAAAAAAAAAGTTAAAAAAAAAAAATTTTTTTTTGGATTCAAAAAAAAAGTTCGAAAAGTTCAAAGTTTTTGGAAAAAATCATTTATTTTTAAACGGTTTTGATGATTTCTTTTTAAATAATGGTTTTAGTTGAATATTATTATATTATAAAAATGGCATACCAATTTCTTTTTCAAAAAAAATTTCAAAAAAATTTCATGTAAAAAATTATTTTTTAAGAAAACTCCTCCAACGATTCTTAAAACTTTGTCTGAATAAATTTATATTTTTTCAAGAATAGAGATGGCGTTCTTCATTTTGAAATTAAAACATTTAAAGTTTATAAATTTATCAATTTAAAAACGTGTGTCATGATTTTTTTCCATATTCAAATTTCCATTCTTCAATTTATTAAATGGATAAAAAAATTATATATTTAATATTACACTCAATTATTTAAATTCAAAGAAATTTTTACTGCCACAGCACGTTCGTGCTGTTGGGTATCTAAATAAAAAATATACACGACAGAAAATTGCAATCTTGTTCTTGTGGTTAGAAGTAGTGTTTAAAATGTTAAACTTACTCAAAAAATGGATATAAAAAAAATTAAGCAAAAAAAAATGTATTCTCAAAATGCAATATTTTTTTGAAAATTTTAAAATTTTAGGAACACTAGATTACAAAACTATAACCAAAACCCTATTTCCGTAATGCGATTTTTTTTTAACAAAAACCTGTAACGCACTTTTTTTACGAAAAAAAGTTCAAGCCGATTGCCCTATAGAGCAATTAAAAATATTTATAAATTCTGATTTTTTGGATAAAACTACATTGCAGTTTTTTGTCATAATTGCACCTTTAAAATGTCGTTACTTTTTATTGCATCTTATGGTGATTTCTTTCTGTTCCAGTTCCAAGTAAAAATCTGGAAATATAGCACAATTGTTATGCTCGATTCTTATCCTGTGAAATTCTCATTTTTGAGTTTTTTTTTTTATTGAAAAGCTATGAAATTGAAAAACAACATTATCCTTATCGTACTAGTAGCTGTATACCTGGAACTTCTTGACGTTTTGTAATGATCATAAATAGATTCACGTATGTGCATGATGTATGTATACAGCTCACTCTCGTACATTAAAAAAAATAAAAAAACGGAAAAGGTGGTAGGTACTCCTTTATTTCGTATAGAGTTTTCTGTTTACATTCTTGACTCTTTAATGGTTCCTGTCAGTTCATAGGAATGGGATCTTATAAACACAAAAGAAACTGGGAAGCGCATTTCTTAAGTGTAAACATTGTGTCATAGTCACTCCATCCATTTACCATCTTTTCATAACAAAACCAGGAAAAAACACGAGCGACAGCTTTTTCTTCCCTCTTTACGCCCACAATGCTTTGTTCTATGAGTCGTTGTGAGCTCTATGTTATTCTAGCAGCTCTGATGGTCTGGTCACCCAAACCAAAACCTCCTCGACTTGGATTTATAGTATACATTTGTTTTTTTTTTTTTCGTTTCGACTTGTCTGTATAGCTACTAGCTCACCAGCTGTTTTTAGTTAGACCAGTACAACAACGACGGCTTCGTTCTGGCAAATGAATTGCGATTGCGAGGCTTCAAAGTTTGTCGAAGGCGATATTTGGCATCAGTTGTATTCGACGCGTGGATACCAACAAAAGGAGTTTGTTTTAGCTCGTGTTTCTGGTTTCTAAGTTTAAATTTGTTTTATTAAATATTTTTCGTGTCAAACATTTATATAAAAAAAAAATACAAACAATAATTGTATGTTAAAAAAAAAAAAAAAACAAAAACAAAACTGGTATTTATCATTTAACTGAAGTGTGTGCAAATTTAAAAATTTAAGATTTAAGAAGTGTTCTAAAGTGTATACAAAAAATGGTTATTTGCATTTATGCAAAATTAATATATTTTATTTTTTTCCCCTGCTAAACATTTTTTTTTCCTTTCAATCAATGCATTTTTGTTTGACTTACACACCTATATAGATTTTTATTTCTGATTTAATCTGCAGTATCTATTTTTAAAGAAACACGCCGCTGGCGAGTGTCAGCAGCGGTTAATCCCAATTTGTTTTTATGAAGTATTTTTTTTTAGATTAAAAGTTTATTAGGGCAGCTTAAATACAAATTAATTTAATGTCTTATGATGAGTCTAAATGTATTATGTACATGTATGTAGTTCTATTATCAATTAATGAAGGCTTTTTAAAAGCATTTTATTTCTTAGGTTTTTTTTATTTTAAAAATTATTACGTACATTTATAAGACATATAGATTTCGTGCACGAACTTTGAACTGGTATAGAATATGATTGGAATGCATCTTTAGTTTTAACTATTTATCTGCCAAACAAATTGTAAAAAATACGTGCGATTTATTTTTTCAGCTGCATTAAGAAAAACTGGTTTATTTAAATGCTCTCTAGGTAGGTATAGTGCTAGAAATGGACATGCTGATGATTTGAAACAAGTGCTAGCCATGTACGTTATATCACGACACGATGTCACTTTGAAGTATTTTAACTATTTTCTTTGCTTTAGGGCTAGTTATGCATTCAGAAAAGGTCTTCCTCTTTCTTATTTCTATCAAATGTTTTAAATTATAAAAAGATAGAATTCAATTTTGTTCAATTCTGTGAGTGCTGTGTGTTAGCACATAAAACCGTAGTCGATAGGTTGTCTTCTTTTTTGTTTTAAATGAGCACCTTAGATTTTTTTGGAGAGATAAAACCAGTACATTAAAAAGGAGTTTTGCCTACAGTCCAGTGCGAGCGTAAGGAAAACAGGAAATGATTGAAAAGGATATGCAAGTAACCAGCGATGCAATTTCTCTGAATATTAATATTAGGTGCATCTATTTAAGTAAATAGAAAAATCATGCGATACTTCAATATCAAATCAGAATGATACTTCAATATGTCACTTGTTGTTCAAATATTCGATTGATTTAAACAATAAAATAAACCTTCACTGACTCTCCGTTCCACCCCTCTTTAAGAGAGTCTATACAAAAAGTCAATGTGAGGATTTTGGGCGATTTTAGATATATACTTTAGAGTGTACAATTCTGCTTCGATATCAATATTAAAATTATTAAAATTTTATATATTAACTAGCTGACCCGGCGAACTTTTTTCCACCTATATTTGAATAAATTATTAATTTTCCTTTCGAAAGTCGAGCAAGTTCCAATTTTTATCACAACTTTCCGACTTTTCCGGCTTAATTTTCTAATTTTTATCTCAGAAGTGTGTTCTCTGGTTCAATACAAATCCACCAAAAAAATTTCCATCCAATTTTGATGATGTTCAGCCGAATAATGTGCGTACGAACAAAAAACTAATTCAAAAATTTTTAAATTTTAAGATGTTTTCACGATTTTCTGACTTTGTTGGTCGAATTTTCTAATTTTCGTTCCAATTTTTTTCAATAGAAATCCAACAAAAAAATCCCCATGCAAATTGAATGATGTTTAGGCAAGTAACGCGCGTACGTACACAAAAATGGATTCATTTTTGTATAAAGAAGATTATTTAAAACCCAGAACAAAACCTATTGTATTGTAACATTATTCCAGCAATCATAAAAAACACAAGTTTGATCGTTCAGCCCTCAAGTCACCCTGGGCTCGCCCCAAAATGTTTTTTGAAAGCGCTCTTATCAGCTGTTTTGACCTTTGACATCAAATGTTACCTATCCGGCTTTTCATTCGAAAACATATCAGATACTAATCTATCTCAGATAGCCTTTCAGATTGCCATTCGAACGCGGCTAATCCTTATGGGTAAAGTTCAACGAACAATGCTTATCGAAAAAATAATTGTAAATCTTCACTGTAAAATAAAAAAAAAATAAAAAAAAACTGGTCTTCACACAAAAAATAACAAACCATATTTTAATTAAATCGCAAGTTTAATTTATTCATTTTTTATTTGACAAGGCTAAATGCAAGTCAAAATAATTAAAAAAAAAAAAAGTTCTTTGTTCTTTCTCCAAATAACACAACGAGATACTCTTGATTGAATTGCCATGCAATATTTTTTTTTTGTTATTAATTTATGTCGAAAATGCTTGTCATCGTTTTTGATGAAATTCATTCAACTTTAATCTTTTGCATCTATTTTTGTGTGCAACAATTTGTATTTACCATTTTAACACTACAATAAAAATATAATATAAATGGCGTACAATTTTAGAGGCATTAGTATCTATGATGTTAATGCATTTTTAGCATGATTCTAGACTAAAAATAGGATTTTCTTAATTTTAAACGAGTTAGCATCGTATTATCTTTTTAACATTATACTTTGATTTAAATCCTGCTTTAATGCCTGCTTTCTCTGTTTAAGTATCACAATTATATCCAAATGTCACTTTGACAGTTACAAATGTGATAGAATGTTTGCGTTCGGGTTATAGTCAGATAAAAAAATTTTCAGATAGGTACCTTTAGCTGTTGTTGCATCGGCTGACATCAGATTACAACATCACAAACCTATCCGGATAGCTTTAGTTAGGCCTTGTGCGAATTCGTTTAAAATTTCTATTAAATTTTATCCGAGATTAAAATTTGACAATTCTACGTACAGATTTACCTCAATAGTGTCAAATATTAATCTTTGGATAAAATTTAACACGATCTAGAACCGAATTCGCACACGACCTTAGTTGCCCGAACGCGTCCAAAGGTATGAACTGTCATTGTTTTAGGCGTGATCAGCTGGTGTTTATTCAGAAAATAGGTTAAGTTTAAAAATGTTCAAAACTAAGAATATCAAAGCAAGCAAAATTTTAAACAGCCTAATGTTAAGGTATCGGCATGAGTCTACTTAACAGCCAAAATTATTTTTAAATAGTTCTTATCTTGTACCATAATTAGGGCCACTTGCACGAAAATTTTCTGACAGCACTATTATCTCATTTATAAATAATTAAGAGCTATATAACTGATTTGAATCAAATGACGTAGTTTTTCTCTATTTACGTTTAAATAGTTATTTTCTCCCCATTCTCTGGATAAATATTTAAACTCTGAACAGCTCTTACATCAAAGTTAAGAAATCCCAACGAGAAAGCGAGTCCAAGCGTTCAAGTTTGTTTCTTTTTCAACGTGTTTTGTGTTGGTTGTGTTGTTGAATCTAACAAAAATATTCTTATTCCCTTGTTAATTATTTTCCATTCGTGCAATTAAAAAAACGAGAGAGTGTTTATTTATTTATCTAAACATGGATAGTTATCCTCAGTTTTATGTATTCATCCGTTTGTTTCGCGCAAGTGGCCCTTAATCATTTTCCTTAATAAAATCCAGCTGAACACGCCTAAAACAGTGACAGTTCACACCTTTTTCACATTTTTAATTTTAAAGTGACATTTGGAGTTAGAGTATATGGTACTAAGAAGGTAAAACAGGGATTTGGCTATTTTAACGTTAGTAAAATATTAAAAAGATAATTTTATTCTATTCTAATAAATTTTGCGCTGAGGTGTTTTTTTGGTTTTAACAAAATGAATTCAAAATAATTACAAATTCCAACGAGCATTAACCCAAAACGTCAAATACTTCCTACTTCCAATGGACGCATTCAGAAATAAATAACCTGATTTGTTGAGGGCGACGGTTTGTGGAACAAGTGCATGTGTATGCGTCATTGAATGCAGGATTAAAAACATCTGCCTCAGTTAAGACATTTTAATTAAATTATAACATGGGCGAATTTATATGCAAGGTTAATCTTTGTATAGTAATTCAGCGAAACAACAAGTTCTTATTATTTTTTTCTTTTACTTTTGTACAACATGATAAAGAACACTGTCTGTATTTTATTAAAACTAAATTCAAATGTATTATTTTGTTTTAAACCAAAATTATAAATATTATTTAAATTTTATTGCTTCATAGCTTTATAACATCTTCCTTATTAATTAAGCGTGCAAGGTTAATGAGTTTTTTTTCTTCTTTTTGTTGGTTTATCTAAAAATATAACATCTTACCAAATATACCCAAAAGACATTTGAAATTTTCCTAGCTCACATGTAGATATTATTAACAAATTTACAAATTAAATTTATAAAGCTATAAATAGATCGCTCTGCGATGTGAAATCTTTCGGATTGTTAATTTATTAATGCATATGAAAAGGAGCAAACGTTAAATATTTCTAAAAATTTATTTTGAAAACCCCATTAATTTTTGTTGAACCATCAAAAATATTTTATGTATAGGTATCTTACGTTTTTAGCTCAATTTTTCAGATAAAAATTGCTTTCTAATTGTGCAAGACATTGAAATAAGCTGAAACAAATTATTTACAATGTGTTGCTTCTATATACGTGTTATGTTATTTATATTAAAAATCTATGCAGCTCATGCCACTAAGTCCAAACGTGATTCCACGTCGGTCGGTACAAAACTTTGCATGTTATATGTATAAAAAGGATGTGGCAAAAACAAATAATTTCAGGTTTTTCAAGTCCTAAAATCTGTGCATAGTTAAAAATATAAACACGCTTTCATCATAAACTTGATGATGGTTAAAGAAGTGAGAAGAGTTTTTAAACTGCAGATCACCTGTCTTCATACCACACGCCATACACAGCCTGTATAGGGTCAAAAGTTTGACAATCAAAATAACCATATTGTGCTGAACACATTCATTGGAAAATAAATTTCTATCTCACTTCTACTTCCTTTGAAAAAAAAATTAAACACCGTTTGCAATTTGAATCTGTTTGACGGTTTGTCAGGAAAACTCATGGCGATTTCCATGCAACAAAAAAATCGGTTCTGCTTAGAAAAAAATCAGTTTGTTTAGAAGAAAAAATCGAATTTTCGGGACAAATGAAATCTTTCGTTTTTAGCAAGATTTACACGGATTTGCACACACACTACGAAGATTTGACATTTCTCAGGAGTTAAAAGTTTTTTGCTGCAGTGTTTAACAAATATTCACAGTGTTCGTCGTGTGTTTAAATAGATTTAAAACAAATATATCTATAAAAATGTGTTTTATTTATCAAATAAGTGTGGATAATGAAATAAAATAAATCAACAGGTTTAATTAACTGTGAAATTAAGTGCCCAAAGTCCATTTATCCCAGCTTGCCGATGCGTTCCTTGATTGATGATTTTCGTGTTGGAATTTGTTTGTTTTTTCTACTTGTATGAACGCACAACTAGTTTCGTTTTATTTTGCAACCAATTCCTGATATATATTTGCTTTAAATCGTACAAAACCACACGTAAAATTGAGTGCACTTTAAATAATTGTTAAACACTTTGTGCGTGCAATAATTGTTTACCTTTTTGCTTCAAAACTGCTGTCAAACGGTACACACACAATCACAAAAAAAAATCGAATTTTTTACAGATTCCTTGCAGCTAAAAAAATAATCGATTTGAAATTGTTGCATGGAAATCGCCATCACTTGGCAATCTTGCTCAGAAAAATGTTTGATATTGACTGACAGTTGACAGTCAGCGTACTGTCATACATGATCGGTAATAGCCCTTCCACACTGTCCCATCGAGTATTAACACATGTCAAAAGAAAAGTGTAATAGAATTACTTAGGACTGCCAAATTTGTGTGAAGAAAACTCTTTTCATATTTTGCTTCCACACTTTCATCGAAAAAATCAATTCAGCATAACCTCAAACCAAGTGGGATAGAATGTGTGATGGTTTTAGAACCAATCCTAAAAATGTTCGTGTATTAAGACATGTAAAATTGTGTGAGATGGGCTGTCAAAGTCGTGTTGGATGAAATTTCATATTTTGTTTCCACACTATTATACAGGATTTACTTCCCACTTTTTTGACATGTGTTAATACTCAGTGGGATAGTGTGGCAGACCTTTAATGTTTACCACGCTGAAAGTTTAACCGCTTGATAATGAGTGCGTTCAGAAGACACAAGGGACTTCATATAATCAGTCAACAAAGTTCGTTGAACGCAAATTTGACAAAAGAAATTAGGACACTTGTATATTTTGAGATGTCATTAATGCCAAACTACAATCTTTACTTCAACTTCAAACCTTTAAGGAAGAAAATACTATTAATAATATTTTTATTTGAGAATCGCATTACACAAGGCACAAATCAGTTACGAATTTTGTAATATAATTTTTAATCATCTCGTAGGTACTAATTATACATTTTTGAAATTCAATATTCTCCGTAATATTTAATACATAACCCCTTCACCCAAAACGTTAAGAAGATAAATGTAAAAAAAATTAAGTTCCTGAAGAATAAAGTTCAGCCTGCTATAATAACAAAATATAATAATCAGCTTATATTCTGACCAGCGTTTTTTTGACACGATAATTTCCTCGTGGCACGGTGACATGAAAAAGTTCAATATGACACGTTTTTTAATTCCATTATTTTACTTAAAATGAAACAAATTTCAACGAAATTTACTGAAAATTGGTCCGGATTCCGTAAAAAGTGGACAGAAACACAAATTTTTTGACAATGCACGAAAAGAGCAAATGATTTGATTTTTTTGTTGTATTACAACCCGTAATAAAATAGATTAGTTTTTCGTTTTTCTGCAACAAAATAGATTAATTTGTGGTTTTTTCATATGGCAAGAAAATTAGCACGTTTTTTTTTCAGAAAATATGGCACGTTTATTTTATTTCGATTCGATCGCTGATTCTGACACAAATGCATTTGACTTCAACTGAAGGAAGATATTTCTCGATTAGCTTTCCAGTCACTTTCCAAAAAAGTTGCCTTAATTGGAATGCATATTTTTGACAGCAATCAAATCAAAAACTTTGGCTTTGCCTTGTCTTGAAGTCCCTTATGTCTTTTGAACTTAAGGTACCAATCTTTTCAAACGTTGGAAACTCTGCATAGAGTTATTTGAACGAAATTATACTTCAGTGGAAATGGAAATATGACATTACGTTTTTCGGATTTATTTTTCGTTCGTGGGGCGCATGCAATAGATAATCATTTATGCATTAATATTTCACCTAAACCGCCAACAATTTTATTGCATTCCAAACACCGACTATTACCTTTTATGTTTAATTTATCAGCTACTTTCAACAATCCTTACAATTCATTTTAAATATTTTGAGAAGAAATGAGCCCTTTTCAATGATTAATAAACTTAGTTTTGGTCTGGCTGCCTCAGAACTGTGAATATATCCACAAATGAATGTGTAACTGGAATGATACACAATGGATTACAAAACTTATTTTAACTGTTGGTGGTTGTGATAAAATTTTAAATTTATTAATCATAATATTACAGCAATATAAAATTCTGAATCAATTAATTTGTGTTCGCTTGTTTTGTTTTATAATTTACCCATTTCTCTTATTAACAATAGAATTAGTTATTAAAATTGAATTATATTAAACGGCAATTGTTATAAATTTCGCCATAAATTCTCCACGCTATGGGGTTTTCCAAAAATATGTCTATTCAGTCTTTTAAGTGAAATACATTTATGTTAAATGAAAAATAATCTAAATATTAATATCATCATCTGTGACTAATCCAAACTTCCTGTATTTATTGAAAGTTAAAAAAAAAAAAACTATTTAAACTGTGAAAAGGCAAAGTTCGCTTAGCATAAAATTAAAGTATAGGAACTATTTTGTTTATCATGCATATACATAGGTATACCTGCTGCTTGTATTTTTTAATAATTTGAAAGAAACAAAATTCTGACTCAGCTCTAATGCATAAACATTTTTAATTTCCTTTGCAATCACTCTCAACAAAAACAAAACCAAATGTATGAAATTAAATAATGGAAAATCGGAATATAGTAAACAAAATGTTATGTATATCAAATTCTTAAGCACCTACATTGTTTACGAAAGGAAAACAAAAATTTTGCATGCATTTTGCACGTGAATTTAGAACAATTGCTAATAAATAAGAAAAAAAAAAAAGAAATTCATAACTTTTTTTTTTTTTGCTGAATTCTTATCAATGATTGCAACGCTATATTAATTAAGTTACACTTCTATATCTCACTAAACTGACAATTTGTCGGACTTGATTATTGTGCATGCGCTAGGAAGTTGATTGAATCGAAAAATATAAACCCAGAGCAACGAATCACCCCTAGAGCTCGACACCCTTGTACTTGACTCGTGTTGTCAAGTCTAGATTTCGTAATAATAAATTCTGACGCGTTTGAATCACTATCGAGTGTAAAACGTGGTGTTTTTTTCACATTATTAGGTATATATATATATTTTTTTTTTTTTTTTTTGTTAAAAATGAATCTGGAAGATTTTGTGAAATGTCCATGAAATCTTAAAAACAAATAATTCAAAATAAATCATGACAAAAATAATTGTGTCAAATATACCGATGATACTGTTAAGGCATCACTGATTATATAGAACAACGTTGATTATTCAAAAATGTGGGAGAATGATTTATTTCCGTTTTCTTTTTTTCGTAATTAATAATATCAGCTGCTTATAGAAAATAGAAACTCTGATTTCTGATATGACTAATACAGGCTTTAACCTAATTTAGACATTTTTAAATTTTGGGTTAGATTTGTATGCTCTTGTATGGCAATCTTATCATCTAGCAATGAAATAAAAATCGGCGGTTTTTTATTTAATGATTTTGCATTGACCCTACTTTTAAGCGATTATGACGTTTTTGGGCATGCGTTTAGGTATGACTTTTGAATTTATGAGAGCAGATTTTCCGAATTTTACCTGTTTTTCTTATTAAAATAAATATATAAAGGGCAAATGTTGAATTCATACATAATATCAATCTAAATTGGCTTGGGGCTTCATTGTATTGATCTATTTTTGAGAAAAAAAAAACCTTTATAGAGCAACAGTTTTTCTGGACAACAGTACATTGGGGTTATTTGTAGCAATCGTTTCTTAAATGTTAAAATTATCATTGGATATTGTAACATTGAACATTTGGGCTTTTTTTGTATAATATTTTCTCTCTATAAAGTGAATATTAATTATATTCAAAAACTTTTCCATTTGAGAAAAAACACTACTGTTTGACTTTTGATCATATTTTTTTTTTTCAATAATAATATCGTTGGTATTTTTCTTTTATAGAGGGCAACATAGTTTACAAATTTTTGACATAAAATACAAAAATAGAAATATAATTTACCTTTTAAGAGCTGCATGCAAAAAACTTATATTTTTAACACTTTGCCTTTTTAAGGGAGCAATATATCTTGTAAGTTATGGCTTGTATTTTTGTTTAGAAAATATTAGGTAAATTCTATGAAATGAGCATAAAATATTTTCTTAAACTTAGACATTAAAGAGTTATACGGTATAAAACAGTATTTTTGATGTTGACCAAATTTTTTTTAAGTAATGTTAGGAAAACAATATTAATAATCTTGTAGTTGGTTACTTAATGTATAAACTTTGTATGTTTGACATTTTTGTTATTTTCCGTTTGACGATTTCCTCTAAGCGCTAAGTCGTGGAAGAAAAATGTCGAAAGCTATTTTATAGAAAATCTCATGGTCTACAAGTTTAGTATGAAGTACTCTCTAAAAAGTCATATATTGTGTTTAAATTACTTCACTTAACATTTTCCGCAATAAAATTACAATTTGTCTGAGCTACAGCCTAAGAGAAAGCGGGTGAAAATGAAAAATTGTTATTTTTAAATAAAATTTTGATTACCTATTTCATTTTTTATTTTTATAAATGCTTCACAAATGTTATTTTCAAAAAAGCTTAACTACATTCAAGACTTTTTTCAAAAGGTATGGCAAAAAGTGAAAAAGTGATGAACAAAAATATGCTCAAAGATGCCTGTAAGCAAAAAAATTTAGTTTGATCTGTAAAATCAATCTGAAATGATATATCAAACACAATTTTCGTACGTTATTTTTCACCCAGGCATTTCTAAGACATGTTTTAGTTGTTCACTTTTGCAATTTTTGCAAAAAGTTTTGAATTTATTTAAGCCTTAAATCTCGAAGATTTGAAATAAATCTTGTTAAATCTTCATATGTCCAATAAGTTTACAGCTCGAACTATGCCTATATTTTCTCTTACTGAATGCATTCATTGGAAAGTAGACAGACATAAAACTTTCTGTCTCACTTCAAATTTATAAAAAAATATAATAAATCTACTTTTTTTTAAACTTTTTGTGCGGTGAAAACACCAAATATATTCTTTTAATCTAAACTGAGATAAAACTTTTGGTGAAAACGTAGTGTTAAGCCTAGTAGGCAGATCGGGCACAAATTTTCTTTTCATACAAATTTTTTCCCAGGACAAATTTTATCTTCAATTTTTTTTTTAGGCACTAGGTACACATACACACACGCTGAAAATTGTGACGTTTGTAAACGTCAAAAAATAGTCTCCACCAAATTTTGCCAGGAAAAAATAATGTTCGAAGCATTATTTTGCGGGAAAAATTTTGATAGGTCAATAATTTTGCACGATAAACACGATCAACTATTGTATGTTGATAATTTTGCAAAGAGAAAAAAAGAGAAAAAACATTTTTGGTGATGGAATGTTCAGAGGAATATAAAATAGGGGTATTCATGCAATGGCCGCGTTCATCAGCACATTTGACAGTTCTGAACTGTCTTTTTTAGAGCTTCTGATTGGCCAGCAGTCATAAAAATTCAGTTGACGTCGATTGACATTTAGTTACGTTTCTTACGTTTTTTTCTGAATTTTCAGATGAAAAATTCTATCAGAAAATTCAGATGACAGCTAAAAGCAACAAAAAAAAAAACAGTTCTTGATCCAGTTTTTTTTTTGGTGTGTGGTCTGATCGTCTGGGTCTCGTATCGCTGTTCGGATTTTGATTTAAAGTGCAAAAAATAATAAAAAACAGAATAAATAATTTCAGACTTTTTTGTGCGTTCAGTGTTACGTTTTTCAGAACTGAATTTTTAGATCTGTCAAAAACGTGGTGATGAACGCGGCCAATGAGATAAATTTATGAACTTCGTATTTGCGCAAATGTATGCTTCACTTTGCCTGAAGGCAACTATTACCCCTAAGTCCCCTTTCACACGAAGATACTAGTTGCTGGTGATTTTTTTGACGTTTTCTTTAAATCTCCTTAACAATCTCTTATACCTTTCACACGCAAGCAACAAAAACCCGGAGACTTTCTTTATTTTCCTTTTAAACTACCTTGGTTGAACGCACACAAACGTAGCGTGAAGAGAAACGTCAAAAAAATCTCCTGAATTTGTTGACCGGGGAGATTTCATTTCCCCCTCTTTCTTCCTGCCCTTCTTGCCTATGAACTAATTGTTGCCGGCAACTCAGTTGCCCTGTGTGAAAGGGGACTAACACACGCCACGAACTACTTCACCAAAGTATATTGTCGGTAAGGTTTTTGGTCGTGTAAATTGAAAATTGTGTCGACACAGCAGTGCGATCTCTGGCGGTCGAAGTAGTATGCCGATAAGCCGATATGGCGTGTGAAAAGGAGCGAACTAGTTCGTCGACACAGTTTTTTATGTTGTTATTCGGTTTTTGTTGTCAACTAGTGTTTTTGGTCCCGTTAATCTTAGATTCACTGAATAGTTTTTTGATAATTTCATTAAAAGTATCTTAAACACAAATAATAATGGAAAATGATCAAGAAAAATGTATTTGGACTCATAACGAAATAATTATTTTATTGGAAATAATTAAAGACAGCTAATTTTGGCATATACTTCTACATCGACGTATTGGCGTGTAAATGCCCATACAAAAACTAAATACTTTGTCGATGTGGTTGTTCGATGTGGCGTGTGTGAGGGGTATATAAAGCAATTTGTGTATAGGTATGGCACAAAGTTTCCAGCTGTTCCTTGAATTTAATCTTGTGAAAGTTAATCAACTCGTTTGCGCAGCAAAATCATCGCGCAAATTTATCAGCCTTGCGTATAAATTTTCCATACAATTTTTGACATTTTATTTACGAGGTCGTAAACTTACGCAGTATACGAGGTTTACGACGAATATACGACATTGCATGAATACCCTTAATATGTTCCTTCTTTTTTAAAAATTTTGCGCGGCTTTTCCAACGTTGTTGTAGAGATTTGAATTCTAAAAATAAAATAAATAAATTTGGTGGTACAAACGGCTCATGAATAACCAGGGCCTAGTGACTTACAACTCTCAACCATTCCTGTGTGCGTGTCTGCAGGAATGGAGGGGACCTACAGTTTATTGCCGAATCCGAACGGCTAATTTGAGCGGCACTTTTCTATGACAAGAGATACTCTTGGAAGATTTGTCACTTCCTCGCAAGAGGTAGTAGCTCCGAAAAAAACTTAAGGTGTAAGCGGATGGTATTGAACTCCAGACCTCTGGCATGACAGTCCAACGCACTAACCATTACGCCACGGGCTACTACAGATTTGAATTCTACAAATAAAATTTGTCTCTAACCGATCTGCGTACTATATGCTTTAGATTCCTTGCCGGTCTTGTACCGACCGTTATTACTTGGTTTTTTTTTTCAAAAAAATTAACCTTTAAAGCTAATTTTGGCATATTATTTTCTTATAGTAGGAACCCTTGTATACATATGTACATAGCTGTATAGGCACATAAATTTCGAAACGATAAAAACTCATCTTCACTATTTTTTTTTTTTATTTTCTGCTTAAGTATGATAATGATGATGACAATAAGGTTAACTTAGTTCATTGTCAACAAGTATACCACTCGTCTGCCGATCGTTGAACTTCATAACTGCGTTCACATCACAACAATATTTTCATAGTGCTCATCTCTTTTTAATTCGCACTGCAGAATGGTTAAATGCGCAAAAAATTAAAAAAGTAAACAGCGGTAATGAAGTAAGAATGTAGGTACGTAAAATGAAAAGACAGAAAATAATACATTGCAAAAGCGGATACGATCGTATGTGCGCAACCCCTGTAATAATAGTAGGTTTACGTTGGTTCGAATTTCCAAACAAAGGTCCATGAAAAGCGGTCTCAGTATGAGCGTCAGCAGTTACAACTGTTTTTTTTTTTTTTTTTTTTGTTGTCTCTTATGATAAGACCATTATAAAAATTATCATACACAGCAATTTAATTGGAATGTGTATATAAATATTTATTAAATGGGATTCTTCAATAAAACTCGACAAATTCAAAGGAACATTGAATAGACGGCATTCTTATGCAGTACTTATCTCTTCAAGTGATAGATATTGCATATATTTTATATCTTTTTCAATCAGCGGCAATTTAATAATCTTAGCACGTTCTATGAAGTAATGATTGCAGCACTGAGGAGAAAGAAATGACAAGAAAGCCAACCAATAATTCGCATGCGATTTTGGGAAGGAACTGATTTGATTATAATACATACTTATCTCTTGATATTTACGTCTCCCAATTCAATTATTGATCGCACAAGTGCTGTTTGGCTCAAAGATGATCTTTTTTTTTGGTAAAATTGAAGATTTTTGTTTGTTGAAAAATATAGCCTTTGGTGTTGAGAATTATATTGTTTGTTGTGATAATAATAATCGGGCCGATTATAGAATTCACAACACTTGATTCGCAGTGAAATGGTCACTTTTTTTCGTGGATAGAAAAGTGAACACTGACTGCAAATCACAGCGTATGCGCAGTATTACTTCCTTTACTTTCTACTTTAGATGACACCTACAGCCCATGATGGACTACGGCCTCAACCAACAAGCCCCTCCAGCCAACTGCCTCCAGTTAAACACTCCATATGCTAGTTGAGGTCGTTCTCCACTTGTGTCCGCCACCTAAGGTGGGGTCTTCATCTGCTGTGCAGACTATCAGAGGTAGATTTAAACGTCGGGCTGGTGAGTTAGTGTCTATACGCTCCATGTTTCCCAGCCATCTCAGCCGCTGTATGTTCAGCTTTTTGGCCAGGAAGATGTGTCGCTGTAAAGCCCGTAAAGCTCGTTGTTAAATCTTCTCCTCAATACTCCGTCGATAAAGACTGGACCGAAAATCACCCGAAGAATCATTTATTCAAAGCACGCAAGCAGATTCAAGTATTGCTAGTTCCATAATCGATCGATTAATCAACTGAAATAAATATTATTCCGAAAATGATTATGCTCAGAAAAACTGGGATGTCGACCATCATCCTTCTTGAAATGTTGTTGCTGACTCTTCCTTTACGGTTTCTTCCTTAATATTTTGGGTCCAATAGCTTGCAGTTTAAATTTAGGGTGCTTTTTAGGATTTGCTTAAAAGTTCAAAACAAAACTATGTATTTCTTTTTTTAAGAGTTTGGCCATATTTGATCTTATTTTCCGAGAAGGTCTCTTATTTGTCAGGAGTGCGAAAGTAGGTATATTTAAATATTATGTATCTTCAATATTTCCGGTCTTAGTTCTTATATCCAATTTTACCAGTGGCGTAGCTAGCTTTAGGAAGACCCCACCTTAGGTGGCGCACAGAAGTGGAGAACGACCTCAACCAACTTGGAGTGCCTAACTGGAGGCAGCTAGCTAGGGAAGGGACCGAGCTGGCTGGAGGGGCTTGTTGGTTGAGGCTGTAGTCCATCCTGGGCTGTGAGCGCCATCTAAAGTAAAGTAAAGTAAGTAAGTAAGTGGCCAGCTCTTTGGGCGTCCGTGGCAAACATTTTGTAAGCGCCTCCATTTTTCCTGACTGGGACACAGTCTCAAAAGCGTTTTTTTTTTCATAAAATAAAATTATAAGGAGAAACTGCTCCCTTTTTTTTAAATACGCCCGTCGTTTGAAAACGATAACAGTTAATTTGGTTGTATGACTTTAAACATTTTACTCAGATCATAGAGGCTCTGAAATCTTTGTTTATTTGGGGTAATCAAGTAATCAATAATCAAATCGTTAAACAACGATGATTCGGGCTCTTGTTTTTTTTTTTTTTTTGTAAAATCCCTTAAAAGAAAATGAGATTTAATTTTGGTTACATATCCCTACACATGATTTCAAAATGATGCCTGACGTTTCCAAAAGCTGATAAACAGGCGCTCACTGAAGTGGTGACGAAGTGGAGTGGTAGTGGAGTAGCGAGTGGCAGTGGAATGGTGAACATGTGGATTAGCGATGCAGAGTGGTGGCTAAGTGGTATGAAAGTGATCTAACGCGCACTGAGGTAGCAAACTACGTATAATGCCACTGATTACCTCCAATTTCCTTCGCAATTTTGGCCCAGGCCCGCTCTTGCACATGGCTTACATATATGATGATCTCTTTCAATTAATTCTAATTTAATTCTTGACCAGCGTCAAATCTTTCATACAATCTCCCTCCTTATATGTTCAACGAATTGTTGACTTATGAAAAGAGTATGGAGAAAAAAGAAAGAACCCGAATGAACAACAACAAGCTTGTGTGTGGCTAGTAAAAATGCTAGTTGATTCAAATGCATTCGTCAAACAATAAAACCTGCACTCGGTCGACATGATCACGTGACCTTCGGTAGCGCAGTGCGTAGTGCACTTGGCCCGGAGACGCTTGGTCTAGGTTCGAGCCTCAGTGGGGCAAAATGTTTTTCGAATAAAATTGAACATAAATAGACTAAGCACCACTAAAGGAGTCTGATGATCGGCCTGGCGACCGTGAAATAGCTATAACTCCAGCCTATAAAACTTGGTGGTAGCTCACTCAAGTTGTTGTTCTTTCATTCAAACCTTCAATATTAATATGATGGTGCGAAAGCTTTGCAGCCTACACTGCGCGTGTGTTATCACACAAAAAACTCTTTCCATATGATGATCCTCCCGGGTATTATATAAACAGGGACATGCCTGAACAAGAGATACAAATTTAATATTGAAATCCTGATCGTCTGGCATGTTTTTAATTTTTAAATTGCCCCACTTCGAGACTTTGAATTTATTTTGACATTTTAAAATATTCGAGACGAAATACTTAATAAATGTAAGTCAATAATCACAAGCATCTACAGTACAAAAATCCACTTCATCACGTCCCACTTGCCGCTTGAAAATTAAATATGTTTGAGATATGTGGCATCAGACAGGCACCACACCACCTGCAAAATATCTTGCCACCGCCACTCCACTTTGATGAGCGCGTCTTCATTTGTTTACATAGGTTTTATTAATTCCACCTGCCACTTAATCACCACCCCACTACCGCTCCACTTGGTCACCACCCCACTACCACTCCACTTGGTCACCACTTCAGTGAGTGCCTTGCCTAACCGCAGTATTGTATTTGTAGTTGTTGTTCGTGTGAGTCTAATTTCAATGAACATTTTCTTGCACACGCCTTGCTTTGGGTTTTCTGCATCCCGGAGGCCCTCTATCTCAAAATCCGCGTATCATTAATACAGGCTGAATTTCAAATATTGCGAGAGAACGAAATTTCTTAATGATTTCAAAGCATGAAAAATCTATTAATGCGTAGGTAAGAAAAGTTCAAAATTTCATTTACATATTGATTTGTTATACAATTTAAAAAAATACAGTAAAGGAAATCCTT
The DNA here is from genome assembly GCA_947049315.1 of Epistrophella euchroma. Classification (NCBI taxonomy): domain Eukaryota; kingdom Metazoa; phylum Arthropoda; class Insecta; order Diptera; family Syrphidae; genus Epistrophella; species Epistrophella euchroma. The sequence goes on from OX346245.1 coordinate 144,840,948, forward strand.
AAGTTAGTTTGATTACTTAAAGAATTTCCAAATGATAAACAACAATCGATGAATTTAATATAAATCATTTCGAGCTTGAAAAATATACCAAGTCCATAAAAATGAAGGTAAACATTCATTAAAATATCCGTTGTTTGTGTAGGTTGGGAGTTTTGTATACCCTAAAAAACTTTTCTCTCTTGCCAAGACAAACAGAAAGTCCTAATAATAACTTTTCAAGTTTTATGTATGTGCAATACAAAAATTGGTATCTTCTTTTTCAAAAATTTACTTGGGATGTAGGTAATTTCTGTTCCTTTTGTTTTTATTTGTGTTTTATCATTTCCATAAAGGTAAAGATTGCTGTGAACTAGTTAAAGTTACTCATAAAGTAAATGTCAACAAAAATTCCTTTTTTTTTTTTTTTTCTTTGAAATTTGAATCATCAAAAGTTAATTTATCTGTCATTATGTCAACAAGTGACAGTTGTTTTTTGCATTAATAAATGCAATTATCATAAACCAAACCGGGTGTAGTTAGAGTCACTTTAAAATATGTACTTTGGTTCGTCAAGCCTTTGTAAAATTGTAATGTTCATTTTTTTTTTAATTCGCCAAACAACCGAAGCTTTTGAGGCCAGAAAAATAACGATGACGTTTAAATAAACATATGGAATTCATTTAATTAAAATCATTTTCTCAAGACATAAAAGGAAATGGTTTTGTTGATGTTGTCCCAAGTCAATAGATAAATATTGTTATAAACACACCTGCTTATCTGCGCATACTAATATAATTGATTAAATGATGATGGATTGCATGTCATGAATAAATAAATCAAAATTTTAATTATAAATATTGATAACATTCCACCATAAATAAATGAATATACTTAGATGTTATGCCGCATCTTCACAAACAATACATTATATTCTTATTAGCGTGGTCTTTTGTTTAAATAGTGAGGCTTCTTTATGATAATACATATTTCACAAAGAAGTCTACGGAATCTAAAATGTAGTTATCGGAGTTCACGAGTATTGCCTTTTCCGAAGAATTGACAAATCCTCCAAGAGTAACTCTTGTCATGAATAGGTAAGTGCTTCTCCCCTTACTGGCTGAACAGAATGGTGACGAAGATGGAACTGGAACCGGAAGCTGCAATAGCTGTCAAAATATTGAATACACGCAAATTCAATGTTGCAAACACAACGTAAGGTAGCCGCATACGGAGCTGCAGTCGCAGACGGAAGAGTTCACCAACTTTTCACGTACGGCACTTTTGACGTTTCAAATTGTACGAAGAAAAAAAGCAACTTTTTGGGTCGGAAAAAAATATTGTGGTTATTTGTATCGTGAAAAAAATTATTTATTAAAAGGAAAATTATTGGAAACAAAAAATGTGAATTCTGAGCTTGTACACAAGAATATTCTTTTGTTTTTCTTCCAAATACTTTCAAAGCTGGGCACGTAAAAAAAAAAATAACGTACGACACTTTTTGACAGCTCTTCCAGTTCCGTCTGCGGCTCTAGTTCCAGCATTCTATTCTGTTCAGGCAGTTAGTCGTTTGGATTTGGCAGTAAACTGTAGGTCCCCTACATACCAATAACAAACACACAGCAATGGTTGAGAGTTGTATAATTTGTAAGTCACCAGGTCTTGGTTCTACACGAGCTGTTGTGTCACCAAATTTATTTATTCATTTTTTCTTTATAATTAGCTCTGTTCTATTACTTCCCAAAACTGCTAATTTCTACGAATTTTAGTGCAAAAGTTCTGTCAAAGTTCATATAAAAAAATCATTTAATGCATGGTAATAAAATTCGTATAAATTGGCAGTTTTCGGAAGTAAAAGAACAGACCCCTATTATTTAAATCTTTTAATCCTTTCTTCGCTTTCGACGAATTGTTATAAGAAAGGCCTTCTAAGCTTGGTCTTGCCAAAGACGCCTAACCTACTGCGCACGAAAAATCACGTCATATACAAAACAACAAATTTTTGCAATTTTTTTGACATTTCACCAAAATGTTGAATAATCCACTTGAAAAAACGTGGGTCCGAGATGTTTTTGTATGCATATATTTTACATAGGTTGTCCTTTCTGCAGCTACTACTGTACTTGAATGAGGTTACATCGGCATGTGCTGTTTTTTAATTATGAAACAAATTCATAACAATTTCCAATAAATAATTAAAAAAAATGCATGGGTTCTTCATAAAACACCAATCATCGACACATCTTTAAATAGCAGTCGTTTATAAAATTTAAAAACAAAAAAAAAAAAAAAAACTTTCGTTCGATTGCATGAAAAATAACAATTAATTGGTTGTCGTGTTATATTTTGACGTTAAGTTAAAAATACATTCGATGCATGTACCACAACGTCTCATCAAAACGATAAATAATTTTTTCATTTTGTTTGACTTCAAAGGCGTATTTAAACGATCAATGCTTTGTCATGATAAATAAGTATTAAAAGTATTGCATATATTTATTAATTTCTTTTGTTTTATAGAAAACTTAAAACTTATTGAACAAACCACAATCATATTTATGCAGACTGGCAGTCTACATTAAAAGCCAATTAACTTTGTGGTAAAGAATTTTATTTTAATAGAGCCAATTAAAGCAAATCGATGTGACATTTAACGGTGTTTAGCTTTAATAATAATTTCACAAAGATCAAAAGGCTAAGTCTTAGTAGTGAGCCCGTTACTAGTTTTTGGCTGACAGAAAAGCGATTTAATTCTAATTTGTTTTTAATATGAATCCTTTATTGTTGTTTTTAAATAACTAGACTAGTTTGACTAGAAATTTGGCTTGTTTAGGAAAATGAGATCTCTAAGATTTCTCCACGTCAAAAAGTGAACAAGCGAATCCATAAATGGTTATTCCTCTGAGTTTTGACAGCCAAACTGATAAATTTTGTTGAGGAATCCTGTTCATGTAACTTAGATTGCTGAGGGCTCTGAGATTTCATTTCCCTGAACATGTCTATTGATAGGAGCATCAATAAAAAAAATATTACTCATGTCGAATTCCTTTTACCAAAAATATTCGATTTTTTTTTCTAAACAGAATCGAATTTTTTTCTTTTAATACAAGGGATTTGTCCAGAAAAGTCGATTTTTCCTTCTAAACAAATCTTTTTTTCTTAAAAGGAATTCGACATTAAGTAATTAAAATTTTGAACAAAATTAGCTTGAACACAGTTTTTTTCCATAATTTTTTCAAAATTTTTAGTTTGAAAATTAATTGTTTAAAAACTACTCTCAAAAAACTTTATTAAAAACATAATAAGAGAACAGACATCTGGTTTTAAAGAAAAGTATAGCATGGCATGTAAGTGCTGCCGTTTTTAATAATTTTTTTTTCTATTTTAAAACGATTTTTTAGAAAATTTCTCCTCCTGCCTAAACGGTGGGAAATAGACACCCCCTCCCATACAATTTTTTTCTTGTTTCGACTCAACCTAAAGCAATAGCTGTTTGTCACACCTGAGGTGAATCACCCTGTATATCCGTTCGGCGTCGGGGGGAAGTTTTAGTAAAAGGTACCGCCCTAGGACGACCTTACCTCATCAAGGTACTAGTTAAGAAGAACCCGCTAAAGTGAAACGACCAAAAATCTTAACTATTATTTCACTAAAGCAAGTTTTTCACTCGAGCGAATCTTAGATAACTTAAAAAAAAAGTTTCACCTAAGCGAACCTCGAATAAATCCTAGTTTATACATCAATGCGAAGTGAAATTCAAATCGAAATGAAACATCAATAAATTTCGCGTCGAAAGGTTTACAAAGAAAATAAATTCTGTTTTATATTTGGTTTAAATAAGTCCGTTGAATTGTATGTACTTCGAAACAAATTATTGCCTCCTTGTCGCTTAAATAATTGCATTTAATTTTATTGTATTTTTCGTGCCTGGGAAAAAAGCAATTTTTTCCTTTTAATAAATAATTTTTTTCGCTGTTCGATGAGCGAAATCGATAATTGTAGCAGATTATTTGGAGAGATCTTCCCTCATTTTTCGAACAGAATTAATTGCCTGTACCATTAACTGGCTGAACAGAATGGTGACGCAGACGGAGACGGAGCCGGAGCTGGAATAGCTGTCAAAATATTGAATACACGCAAATTCAATGTTGCGAACACAACGGAACGTAGCCGCATACGGAGCTGCAGTCGCAGACGGAAGAGTTCACCAACTTTTAACTTTTCACGTACGGCAACTTTTTGGGTCGGAAAAAAATATTGTGGTTATTTGTATCGCGAAAAAAATTATTTATTAAAAGGAAAATTATTGGAAACGAAAAATGTGAATTCTGAGCTTGTACACAAGAATATATTCTTTTGTTTTTCTTCAAAATACTTTCAAAGCTGTACAGCTCCATTGTGGACATGTAAAAAAAATAACGTACGACACTTTTTGACAGCTCTTCCAGTTCCGTCTGCGGCTCCAGTTCCGTCATTCTATTCTGTTCAGCCAGTAAGTCTACATATGGGATATTTCCCTTTTATTTGTAAATTAATTTATCTGTTCATTTTCTATCTGTAGGTCTATATGAATTGTTCCACCTGTTGTCGACATAGTTTCCACAACAAGCTGTTAATATTTTTTTATTTATGATAAGAGCTTATATTTCCTATTGAAAATCCATCTAAATAAAACATAAAAGAAATTTGAATAGAACCATACTTATCACGTCCCTCGTCATAATAAAAAAAAAATCAAAAGAAAAAAAAAATTCCTGTTAAAAAAAACTCATTTCAATTAAGTCATAATCATAACCATTGAAAGGGTGCATTATTGTTAACCCTTTGCTCGACTCTAAAACAAATTTCCAAAAAAAAACATCGTTATCAGCTAATCTTATCAGCAAATTTGTTTTTGTATGTTTTTTAATACATGTACCTATCTGCTCTTAATAATTATCAGTAGATTTGCACACACTTCAAGTAAATTGAAAATATCAACCTTTGATAAATATTTTTCAACCAACAACGCTTTAATAACATTTTCAATTCAACTTATTTCGTTTGTAATTAATTTCTAGTCTACCTATCGTTTTTAATTTACTCAGACGAATAGACGTTTTGGTAAAAATGGCTCTATAAATATTATTAAATACCAACATTACAAGTGATAATTAAAATAAAAATAATAACTTTTTAATAAAATAGTGAAAAAGGACTTAATTTGAAAAAAAAAAATTAATCAAAATGATGAAACTATTTAAAAAGAAGGATACTTTAAAATCCGAAATAATTACAACTTCTCCAACTGAACGAGTTCCAACGAATGGAAAAAAGTTGAATCTTACCTGTTTGCAATTGGAAGTAAGTATATACATTATTATATTTATGAGTGTTAAAATAAAATACATATATACATAATATTTGATAAAAATTGCTATATTTATTACGTGAGAATAGGCAACTTTAGCTTCTTATAGGCCCCATTCACATGAGAGCGACCAACGAATGACGAATTTATGAATAAATGGGATTTTAAAACCTTTAATAACCTAAATTCTTCACAAAATCTAAATAAAATAATAGAAAAGTAAATTAGATTCATGTTTACATACTAAAATTTTCAGTTTAAATTACTAATACAATATAAATTTGAGAAAACAAATTGGTCGTAGCGAATTGCGATCGTTCGCGACGACCAATTTATTTTCTCAAATTTATCTTTTTTTAGTAATCAAAATGAAAATTTTAGTATTACAAAATTAATCTAGCTTACATTTCTATCATTTTATTTAAATTTTGTGAAGAATTTAGACTATTAAATGTTTTTAAATCCCATTTATTCAATTATTCGTCATTCGTTGGTCGTTCTCATGTATGAATGGGGCTTTAGAGGTTGTATTATTGTACCTTTAAAAGTTCTTCACTTCCACGAAATATTAAATGAGTCATTGAAAAACATTATTTTCTATTCAATTGAAGGACTTATTGCGATGATATGATAACCAATACTTTTATTAAATCGCAATTATCATGACTATGAGAAGTTTCTTATAGCATTTCATAAAATTAGCAATAATGTTTGGCAGTACATGCATATATGTTTAATGTTTATGCCACAAGATGCCAAACAATTAGCACTTTATAATGTTGTTTTAATTATTGCACAGAAAACTATTGTTAAATTTATTGTGTGGCTTATATAATGTTATTCCAATCAGCCCTTCAATAATTAACCATAAAAATTTCAAAATTACTAAACAATCAATTTTCGTGGCTACATGGAAAATGGCATAAACAAAATATGAAAAATTACCACATGAAAAGCAACAGCAACATAAAACTGATTAAATTTTGTAAAGTGGGGTCATTATTCATTTTTCTGGGGCCCCTTTTCATTTTGGGGTTAGAATTCATTATGAAAAATAGCTGCACTTTTATCTATTGTTTTTGCTTTACGTTTATATTTTTAGGGCCCTTTTTCGATTTTGTTTTAGTGCTTCTTACTTTTTTGGGGCTTTTTTTCATTTAGTTGGGGGTCATTTTTCCATTTTAAATTTGGGTTCATTTTTCATTATGAAAAAATGAGCCGCAATTTTGGATCTATTTTTCATTTTTGTTTGGGGTCATTTTTCATTGGGGCCAAATTTCGTAGTTCGAAAATTAGATATTAAATTTAAGTTTCATATTATTCATCAGTTCTTTGAAAAATAGTCGAAAATGTTAAAGGTTTTAATTTTTTGTGCATATCTACAAAAATTTTACAAATTGCTTAACAGTGTTGGATACTTTTGGCTAGCAAGGCCATGTGTGAATTGCTTTTGAAATATTCGATTAAATTTTATCCGAGACAAAATTTTGACATTTCTGCATACAGATTCACCTCACTAGTTTCAAAAATTAATCTTCTGATAAAATTTAAGGCCGTGTGTATATTGGGTAAAAATCACGTTAAATTTTATCCGAAGATTAATTTTTGACATTAGTGAGGTGAATCGCTGTATGTAGAAATATCAAAATTTTATATCGGATAAAATTTAAACGAAATTTTAAACCAATTGGCAAACGGTCTAAGAAGTATCGTAGCAGGTATTAATTCCAATCATGAAATTTTATCCGCATAGTTACATTACAGAAATCAGAAAATTATTTTTTTTTCTCTGCTGACTAGGGTAACGTCGCCATAGAGTCTGTATAGCAGATGGAACAAATTCAATTCTTTAGATGTTTATAAACTTTATACGTTTAAAAAAAAAAAAAACACCTTATTGGTGTACAATTTATACATGTTTTGTAAAAGTTACAAATCTTCAATAAATATGTAAAAAAAAATAAAAATAAAAAAAAATAGTGCGTACGTGATTTTTAAATTCCTGTCCTTCAATTCTAAGCTTGAACAACACCTGAACTTTTTCTTATCACTTTTTTTTTGAAAAAAGTGTAATAAATTATCGTTGGTTGTTTCAGTACTGATAAGATAGTTTTTTATTTTTCAATTTGATTTATCTAAAGTACTTAATGTATATATTACATTAGGAAAAACGATAAGATTATTATTATTTGTACGAACTAATAATTTGTTTATCACAAACATTTATGATGCTTCTCTTACTTTCTTTCTAATTTCAATGAAAATGCTTATTCCCAGTTTCACAGTGTAAGTTTAAATTCTGCTTTTAGTTTAAACTTAGGTTTAACACTTAAGGCTGATTTCCAATGCCGCGTTGGGCGTCGCTTTGACAGATTTTTCTTTCAACGCGAAAGCTCACACATAGCAATTTAAGCAAATTGTTTACAATGACGCGTTGGGTATTATGTTACGATTTGGCACCTATTAGCATGTACACAAACCAACGTAACATAAGCTACCTCAACGTTAAAGTTGAAAAAAATCAACTTCAGCGTGCGTTTTGACAGTTAAACTAATGGTGGAATTCCTTTCAACAAAAAAATCGATTTATTTATAAGAAAAATTCGGTTTTTCTGAACAAATTCCTTTTATTCAAAGAAAAAAATCGCTTTGCTTAAAAAATAATGGAATAGTTTGTTGAAAGGAATTCGAAATTATAGTTATGTAGGTTCATTTTGATTTTCAGGTTCTCTTCAAGTCGTCTGTCATGTCGACGCGTTCGTAAAGCTTGTAAACGTATACGTAAGCGTCCCTAACGCGAACGCGCCATTGGAAATCAGCCTTTAATTCAATTTCACAGTGTACGTTCAAATCTGAACTGAGTTCAACAAGTTAAACGCTAGTATTCTGCCGTTTAAATTTAAACTTTCTCAAAAATGTTTCCATGGTAAAATCACTCATGTGTTTTTTTTTTCTCTTCAAACAAAAATTAAAATTGAGAGAATTAAGCTGACTGCGCATGTGCTTCTGAGAAAATGGTAATGTAATTCGGTAATATAGTTCGTTTAATTGAACTTAGGCTCAGTTTATGCTGTGAAACCCAAGGAGTTGAACTTGGAATTTACACTTAAGTTCAGTTTCAGCTGAACTTAAGTTTAAACTCTCACTGTGAAACTGGGGCTTACTATACTACATAATTATGTATATAAAGGTCAATGTTTCAAAACATTAATATTTTGGATTCCATCACTTTTCGTACCGAAAAAAAAATTATATTTTTTTTTGTATTTATCAAAATTAATTTCAACAAACTCGTTTTAACTGGCGAATCTTTCAGAAAAAAGTTTAAAAAATATCACACTCGTTATCCGGATTTAAACGCCGAAAATGTCATTCCCCTAACTTGTTCCCAACCGATTTTCTTCAATTCAACGAAATTTAAAACGGTACATAAAATCTAATAATGCAGTCTTTTAAACACGACGTGCACCCTTCTTGAAGAATAGTTAATTTATTTTTAGTTGCAAAACTTTCGTAAATAAAGCCTTTTTGGTGAGTGTACCCAGTTCAATGGTTATTTCTACCCCTGCAATGGAGTTAAAAAAAAAAAACATGTAGGTGCAAAAGAGAAACCTCATTTTTTTTGTTTAAAGGGATAAAATTGCTCTTTATGAAAATTGATCTAAAAGTTTGAGAACTACTCAGTATTGCTTTATATTTAAAGTCAAAACCAAGATTTTGTTTTTCGTCCAACGAATGAGTTATTCCCTTAACCAGTGTTTTTTTTTTATTAAATAGTGTGGTTTAAAAATTAAAAAAGTTTACTCCCTGTGTCTTTTTAAAGTATCTACATATCAAATTATATATTACTTTGAATTTTCTAATAACTTCGATGTAATTCCCATAAAACATCTTTCGGACAGTCATTCCCCTAACGTATTTTTTGTGTCATTCCCCTAACCTCACTCTATTGACGGAATTAGACACATTTTTATCGCTGATTATCCATATAGGACATCCTATGAAAATAAAACGAACCCGACCATAGGTACCTGAGTTTTATACCTAACTATTTTTTTACAATTTTTTTTTATAAATGGCCATATACCGCAAGTATTTGATTCGTAAAAAAAGACCTTAAAAGCCTGTTAGATTTGATCAATTCTGGTGACACCTTGATGGAAAGTTATTCTTATAAAGTTATACAAATAAAAAATAAATTGTTTTCAGCGAGGGTTCATTTTTGAGTGCAAAATATTTATGTTTTGAAATATTTACCCATATACAAAAAATATGTGTTGGCGCATTTTTTTTTTTTTGCTACAAAACAATTATTTTCACGCGCAATTTCTTTTGATAAAAAAGATTAAATTTGTATTTATTGTACCTACTCACAAAATACACTACGCCTTTCAATTCTTACAGGTGAAATTCTTCGCAAGGGGTTCGGCTCATTTTTTTTTTTATGAAAAGCAACCCTTCTCCAACCCTTTGCATACTCGACATGTCCGTTGAGCGATATTTTGAGAACAAATATCTTAGGAAAACTTGTTTCTTATTCATGCCTGATAATGTCACCTATGTCTCGAGTTTTCGTACTTCTCATATTATCAAGCAAAATACACCTTAATCTTACTCGTATATTAAAAACCTACAAGTTTATTTCAATCGCGCATTTTACTTACGTACATAAAACTAAGAAAATTACTCACATTTATGTAAATCCTTTTCTATTTTTAGCGCAGACTACATAAAGAACTGATGTCCTTGATCAAGGAACCACCACCAGGAGTAACTGTCGATGCCGAAAGCATTAGTCAAAATTTAGCTGAGTAAGTTAAACATAGTCACTCACATAGACTACCATGTAACACACCAGCTTATACACAATATTATTTCTTTCTTTTCTTTTTTTTTTTTCTATTTTAGATGGAAAATCAATATTGAAGGTTTTGAAGGAACCTTATACGAAGGCGAACACTTTCAACTGCTATTCAAATTTAATAACAAATATCCATTTGACTCGCCTGAGGTAAGCTTATTTTTTTTTTTTTTTTAAATTATCAAAATAAAGAAATTAATTTAATTTTTTTTTGTTTTTGTTTTGTAGGTGACATTCATTGGATCAAATATTCCAATCCATCCGCATGTATACTCAAATGGTCATATCTGCCTATCTATTTTGACTGATGACTGGTCACCGGCATTATCGGTGCAATCTGTGTGTCTTAGTATAGCTTCTATGTTAAGCAGTTGTCGTGAAAAGAAACGACCTGCAGATAATACACTTTACGTTAAAACGTGCAATAAAAATCCTAAGAAAACGAAATGGTGGTATCATGGTAAGTGTTGATTTTGTTTCTTCTTATATTCGTCACTATAGAACGAAACTGACCTTATTTTAAAATTTTAAATACTCACTTATCACATTTGATTAGTTTTGAAACTATAGGAAGAAAAATGCTTCTGAGACCTCCACAATCACAAAAATATATCAAAAGTTTTTCAGCAAAAATTCTTAGTTTTGATGTCAGTCTTAAATTAATCTCAATTTTACTGACCATCTCAGAAAAGTAAATGGGCTAACGAATACATAGTGTCATTGGTTTAAGTTTTTGAACTACAGACATACGCTTGCGAGCAAAAAAACGGAATCACCTTATTGCTTCACGTAAAGACAATAATTGCTCTCAATGTAATTTACATGCATGAGTGTTTATGGTATCGTTAAAAAGCTGAAATCATAAGCTTTAAATCAAGGTTAAAAATATAGCAATAACTTCGAGATTTTAAGATGTAATCGTCATAGTTGAAACAGGAAAGGAAAAATAAAGTGAAATTAAAACAGTTAGTTGCTCAAAAATTAAACATTTACCATAAAATTAAGCGTAATTCAGCACTAATTGCATCTTCTTAACGATTTTTGATTGACCTTATGAGTTTCTTCGTTTCTTGACTGTCTCTTCCGGTATTCTTTCTCATTCGTGTACCCAGTACTGCTTTCAGTTCATTATTTGTTTCAGGATCTGGATTTCTGGCTCTAAGGCCGGTCGCACATTGGATGCGTCAACATACGAATTCATATCGTACTTAAACGTGTGAATACTGGTCGCACGAATCGAGTGCGCACACTGAATACATTTTTCTCCATCAAATACGCAGTGTCCTGGTGACTCATCGCTTTCGCGAAGTCCTCTTTCCATACATTTCAATGTTTCAACGTACGAACGTGTATAAAAATCCCAACAAGTTCGGATTCATTTCGTATGTCGGAAGTAAACGTACGTATACGTATGACTCACTCGCACCCATTGTGCGCACTCCCATAGTATTTAGAAGGTTGGGATTGTTCGTGCGTGTTTGTACGTATTCGCACGAGTGCAATCCGTAAGATAACGCATCCAATGTGCGGCCGGCCTTAAGCTCGTCTCACAAATGCTCGATAAAGTTTAAATTTGGGCTTAGTGCCATCTAGTCCATCGTGGCAATAACAACTTCCCTAAGGAGTCCGACTATTCATAGCGCAGTGTTGCATCGAGCGTTACCATGCATTAGTGCGAAATCTTTGGCAATATATCCAACATAAGGAACGACGTAATACAGCAGAATATCGGAGATGCACCGATTCGCAGTTAAAATCTCCCATCGACCACCACCAGTCACAAAAACCAGCTCACTTTTCCTTCGATTGAAACGCCTGCCTGTATCATACAAACCCCCTCCCCCGTAAGTCACAGTTTCGACAAAACAGCTTTGTTCAAATCGCTTGTCAGGTCGTCTGTGTATTCTGCCCCTACGATCACTTCCATGCAGACTCATTTTGCACTCATCCGAGAACATAACTCGCGTCCATTGCTCACCTTTCCAATCGTAGTTCACTAGAGAAAATCGTAGTCAACCTTGTCAGGGGTTTGCAGTCAATTTCGATCCCCTGGCAGGTCGTTTCGGGGTAAGGTCTGCTTCTTTAAGTCGTCTCCTACCTGTCCATTCACTATCAATTCTTCCTCGTACCTCTTTGAGCTGTTTTTTGGACGTTAAGGCCAGCCAACCGACAATTTTGGAGAGAAGTCATTGCGATGAATCTTTCATATCTCTAAGTGGTATTTTGCCGTTCGCTCAAACTGTCCAGTTTCCCTGAATATCTTGGATACCTAGCATTGACTTAGATGAAGCTGACGGGCCACAGCACGTTGACTTATTCCTTGTCGCAGTAGTGTATTAACTTGAGCAACATCTGCAGGTTTGGTATCCATTTATTTCCAATATTAAAAGGCCTATTAAATCGAAATTATGTAACAATTCACTAATAAATAAATAACTTGTTATTTTCGTAAGTTTGGTGGATAACGCGAAAACTATCCAAGGGATTTTTATGATTTTACCTCCATTTTAAAGGTCAAGCTTTCAAACGTGATCACTAACATTTAAGGATGAATATTCAGTCTGTTTGGTAACATGAAATTTCTTGCAAATTATCACAAATTTTCACATTTTTCCTTCAAAACCCATCGCTAAAAAAAAACCCAAGTGTGGGAAACTTGGTGAAAATTTCAATTTTCAAGTCTTATTCTTTTGTGATAAGTAGAAATTTTAGAAAACGTCAAATTAGATATCCAATGACTTATTCGAGAAACGAGTTTTCAAGCGAAAGCTTACCGTTTTGTTAAGCTTTTATCCATATAAAAAGATGTTTTTTTAGTTTAAACAACGAATTTTGTCATTTTGCACTTACGTTGTTTTGACAGAAAGCCGCACGATATAATCCTTTAATTTCCTAACATGAGCTTTAATATTTACCCAAAACATCTCATATAAACATAAAAATATTCCCATTCAAATTCTTAGTATCGTTTTGTTTACTAAGCTATTTAATATTATATGGGTCAATATTTCAAAACATTAATATTTTGGACCTCGAAATGGACATTAACCAATATAAACATATTTAAACATTTTTTTGTTACTCTGCAGTCAAAAAACATTATTAAGCATTTCAAGCCTGTGGGCCATGGAATTTTATTATTTTTAACCGTTTTTCTTTTTCACGGGAAAGACAGACAACATGGAAATGACAAAATCCCATCAAAAACTGAAAAAACAAAAACTGAAATAACATTAAACTTGTATAACTATATAAAATACATTTGAATTAAGTTTTTTTGTAGACAAGAAATGGAACGTGAGAAATTTCAGTCTTGTGCTATAAATATAAGGAGGCCTTTCTTGCTCTTAGAACTTTTGGGTCTGCCTTTATACAAAAGAAAGCTTAACGAGTCATATTTTTTCGATTGTGGTGCCAATCGTTTCATATGGACGTGCAGTATGATAAGAGATTGTATTTTTTTTAGAATTTTTCCGGTAACAGCGTTTTTATTAACTTTTTAATTCGTATACAGTATACATAGTTTGAAATAGCTTAGATCTTTCCTTCTTTTAGCCAATTTGTGACAATTGAACTGCTTTTGAAAACTGTGAATGCATAACGACTTAAACCCCATTTCATAAAGCCTTTTTAACTGTTCTGTTGTTGGCATTTTAAAGTATCTTCTCTTACCTTCTCTTTTGGCGGCACACGTTCTTTTTCCGCTCGAAATTTTCTCTTTTCATTTTCTAGTTTTTTTTGTTTCGACTTTTGCCAGGTGTGATGATGATTATATTTACCTTTTATACCAATTTTAAATTAAAACGTTACAAATAATGGACAAATTCATGTAATTTGACTAAATATGTCATTTCCGTGGCAAACAGTCATTACCATTTATGCCACGGGAATGACACGGAAATGACGACATGGAAATGACGCCCAAAGGTATTTTTTTGTAAATAAATCCAAAATTTACTGAATACTTTGTTTAAAACTTTTTGCATTATAAAATTCCTATAAAAAGACATGCATTAGAAAACACACTAGATTTTATTATTATATTATAACAATAAAAAACACTTACCACGGTAATGACAAATTGAGTGAACGAAAACTTGAAATGCCTGTTCCACATGAAAAATAAGTCACTACTGATATTTTTTTGCGCTTATTGCAAATTGTTTCACCAACAAACGACGGGTCTCGTTATTAATGTGATCTCACCAACTTATTCTGCGGCCGTTAAATCACATTTTTTAGAGATTTCTTTTTTGTCACGGAAATGACACTTTTTGTGGGGACAGTCGCATAAATACCTTAAACTAAATTTTCTATAAATCTAAAAATAAAATGGCTAGGCATTGGTCGCAATAGGTTTTTCATCTTTAAGGTTCCGTTTAGAAAATGGTCAAACCGATTAACAACATAAAAATAAAATTCATTTGATGAGGGAAGGTACGACTGGGGACATGCCATGGTAATGACATTTTAGGTGTTCAAGTTAAAATTTTCGACGTAATATAATTTTTTTTTCTTATTTCATTTCCAGTCCACGTTAGGAGAGTTTTGACCGAAGCGTTTCTCGATTAGATATTTTAAAAACAATTACGTTTTATAAGCTTTTATCTCATGACCGTGGAATATTAATGTTTTGAAATATTGACCCATATATGTAAATATTTCCCAATATTGAAATAATTGAGTTTTTTTGTTCTTCTAATTTCAGATGACTCAGTGTAATCAACTTTATTTCCCAGTCTTTCCTTTTTCTGGAAAACAATATGGTTTCCCTTAAGATACAATTCTAAAACAAAACTTTTTCGAAGATTGTCTTGTTCAGATGCTATTACAAACAAAATCCTTTGCTGTGGCATTAAGATTCGAAATTTAATTATTGTTTGTCGATAATTTTTGTCTATTATAAAAAAAGAGCAACCCTCTTATGTATTATTGTTTAGTGTCTAAAACTTTTCTGGTGATTATATATGATAATTTGTATGTATTTTAACCCACACAATTAATTGATAAGATCAATATCTGTGACGCAAATCAAACCTTAGTGGAAAACGAAAGTGAGTTAAACAAAAAAATAAAATAAAATAAACAAAATGTGAATCTGTTTGGCCTTAAATCAAAAATAATAAAAAAAAATACATATTTAATTAAAAACTAAAATATCTATTGCAAACAATCTATAAATCAATTTAAAGTCCATATAAAAAATTACAATAGTAAAAACATTCCAATAACATCGGAACCACTTATATAATATTCTTCTGATGCGTTGCTCTGCTAAACTTCTAACTCTTATTTACAAACACAAAGTAAAATCTATTATATACACAACAACACACCACACTGAATGATCTCCTTCTCTAAATATTGTGTACTATAACAAAAAAAAATTTAAAAAAAAAACTAAACTAAATAAACAAAAAACGATTTTTTTTTACAATTTCTCAATTTGTTATAATAATATAAATTCAATTTACAAAATCTTTAGTAGGTATTCACCTATTGTTTGTTTGAAGGAAATGTGTAATAATAAAAAAAAATATCTAAATTTTTAAAATTTTGTTCAAATTAAATACACGGCTAACGATAAGTAAAGTTTATCGGATGGTATATTTACATAATTGTATAACTTTTGTTAAAGCAAAAATATTATACAAGTTATTATTATGTATTAAGCTTAATTTTTTTTTAAGAATTTAAAATGAAATTTGTATAACAAAAACAACTGGATGTGAATGTTTGTGAATTAAAAAAAAAAAGTTATCATTACCTATGTATTGTATTACGTCTTAATTATATTTTAAGTAGTTGTTAACACAAATCGTAATAATAATAATAAAAAAACAAAACTATTTTAATCAAGATATCAATTGTTGGTTTTATTTCATTTATATTCATCCCCATTTTAAATGAATAATGGGAAATGTTTCCCCGGGAATAAATTATTTTTTTCTACAATTTGATTTATGTCAAATACTGCAAAAAAAAAGCTTTGTCGAACAATTGGAACGCTCGTTCCTGTTATCGAAGGTAAAAATATTCTACCGGAGAATTCGATATAAAGGGGCCGGTTATAGCGATCAGAAAAAGCGCATCAGAAAAAAGTTCTTTTTGATAATTTAATGTTTTATCATACGATTTTATATATAAAAAGAATTCAAATCGATGAAAAACCACTTAAAATATTTATTAAAAAAAAAAAAAAATTTGGAGGAAATACTTTCTCTAAGAAAAGTACTTATTCATTTTTCTGATGGAAATGCCGTACGAAAAACGAGTTTCTATCAGAAAATGCTTTTTGTAGGACTAAAATTTCCTCTAAAGAATTTTTTTTTTATGAAATAAATATTTCAAATGATTTATCATCGATTAGTATCCTTTTTATATTTCAAATCCTATGACAAAACATTAAATTATCAAAAAGAAATTTTTTCTGATCGCTATAACTGGACCCAAAAATATATGTACGTATCCCGGAAAATATTTAGAATTGGGTTGATTACTTTCTGTTTCCGATCATCTTTTGAGACCAAAAGGATCAGAAGAATCCTTGAACCTTATGGTCTTACACTGATATAAATTCTGTTTACAGCGATATCATCGGGGGAGTATGAACCCTTTTGGCTCGGCTTTAAGGTGGCCGGCAATTCAAACAAAAACATAAAATTTTGATATTGGGTCACACATTAATTGAGAAAATTATTTTCTTCGAACTTTGTGCCGCTTTAGGGCCTTCAACGATTCTGTTTATTATCGGCCCTATCGAGGTAACCGTCGGAGCGGAATTCTCTCCGATTTCCTACGAATCGGAGACATTTTGCTTCAACTTAGTTATCCGACGAGCAAAATGTATCCGATTCGTAGGAAATCGGAGAGAATTCCGCTCCGACGGTTACCTCGATAGGGCCGTATATCCAACAGAATTGATTATTATTGGGATGCATTTCATTCAAGGAAGCAGTGCAAGAAAACTTCCATACCCAGTCAAGAATTTTATTTAAATTGATCCCGTTTAAAGAAATTTTAGAATTACGCTTTCAACAATAAAAATCTTCAACATTTTGGTATTCTCTTTACCTCTATTATTATAAAATTTAAATTTAAAAATATTACTGACGCATGAAACAGGTTGATGTTGCGAAACATGGCCTAATGAAGAATGACCTAAGTTGTATTCCTCTAAGTAACCCGCTTATAAAGAAACGTGTTAGCTAATTTATATCTTAATTAGAAAGTGGATCTCCTCATTCTTTGTGAACGAAACAGAATTATTTCGTCAGATATTTAGGTTCTCCTGATTTTCCATCATCATCAGGTAGAGGAATGAATTTATATCATCATCAACTTACATCCTATACTTATTTCAAAAATTTGATTTAAGTACAAAATTAATCAGATCCAGAATTCCATCGTAATAGGAAACTTGTCACGAATGCCCAAAAAAAAAACTATCACAGGATCCAACGTAGTGGAAAAACTCATACAAATTTCCATTACGAACGGATTTGGTGATAGTTTTTTTCGGGATTCGTGAAGTTTCCGATTACGATGGAATTCGTGGTAGGGCTGAATGTATCAAAATCAGATAAGGCATAGGCGAAGTTCTCAAAAGTAAAAGTTTGGCAACCCTGCCACATTAAAATCTCATTTCTGCGGGCAAATACTGTCCGTTTTAAATGTTGTTTACTATTTAAGAAGTGTTTGCTTTCAGCAATGAAATCAAATTTTACCAATTTTGAGAAAATTAAGTGTCACTTATTCCGGTAAGTATCCACTGTGAAACTGGCCCTAAAAGTACCATTTTTTTTTAATTGTTTTTAGCAATTCAGAACTTGAGAATAGCTTTCAAATACATATTTTAAATAAAATACAATGGAGACAAATTTGTTTTGAAAACAAACAATTTAATGTTATTTCGAAAAGATAGGTAACAAAAGCTTCAAACAGAATTTCCACCTCATGATCATCCACCGTGGAACAGGCCTTGCAACGCTTCCTGCAGTGCCCTTTGGCATGCCATTGTAGCTTTATAGCCACCCGCTCTCTCTGTCAAGTTCTCAGCTCGAACATGCGAAATGTAACCCTTTATTTCAATATCTGCAGTTGGCGGTGGTGCTGGTCCTTCATTGAATAATTCTGGAGCTTTATGCACGTACAGAGGTCCTTCGTCTTGCTTAGGAACTGGCAGAAATAGTTGTTCGCCACCACGTGAGAATTTAATGCCGGTTGAGAATTGTGTGGGTGCTTTTGGTGCCGGTATCACCTTGGACTCTTCGCGTTGCTTCTCCGCTTGTTCGGCAAAGGCACTAACGATCTTGCTAGCATCTTCGTAGCTTCTTGCCAGTTCATCGATTAGTGCTTCTTTCTCACGAATCTTCTTCTTTTTGTTCTCTTCCTCGATGGCTAAGAGTTCCAAGCGTCGAGCTTCCTCCTGCTGCTTCTCGATTTCCAGCATCTCTTCCAGTTCATACTCCTCTCGACCTAGCTTCGCTTTATTTCGCATGATTGTCTCGCGGTTCTCTTTCTTATATTGTTCTATTTTCTTATTGGTTTCTATAATTTCAATATTGTTGCAGAGATTAAAGATGATAGTTTCGATTTCTTCTAGGTAATCATTGTATTCCAACAAAGTTTCGAAGTCGTCTTCTTTTTTGTTATAATCACGCAGGATACGTCTTCGGATGTCCACTTCCTTTTCAACCATCGGATCATCAAAGAGTTGAACACGAAAGTTATTTCGCCGAAGAGGAACATTACACTGCGGACAGGAGCCGGAGCCTTTCAAGAACAATAAATCGACACAACTTTCACAGAGAGTGTGGCCACAAACGTTTACCATCAATTTCAATGATGGATTTCTATATTTCGTTGTTTTACAACGTGGGCAAGCTTGTTCATCCATGATATTAGCTTGTTATATTTTAATTAATTTGATAATAATGGAATTATTTACAAAACTAATAGAGATCTCTACCAAATTGTCAGTTTCAAATGACAGCAAAAACTTGGCACAATGACAGATGAAATTGGAAAGAAAAAAATAAGGAGCGCTAATTTTAATTACAAAAATCTTGCTATTTTGTGCAATAAAAAGATTAAAATATCTTATATAAAGTATAAAAACATTTTTACTTACATCTTTTCTATAAAAAAAGGAAAAAAACAATTCGAAATATTTATTTGCCTTCAAAATAAACCAAACAAATGGCTGCCACTTAAATGTCATTGTGCCGAGAATTTTAGTTTGACATTTAAATATGAACGAGACAGAGATATATTGCTGTTTGTTAAAAAGCCCTATTGGAAAGAAATGCAAATCAGAAACCAAACAACTTTTTCTGTCAACCATTATTTTGACAGCTACTTTGAACCCGAAACCCACAATCCACATGTCAGAACGATAACTACTGGCGCAAATTTATCGATAGCACTTAATGTGGATTTCAACTACGGACAATTTGTATTAGGCCTCGCGCACACTTATGTGGTTTTCCATTGGTTTTTCTTGCGAGACTTTTATTTCCTGTCAAAAGATATAAAAAATATTGCCTAAACATACTGTCAGTTAAATCGAAAATAAGTTATGTCGAATTCATTTTAACAAAAAAAATCGATTTGTCTAAAAGAAATAAACGATTTTTCTAGACAAATTCCTTCTTGTATTGAAAGAAAACATCCGGTTCCGTTTAGAAGAAAAATCGATTTTTTTTTGAAAAAAGGAATTCGAAATTATGGCGATTTCCATGCAACAAAAAAAAAGGTTCTGCTTAGAAAAAAATCGATTTGTTTAGAAGAAAAAATCGAATTTTCTAGACAAATGAAATCTTTCGTTTTTACCAAGATTTACACGGATTTGCACACACACTACGAAGATTTGACATTTCTCAGGAGTTAAAAGTTTTTTGCCGCAGTGTTTTCAAATATTCACAGTGTTTGTCGTGTGTTTAAATAGATTTAAAACAAAAATATCTATAAAAATGTGTTTTATTTATCAAATAAGTGTGGATAATGAATTAAAAGTGATCAACAGGTTTAATTAACTGTGAAATTAAGTGCCCAAAGTCCATTCATCCCAGCTTGCCGATGCGTTCCTTGATTGATGATTTTAGTGTTGGAATTTGTTTTTTTTTCTACTTGTATGAACGCACAACTATTTTCGTTTTATTTTGCAACCAATCTCTGATATATATTTGTTTTAAATTAACAAAACCACGCGTAAAACTGAGTGCACTTTAAAATAATTGTTAAACACTTTGTGCGTGGAATAATTGTTTACCTTTTTGGTTCAAAACTGTTGTCAAATCGCACACACACAATCTCAAAACAAAAAATTGGATTTTTTACAGATTCCTTGCAGCTAAAAAAAAAGATTCGATTTAAAATTGTTGCATGGAATTCGACATTAGATTTCAATGAAAAAATTGATTTATTTTGTGGTGAATGGAACACAATTACAAATTGATTTATTTTTGTCACTGCATTTGTGCATTTAAGCTTCTTTTACTAGGTTTCCATGTGGTATTTAAGCGAGCTTGAAGCTCACTTCAACCCTTTGTATACCTGCATCGAGTTGAAATGAGCTTGAACCGACTCGACTCCGCTTCAGCAGCGGAGATTTTGATAAAAAAAAACTTTAAAAAAAACTGGGTTGAGGAGTTAACTTGAGAAACACGATTATATCATCTCAACACCATTTCAACTCAACTCAATATCGAGCTCTCAAATCTATGAACGAAGAACCTGGGTCGAAAATCCGACACTAATCTAACTCGAGCTCTCATTCCACAATATAAACGTAAATATATGTCAATATTTCGAAAAAATCTTCACCCTCCATTTACTTTTAGAAGAGAAATATGAACTTGATAAAATTGCCGGTTCATTTTAAACTGCTACAAATTATTTGTTAGCTTATTTTCCACATTTTTCAACATAATTTTCACAACTGAAATATCAACGAAAAACATTTGTAAACTGACAGCTGGACTTATGTTAATATTAGTACAAGGAGGGGTAAATCTGCCGAAAAAATTAGATTTGCAAATTTGATTTAAAATCAAAAATAAATTAATTTATTTTGCCGAATGGAAACTGAAAACCTAAGGCTTAACTACATTAAAAATCTTTTTGCAAAAAGGACAAAATGAAAAAATACACACATACTCTAGTGACATCTGCGGGCGAGAAATTTTACTAAAACTATGCTGTGTAAATAACATTTTTTTTACCCTACAATAGCTAGAATATAACTGCTATTTGATTAATATTATTTACAAAATTTTAATTTTTAAAACAAAAAATTAAAGTTTTTAAAGCTAAAAAGGATCGTCGCTTCATAGCAAGGATTCTAATAATGAAATCCGGTAATAAACGTTGCTGAACGATGACCTGAACACCGCAATTTGAGTGTTAATCCGTAGATTTATTTGTCTCTCAAATTGATCCAGCCGCCAAAAGAGAAGCGATATATCGCTTTCTCTTGAATAGTGAAATATTTAACTGTTATATTTTGAACTCATGAATGGTAACGACTTAGTTCTTGATAACTGAAGCATATTACTTACATGAGCGAACCAAAATAAGGATTTGGAGAGGGGCAACCGAAGGTGTCGAAGACGACCACCTGATCCAACAAGAAAAAGTGCAGTATATCCGAACATCTGCACTCCTGCATATTTAAAAAAAAAAAAATTGTTATTGACAATTGTGGGCCTACCATGAACACTAGGGTATACCAATGTGACCACCAAAATGAAGGTGTTGAAGATGACTACCATGATGATTCACAAGGAAAGAGTGCATCATATCCCAACCCAAACTCTGCACTCCAGTGCATTTTATATAAAAAAAAATTGGTATTGACAATTGTGGGCCCACATAAATTTTCATTAATTTGTGAATGTGTGCCGGCAGGAATGAATGGGACCTTTAAATTTCACACTATCCCACTGAGTATTAACACATGTCAAAAAAGTGGGAAGTAAATCCTATGTATAACAGTGTAGAAACAAAATATGAAATTTCATCCCACACGACTTTGACAGCCCATCTCACACAATTTGACATGTCTTAATACACGAACATTTTAAGGATTGGTTCTAAAACCATCACACATTCTATTCCACTTGGTTTGAGGTTATGGTGAATTGATTTTTTCGATGCAAGTGTGGAAGCAAAATATGAAAATCGTTTTCTTCATACAAATTTGGCAGTCGTAAGTAATTCTATTACACTTTTCTATTGACATGTATTAATACTCGATGGGATAGTGTGGAAGGGCTTTTAGCAAGTCAGGGGCTTCTGCCTGTCGGCATACTTAGAGCTGTGCCAGTCTTTTTTTGTTCAAGTCGCGCGAAGCTAGTCAAGCACACCCGTTTTAAATGGCGACAAACTGTTATAACTGCTGCAAATTGGAATCCTTTTGTTTAAAGTAGATATTTACATAGAGTGTGTTTCTTTATTTATTCCGGATAAGGAAAAGAATGGATTGAATAGACGAAATGTTTATCCAGAATTTTTATTTTGGATATTTATGTATTCTCAAAGTCAAAAGTTTAGTAAATTTTACATTAAATGCATACAATTATACTCTGGTATATTAATTCGCGGTATTATGCTGTTTTTAAATAATTAACACCAATGTGAATCTGCCATAATTGAGGTTAAGAACGTGAATTATATTGAACGCGCCCAGTATTCTTTTTCTATTCTTTTTATTCCACACTTCACATGGAATAAAAAGAATGCATTCCAAACGTTCCGGAATGAATAAAAGAAACAACAAAATAGTTTATCCGGAATGTTTCGTGGAATAAAGAAACGCAAAACTGGTATTCCGAATATTCTGGACATACCGGGATGAATAAAGAAACACACTCATAATGTGGTTGAACGTACCACAGGGCCTCCGCCTCTTACGATCCCCAAAAAGTTTTGCTACAGATTTATATCATAGGATTGCATAGTTTGAAGTTTTTCCGAATTAGGTTTTTTCTTTTCTATTGATAAATTTAACCCAATTAGTTTAATAGCATAAGCCTGGGGGATTTCCCGGTTAAAAATAAAACTAATAAACTACATAAATACCTATTCTTCACTTTACCGCTTTGGCTTCCTTCTTCCAGAAGAAGAAAAAAACATCATTTTATGTTTTGAATTTTTTATTGAATTTTTTGCGCTCAATAGCGTATTTATTTGATATATTATTTTTTTTGTCGATATAATATTAATAATTATCATAAATTTAATAAGAATAGTTATAGCATATATTTTTTTTTCATATTAAATATGCAAACAATTATTATATATAGGTCTATTCTCTAAATTTACATAAATATTTTTGTTTATTAAATTAAATTATAATAAGTATATAAGTTATTATTATTATTAAACAAATTAAAATATTTAAATAAACTCACATCATTGCGTTTTGTGTGTGTTGGTTGTGTACATAAATCTATCTAGATCATAAAAGCATTTATTCAAATGCAAATTTTTAATTTACTTTTCGTGTACAATTATTTATTTAAAAATTGTATCTGCTAAGTGTATTATATTTTAATAATTAAAACAAATCTACATATTTTTGATATATAATTTAATAAAAGTATTATCTACAATTTTTTAAATGTAAAAAGAAAGGATGGACTTGGATTCATATATTTGTTCTCCTGACCATTTTTTGTTTATTGATTTAATTAAACACAAAAATAATAATAATATTTTGTTTTTTATATTTTTTTTCTTACGAAAACTTCCTGCCCTCTTTCTTTAAAATTATTTTTCCTATTTCAATTTTTCAATCTTCTCCGCCTTAACTGTATCTATGAATTTTTTTCAATCTGTTTTAAATCGAATCACTGTAAATATCACAATTTAGTTAAATGTATAAATATGATGTATTTATCTAATATCTATAGATATAATATTTTGCAACCCAATCTAATTATTAAACTTTAAGAAAAAAGAGTTTTTTTTTTATATAGGTAGGTATACTTGTATTAAATAAGAAACTATCTAAAATTTAATTGTTATTATTTTTTATTTAAATTTAAATCTAATTTTAATTGAGAAAGAACAATAAAATTTTATCTTAAAAGTTTAAATTTAATAAAATTAAGTTCATAATGGATGTGTTTATGTTTTTGAGTATGCGATTTTGAACATACACGTCTAATATAAAGCATTTATTTTCACAATCTCGAACAGGATTGAATTAAAAAAAGAATACAACAGCATCGGTCAAAAGGAGTTTTCATCGTTTCATATTATCTTTCAGTCTGTTGGTCTTGCTTGTTTTCTGTAACGCAATTTTGAGCACCGATATGTGTCACTTTTTCTTTTCATCCAATACAATCCGAGCGTGCATAAAAAAATGCTCTTAATAATACATATACATATTTTCGGATTCTTTCTTGCCAACGTTGAGTCCATTGTTGCAATTCTGCTGAAGAACTGATGAAGATGGCGCTGGTGACAGCTTTGGATATTAGCTGGAAAAAGAGTTGTATGAATTATAAATTTCTTGAAGAAATAATTATTAAAAAGTACCTCTGAAGAGCTGCAGCTTCATCTATATCCCCTTCGCCTTCTTCCATCTTATTGCCACCACTACAGATGCGACATTTGCAACAAATAATACAGGGTGCTGCCAACAACAAGAGTGGTGATGCCACAAGCAGTAAAATGCCAAAACCAGCAAAGATGCCGATTACTTGAGCTCTGTGCCACACCACAGAAGCTCGGGAATGTCCCAATTTATTTTTACATGGTCCCTTGTCATAATGACGTAGAAGAAAATCGTCCTGCAATTAAATTAGAAATATTTCGTTATAATAATCCATATAGAGGAGGGGGTGGATAAATTTTGAGCCAACTTACGTCTAAACTCGCTAAACAATACCAACAGAAGACATGTTTACAACGCTTACACATCATTTGGGCACAGCCTTCGTCCTTCTCAATAGGAACAGCACACATTGGACAACATTTGATCAAATCATTATCAAATGGTATGCCAATATCATCTTGGCCATCGGCTGCCAATTGCCGATTGTTTTCATCACAGGACATGTTTGGATGCCACTTTTTTTTTGTTTTTGAAAAAGAGAGAAATATAATAAAATTAATTGATACTATATTGGCTTATATAGTTTTCAAAACTTACCGGCTTTTTACAACCGGAACAGAATTCATCCTTACACGAGGGACATTGAACCGGGCAAAGCGCAGCTTGTAGGATTGCATTGTCTTTATCTTCGTTTAACGAAGATGGTGCCAGCGCCGAATCAGATGTACAACCAACCAAACATACAGTCTCACAACCAGCTCTTGGACACCAGGTCCGGAATTTGTCCAATTCTATTTCTAAATAAATAAATAGAAATAAACAACAAATTAGTTTTTAAGCTAAAATATGTTTATAATTACATATTTTAAAATTCTGAGCTAAAAAAAGAACACCATCTGATTTCTTTAACTAATCTTAGTTTTGGAGAAAAAATTTTTTTTAGATCGTAGAAGCGGTTTTTTTTTAAATTAATTTTTTTTTTATATAAAATTTTGTAAAAAATTTTGAGAAAAAAATTGGTACACAATTTTTTAATTTTATTTATTTAGAAATAAAAATTGAGTTTCGAAAAAAATTATCTACCCGTTTTTGAATTATCGAGTTTAAAAAAAAAAAATTTGAAATTTTTTTTAAAAATCCAAAATTTGTTTTTTTGAAAATTTTGAAAGTACCGTTGATGTTATAAAAAAAAATAAATTTGATGGCACAACAGCTCATGAAGAACTAGGGCCTAGTGACTTACAACTCTCAACCATTCCTGTGTGCGTGTCTGCAGGAATGGAGGGGACCTACAGTTTATTGCCGAATCCGAACGGCTAACGAGCGGCACTTTTCTGTGACAGGAGATACTCTTGGAGGATTTGTCAATTCCTCGCAAGAGGCAGTAGCCGTTTTTTTCTTTATAAATAAATAGGTGGCGAGGCTGGGGATCGATGTTGATGTTGACTATAAGAAAAATGTTTGTGCAAAATATTTTATATAATGTTAAAAAAAACCGCTTGTTACCAAGTTTCATGAAAAAAAAATTTAAAACTTTTTTTAAAAATTAAAAAAAAAAAAAATTGAAAATTTTGGTATACAATACTATTTAATTTGTTTCAGAAGATTCTTCATAAAAAAAATTATCAAAATCAGTCTATTCCTTTTTGAGAAAAAATGAAAACAAAAAAAATGGTTCTATGGCCACCCGTTTAACACCACTTTTTGGAAAATTAATGTCCACAGAAAGGTAGCATATACTTACTAAAATTTATTGATTTGTTTTTAGAAAAATCTGTCGAGCCATTTTTGAGAAGAAAAAGATTTTCCAAAAATGCTAAAAAAAAATTATATGGCAGGTACCGTTATTTTTGGTCCTAAAAAGAAAATGAAAAAAATGTGTCGGGGGAATATTCCAAAAACACTTTATACCAAGTTTAATTAAAATCAGCCCATGGGCTTAGGCTGTCCAAAGGTGAGTCTAAAGACAGACAGACAGACGGACGGAATTGCTAGACCCACTTTTTTCGTCTTCCCTATCATCGTAATGTCAAGTTTGATCAAAATCTTGAGTTCAATTTTTTTTACGAATCCAAAACTTGCCATATACACATATTACCTATGTATGTACATATATATCGCAAGTAAAAATGCATTTCTGCATAAATTGATTTTGCGTAAAAATGGCAGAAACTTTTTTGTAATTTTTACATTTTTTTTTTGTAAATTTTATAGCTTTTTTTTAATTTTTACAACTTTTGCTATAATTTTTACAACATTTTTTGTAGATTTACAACTTTTCTTTTGAAAATTTCACAACTTTTGTTGTAGTTTTCACAATTTTTGTTTTATTTTTTTTTACAATATTTTTTGTAAATTTAACAACATTTTTTGTAATTTTTACAACTTTTATTGTAGTTTTCAACTTTTGTTATAGTTCTTACAATATTTTTTTTAGGGTTTACAACATTTTTTGGGAATTTAAAACTTCTGTTGTATTTTATACAAAATGTTATGTAGAAAACTTTTTATTGATTATTATCAAGCCTCAAATGTTTTGCACAGCTCAATTTCGATTGAAGTATTTTTTATCTCGTTGAATGTAAAAAATTAAACCAATACCTTATTCTAATTAATTAACGCTCGAGCGCCTGCCTAGGTAGGCATGTTTATAAATATATAATAACATTACCATCTCAATGTCAAGAATAAATTGATTGATCGACTTACAGACAGTACCACCGCACCATCATTTTTTTATTTAATTAATACTCATGACTCGCAAAGCATCATGCCATGAGGTGCTCACACCCCCTTATAAGGAGGAGGTAAAACAAAGATACTTTAAATATATACTCTGTCACAATAGAGCCCATGTCATTTGTAATGAGCTTAAAATTGCTTACACAAAATAAGTTAAGTACATACATATGTACATATACACGTTTACTTGTAAACGTATTGTACATAGGTACATAACATACCGACATATAGAATAAAATTAAAAAAAAATTTATAATATCTTACCTCGATTTAATCGATATCGATGATGTTTTTTCATAAGATTTTGTGATGTCAGCTTATCGATTTCATTCAATGCAACTACACCTTGCGATGGGCATTGTGCGTCTGGACATGATATGTCATAAGCTCCTTCTGATATTTCAAATTCCACATACGCCTTCATGCACTGAAATAAAGAGAATAAAAAATTGTTTATTAAATGGCGCCCAACGTAACGTGTAAAGCTCATTTTTGCTTGAAATATTTCTAGGATAAAAAAGTATACTTATGTATGTATATTTAAGTAAAGATTTTCAATGAAATAATTGACAAGACGATAATTTTAATATGATTAGTAGATACATCATTTATACAATGATACCTAATAAAAAAATTTCCATTATATTGACTTACACATGCTAACCAAATTGACCGTGCTGAAGCACGCAATCGAAGTTAATTTATAAATCGAAGGGATGGGAACATTTTATTATTAACTCATACTCTTGCTGTCAAATAAGAGAAAAGATTAATTAAATAATATTAAAAGTCGGGAATATGATTTCTATTCTGATTAGTAGAAATAAATTTGATGGCACAACAGCTCATGAAGAACTAGGGCCTAGTGACTTACAACTCTCAACCATTCCTGTGTGCGTGTCTGCAGGAATGGAGGGGACCTACAGTTTATTGCCGAATCCGAACGGCTAACGAGCGGCACTTTTCTGTGACAGGAGATACTCTTGGAGGATTTGTCAATTCCTCGCAAGAGGCAGTAGCCGTTTTTTCTTTTAAATAAATAGGTGGCGAGGCTGGGGATCGAACCTTAGACCTCCGGGATGACAGTCCATCGCACTAACCATCACGCCACGGCTACTACTACTGATTAGTAGAACATGAACTAAATATTTATGATACTGAGTTAAGTTCAAATAACATAACATCCAAAGGAGATACTTTATGTTAAAATGTAATATTTTAATATTCACACTTATTCACTATTAAATTCTATTCAAATGAAACCAATCGAATAAATTTTTTTTTTATTAAAAACTATTTTGCACAAAACAGTTTTAAAATATCTGCTTCCACAAAGGAGTAAAACAAAAAAGAAATCTCTTCCAGCTTATCCGACGTGCTTGTTTAAAAATACGAACTTTCCCTATTTTTACAAGAAAACAAAAACTAACAAGAAACATATATGCCATCCAACCATCTGGTGCAGAATTGGATATCACTTGGAAAATTTAGCAATCAATGTCCGCATTGAAGAACACGTACTCTGATGGGTGAACAGCTCCAGTATATTCGATTTGCCTTTTCAATTCAATATACCAATTGCTGCACCATTTTGATGTATTGAATTTTTAGCTTAGCGATGAATTGTTTGTGGCTTATGCTTTTAAAAACAATAATTGGCCCTTCGTTTAGTCTTTGTGTAATTCGATTGGTATTTTGGCGTTTTGATTGAATCATGCATTCCGGAAGAACATAAATGAAATAATAGCTGTAGTGTTTTGAGAAAAGTTTAAGCAACAGAGAGAGAGAGAGAGAGTTAACACATTTCCTTGGATAAAAACTGATGACAAGAGTGGAAATAATTTAAAAATAAGAATAAAATAAGAATATCTGATATGATAAATGAAACGCTTGTTTAGAGTTGCTGTAATCTATGTTCTCAAGTTTGTTGCATGAACACATCAAAATAATCTGAAAATTCAGACCACAAAGGGAAATGCTCCAAAGCAAGGAGCATTTTCCGAATTTTGGAGTTAAAACCTAAATTACTAAAATCTAAGCTTTAAAGTGGTCTTAAAGTAGTAGCCCGTGGCGTAATGTTTAGTGCGTTGGACTGTCATACCAGAAGTCTGGGTTCAATTCCAGCGGCTTCCACCTTGAGTTTTTTTCAGGGCTTAGATTCGGCAATAGATAAACTGTAGGTCCCCTCAATTCCTGCACTCGTACACAGGAATGGTTGAGAGTTGTAAGTCACTGGGCCCTAGTTCTTCATGAGCCATTGTGCCACAAAATTTATTTATTTTATTTAAGCTTTAAAGAACTACAGATAATTTTTCACATGAAGACTTAATGAAAAGTACATTTTATGTTGTAATCGAATTATTTTTTTTAGGAAGCTGCTGCGCAATATCATATAAAAGCCAAAACATCAATTGGAAATTCCAAATCATCAAAATCAATATCGTTTTCAATATATTTATGTATAGCCATTAAATTACATGACTGGCAAGTGAATCAAATTACAATCGCAATTCGAGAAAATGTAATGTAATTGTTTCATAACCCGTCTAGACCGGAAATCATATGGCTATGGTGTAAAAGGAATTAGGATCCAAATATCCAATTTCGTTTACAAATTGAATACTTTAGGGGGCAATATTAAAAGGAAAAACAATTCTAATTTTCAATTTAATAGCTTTTTCATCACTACCACCAATTTATGTTTTTCCATTTTTCTATAAGTATAAAGTGGAAATGCTGTAAATTATATATATGCTGATAAAAAAATATGTTATGTAACAATATTTCAACTAATTTATTGATTGAAAAGCAGATTCAGTTGCAATATATTTAATTTTTGTCATTAAAACTGTTGTTTGTTTTGTTGGTTCATATTGTGTGTTAATCTTCTTTTCACTTAATGTTCTAATATAGTATAATAGGGTGTCCGTTATTTTCCAAAATCTTTTTTTTTTTAAGTTTTTAATCTATAAAATATGAATATAGAATAATATAAAAAGAAAAAAGTAAAAATATGTAGTTTTTTAAAAAGAAAGTCAAAATAAATACAAAACAAAACATTTCAGCTTACATTTTTGAATGTTTTTTTTTTTTTTTTAAATCGAACTACTATTAACCAAAATCAATACCAAAAATTAAAATAACAGACGCATTGGACTAAAGGTCGCAAAAAATCTTCCATTTGAATTTAATTCAATACAGTCCACTAAAACAATAACAAAAATAATTTTCTTTTGTTTTTGTTAATTCTCTTCTTCAAATTTAGAATAGCTTGTTGGTTTAAAAGAAAAAAATAAACGGTAAAAACGGTTTAAAATTCGAATGTTTTAAATACATTTTTGGATGTGGGTTTTTAAATGAATAATTGCAGAACAATAATCAGAAAAAAATTAAGAATAACTATATTAGCTCGAGAGAAAAAATAAATAAATAGTGAAAAGTGCAAAATGTCCATACAAATTTGTAGGGGAAAAGGATGGCTTAAACAAAATTTTTTTTGGTCAATACATTTTTCGTAGCGCATAAACTTTCGATTTAGGGGGTGGCCGATCAAAAAAAAAAAAGAGTTTGGGAAATAACAAACACCCTAATGTATAAGTAGGATTTAAGCTTTTTGCAAAACTGGCTTGTTTTATAATATTAATTTTTTTTCCTTTATTTTTTGTTTGCTTGAGTATTGTGCGAAATTTATGGTTAGGGTTACTGCCATAGAGTACCTATATTATCTAGAGAACCGACTTAAGGTGTTCGTTCTCTTTCACTCTACAAGCTGTAGTGACTAGTGAGAGAATGGGACCATTTTGTCGACTATTCGTTGAGCACGTATTAGTGATCCCGTGCATTTTAAATGGAACCCCATCCACCACTGCTGTAACAAATAGTATACACGTTTTTGCTCAATTATGATGGGTTCCTGCGCTCAGATATTTAAAATAAGAATACGTTAAATTCAAAAATTGAAATTTAAAAACAAAATTTCAATAAAATTACTTTAAACAAATGTTTAATGGACCGAAACAATTTTTTTTAGTGTTTTCTTGCTTTTAGCATTGAAATCTAGTAATATTCATGTATATTTATGTTGAAAACGCGACTCTATAAAAAAATAACTGAGCTAATGCAGACATTTTGTGTTTGAATCCACGATTCACACTGATTCACGAATAGGAAAAAAAGAGTAAAATAAGAGAATTTTCTCTTACTCATCTCTATGGTTACTGCTCGATTTAGTCTTTTACAAAATACAAATGTGTAGTAAAGGACATATGTAAGCTTTATATTAAGCTAAAAATAAATAAATAAATAAATAAATAAGCATCCGTTCACTATGGCGTATACTTAACTTTTTTATGTAATCTTACCTAGAATAAAAAACATTTTAATAAAATATGTTTTATGATTTCTAAAACAGCTCATTAAAAAACAACTTTTTAAAGCCCTCTTAACCATTTATTAACAGGCTGTTAAAATGTTGAATGACGTTAGTTCCATACCAATTACGTCATTTAAAAATTTAAATGCCTGTTAAATATTTGTGAAGTCAAAAATAAAGGTATGTAAACCATGTAAAGAGGGGTTGGGTACGATATATTTGTACTAGATTTCATAAATATAGTCGATATCACAAGGTCGATTTTCATAATCTGGACAAATAATCGATTGATCAAAAAATCGAAAAAAATTAAATCGGTTTTTTTAAAAATCGAAATTTTAACAGGCAAAAGTCGACATTTTGCGAAGAGATCATATGCTTAAGGGAATGATGTTTACAACTGCGCGATTGAAAACATCGCTTACAAGCCTTTTCAGTCAACAAATAATGATTAGTGAGTTGGACTGTCACATCCGAGGTCTGGGTTCGATTGCCAGACACTATACCACCTAAAAACTAAAAATATTTTTCACTGCCACTGCCTCTTGCGAGGAAGTGACAAATTCTTTTAGAGTTACTCTTGTCATAAACTAGTGCCTCTCATATTCTCTCAACTGTAAGTTCCCTCCATTCCTGCCAATAAAAAGTAATCGACAACTTTGTCGCTCAAATTACACTCACGATTCAATAGACCCGCCGCATGCGTGGAAGAAATGTCTGAAGTTGTGTTTAAAAACAATTTGCAGAATGTATTCTTGACTTAACGCACAAATGTGTTTTGTTCAAAATCTAAATTAGCGCTGCTGGCTTCAAAAACATCGCCATTTTTATATGATGCGTTACAAAAACCAAATACAATTCAGAACTGGGTGCACTTTAATGCTATTGAAAACCAATTACAAGTTGGGAGATTAAATGGACTCTACTGGAAATTTCGAGGAAAACTTTGTTATTATCACAAACGCACCTTCTTCAGAAATCGAAATATATTTTATCTAAATAAAAATTCTTTGGAAAATCTACTAACAATGTCAATAAATTTCCAAGGAAAACGTCTGAGCATTTTTCACGCTCGAATTTTTCGAAATCATCAGGACAAAATTTCAAAGGAAATTTCGATTAGATTCAAAAATAAGTAAAATAATAACTTTTCAAATGGAAAATGTGAAATGTATGGATATATTTTCTTTAAATAGCTCAGAGCAGTTATAAGCACTTTTTTGGCTTCAATTTAATTTACAAACTGTCTGCATTCATTTGTTAAATTAAAATTTCTCAAGAAATTTAGAAAAATCAACGTAAAGTAATTCCGCATAGTGCCTAAAACTAATTAGACTAACAAATAAGACTGTTCAGTCGACTGATGACCATGCAAACCAAACTGTTAATATGTGCGCTTCAATTGAAATTCTTAACTAGTGTCACTTTATGATCAAAAATGTTTACCATGCTTAACGCTTCTTCAAATTTGTTGCTGTTGTTGTACAGATTTTCAAGAGAAATTATTTTTCGCTTGAAAGAAAATATTGATTAACTACATCAAATTATATTCACAAATTGCTGTTTCAATTAAGCGGAATTGATTGTACTTGTGTATTATTATATTATTTACCAATACCTACACAAACATTATCAACATAATTGAAAATACTCTAATTCGAAGAAAAAAACAATTTGGCCCACATTGGTGACCTGGTAAGTTATTATTCAAATATGTAATAATCAAGTCCTTCCATAATATCAGAAGTCTAACATATTCTAATACCTACCTTTTCGTATTCCAAAAAAAAAATAAAAAAAAAAAAAACATCCCTCTTAAGTTCCCACATACATTTATCCACGTGGAATTCCTGACTTAACAAAATCAAAGTACTCACGTACTCTATATAAAATGAATGTGTTGATGTGTTTTAAGTACATTCGTACCTACTTGCACCTACTTTACTGCGATTTTTGATTGAATAAATTTGAATTCATTTCATGCTATCTTGCCCCGGGAAACTTCCATAACATCACCTCCGTCATTTTTGTTTTCATTTTTTGTATTTCATGAATACTTTCACACTGCGTTATTGAATATGAACTTAATATGCACTTTCATTTATTCTGACCTCGTTACGGCTAACGCGGGGAATATAATTATTTGTAGGTTGAATGCGAGTATTTTTTAAGGATTCGTGTCATTTCACCCAACTAAAAAAAGAAAAAAAAAAAACTCAGGTTGAGGGATCATTTTGTGGGATTTTGATTCAGTGTGCTGCGACACTATGTTCTCCATAAGACTGATGGATTGTGGAGGAAGTGGCTTCGTTTGAACACGGTTAAGGAGCAAAATTAATTTTGTAGGTTTCATCTCTTTTGCAAACTTCCATAGCATTTGTGTTGCACTATCCTTGTGCTATTCATATTATAAAATATAATAGCGTTGTATATAGATATAGGGAGAAGTAGGGATGGAATAGTTGATATTTTAAGCAGCTTTTTAAAGGAAATTGAAATTTTAAATAAAGCTGCAGAAATCCTTTAAATTATTGCTTGGCTTAATAAATTCACTCCCGCATAGAAATAAAATTCTTTTGCTGCACAATAGAAATTAAAACTTTAGGTTTCCGGATAATTTTGAAAAATTAATTTATTTTTTGCTTTGTCGTTTTCTTTCAAATTTCATTTTATTATGGTTAATTTATGGATAAATATAAAAAACTGAGGATTACTATGCAAGTTTAGATGATCGCACGAACGGAAAATACATATTTAACAAGCGGATATAAATATTTTTTAAGAATCAACAACAAACACAAAAAATATTGAAAAATAAACAAACTCTAACGCTTTGACTTGCTTTCTCTTAAGGAATTCCTAATTTGATGTGAGAGCTATTCACGGTTTAAATATTTATCCAGTGAACGTGAGAAGATAATTTTTTTGTACGAAAACAGAGAACAAATATTTTGCTACCACGTGATTTGATTCAAATCAGTAAGATAGTTGGAATCAGTCAGATAGTCGAATGTCCGGACCGAACCAAACAGGCCACGTGCAGCCGAAAAATTAGTGGAGAACCTTGATTTTGATAGGTTAAAGGCTGATGTAACAGCCATCCAGGAAGTGTGATGGGATGGAGAGGGCATCCGAAGGATGAAATCGTGTTACATCTACTTCGGCAAGGGCTGCAAGGAGCGTGGTCAGCAGCTCTTTGGTTGTGGTAAGGGGAAAACTTAGGCAAGAAGTCTTGTAAGCGAGCGCCTGGTCATAATCCACATAAAAGCAAAATTCAAAAACATCACGTTGATCTGTGCCCACGCCCACGCAACGTAAGACAAAGATGTCTCAACCAAAGAAGACGTCTATACGATCTCTTCGAGAACACGTATGATAGGTGCCCCAAGTACGACGTCAAGATTATTCTTGGCGACTTCAACGCCAAAATCGGAAAGCACGGCATCTTTGTTTCGATAGACGGAGAAAACAGTCTGCACGACAACCAGTTCCGGTATCGAACTCAGACTGATTGACTTTGCGGCGGCCGGCGAGGCGAAATGTCATCATAGCAAGCACTCGATTCCTACACCTCAATATACACAAAGGGTCCTGGCGGTCTCCGGATCAACGAACCCTTAAGCAGATTGATCATGTTGTGTTAGACGCCAGACATGCTACCAGTATCCTGAATATCCGAACTATCCGAGGTGCCAACATAGACTGGGATCATTACCTGGTGGTAGCTCAAGTACGAATGTGGATATCCATGACGAAATAATGACGAGCGGATGCTGTGAAAAGATTTAACGTCGCGAAATTAAAATCGCAATCTCTTACTGGCTGAACAGAATGGTGACGCAGACGGAGACGGAGCCGGAGCTGGAATAGCTGTCAAAATATTGAATACACGCAAATTCAATGTTGCGAATACAACGGAACGTAGACGCATACGGAAATGCAGAAGCAGACGGAAGAGTTCACCAACTTTTAACTTTTCACGTACGGCACTTTTGACGTTTCAATTTGTAAACAACTTTTTGGGTCGGAAAAAAATATTGTGGTTATTTGTATCGCGAAAAAAATTATTTATTAAAAGGAAAATTATTGGAAACAAAAAATGTGAATTCTGAGCTTGTACACAAGAATATTCTTTTGTTTTTCTTCAAAATACTTTCAAAGCTGTACAGCTCCATTGTGGACATGTAAAAAATAACGTACGACACTTTTTGACAGCTCTTCCAGTTCCGTCTGCGGCTTCAGTTCCGTCATTCTATTCTGTTCAGCCAGTTAATCTCTCAGCAAGCCCGCCACAACAGGTAGCTGCCATACAAATATTTTGGTTTTTTTTCAAATGTCTTTAAAAACCACTACAAAGATTTTGATTAAACTTTGCACCTGATGTAATGACCAAAATAGTTGTTTGAAAAAAAAAAAACTGCGTTTCAGGATTTTGTCAAAAAAAACGCATTGCTGAAATAGGGTTATGATTTTTTTTGAAAAAAAGCCATATTTTCGAGTTATTCGCATATCTTTAGAGTGCCTCGTCCAATATTGTTAAGTGGTTCAAAAATGCAAAAGTGCATTTAAAAATTCTGAAAATATTTTTTTTTTCTAAACAAAGCAAATAGCGTTTTTTTACATAAATTTTTTTTTAATGGTAAATAATGATCTAAAATTTTACCGGATGCTCCGATTTGTAGGACTCACAATATATACATATGTGAAATGTTAGATAAGTGAAATGTTATACCTCAATTTTATCTCTGAGCCACTACTTTACCACTACTTAGAGAAAAAACCTGTCAGTATTCGATATTACGAAGCATTGCATGGACCGAAAAACCTTCACACTAATGTTTTGGTTATGCATTAACTCTCAAAGTTTGCAGTCGGTTCTTCTAATCTTTAACAGATTTAATTTTCTTAAGCAAGATTTTACGTGTATTTTTCCAACTAATAGGAAATTTTAAAAAATATTTCAAGGGAAAATAACAAACAAGTCTGGAAACTATGGAAACGAAAATAAAAAAACAATAAAATAATACATTACAGGCAGGAAGTTGGTTTGAGGTATGAGAGCACCCTACTCCCTGTCAATAAGGAGGTGCTCACTAGTTATTCATTCGAATCGGAAGCAGGTGCTTTTGTATTGAGCATACCTCCTCCGATTCTTGAGGAGCAACTTCTCTGAGTACGTTCTCCGTTTTATTCATATCACCCTTTAACTACAAGAGCAAGTTCGTGCCATCCAGTCACGCATTTTTTTTACTTGCAATGTAGGGCCAGTTTTGTATTTGTTAAAAAACAGAACTCAAATAAATTTAACATTTTCTCTTCGTAGCTTGAATTGTTTATCGAAGCTCCAACATAAACACACCCAATGTAGTAATTTAAAAAAAAAACTTAAACAGTATCAATTAATTCGAAATTTTAAATTATTAAAGGGATTTAGACAGACCCGTAGCCAGCATTTTTCTTCAGAGGGGGCTTGCTTCAAAGCATTACTAAAAACTTGGCGTTTCACCCTAAATTTTGTGGACTAAAGACCATTAAAAGCTATTTTGAATCAATTTTTTAACAATGCCATTTAGATTTGGCTGATTTTTTTTACTAGAAAATATAGAATTTTTATTAAAAAGGCTTCTTATTTAAATAAATAAAACATTACTTTATTTCAACGAAAGGTCACGCAAATAGGAAATAATTTAATATTCACCGTAAGAAAAAAAAAACTTAAGATTCAAGCGAACCGTACCGGAATAATTTTTTGGATATTTTATACAACGCAAAAATCAACGAAAAAAGTTACCAAAAAACAAAATGCTGATAATGTTCGTTTAAAATGCTAATATCTTGGGTTCTATTAATCTGATGGTGAATATTAAAGTCTTTAAGCTTAAGGAAAATAACAGAGCATCTTTTTCTAATTTAAAGAAATGGATTATAACGTGTTTTTTTCTTTTTTTCAAATTCAATATAAAATAAGTCAAGTTGCGATGCGGATTGAAAACATTTCTAAAAACATATTTGGAATTTTGTCTTATTTCATTTAGGCCCATTTGCAGAAACTTAACTTAAGTATTTAAGTTCAACATATATGAGCTTATGTGACAGTTTACGCTGAGGAAAAAGTTGAACATAAGCGTTTAAGTTGAACACAAATATTTAAGTTTCGTTTCAGCAAATGTACCTAGGAGAAATAAGGATTTCCTTATTTTAACATCATTTCGGGAGGGGCTTCAGCCCTTCAAGCCCCCCCTCTGGCTACGTGCCTGGATGTAGGTTATAAATTTGTTTCTGCTACCTAAAAACATAATCCATGATTGTTATATGCTTCTTCGTGCAATCAGCACTATTATAAACAAAAATAAAAATTGCCACTTGTAAAATCATCAAAACCAGACATCGCTTATGCTGAATTTTAAACATTCATCACCCTTGACCTTTTTATGTAGGCAACTGTTATATACATAACGGACATCCTTAATCCCAATGCCATCCTGTTTAATTCTTGTATATTTTTTATTTAGAGGTATATTTTTATAAATCTATAACTCCACATAGATCCCATTGTTGTTCAAACAAATTTGCAAGCCGATTTACATACAAAAAAAAAAAGTTCTCAAAATTCTATTTCGAAATGCAAATACGTTTATAACCTAGCCCAGCTTATAAATCCACCATGACAATAAAATTGTGAAGGCGTTCTTTGTAAAATGCATATTAATTAAAAGAGTCAACATTGTTTGTATGGTGACTGAACTGGACAGGCGTATCCAGTTATTAGTATCTCTCACCATAAAGTGACCATTTACATTTATAGAAAAACTAATTATACTCGTTGGCTTTGAGAGCTTGCGTGGCGTGGATAAATTGTGCAAAGGTTAAAATATTCCTATTTGCGTTGTTTCTGGAGTGCCGGCCGTCATTGTCGTTGTTATAACTTTCCACCTAAGCTAATTTCACTTGAATGTGCGATGTGCTTATATTTACATTTTGTCTTTCACATTCACTCAATTAATTACAATCATGATCAAAAGTAATAATAGTTTATGGCCTTCATAGCGCCATTGGCATTTTATCTTATTGACATTACCATGGCAGTTAATGAGATTGATGAGTTTCAAAACCACACGTGGGTATATTTTTAAAAATACATCTTTTCTCGCCCATAACCGCATTGGATTGGATGGGTTGAATAACAAATTCGCGCGTACGGTTAGGCACGTTATGAACCGGTCGAATGATAAATCACTGCATTACCTTTTGGTTTAAAGTGGATTTTTGACATTTCCTATTCGACCTATATTTCTTAAAAAAAAAAAAAAGGAAAAATAAAAACTCACACAAACATAAATTCACCAAATGGTTGGCTATTAATAAACTCTGGATTGCCATGCGATGTGGCCTAGACTTCTACTCCATTGCATCACATTAATATCGATTTATGCTCGTTCTGGCATCCGTAAAGTCGTAACTTAAATTCCTCTGCAAAATACTCTCGAATATCCTTAATCGTGAGGCATCTCACGAAAAAGTCATAAAGTTAAAAAGATTGATATTATGAGATTTTGCCATATCCCTTGTAAAACGTTTATCCGAAGGACGAATATAAAGAAAAAACATCAATGTGAACAAGGATAACTTCAAGCTCATATATATATTTGTATATATATAGGTATACATATGTACATACAAATAAATACATACATAAATCTATTTTTTGTTTTATGGCCGTTCATAGATTATATTGTCGATATGGAAGTTTAACAGAAGTAATGGTCTTATTATGTGAGCATGATTGATTATACGTAACAAAAAAGTTAGGGCATCACTTCTCTGTTTACTAAAAGAAGGTAAAAGGTTTTTTTTTTTATTGTGAGTAAATTTTATGAGTTTTAAAAATGAAAACACCATACTCTTGGCATTTACAAGTTTATTTAAATTTTTGTTAATATGTAAGGTATTTGAATATGAAAATGTGTTATTGGACATATAAAATTATGTTTCAATTTATGAAACCTTTGAATTTTACTTTAAACGAAGGCAAATATGCAAGGATATGCACGAAAAATGACTTGTGGCCTTGAGCTGAATGTATTGTATTGTATTGTGTATTCAGGAAATCCGATTGGATGGAAAGGGTATACGGATGATTAATGATATAACTAGTACCTACGTCCAGCCCTCAAAATTCGAGTGCCAATTAAATACATTGACGCAAAATTTTAGACGATTTAGTATGATGTTAAAGCATTTTTAGTGCAATGCTAGGTTAAAAACAGGTTTTTCAAAATTTTAAACGAGTTAGCATCGTATTATCTTTTTAAAATTTTACTAAAGTTAGAATCGCCAAATGCCTTTTTTATATTTTTAGTATCATACTAAATCCAAGTGTCACTTTTGGCAGCTACAATTGCAAATATGGGTTCAACTGTCATTGTTTTAGGCGTGTTCAGCTACAAAAATAGGTTGATACTAGTTAGAAAACGGTTAAAACTAAGAATATTTTAGTAAAGTAAAGAGTTTTAAAGTTAGAAAATTGTTAAGTAGTATCATGCTAGTACCTTAATATCAGGCTGTTTAAAATGTTGCGCCATTATCTTTAAATTGCTAGAAACTTTGACTGAAGATAAAAATCTACGTCCTTTGTAGATTTTTGTATGAATTTGCTTACATAATTTTTTATGAATTTACGCTTATAATTTTGCATCAATCAATTTTTTCTTTCACTGACCTTGAAAGAAGAACAACTGGCAATTTACTGGGGCAAAATACTCAAAATATTTCGGGCTTTTAATAATTTTGTTGAAAAATTCTATAATTTAACGTTAAATTCTAGAATTTACCATATTTCAGAATTTTACACTAGGTAACACATGTATATATAAAAAAAAAAAGAACTTTTTGAAATAGTTTAATTGTATTTGCAACGACAGCTCCCAGACTATAATGAAATTATGTTAACTTAACTGTCTTTTAGACCTTGTTTGATATTTGCCTATATGATATCATCCTCGCAAATTTGCAATAAAAGCAAAGAACGTAGATACCATACTGACATTTCCGTCATGAGTGATAATTTTCATCTTTTTTTCTTTATTTACGAGGCAAGTGATAACTGTGAATAATTATTTAACTTTTATTAAAGATAATAATTTCAAAAATAAAATAAAAATAAAACTTTAACAACGTCATTTCTCTGTTCTTTCAGTTTTTTTTTTTTTTATGTGTGAATAATTTACATCACGTCCCAAAAGTTATTTGCATATTAATTTAAAAAAAATCACCTACCCGGTATAATGAGCTTGCAAGGATGTTACGTATTTTGGTATATGTTTGTAGTTTTGTGTACTCCCAGCACTTTCAGTTATTCGTAGATTTAAATGCAAGGTTTTAATAAAATAAATCTTAAATAAAGTCAAGTGGGTAGCTGTATATTTTAGTCCCTTAAAAGGACAAACCCTTAACTCAAAGTAAAAGAGCTTAATTATGAATCATTATTAACCAGTTTGAGACTGTTTGAAGTTTTGTAAATTTTTATTACAAAACTTAACTTTGATGAATTAGACAACATGAAGGATGTCATACTTTGTCCAGTTTCTCTGGCGACAATGCTTTAAACGAGTAGATTTTTTTTTGAATTAAAGTACACATGAATGAAAATAAGAGATGATTATTTCATTTGTTTTATACTTTCAATTAAAAATCCTTTGAAAGCTTTTTACATGGAAGTTAATGAAAAACATAGTTATATTTATTAAAAAAGTAGTATTTTTTAATATATGAAAATATTTGCCAAGTATAAAAGTTGAATGAACCTCTACACGCTGCCGCACTCGCATTCATTTTGCAACGAATAGAGAAGTTGAAGAAACTGCATAACACACACTTAAGGGGCCAGTTATAGCGATCAGGAAAAAATTTCCTTTTGTATAATTCAATGTTTTATTAAACGATTTAAAATATAAAAAGGATACGAATCGATGATGAACCAATTGAAATATTATTATTTTCCATTAAAAAAATTTAATTTGGGAGAAATACTTTGTCTAAAATAAGTACATATTTATTTTCCTGATGGACATTTCGTACAGAAAACGAGTTTCCATCAGGAAATGCATTTTGTAGAATAAATATTTCCTCCAAAGGACATTTTGTTAATGCAATAAATATTTCAAATGATTTATCATCGATTAGTGCCATTTGTATATTTCAAATCGTATAATAAAACAATAAATTATCAAAAAAAAAATTTTTCCTGATGCGTTTTCCTGATCGCTATAACTGGCACCTAAAGGGATTGTCCTTTGTATTTTAAATTTTGTTTGGTTATACTTTAAGAAAAATCTGTATTAGCCATATGCTCCACAAAAAGATGCAATTTGTAGCTCAACAATCCCCAGTTGCTAAATACATTTATGCATGTACATACTTGTCTTGGCCCACCAACATAATAAAATAGCCTCTGGCAAAAGTGCATATTTTAAACATTATCTAGCTGAAATGATTTTTCCAACCATTTTTGGGCGCCACTTTACCAGAAGATAGATCATCGAATTAAAAAAGATATCACAAACGCGAAAAAAAATTGAACTAAAATAGTCGGAAGCATAATGCACAAGATCAGGACACATTCCACAAATCTGCGAATAGAAAATTCGTTCGAATTAAGCATCAACCTCAAACATTCTTTAACTTCTTTTAAGGCCGTGTGTGAATTCGGTTAAAATCGCGTTAAATTTTATCCAAAGATTAATTTTTGACACTAGTGAGGTGAATCTGTACGTAGAATTGTCAAATTTTAATGTCGGATAAAATTTAATCGCAATTTTAAACGAATTCGCACACGGCCTAAGTTTCATCAAAATTCTCAGTTTTCATCAGCGACCATTTATGTGAATTAAATGTCAAAATTCTCGACAATTCGCAGTTCACTAGTCGTCTTTAATGTGCAATGTACTAAACATGCTCATTTTATTAACCAAAAATAGTTTTCTGCCTTTTGTCAAAGCAGGAGTCACCATTTATTTTACACTTAATTGAAGGGAATCACGAAATTATCTTTTTCTAATTCCTGTTGTACCAGTATTTTGTTTCTAGTCAACACACTACTCTTTAGATCTGTTCCTTTACTTTGAAACTCTGTGATTTTCTGTGCATTTCACTGCCATTTTATATTTTTTATATGAACTTTGACAGAACGTTGGACTAGAATTCACACAAATGCACAATAAATCACGAAGTTTTAAGGGAACTAGGCTTTTATTTCTTTTCTTCTTATTTGATTTAATGCAACAGAAATAAAGATTGAGAATGGAATTTTTGTCAAAAATGTCAAAACTTCGAAAAATACGGGAACGCAAATTCACAGTATCGCATATATTATCTAACTTAATGTGAATAACACGTTCATTCTTTCAATCTTGTACTGACATTTTGTTCAACTATGAATTTCTGAACGCAATTTATTGAACATACATTTACAGATAGGATACATTTTTTAATCTCTTTCTATCTCTGGAAACTACGGAATTTTTTATTTCGGGACAACTTTTGGACTAAAATTGCACTGATATTAAAATATTCATAGGACGGGAATTAGAAGTCAATTAAACGTTAAAATTTTAATTATACATTAATATTAATTGGTTTTCTGTCAAAATGTAAGTATTTAAAAAGAGTGGTCTAATTATGGAATTCAAAGTCTTAGGCCGGCCCTGTAGCTTGTCCATGAGAACACAACAACGACGATAAGTCGACTTAGGCAACTATTACCAGATGTTGAATGGTAGCCGGAAAAGTTGAATTAAAGTGCGACCTAGTTATGAGATAGTCTGACAAATGGTTTCGCAAAAAATATATATGGGGTAAGACATGAAAAAAAAGGAAGTATAACTATAACTTTAGAACTTTTGGAGTAAAGTTTTTTAAGCTTAAAAAAAAAAAGGTCGTATGAAGTTGGTTAGTGGAAGAAAATAAGGGAAAGAAATTTCACGATACAAAGAAAACTTTACCAAAGGAGGCATTATGAGTTAAATTGCAGAATATAAGTTTATGAGGTTAAACGTGTCTGGTTATGATGTGCTTTATTGGAAGCAAAATAAATATTCCTTGTGAATGATGTACCATTGTTCAAACACAAATTATATAGATGTATTATTTTTATTCTTGTGCAGAAAGAGCAGTGTTAGAACTGACATCTGACTAAATGTCAAAAATTAACGCTGTTATACCTAATTATTACAAATTACTTCAGAAAGTGTAAGGGGGGGCGTGGAATGAAAAATATTAAAATATTTTCCGGTCCCTAGACGCTCAATATTATTGTGTACAATATTATTGGCTACGCGTCCCAGACGGTTCAATATTTTATCCACTTGGAGTGGGACATAAAGCCGAAATTGAATTTAGGCGTTTGTTGGTCCTGAAATGCCCCAAGTTTTATCATTTGGAAATTCTTATTTAGTGGGACATAACCCCCAA
Organism: Epistrophella euchroma; assembly: GCA_947049315.1. Classification (NCBI taxonomy): domain Eukaryota; kingdom Metazoa; phylum Arthropoda; class Insecta; order Diptera; family Syrphidae; genus Epistrophella; species Epistrophella euchroma. Next base: position 144,885,283 of record OX346245.1, read on the forward strand.
CAATTTTATTTGGGGCTTGGGTCTCATTTGGGTGAGACTTAACGCCCAAAATCAATTTCGGCACTCAAGCGAGACATAAGCCCCAAAAATAAAATTTGGGCTTTATGTCCCTGAGCCTTCTGTCCCTGCGCCGAAAAATATGCTTGTGCTTGAACCGGTTATTATGAAACGTATGCATGTGTGGATTATGAAGTTATCCAGCCCTTAAACGTCAAATTTGACAAGTTAAAGGTATACGTTCACAGTCACCACGTCAGAGACCATTACATATTTAATATATATTAATAAGAAGAATTGCAAGTTGACAGATGTGTTAGTATTATCTTTCCGTTGTTTTTCGTTTATTGATACGGGTTAGAAAATGAAACAAAAAAAAAATTACAAAAATCCTTCTGTTTTTGTTATTCAAATGCTCTTAAAATAAAAAATGAATGATCTTGAACTAAAATGAAGGAAGAGTATAGACACTTATACGAGTTAATCATCCCTGGACATTGTTCTAATGACCTTAGTTACACATTGTATATATACACATACAAGCACAGTTTTGTGCTTTGAATTTTTTTTTAGATTGAAGCGATTTTTATTATACATACATATATTTATAGTTGTCAATATTGAATATTCTTTAAGAGTCAATTTGAAGGGTGTTATAGGTTTCCAATAAAAGAACACTCTACCTTGGGCTTCTGACAGCTCGATTGATATCTAAATCACAAAAGCAATTATGGACACAATATTTTTCTTCCCACTCCCACCTGTCACATGCCCAAAAAATAAAAACAAAAAGGATTGAAGTCGACCTGGTTTACTTATCCCAACTGCTACCTGACACATGACAAATTGAAAGATATAGTTTTCACAGCACTGTTGCCATAAGCACTCATCATTCAAACAACTAGAGCAGACACAACTACCTATATGATGATAATGATGATGAGGGTAAGGAAAGGACTATATGAGGCATGGTGCTGGTGGTGCACAAGGAAGCCAACTATATTTGATGAGAGGATAAAACATTGCACCCACTTAAACGGAAATCGAGGCCAATCACGTTTTCCACCTTCTAGGCACTAACTATTTTTATATAAATGGCCAAACCAAAAATAGTGGTTATGCTAAGTGTTTCCCAGGTAGACAGTTCTAGTTGATGTCCCTACCCTACATATAATTTTCGCATCCATAACGGACTGCAAAATACAGCAATTAATTACTGCTTCTCTAAAGTGTCATTGTTTTGGCCGGTACTGTATATAAACATTCAGTAAATCGAGTCGTTTTGTCAGTCAACACCATGACAGCCATACGTAATGGAATGGATGCGTATAGTGATTCGATTTTATATTTAATTTCCATTTTTCGTCATCGATTAATTATTATTTTTATAATTGTTGCACAATCATAGTAATTGAATAAGAGGCGTTGCATTAACGGGACGACTGTGCCGGCCGTAGCACCATTCAATGCTTCGTAAGTCCAACCTTGGCCACAGATGGGTTTTTGCGTTAAATATTCAATTTGTTAGCAATCAATTGATTCTCCACGTCCAATGCAAATTGCAGATATATATATATTTTATTTTCCGTTCTGCATTCGAACTAACCACTCGCAACGCAACCACACTATAATAATGTCATACTATAAAAAAAAAAATAATTTCGAAATTCTCTCGTTCGGATAAATTGTCCATGAAAATTATAATGAATTGATATTGTGTGCTGAAAAATTGTGATAAATTAATCAAAGACCCTGAAATTGGTTGGCATAGCATCAGAGCCAAAAGAGATGATGGATAATAATTGAAAATAATGGTAATAACAGATTAAATTTTGTAAGGCGTAGGTAACTCCCTTTGGCTGAGTCTGGGTGGTAAAGTTATAATTGAGTCTGGCAATTTTTGTATGAGCATTATTGGCAACATTGTGGGCTGGGGGATTATCTTGGAAGCTCTTTGAAATTATATGTTTTTGTCTATTGGCAAAATACTTTTAAAACTTTAAGATTAGGTTAATTCTTATATACGCATTGATTTTGTGTTGTATTTTTTATTTACGAAACTTTTTAATGTTATTTGAAAATTAAAATTGAACAAACGACAGCAATCTGTTGAATTTAAATTTCTTTCTTGAGATTAATTTTAACATTCACACATTTAAGCAAATTTATTGCGTTTTCGATTGGATTTTGGGAGTATTTTATTCCTATAAAATATGGAAATTTCGTTCACTCCATATTTTCTCCAAATTGTCCATATTCGATAGAAATGGAATACTCCCAAAATAACATTAATAAAGCTTTTGCTTTCAAGAGAGTTAAAGAAGACAAATAAAGAGTTCTGTCAAATACCGAGCAATATATTAATTCAAATTAAACATGAGCTGCTAAAATTTTGGAGCCAAGCTTACTCCAAAATTTTAGCAGCTCATGTTTAAGGTATTTGAAAAATAAAGAATATCACCAAAATGGCAGCCGAATTCGTGGGGCTTTCAACCCCGAAAACTCGTTTTCACAATCCCTCCTAGAGATCCATCAAAAAAAATTTTGTCCTGTATAAAATGCAAGGACTATTTCCGATGTCAAAGGGTTTGATGGAGCAGCGAGATTTCTCCATTGTCATCCTGCACAAGCGGATGAGTTTCCCAGGGATGCCAAGATGCTTCAGAGCTCTGTATAATTCTGAATAATTCATTAGGTTTGTTCTAAATGAATTTGTAATAGTTTTTTTTTTTTTCAAGAGTATAGGTTTAAATCTCCTAATTTCTAGAATTTAATAAAAAAAATAACAAGCATGCCATTTGAAAGGTCATTAAACGTCTGGCTTGTTTCAGTAATTGTATGTTAGTAGATTTTAATTCATATGATTTTTTAAGCTGTAAAGATAAAACTTAAAAATTCACGAAAAAATACCTGTGACTGACCAATTCCCTACTGAAATTAGTTAACTTTTTACTACGATAGGTCCCGCCATAGGACGCCCAACTAACAAAATACCTTCCGGTTTTGGCAACTTAAGTATTATTCGCTGCTATAGCACTTTTAAAGCCCTTCCTGAACGGAGTTAAGTCGTTATAGGAGTAAATGTTGGTATAATTCATGGCTTAAGTATTCTCTGGAGTACATTATATCAGCCTTACAGGCACAATGAGTCAATTTTTTTATAATCATACTATAGTCAAACTAAAAAAAGGCCATAGAGTTTTTGCTCCCAAAATGATCCTATAAAAAAGTTAAAGAACCCTTATACTAGTAGCTGGTCGCTTTGTTCCGATATCAATTGTACAAGAAGTTGTTGTATAGGTTTTGTATAAGACTGTGCAAATTGTAGAATAAACTAAGAGCTTCCATTTTAAATCATTAATATTTATCTCAGAACCTATTCATATCTAAATTTATAATAAAAAATTATAAAATGAAATCGTGGCAAAAAATTAAAAAGTCGGGCAACTACTATAAAAGTATAAACAAGGGACACCAACAAATTAAAATAAAGATGACAGAAAGAGGAACGGTAAACAACAAACTCAAACGATTTTAGATCATCGCTATAAAAAAACTATAAGAATACCCGTTTACATTATTGTGCAGCATCTTTGATGAATGACTATATGAGGCTTATAGGTTACAATTTTGTATGGAAGAGAACCCGATTTAATACAGATTTGTCGAGCGGTTAGCGTGCTAGACTATTGGTGCAAGGGGACTCCGGTTCGATTCCAAGGAGTGTTAGTAATTGTTAATTTGAATACAAATATTTACAATACTAATAATATTAATAACTATCTCTTAAGACCCTTTCAGGTGATCATACGGAAAAATATACACAATATGCAGTACAAATATAAAATTAAAATAAAAAATAAATACAAACGTTTTTTTTTTTTTTTTTATAGAAATACATTCCTTCTATAGCACTTTTTATAAATCTTATAAGAGTACTCTTCGGAGTAAAACAATTTTACTCCATAAAGGTGAAATAGGAGTGAAAAAAGGTTGCCTTTTTAACTATTTGGAGTATAATAAAAAACTAATAGAAGTAGGTTAAGGATTAATAAGAAACTTCTTTGAATGAATATAGGACTAAAATTGTTAGTTGGGCGACCTACCCTCATAGAGGTATCAGATGAGACTTAGGGGCTTATTGCGGATGAAATAGAATCTTGTCGAATAGAATTAAAGCCTACTATCGTTATTTTAAAATTCTATTCGTTAATATTTTTCTATTTGACTTTTAATATTTGTATTGAATATTTAATATTTTTTTCTATTTGAAAGAAATTTCAATTCTATCAAGAATTTTGATCGACTTTTGTCGAATAGACTTTTTTCGAATAGACTCCCGCAATAAGCCCCTTATAGTATAGTTTCTAAAGAACTATGTATAAGCAAACATTTTGCTTTTGGTTTATTTAATAATTATCTGAATCTGACCCATCAGCTTATATGGTAGGTTTTATGACGATATAAAGAATATATGAATTCGGGGCTGTTTTTAAATTTAGAGTTTGTATGGTGTAAATTAGGATTAGAGATAAAAACCTAGAGAATTGAATCTTTTTCTAATCGATAGATTTTTATAAATATACAAAAAACTTCAAGAATTTAGTGCATGCACAAGTTAATGCACGCCCACTTTTGGAGGCGGAAAACTGCTATAACTATTTTAAATTTCTATATTCTCGCCCTAAAAAAAAACGGCGGTTAGGTACATACGTATATGTATGTATTTTATGGTGTCAGTCATAAAATTTCTAAAAATAGATAGAATTGTTTCTAAATAAAGCTCTGCTTCACTTTTCACAGCTTAAACTGTTATACTTCAAACTCTGGCGATGAGGTTAAAGGGGCATTTACACGAAGATATACCTTATTGTAAAAGTTTAATATTTTTATCATGCATAGGTATATACAAAGATATATGATATATTTCTTTAAAAAAAAAAAAAAAGGTTTGCATTTCCAAACACAATAATAGGTTCTATTATTATTGGTATGGGTGGAGAAAAGTGGAAAATTAGCGCAATATCTATAGTCTATAATACAGTTAGATAACCTCGTATTTCATTACATGTGTACAAACAAAAATAAATTCACAAAGAAAACAAACAATGTCAAATGATAATTATTATGAATGTTGTCATTTTGTCGTTTGTGCATATAGTCGTCGTCAATTAATTGTTTTGCGGCCGGCATCGGCATTATTTAGTCGAGATTAGGTTACACGATGCATTAAATTAAGTTAATTAGATAACAATGTTGCCTTACTATGGTTACGGGATATATTATAGGTTCTATATGGTATCTACTTAGCAATCGTAACTGAGGGGAAAAAAAAAAAGCTTTGAGTTGTGGTTTATTGTTTTGTCTGATTGGGTCGTCGTCGGTTTCTATGGAATATCCGATTAAATGAAATATAACTCCCTGATGTCTAGAAGCTAAACTTACAAAAGCCAAAGGGAAATGTTCATAGAAATGCTTTAAAGGTTGGGAGACTTGTAAGATGACGCAATCACATACAAATGTATACCATAAAAACAAGTACCTAATACCGATAAATTTGTAAAGTAGGTAGGGTACTCTTGTAAATACATAAGTATATTGGGTCTGGAAGTTGTATACAATGTAGCAAAATAAAAAAAACCACATAGAAATCTAATTCGGACCGACGAACTAAGATATAAACTGGTTAAAAGCAAAGAATTTCTTTCATAATTTCATAAACTAATTTCATATTATGAAAATAGTTTTAGTTCGGTATGACCTATACTGAAATCTGAGTTGTCATGACTTGACCTTTCGCCAGTTTCAGTTTGGACCATTGGTGGTGTTCTAAAAAAAACTTTCAATTAAAACTCTGCGTCATATTTCACTATCCAGCGACGCGACATTTGAAGAATACATAATATTAATTTAGGCTAGGTGCATATTGAGATGCGTGCGACGCGTGTGACGTGTCCTGACGCGAGTCACATGAAACGATGAATGTAAACGTGTCATGTCGTTATCCGCATATTGAAGCACGCGTCTCGTTCAATAGCCGTGTTCCTTTTGGGGGTGGCGAACTACTCATGAGTAGTTGAAAACTATAATCTAGTACTCTCATCTACTCAAGCTCTAATGCGCGAGTAGATGAGCAGAGTAGTTACGCAACTAAAATCCCCAAGAGGGCATCTGGCTAGGTTAAGAGATTTTCATGTGCATGACATTTTATTTCAATTTGCTTACCGTTTTTACGTTCACCATTCACCAATAAAAAAATAAAGCAATTAATAAGGAGGTGAGAGTCTCTACAAGACGACTTTCCATAGATAATTTTACACACACTTTCTCATTTTGTATGAGTTTTTATATACATACATACGTCGAAAAATCATATAAACTGAGAAAGTGTGTGTACAATCTCGCAAGCTTTTTGATAGTACGGATTCCACAGATTATAAATAGTTATTAATCACTTAATATTGTAGTAGATTGCTTCTAGGGAATTGAAATTTGTGCGTTCCATTGAAAATTTCCAGCAAAGTACTCATGAGCAGTGCGCCACCCTCAAAGGAACACGGCTAATAGTAGTGACAACATTTTTTTTCCACATACAAAGATAATATTTGAACGAAATCAACGATTTCTTCTTAATTTTATAAATATGTATTTCTTCTGTCAGTTACGATAGTAAAAAAAAAAACTTGAAAACTTACGATAAATAAATAAACTTTTCTCATTTTTTTATTGCACGAACAGAAAATGCTTAACAACTGGATAAGAATATTTTTTCGGAATCGCCAACACAACGACACAAACACATTGGAAAATAAACAAACTCTAGCGCTTTGACTCGCTTCCTTATAAGAAATTTTAAAATTTGACGTGAGAGCTATTCAGAGTTTAAAAAATATTTATCCAGACAACGAGGAGAAGATAACTTTTTAAACGTGAATAGAGAAAAAAAGTTTTTACTACAACGTGATTTGAATCAAATCAGTCAAGTAGCTCTCAATTACTTATAAACCATAGGTTACTGCTGTCAGAAAACTTTTGTGCAAGTGTCCCTTATGTCAAATTCCTTTTACCAAAAAAATTCAACTTTTTTTTCTAAACAGAATCGATTTTTTCTTTTAATACAAGGAATTTGTCCAGAAAAATCGATTTTTTTCTTTTAAACAAATCAATTTTTTTTCTTAAAAGGAATTCGACATTAGATAATATTTTTTATATTTTTTGACAGGAAATAAATAAAACATGTGCACGTGAAAAAGCTAGCAAGAAAAACTCGCATCGCTTGATCAATATGCGCTTTTCAATTGATTTACGTATATCTATTGTTTACAAAAATTCGTGCTGTGCTGTGTCACGTCACACGCACCGGTCGTGCCTCAATATGCGCCTAGCCTTAAAGTAAATAATTGATGCTTAGCAAATGTTATAAATTATCATTTTTCCTTTCTAAAAATATCAAAATATCAACCAGCAATAATTCCCATGAATGGTAGGTACATTATATAACATCATACAATTTATTACAGCGATATTTCAAAAGTTCATTGCATATTATATACTTTATACCTATACCTAGTCATCTGCGTCTCAAATTGAACTTCAAATTCTTGTAACGAAACTGTCAAAACCAAGACCTTTTCTGTCATTTTATAGAACAGACATCGACATGACATAAATGTATGCTACCTACGAGACTAACTTGAAAGTCGAAACCTTCAAGTCAGAATAAACATACAAATAAAAATGAAAACAAAACACAGACAATTCTTTATTTACCATCTGCTCTTTAGATTTTCGTCATTGCAGTGAATTGCAATTAGGTACGTTTTCTTTAGAATAGAATATATTATATTGTGTGTGCAAAAGACAAACAGAGACAACAATGCGTCTATGTAAATTAAATCAACAGTAATGCTGTTGAGCTCACGTTGTTTTGCCACGCAAATAAATTAAAGTTTCCTCTAAATTAAGGTCAAATATGGTTAACACTGACATTTTAAACAAATTTCAATTCATTAACAGTGGACGGATAATTAAGTAAAGCACTTCAGTTCGTATTTACCTACGAGTATTACATTGACAGTTTTTGTTGACTTTTGTTTAATATATTGATTGACATTTCACGTAACTCTAGATTTCTATGGTTGGATCATAGAACATTCTATACCGAATCGTAATCAGTAATTCATGTACTGAAGGCATCGCACGAACTTTCTCTTGTAGTTAAAAACTATGATAGCAGATTTACAGATGTATGTTGATGGTTTAATAATGTTTTAACGTAAAAATGTCAAAAAAAGTTAAAAGTAATAATTAAATCGGTTCACATAATTAACTCGAAAATAAGGCAATTTTCTAAAAAAAATCATCAAAACCCTATTTCTGCAACGCGAATTTTTTTGGCGAAAACCTGAAATTCAGTTTTCTTACAACCATTCAAGGTACGAATCAAAATCGATGAAGTCGTTTTTGAGAAAATTAAAAATCGAAGCATTTTGTATTGGCACTACCTGTTCTAGATGTGCTAAATCAAAAATTCGTAATTCCACTCTGGAGAATCACATAATAATGTTCTGTACTAAATTAAAAGAAAATCGCACCAACGCAACGTGTAGGCTATAGCTCAAATCGCAGTAGACGTACGGACGCACGAATGCACGAACACAGGCCGATGGACGGTATGGCGAAACCCACTTTTTGGGACTTCTCCATCATCGTAGTGTCAATTTTAATTACAGCCCGAATATGGTTTCTCCTAAATAACCACTCTGCATCATTTTTTTTGAGATATATGTACCCGCACACTTTATTAACTGCAGCGATCCGACAGATCATGAATTGTGCATTGGAATCTTACAACATTTTGGCAGAACCTTGCATTTTGGACAGGACATTATTTGTTTTTGTTTTTAATTAGAAGGGGGATTCAGTGTGAGTATATATAAAACTAGTTTATCGGCGTTTGGTCGCAATTTTGCAAGAAGGAGCACACAATTTTTTCACTAAATCTCGAATATTATAAGTCTATGTGTCTCTATGTATCGCTCTCAATACCCCCTTTACAAGATTGCGGCCAAATATGGGGGCTTTTGACCCCGAAAACTGGAGTTAAATTTACTCTATCATTTAGCAAACTCATTGCATTAATAAACCACTCACATAACGTTTTCAATTCTCAGCTATAGGTACTTTTCATTCCATTTCCATGGATTATACAATACAGTAGCGTAGCGAGGGGGGTACAAAGGGGGCACAGGCCCCGGGCGGCACTTTGCTTGGGGGTGGCAATTTTTCAAAATATCCGGGCGGCACTTTGGTGCAATTTTTCTGAATACGTTAATGTAAAAAATGGTTTTTGTATATGTTCTGTTTTTATATTTTCTTTTCATTCCGATAAATTTTTCTGTGGATAAATTTTATTAGTCCAGATAAATTATTTAAAAGTTTTCGAGCGGTAACACTGCATTCACATTCAATAACATTAAAGCTACATAATGTAAATACAAAAGCTCCCTCATTCAGTGGCAGTGGGCAAGAGAATTTTATTAAAAATTCTCGAATTTGCAGGTTCATTTATTCTTCACTTTAGAAAGTTTAGTTTTCAGCTTTGTGTAGAGGGATTTATTCCAGAGGCCATTACCCTTCGTCAGTGTTACCATATTAAAGGAGCTAGAGCCCATGTTGAGAATTTTTCAAGGCTTACATTTTTTTAAGTTCTTATAACTGGTTACTGGTTGAAAATTTAGACTGACAATTCTTTCGAGAAAATAAAAACAAATCGGACATATGTATAGGTATGTTAAATCTAATCAAAAATAGTTCTGAAAAATGACAAAAAATGTAAAAGTATAGGTAATACAGTTTTGCTAAGTAACTGGTGAATCTTTAAAATAGATAATTAAAAGTTTCGATTCCATCTAAGATAAGCTGTGGTAACTTAGTTGAGCTGCAAGAAAACATGTTAACCGTTTTTAAAAGATAAAACCAGTTTTGAACACTTTAATTTTGATGGGCTGTTGTGAAATATTAAGTAAAAAAGAAGCTTTGGCAAATATTTCTGTTTCTTCATTTCCTTATGTATAACAATAATAGAAACAAATAATATATAATAATTACTACTTTAACTATGAGAATAATAATAATTTGAGGCAGTTCGGGTTGATTTTTTAAAAACCGGTTTTGTTTCTCAGCAATCATCACCCGATTAGACATAATAAATAAATATAATTAATCTGTGCATAAAAAATTAAATTATAACAAAGTAAGTTAAGTAGCTGTTTCACTTTGATTTTTTTTAAAACAGCAAACAAAATTAAAGGCCCAGCAAAAAATAGCTATAAGGGCGGCAAAATTGGCTCTGCCCCGGGCGGCAAGAACCCACGCTACGCCACTGATACAATACTTCTAAAATTTATAACTTTACAAAATTTAAATAAATTTTTCAATTTCTAAGCTCAGAAATAGCATATCACACAATATAAATAAGTACAGTACGCCCTAATTCTTAATTTTATTAACTTGAAAATACTTAAATGGGGGTGTGTTTCTATTGCATTGAATTTAATTTTTGTTCTCAAAATAACATGGTTATGCATTTTATATAATGTGTAAATATATACCAAGTACCAATTATATATGTAGGTACATAGGATTGGCTTGAGTTTGTGTTTCTTAATGCAGTATGCTAGTCACGTTTCTATGCCTTTTCCAAGTGAGATTCGTCTTTTGTCGTGCTGGTACATCAACGACTATACAAAGACGGCAGCAGACGAAACGAATACGAATTCATTTCGATTGCGTTTTGGTTTCATATTATTTAAAAGCTTTGAATGGAAATATAGAATAATTGAGGCAACCAGACACTACTCCCTGTACTTGATTTGGTATAAGAAGAGCAAGGAATGCTTTTTGAAATCGGTTTAAGTAATTTGATAAATGTTTCAATAGCGAACTTTAGATGGTTGGTTAAGATTTCGGTTCGAAAGATTTATTAGCTTTTGTAAGGGAATTCTTTTGTTTTTGTGGCATTTAATGTTTAAGGGTGAAAATAAATCTTGAACTTCTTTTTAGCCAGGGAGCAGTTTGAAATTGAAAGGGTAATGGTGCTGAGAAAAATTATGTTTTACTAGAATTTATTAGGTATATAGGTATAGGTATGTACTTATTTGGTAGTCAACCAGATAGCTGAGAATTTGAAAAGAAAACCGAAATTTATGTCCCGTATATACATTAGATACACTGATACATAAATTGTTATAATAAAAACATTAGTGTATTGTAGGTACGTACTATAAGTTATGATAATCAAACAAATTCAAACGTCCTAAAAGTCGTAGGTATTTATATTTATGACATTACAAGATAATCTCCTTTTGGACGACCAAGAAACGCGCAGTTTATTTGAAATGATGTCTCAGGAAAAGTTCTTCCACTTCAATACATAGGGAATTTTTATTTTTGTACGTAGGTATACATATCGCCTTCCTAATGGTCATTGCAATCTTACCCCTTCAAAGGTTTTCTTAATGTTTAAGCAAAGATATTGGTAAGTATTAACTTTTTAGCCACGGTGGGATACCTAATCTTACGGTACCTTCCCTATAATCATATGTTTAAGTTGAAGGAAAGGAGGTATTAATCTGTTAATGCAAACGCTTTTAATTCTGAATGGGGTTATCCAATGGTTAAAAAAAAATCAATTTTTTGTATCTAGATCTGTCAAAACACTGATTTTGACAATTTAAGCCTTTAAAACAAATTGATTTTTTTATCAGACACCAATTTTACAAATCTGGATTCTTTGGCAGAGCTACATGTAGCCACGTAGCCAGAGGGGAAGGGAGGGCTTGAGGGACTGAAATCCCTCCCGAAATGAGTTTAATGTAAGGAAATCCTTATTTCTCTTAATAACATAAGACAAACTTCCGAAGATGTTTTCCGAAATGTTTTTCATCCGCATCGCAACTTGACTTATTTTAAATTGAATTTCGTAATTCCAGAAACGTAATCTACTGGAGGCTTTTTTTAAATTAGAAAAAGGTGCTCTGTAATTTTCCATAATCTTAAGATCTTTAAAATTGTCATCAGTCATCAGATTAATAAAACCCAAGATATAGATAAGCATTATAATATAAACAAACATTTTCAGCATTTTTTTTGGAAAAAAAACATTAGAAATTTTAAAAAAATAATAAGGAGCCTTTATAATACAAAATCTATATTTGCTACTGAACAAATCAGCCAAATTTAAATGGCCTCGTTTTAATTCAAAATAGCTTTTAATGGTTTTAAGTCCACAAAATTCAGAATGAAACGCCAAGTTTTGAGTAAAGCTATGAAGCAAGCCCCCTTCCAAAAAAAAATTTGGCTACCGGCCTGGCTTAATATATATAGGTACCAGAACAATAAGCAGAGAAGTTTTCAGATTAGCAATGCCTAGCTCTACAGGCATACGAATGTATACAATAATAGCTTCGTTCGTGTACTTTCTGCACTAAAATTCACAGTCTATCAAATATTGAGGAGTGGGGATGAAATTCTCTCAGAGAGAAGTAAAACTAGTTCACGAACGCTTTGAACAAATAATTTTTACCGGTTTTTTAACGTCAAATATTACATTAAATTAAATAAAACAGAGGAGTATAAGGAAAGAGATGTTCTGGCAAATATCAAAGTGACTTTTGACTGAACTCATATTTCTGCCCGAAGAATTTCTTTGGGCTGAAATTAACAGAAAGGGGAAATAATTTACTCTCTCGAGAGCGCTCTCTACTGCGAAAAACTACACATTTTTTGAGTAAACGAACACATTTTGCGTTAAATTTGTAGAAATTCGTAAAAATTCTTAGATTTGGGGAGTACGCGAACGAACCTAATATACCATACCAAAAAAAATTAGTTTGAAGAATTAATTTTGCAAAGTTAAACCGAATAAATTGGCAACACTAAGTGACATTAAATTTGACAGCTAACAGATTCTTTTGTGCACAGTTTGTTTTGCCATTAGGCCTTTTTTCTTTTTTAAATCAAAAACTCAGATTTTGTTTAGCTCAGATATATCAGAGCGCTCAACTTGTATTTTTTTTTTTTTTTCAATCAGAGCTAGCTCGAAGCTTGCTCCATTAGCTCAGAATAAATTGACCGAGTAAACGTAGCAAATAGCTGAGCGCAGCCAACTTCATACAATTTCCATTCGATTTGACAGATATGGCAATTCAGTGCTCAGACGTGTTTCATAATTAAATCTGAGAGCTCTATTCATACTCTGCTCAGAGCTTACTCGGATCGCTCAGGCTCTGCTTAGTGCTCTACTCCGAGCTAAAAAAAAGAAAAAAGCCTATTATGTCATAAATAGAATTAAAAGGAATATCAGAAATACGCATGCAAATTAAAAAAAAAAAACATATATGTACATAATTGCTGAAAGATAAAATAGTAGAAAAATATGGACTGTCAGATAATTAACCTTTCAATAAAGCCAATACTATGGCTATTAATATTATATTATGTTCATTTGTTTTTTATTTTATTTAAAAGCTCTAAGCTTCTAAAGAAAAACACCCTTTACATTTGACTAAAATATTTAACCTTAAATGGGGAATTATTATTTGATACTGAAACACTTTAAAAAAAAAAGCCGATTTCATATATGTATATGTATGTATATATTTGGGGTTAGATTATTATGTCAAAAACATTTTTAAATTGACAAAAGTATTAGCAAACTTTGAGTGACGTTTTGACAGAAGCATGTAATTCTGAACGTGTCAACCCAAATCTAAAATTAATTGTAGAAGTAAGGTAAGATAGACCGAATGTCGAATGGCAGGTGTTGTAGAAATATCATACAAATTTATAAAAAAAAAAAACATAATTAACATAATTGGAAGGGTCTAATAATGACAAAAGTAACATTTCAAATAAATGTCAAATAAATGGAAACATTATGTCTGTTCCTTTACTTTGAAACTCTGTGATTTTCTGTGCATTTTACTGCCATTTTATTTTTTTTATATGAACTTTGACAGAACGTTGGACTGAAATTCACACAAATGCACAGAAAATCACAGAGTTTCAAAGTAAAGGAACAGGGCTATTTTCTCTAGAAAATAAATATTATAATTGCTAATAAATGAACAAAAAAAAAGAAAACCCTTATATTAAGGGTAAAAGTCTCATTTGGATTGAAAAGAAAAAAACAAATTGATGAACAATCGCTTTCAAATTTATAAAATATGTATTTAATGATTTGAGAGCTAATAACAATATACCTTGCCTCACACGAAACAACTTCAATTTTTCAGAAAAATATTGATTGTGTCACAACCGTAACACCATTTTATAATATTGGTGTACCTAATTATTTTATTGATTTGTAAGATATCATTAACTGTTTAACAATGAAGCTGGAAGCAGACATTTGTGACGTCACAAAAAATTGACACACAGTGTTGCTATTGCTAAACGTGCAAATCTGCAAAAACACGTGTTTGCATAAGACTGGATTGATTTAAAAATTAAAATTCTCCAGGAACCAAGAATCAAATAGTACCTAAGCCAAAAAATGTGCAGTGACTTGCGGTTTAGATGCGTAAACATCAAAGTTTATTCGACTACAAATACAACATCGCTTCGTTCACTTCCCAAAACTGCGAATTCATACCAACTTTAGCAGTTTTGGGAAGTAAACGAACATACCTATACATGATGCAACCTATGTCGTTATGTGTTCGTGGAAAACGTAACGTAGTAGTTATTAGATTACCCCACCGCTCTTGATGGTGACGGCATAGATATTGGCCACGTTCATCACCACGTTTTTGACAGATCTAAAAATTCAGTTCTGAAAAACGTAACACTGAACGTACAAAAAAGTCTGAAATTATTTATTCTGTTTTTATTATTTTTTGCACTTTAAAATCAAAATCCGAAACAATACGAGACCCAGACAATCAGACCACACACAAAAAAAAAAACTGGATCAAGAACTGTTTTTTTGTTGCTTTTAGCTGTCATCTGAATTTTCAGATAGAATTTTTCATCTGAAAATTCAGAAAAAAACGTAAGAAACGTAACTAAATGTCAATCGACGTCAACTGAATTTTTATGACTGCTGGCCAATTAGAAGCTCTAAAAATGACAGTTCAGAACTGTCAAATGTGCTGTTGAACGCGGCCATTTTCACATCAAAAAACGTTGTTTTAGACAGTTCTTCATTTTCTAGAAAAGTCTTCTTTTATCGTAAAATATAATTATGGCAATGTGCAGGTAATTAGTAATCATATAGCGTTTTGTAGATTATTCGAATCCATTATTAAGGACATTATAATTTGTTTTAAGTTAAAATAATAAATAACTCACCTCAGTACAAAATCGACATCCGCATTGCGCCAGTGTTGTTGCTTCTTTCGGAGCCACATCTACTAGACAAAGTTTGCATGTAAACTCTTCTTCCAATTCAATAGGAAGCATTACCGCTGCCGTTCCACTAATGCTCGAAACAATAATCGGTGACAACGGACTCAAACCCGACGACGGCGATGAATTCAATGTCGCTGTCGTCACATTCGATGGCGGAATGTTACCGTTAGCGGAGCTTTTTCTCGAACTAGAATTACTACCGCCATCTACACAATCGTTGGTCTTACTTATGATACTACTACTACTTAAATTACTAAAGTTATTGTTTAGATTATTTGAATTGTTATTAACATTTACGAATCCGCTATTAGCGGTATTCAAGGAATACCGTGAACCGGACACGGCCAACGATAACAGACTAGAACAACGCGAACACGTAGCGTTCGAGGTCGACATACTATTTCGGAGTCGATTGAGTGGTCTTATTTGCTCGATTCCGTTTATGCTGATGCCACCGCCAATGTCACGGATTCCACCAGTGCGACTGCCACCCAGTGGCGTAACACTGGTATCGGACATCGGCGAACATACTGACGAAGATTGTCGCGTAAGTGCGAGTACCGTTTCGCACTTTCGCATTCCCGTATACTGCACAATAGACTGCGACTTTTCATGATGGAGACTGGTAGCACTGCCTTCTCGCCGCAACAATGGCACCACATTCCACAATTTCTGCTGAACGGCTGTGTTCAACGATGTTGTGCTGCTAGTTGTTGGCAACTTTTCGGGCAGATAGCTAACCGAGTCCGGATTCAGTGGTTGCCTAAGACCCGATGGATCCCTTAAGATTACATTCTGATCGGATGGAGTTCGTGTGATAGTTATTTCGGGTGATGGTAGCAACGGTGGACTAAACGATGTATCCTTGGATGGTTTACGGCCAACCAGGGATTTCAGGAAATTCTCAAAACGTCGCCGCCTTGGTATTGGGCCCCCAGCAAGAAGTGACGCTGCATGAGGGCCCTCGTTCTCATTCTGTTGGTGGTGATTGGTTTGATTGTTGATGACGTTGACAACGTTATTGTTATATTGTGGCGAATAGGTGGCGTTGTTGGTTGTTGTCAGTGATAATGGTAGATTTGTTGGTGGCTGAGGTGATGATATGGCACGTCGTGCCCGCAAATTAGTCAAATGAAGTTGTGGTTGTATATTAAGTTGATTCTTCGAGTCTAATAAGGAGGCTGTTTCATTTTCCGAACATGGCACCTGATGACTGGACGTTTTCTTCGCGTTGGCCAGATTGTGAATTGGCGAGGAGTCCTAGAAAGTTTAAAAAAAAAAATATCAAATTAATTTCACTTAAATGTGATAATATAAGGTAACGTTGTTTAATTGCATAATTGAGAAGGAAGAACAATTTACAAAAAAAAATCAAGTCTATGAAATCTGAAATATTTTTTCAATTAAAAAATTAAAAAAATCCTCAGTTGGAGGGTTGATAATAACGTAAGCCTATCTAATATGTATTTTAAAATAAACTTTTTGAGTTTATATAAAATAAAACAAACAGACCCTGTTCTCTATATGATTTTTATCTTGCCTGGAAATTTTGTCACATCTTAAGCGAAAGTTTAATGTGAGAATTTTTTTTTAATTTTATTTCCTTGGTAGGAAAAAAAAAACGTTTAGGCCCATTTGATTAAACGAAACTAATGTTAAGATGTCGAAACAAAACTGTCCTATTCTAAATGCTTCCTTGCTTCCAGTGTCGGATTAGCCATGTAGCAAGAATAGCAAATTCTAAGGGCCCCGCGCACCAACGTTTTCTGATCATAAAAAATTATTTAGATTAGGTTGAAGTGTGAAAATATTTTTTCCAATCAATGTAGCCACAATTAGGTACTGCAAAGAAAATAGTTCCATCAAAATTGTTAACTATAATTTAAACTACATATTATCTGCTGGTAATACCAAAAATTATGTTTTACACAGTAATAAACTATACAGATGCCTTATCCCCATAGAAAAAACAGCTCAATTTTTCTTCTAAGCAGACAGACTATCAACAGGCAAGGAAGCTCTTTGCAAGCGCTGCAATCGGATGATCAAGACCTTAACACTAGATAGGCCCTTTATGAATCAGTTCATGGATACATTCAAGCATTAAGCAATGCGATCTACATTTTCAGATATTGTGGCAAAAGCCACAATTCTAGGCGTAGGAAATATAAAGTACGACAGTTAGGTATAGCGGCTCAACTACACCCGAAGACTATGTTCAAAATCAAGCACCTAGACAACGATATGAAATTCAGGTACTCACTGCTTAAGGTAAACGTATGAACAGTTATAAAATTGCTGGCGTTTTCGGAATATTCCGCAATATTCTCTGCCACCAGAAGAGATTTTGGAAAAATCTGCAATCATCATAAGTGGTTACGCAGATGATTTTGATGACAGCCTGGGGCGACGAATTATTGCCAGCAAGAATCATGAGGCTCCGGAACTGCAGGTTTACAAGCTTTTGATAAATAATTCTTTACAATCTTGTTTCTCGAACGCTGAAATTGCGTTGCGCATTTATTTGCATCTCATGATCACTAACTGTATTGGTGAACGATCTTTCTCAAGATTAAAACTTGTTAAAAATGAATTGAGGAACACGATGAGCCAAAATCGTCTTAATCAACTTCGAGAAGTCGATATTTAATGGTATTATTTATAAATTTCCCCATATTAATTCAAGACAAGTTTGCTTGTAACAGTTTTGTTTTATTTAATACCATAAACTTAATAACCTAAAACAATCCAAGGGCCCCTTGATAAAATTTGCTACAGGCCCCGCGCTGGCTTAATGCGGTACTGCTTGCTCCACTAACACTCGCCGTGTGCTTGATTATTTTAGGCAAAGTCGTCGAACCCCCTTTATTGCGTGCATAACAAACAAATAATTGTTTTTAAATTTAGTCTCAACTGAAATGGAACCTTTAAAACAGGCTTTTATTGAAAAAATATTATGGAAATCACGGCTTCCCATTTCATTTCCTCGATTTTTGAGAAAAGACAAAAGGTTTTTATAAAAATGTGTCCCACTTTGAAAATTCCCTTCTAAGCTCTTTTTATGAATATTTATAAAATACACTTGTCAAAAAAAATTAATTGATTTGCATTAAATATAAACAAGATTCTTCAAAAACACTTGCTTTTCCTTTCTTTTTTATTTGATTTCTGCGACAAAAAATAATTGAGCGACGAATCCAAAAATGTACATGTACCTGTACCTAAGCATTCTTCAGTTGATTGTATCATTTTTTCCATCATAAAATTTTAAAATTCTTAAAATTAAAGTTCTGTAAAAACGACACTTACCTACCAACTTTTAACGTTTTTCGTGACATTTTCGTAGCTATTTTTCTAATATTATCAAAATTATAAACGAAATACAATTTAATTCTTAAAAATAAACATTAATTTTATAAAAATATAAAAACAACGCAAGAGTTTTTCCACCGTTCTTCTGAATTGGTGAAATGCACATTCGATGCTATTAAAAAAAAATATTATTTCGAAGGTAAAATAACCATGAATAATATTTATTTTTATAACTTACCAGTCTGAATCATGAGAATTGTCGGAGTCATTTTGATAGAATTTCCAATGAAATTTATATTAAAATAATATTAATCTTAATTTGCATTTAAAAATACTTAAGAAATCCATAAATGAAATTTTAATTTCAGGATTTTATTTCAAATGACAAGGAGTCAACAAAAACAACTTTATATTTTATTTCTGTATTTATGTATGCATTTGGATTGGTTTTGGTAAATCAATAATTATCTCAAGCAATTACCCATGGTTCATAAAAAAAAAATTACTGATTTGTTTGTTTTTTTTTTTGTTTTGTTTTTATTCACATTTTGAAGAAAAGACTCTTCTTTCTAAACTTATCAATCTTTTAACAAAGTCCGAAAATGTCAATATAAAAAAAAGAAGTTCATTGCAAATCAAATAAGTACTTAAATCTAGTTTCATTAAAATAAGAAGACAAATTATATGAAATTAGAGCAGGAAATACAAATCCATTAAGGTTAAGATGACATCGAATGTTATTTGTGCAAAAAGATGTCACATGAATGAGTGAGCTGAAAGCTAAACCGATAAGTGAAAAAGTTAAGTAGTTGGCAAACATTATTTTCTGTGACATTAAAGTCGCAAAGATTATAATATGTATGTATTTATGTACCTACATAGGTACACATAGAAGATGAGTAGCTTGAATCTTTACATACACACATATGAGGTGCGCTTTTATACATTGAAACTCTGATTTTCTATGCATTGCTGTGAATTTCAGTCCAAAGTTCTGTCAAAGTTCTATGGATAGAATTAAAATGGCAAAATAAATAATATAATTCGAAGGGTCTGTTAGATAATCGAAAGAATTACACAAAAAGGTAATAAATTCAATTTTAAAATTACACATATTTTGCATGGAACAAACGTCAATTTAAAATTTAAATTACTGTTAAATAATTAAAAGGGCTTTAGGAAATCTGCAATATTTATTTATTTCCTACATATATCGTTTTAACATTAGAAAACTAATTTCTGGAATTTTAAACCCCTTCCATCTTTTTGGACACTTATAACTATGGTGCCGTGACTTAAGGCCAATTGACATAAGGCCAAATTTGGGTGTTTGGTCTTATGTCACTTTACAAAAGCGACATAAGACCAAATTTACATATTTGAGACATAAGGCCAAATACAATTATACAACAAAAGCTACCCTTACAGTTAAAGAGGTTTCGGACATCTTTCAAAAGGAATTTTATTCCAAATTACACTGAAATCCATTATAAGTCATTTTTATAATATTTGATTCCTTTACAAACAGGGAAAAACAAACAACAAACGACACGACAACAGAAACCCAACAGTCAGCTAAAGACTTAATCAGCTGTTCCCCAAATTGCACATCGGATAGTTTTTTGAATATAACAAACTTGATAATCATTGAATTAGTGAACAACAATTTGAGATTTGTTTTTAAGAACAACTTCAAGGTATTCATGCAACATCGAAAAACGATCGTTAAGATTGTAAACATCGCGTCGGAAAGTGTAACTGCCTGAACAGAATGGAGACGGAGCCGCAGCTGGAATGGAATAGCTGTCAAAATATTGAATACACACAAATTAAATAAATGTTGCGAACACAACGGAACGTAGTCGCATACGGAGCTACAGCCGCAGACGGAATAGTTCGCCAACTTTTAATTTTTACACGTGCAGCACTTTTGACGTTTCAAATTGTATAAATAAAACAAAACAACTTTTCGCATCGGAAAAAAATATTGTGGTTATTTGTGTCGCGAAAAAAATTATTAATTAAAACGAAAAATATTGGAAATAAAAAATATAAATTCTGAACTTATACGAAAGATTATTGTTTTGTTTTTCTTCAAAATTCTTTCAAAGCTGTACAGCTGCATTGTGGGTACGTAAAGAAAATAACTTACGACACTTTTTGACAGCTCTTTCAGATCCATCTGCGACTCCAGTTGTAGCATTCTATTCTGTTCAGGCAGTAAAGCCGAAAACAGATGTGCAGCTTTTTCCCATGCAGCGAAATTAGAAATAGAGATATCTTGCAGCGAAGGCTGCATGCAGAGGCTGGAATATGTCAGCCCTCAGAAGAAACTGTGTAAATTTAATTTCGCTGCATTGGAATAAGCTGGACATCTGTTTTCGGCATAGGGCGTCGTAAACGAACTGTCAAAATTTGTATTGGAAATCTTTTCCAATGAATTTTTAATTTTCTGACAAGAATTTGAGTGGTAAACGTCAACGAAGAAGATGAACAGAAAAGTTTTTTTTTGCTCAATGTTATTATGACAGCAACCGAATCAGTTGATTATTTTACCAAATCTTTGGGCACGTTCGGGAAAATATCCAAAGCTATCTTCATAGGTTTTTGTTGTTGTTATCCCTTGTGAAATAACAGCTGATGTAACAGCTCAAGCTATCTGAAAATTTTTCAGGATAGGTGGATGGCCTATCGGACTGCCTTCCGAACGCGTCCATTTGGGCAAAATTTTTCAAGGTGCGTTCATGAAACGCGTGTTGGAAACTTTACGATTGCACGAGGCTGGAAAATTTCCGACGTTGCATGAATACCCTTACTATAATTTAAAAATATTTTAGATTGAAATATCGCAGCTAGGTCAACCCCATACAAAGGAAGCTGAACTTTTCTGTTCTGACAAATTTTACACAAACCCATTTCTCTTTTCTTTTCTGTTTTGATGTAATTTTTTCACTTGCAATAATTCACTTATAAACATAAAAAAAAAACTCACCCTTGATTCCTGCTCCAATTCTTCTTCGAGGGCGCTATAGACCGGAGCGTACCAAGAGTACGCGTGCTGTTTCCTTGTATTAGCAGCCGTTGTGTTTGTTGTTTGTTTGTTGGCTGAATAATTTCCAGATCGCTGACAACCACTATTAGTACTATTTGCTCCTCCTGGATAGTTCAAAGGAAGACTTCGTCGATGATGTTGAACACGCCCTGCACCAGTTTTGTCCAAATAATTGTGATGATTATGATGGTTGCTGCTACGGTGACTATTCTGATTCGTAGAGTATTCTCCTGTAGTGCCTATCGATTGACGATGATACGATAGAAATGGTTGACTCTCAATATTGTGATCACCAGCGTAGCTTTTAACTCGATTATGATGATGATGATGATGATGCCTGCGGCTATTGGATGTCACTTCCTTTTTGGTGAATATCAATGAGGCACTATTCTTGTGAAGACAAATCGAACGATCTGGATCGGCAACAGTTGCTTCGATGTTTGTCAATAGCGGTTCTGTTTCGGACAGTGGCAAGTGATGATGATGGTTTGCAGTCGATTCAATATTCAATGCAGATGAATCATCTGAAGCGAATGACTCAAACAGAACGTACTTCTCGTCGAGGTGATTCACAAAAAAATTCGAATTTGAATTTGAACTTAGGGCAGTTTGGTGAAATAATTGATTAGGTGATATTTCAAATGCAGCTTCTGGTGTGACTGGTGGTGAAGTACTGATATCGACAATACGGAATTCAGATGGATCGTAGTCTCTGATTTGGATGTTGTTGTTATTTGAAGCTGTCAAAAGCTGTTGCTGCTGATGATTCTCTAAACGACGCTCTTTTGATTTATGGCTTTGTGGTGGTTGTCCAAGTGGTTGGACCACTTCATTTTTGGCAGAACTCGCTGTCAGTGGTGGACGCATTTTGACAGTTTATTTGTGATTTAAGTGTTGTGTCACCAATCGGCCTAACAGATATTGAAGATGCCATTTTGATACGAGCCTGGAAAAAATTTAAAAAAAAAAAATCCAAATCAATATTTCCTTAAAGTTAGGAAATAAATAAAAAAACAAACAATAAATTAATCAATTTGTGTACTTTTTATTTTACAAAAGGTTCACTTCATCCCTTTTCTCCTGTAAAACAAAAACAAAAAAAAACTTTTCAAGCAAGAGATTAATGACTTGTGAAAAATCCTTTCATTGTGTCAGTATGTCCTTACGGCGTTGTTTATTAAAGGTTCGTGCGAATTTTTTTTGTGAGTGTGAATTGGTGGAAAATGTCTTAATGGAAAAAACAATTTTTATTTGATGCTGATTGCTGAATTTGTAGAAGTCCGATTTCATTGAAAGAAGTGATAGCATATTTTTTGAAATTATAGTTCAGCTCAGTTGGTTCGAAAGCAGCTTTGTATCAGCAGAAATTGTAATCAGCTTTATTTAATTAATAAAGCAAATTAATTAAATACATATGTATTTTTCTTTATAATGTTCTTGTTGTACCTATATGGTCTAGTTAGTTTTTTAATTTGCTAAATTTGTGTGTTTCATTTTTAAAATAAAAACAAGTTTTAAATTTTATTCTCTTTAAAAATGGAGCTTGGATTTGCTTGAAATCTTATTTCAACCATGACTCATTCTATTATTAGGTAGAAAAGAAAAAGTGTTAATACTTTACGAGTTGATTCATAATTTCGTTTGGAGAAATGTCAGTTCAAAGAAAATTGTAGGGATTTAAAAATCTTGTGATCTTGTGAAAAGAAACATTAAAGCACCTACATAAATACTGAAGATGTACAAATTTGAATGGTTCAGTAATGTAATGATTTATTTAACGAAAATCCAAAAAAAAGTAAGAGTTAAAGTACAGAAATAGATTTTTTCTTTGATATTATTAATAAATTGGTTTCGTGTAAAAAGAAAAACATACCGTCCGTGCGGCGGTCGTTGACTGTAATGTTAGCTAGAGCCTGAATGAGTGTGGCCAGATTCCTTGGAATTTGGTGCAGGGCATTTTATGTAATTGTCCTCCTTTTTTTTCAAATTTTCTCAAAAGTGGTTCTAACGATTTTGGTTTAATTTTGTACCTATAGTGCACATAGTAGTTTTAGGAAAACTGTCAAAAAATTCGCAATCACTGAGAGAACGAATCGTTTGCTGCAAACGAAAAAATTGCCCAAACGACTTATTCGTTTGCTGCCGAATTTACCGACTTCGTTTGCAGCAAATTCTTAAATTCTGTTGGGGCAAGCGGTTTATACTATTGTAGCAAACATTTGAACGTTTACAGCAAACGAACTGAGTATTTGTGTAAAACGAATAATTAGGATTTGTAAACAAATCTGGCGTTTGCGACGAACGAAAAGAGCGTTTGTTGCAAATGAATTGGGCGTTTCATGCAAACAATTTTTGTGGTTATGGCATATGAATAGGCGTTAGTTTGAAACGCATCGAAGCTTCTGTTCTATTGGTACACTTCATACCCAAAAGCGTGCCTCGCTTTGCTAAATGAATTCTAATTAAATTTAAAGAGTGTGGTCTTTTTCCTTTATGTACTCTATATTGGTACACAACAACGTAAAGGCAGAAGACACTTTGCACGGAATTTCCACCTCCATTTATGAATATCTCTGAAGAAAGTAAGTGTAAATCGTAAAAACGTGAACGAAATATGAAATTCGTTATCAAAGGCACGCTTATCCAACATCAATCGAACTCAATCGAAGATTTATTTGCCGCAAAAGTATGGAACGTTTACCGCAAACATTCAATTTATTTTCAAAAATAAAATTATAAAATAGCACCCTGCAATCAGTCATTCGTTTGTTACAAATTATTTTCTTTTGCACGATGAAAAGTACCGTCTTAATTTTAAAATTCATTTGTTGCAAACGAATTGATAAGTTTATAATAAACGTAAAACCTTTTGCAGGAAACAATATTGTGAAAGGGTACTTTGCAATCGATCCATTCGTTTGCCGCAATCAACTCATGCAAATTGAGCTGCAAACGAATCGGTTCTTTGACAATATATTTTGTGTGATGGAACTAATTTTTGTGCCAATTGTATTACAGTTATAACGAATGGAATACTTTTGTAGGGATTGTAATATCTTTTTAGCAAATGCATTACAATTAGTGCGAATGAAATCCGTTACCCACAAACGAAAAAAAAAATATTAACTCTCTGAGTCAGTTTTGATATTTCCAATATGATGGAAATAAAGGTTCTACTTAACCCTGTAAGTATGCACTATAAAACTTACCATTTACATCAAGAGACAAAAAACAAGTTGGCTTATTTTGGGGTTTTCCATTGGTAAAATAAATCAATTTATTTTTGATTTGGATCTGTCAAAAACACAATTTCCTCTCTTTTTGCTTTACATTGGGCAAATTAAATTGGTTTATTTTTGATTTTAAATCGAATTTGCAGATTTACCCCTCCTTGTACTAATATATACCAACATAAATCCAGCTGTCAGTTTGCAAATGTTTTTCGTTGATATTATTTCGGTTGTGACAATTATTTTAAAGAATGTTGAAAATAATTGCTAATAAATAAATGGTAGCAGTTTAAAACGAACCGGCAACTTTTTCAAGTTTATATTTCTCTTCTAAAAATAAATCGAGGGATGAAGATTTTTTGAAATATTGACATAGAAGCTATAATGCGCAAACACAGTGACAAAACTAAATCAATTTGAAATTGTCTTCCATCAGCTACAAAATAAATCAATTTTTTCATTGAAATCCAAATTTACCAATGGAAAACCCTATTAGATTACATATCCTGGAACATTCTGCTTCCCAGTCCGAACAGCTTACCACATAACCACAGAGCTTATTTAATAACAGAAATTCACTGCTATTAAAAATGTGTAAGTTAGCACGATTATTACTTTTATTTTCAATACTACTATTGGGATTATAAAAATTTTGTTTTTGTTTGTATACGGGATGTATTTGATGCGGGCTATCAAACCTTGCCCAACAAAGTTTTTACTAGCAAGGGCCTAACGAGTATTTGACAAGTTTTCCTCGTCATTATTTTCCCTACGGAAAACATTCAAGGGCATTGACTAAACTTGACAAAAACCGCCATTTTTCGAGGTGGGGAAAACTGATGAAGCTATATATTCTGCTTCACATGGCCTTACAATTAAATTTTATAATATTCCTACAATCGAAGTTTATTACATCTAAAGATTTTCTAATTTAATATTTTTTTAATATGAATAGCTGATACACAAACAAGTATATTAAATTGAAATACTTTTAAACATAAACATTTATGCACTTAATTGTTTATAAAAAGAAACACTTACCATTTTTAAATAATTCCACGAAGAAAAACCTTCGATTTGGTATGTAAATCCCAGATCTGAAAATAAAAAAAAAAGAAAAATCAAATTAATAATGTGCATACGAATATTTTATTTTATTCGAATTAAATATCTGCCTATATTTATAGCTGCATATTATATGCTAAACATATTATTTCCACAAGCGTATTGAAGAATACAAATTGTAAAATGTTTTCATAGCATAAATGCATCAACCCGGGTGTTTAAATAAAATTTCCATATTGTTATAACAACTTTGGCAATTTTTTACATATGTATCTGCTTTGTTTAAACAATTAGTAATTCTAAATAATTACCTAAAGTGAAAAATAATAATGTACACAGAGTAAATGATTTTCATAGCTAATTACGTGAAATTAAATCACGAATCACTTTTAATTGCTTAAATGCTAATGAATCACTCTATGGGGTATTAATTGATTATAAATATGTTGTAGCCTTTATTTTTTTTTTTGGTTAAAATGTGATACAAAAACAATAACGATGAATACACTCAACTGATTCACTGATGGAGATAGTTAGTTATACTATACAAACTGGGGAGTTTTTTTTTTTTTTGCTATTCTAATTTTAATTTATACAAATTGATTTAAACAATTGTGTTTTAATGAAATAAAATTAATTGATTGCCTGCTGTTGAGATTTCGTTTTGGAAAATGTTTAAATGTTATTTTAACTAAAAAATATAAACACTTTAAAATTTAAATTTGTAATAATTTTTGTTTATAATTTAAAGTACTTGAAAACATCGTGAAATAGATTTCCAAAGAGAAAAAAAACATTTAAGAAGATTATATCAAATAAATTATTTGATGATTCTAATGAATAATTTTAATAGGTACATATAGTTTATATTATGTACGAACATCTTGTTTTAGTTTTATTTTTAATAAACCCAGCATTTTTTATATTTTTGAATAAATATTTTTGAAAACTAAACAAATGTCAAAAGTTACTTTATTCAAATTAGAGAAATTTCGTTATTAAACATACATTTTTGTGCATAAAATTTCGCACAAACTGTGACACTTAGTTAAAGAATAATTAAAAGAGAAAAAGAAGAAGAAAATTCAAAAATTTCTTGTTTTGCCTATCTTGAAAAATCGTGTGTTTTTTAAGTCACCGCATTGTTATTATTAAATGGAAGTTAAAATTTTGAAAATGCCTTCAACTTTATTTTATTTTTATTTTTATTAACTTTTAAATTCTCCTCAATTCATTCTTACTTTGTATAAACATTTTAAAGAAGACGCTTACATTTAATGTGGTTACATTTTACATTAAATACTTTAGACTTAGACCGCAAATTATGTCTTTTCATTATCCACAACGAAACTTTACCTCAGCTTGTGTGTTTTATTTATATTTAATTGCATCTGAAGCAGCACAAGTGTTTTAAATATCTTTTTATGCATAGTCTCATTTGTATTTCCCCTAATAAGTACACACAATATTTTGCAAGCTTATAAATGTTTTCGATGTTAAAACAAAAACAGGTGTCTCTCATAGATCAAGGTTTTACTTTACACATAAAAGCTTAAAATGTTTAATCAGCTAAAAAAGATTATGTATATGTTTTTTTCCGGTTTGATTTAAAAAATAAGTTCATGACTATAGTTTTAGTTGATCTTATAGCTAAAGAAAAATTAATGAATGCATTTTACATCATTCAGTCAAAATAAGAAATAATATTTGCATAAATAAAATAAATAAATTTGATGGCACAACAGCTCATGAAGAACTAGGGCCTAGTGACTTACAGCTCTCAACCATTCCTGTGTGCGTTTCTGCAGGAATGGAGGGGACCTACAGTTTATTGCCGAATCCGAACGGCTAACGAGCGGCACTTTTCTGTGACAGGAGATACTCTTGGAGGATTTGTCAATTCCTCGCAAGAGGCAGTAGCCGTGTTTTCTTTTAAATAAATAGGTGGCGAGGCTG
The DNA here is from genome assembly GCA_947049315.1 of Epistrophella euchroma. Classification (NCBI taxonomy): domain Eukaryota; kingdom Metazoa; phylum Arthropoda; class Insecta; order Diptera; family Syrphidae; genus Epistrophella; species Epistrophella euchroma. The sequence goes on from OX346245.1 coordinate 144,913,309, forward strand.
GGAATCGAACCTTAGACCTTAGAAACTAGGTATACTAGCACTGGAACCTAGGTCCTAACGAAATGTTAGTACCTGATCATTTCTTCACATCCCTAGTACTCGATCTAAGTTCACACAACGGTACTAGGAACTTAATACGTCTAAAACTGGTCTAATTCTGATTTTGACAATATTTTGGCATTTTAAAAAATTATTTTGATATTTATTTAAAATTAACATCAGTTTTCGTGTAGTTTTTAATAAATTTTCGACAGAATTTGTTTGTCTTTGATTTATTTATTAATTTGTTTTCTGTTCGCCAAATTGTTGAATAAATAAAATACATTTTATATTAGAAGATGAATATTAATAATTATTATATGGTCGTGTGTTGCATTGAATTTCTTCTTATTCAAAATATGTGAATATCTAATTTGTGTTTGTGGTAATGATTCCGCAAAATGTGTGACTTTTCTTAGTATGTATTGAATTAAGTTTGCGTGTTCGTGTATAATCACGGACCTATTTATGGGATTACCAAATTAGCCGGCTTCAAAATGTTCGTGCACAATTCAAATGTTGGTGAAATATTTGACTGATCATCAATTCCGGTTCATTTTTTAACAACGTTTAGGGCCAGTTGTACAAATATTTGATCCGTGGTTCAGGAATTTTAACTCACCAATTTCGGCGGATTAACTGTGGTTCAACGATGGTTCAGGCATGCAATTGGCTTTCAGTGCATATTGGAACCTTGAACCATCGTTGAACCTTAGTTAACCCGCCGAAATCGGCGAGTTAAAATTCCTGAACCACGGATCAAGATTTAAACCACGATTGTACAACTGGCACTTAGTCCGCCAACAATATTTTCCGATTACTTCAAGGGCCAAGGAATCGGTAAAGTGCATAAGTGGCCATTTCAAATTCTGTAAATGTTGTTGGCTGTTATATAAATGTCGCAATTATGCCATGCAAAATTTTGGTTGCAAATATTTTCATAAAATCGGCAACCGCCATATGCATCGAACGTCTTGACTATTTTTATAAAGTTGAAAATCTTAAAACCAATAAAACTAGAAAAACGCTCTTATATTACATTTATTGCAAAAAAAAAAGCAGTGGTTAAGAAGTTATCAAAACTGAACAATATCTCTCGGAGCGCACTTCCTCTCCTTCTTCATAGTTTTCGAAATCGCGAAACAAATTGCCACCACCAAAAACTAAATCCATTTTCTACACAAGAACAGCACCGATTACACAAAATTGAAAAACAAAAAAAAAAAACTAGAATTAAAATTAACAATGTTAACAAAAAAAAACGCACTATTTCTTCAAAACAACAGGCAAGAAATGGTCAAACCAAATGAAATTAATTGCTCTGATTTAAGTATTAACCTGCTAGACTGTCGATTACTAATTTCTAGCTTAAACTAAGTCCTAACTAGTACTCGGTACCAAATTGACAGGACTTAGCCTTAGTACTTGTGTGGAGAAATGAGCTGATACCGATTTGAGTACTAATTTATTACCAGTACTAGCGTTAGGACCCTGTGAAGAAAGAAATTGGTTGTTAACAATTCTAAATTCATAATTTGGTGCAGTAATTTAGTTTCAATTAAGTTCCAATTTAGTACCGCAATTCCGTCTGGAACTAAAATGCCCTCCCCATCGAACCTGTGGCGGACCCAATAAGACGTCAAGCTAGGACCGCCACGCCACACCTCCAAACACACAAATTCAAAAAATTAATGATGAAGGAATTGAGTTCTGATTTTAGTACTACTAGTTTCCGAAACTCTGGCTTAAATTGCGTTACTAATTTGGAACTAAATTTAAAATTTTAAATTTCATTTCTGACGGACCCAGAAAATTTATTCATACAGCATTTTCCCATAATTTTGGAAATATCAGAATTTTGTTTTTGCATTATTTTCCTGAAAGAATCAAATTTTAACGATTAACGATTTCCTGAAAGAATCAAATTTTAACCATAGTCAAAAATTAAAATATGGGAAGAAATAAGAAAGAGTTAGGTGAGTACTTAGAGGAAATTTAAAATGTCATTTTGGTCATGGAACTATTTTCAGGTTTCTAAAGGCTGATTTCCAATGGCGCGTTCGCGTTAGAGGCGCTTACGTATACGTTTACAAGCTTTACGAACGCGTCGACATGACAGACGACTTGAAAAGAACCTGAAAATCAAAATGAACCTACATAACTGTAATTTCGAATTCCTTTCAACGAACTATTCCATTTTTTTTTTAAACAAAATCGATTTTTTTTCTTTCAATAAAAGGAATTTGTTCAGAAAAACCGAGTTTTTCTTCTAAATAAATCGATTTTTTTGTTAAAAGGAATTCGAACATTAGTTTAACTGTCAAAACGCACGCTGAAGTTGATTTTTTTCAACTTTTACGTTGAGGTTGCTTATGTTACGTTGGTTTGTGTACATGCTAATAGGTGCAAAATCGTAACATAATACCCAACGCGCCATTGTAAACAATTTGCTTAAATTGCTATGTGTGAGCTTTCGCGTTGAAAGAAAAATCTGTCAAAGCGACGCCCAACGCGGCATTGGAAATCAGTCTTAATGTACCTAATTTTGTTCAAACCAATAAAAAAATTTCTACTTCGAAACTTAAAGACAAAACAGCTTTAGAAAATGTCTAGCTACAACAATTTGATTGTCAACTTAATCCTAAGTGCCAACAGGAAGTTCAAATCCTCCTATTTGATCTATCATTGTGCGTTCTAACAGTACCATCGTCATCAGTTACAAATATATACACATTGGAAGTTACATATATTTCACGTTATACCTAGTCTTCACTTCATCTGAAGGCACTCTCCCGATATAAAAAAAAGTCATTCAAAATGTCGATGGAAAAACTGAAATAAAACATATCCGATTTCCATTTGCAAGTGCATCGCCATTTACTTGAAATGTTTCACCGAAGTACTTTCGTCATCGTTTGGTCTTGGGTAGATTGATGGCTGGAGTGGAAGGGTACAGAAAAGTTACAAAAGGGAGTTCTTCGTATACAAAACTCGTTGCAATGTGCGTTTTTAAAAAGGAATATCTTCAAGCGAAGTGCACTTTTATGATTCCATTAACGGGCTTAGTAAAGGGAGTTTTGCTAAAACGCATATACGCTGTGGAATGTTACTCTAAACATAAAGCATGAATCAAAACTTAATTAACAACCAACATAGGAATACCGATTGAGCAGAGGAATGATACTTTCAATTGTTTTTTCTATATAAAGGTATATAAAGGGTGTTTTTTTTTAAAGGTATCGCAGACTTTCAAACGGAATTAGTTCTCATTTGTCAGGAGAATAAGAACTTTTCTTTAAAGTTCTTTTCTGTGCAAACTCATCAATAACTTCTGCGTGACCTAAACATCACGCCAAGCAAATACAGTATATTTCTGACTTTTAAAATGACAAAAATAGTAGATGTTTTCTTATCATCCGGCTCGAAGGACCAAATGTATAAAATGAAAACGCACACGATGAGTAGTTGTAAATTGCTAGTTTATATTTCATTTTAATAGGGTAGAAGAAGGGGTCCATTTCCTCAGTATACATGTGAGCGATTTCCTATTTTTAATGACTAAATCCGGACTGAGTTCGATTAACTTAATAAAAAAAAAACACCCTGTCTGCAAATATAGAGATATAAAAGTCTCCTTTAAAAAGTCCCAACAAAATCGGGACATCACATGACTATAGGGGCCATCCCTGATGCATGTTGACATGTCACGAGGGTACTTCGTAGTTGTCGGAGAGAGATCAAAAGATCACACATAACACATGCACTCCAATTAGTACGATACTTGTACCTTCGGAGAAAGGTATAAAACAAAAGAATGATATAAAATTTTTTGTATCCATGTAGTTGATGTTTTTGTTTTTCAATGATGGAATTCATTTCAACACTCACACATACATACATATAATAGAGTGATGAATATAGATATGTACCTACATGATGACATGACACATGGGGACATTATGGTTGACAGGTTGTAGTGGGAGTAACTCTATGTACATCCAATTAAGCAAAGAGCAGCACATAGTCGCGATAAATTGAATGGCAAAGGGAAATAAGCAAAAAAGAAAGAAGGCCGATGACTGATGGTATTCTTGATTCTTGAATTTGATATGAGGTTCATTTTTTGTTTGTGTTGCTTTTCAAAGGATACCTAAATAACATATTTAACATTTGGAGGATTGCATTGATACATGTCAAAATGATAAGTGCGCGGTTACAATCAGCGGTTTTGTAAAAAAGGAATAGAATTTTAAAACAAAAGAAACTGGCTTTATGAGAAGTGAATACCTATCTTTGGCACAAGTACGATAACTTTGGCGCCAAAAATGTATAACGGTCTTTTGTAGAGGGATCAAAAACAAGCATTTTTTCATATAGAATGAGGGGGTCTATCTCACCCCGTTTAGCAGGTATGGGCAATGTAAGAAAAAATTGACTTAAAATAAAAAAAAAAAAATTATTAAAAAACAACGGCAACACTTACAATGAAGTACTGGTTTTGAAGGACAGAAATCAGTTCTTTAATTCTTAATTTAAATTAAATTATTTATGTTAACAGTTTTTAAAAATTTTTGCATACAAACTCAAAATTTTGATTTAAAAAAAAAATTTATCTAAACTATTTTTTTTTTCATTTTTATTATCAAAGTTTTGAGTTTGCATGCGAATTTTTAAAAAAACTATTAATTTAAATTTAGAATTAAAGAACAGAATTTTGGCTTTCAAAATCAGTATAGTACTTCATTGTAAGTGTTGCCGTTGTTTTTTAATATCTAACGTTTTTTCGTTCGGGGCGAGATAGACCCCCTTTCATAGTGAAAAATGTTTTTTTTAACCCCTCTAACCAAAAACCGATATTAATTTTTGGCGCCAAAGTTATCGTACTCTCCCCCTATCTTTTTCTATCCAATATTTATTCATATAAAAATCAATAAACTCATAGCTAAAAAAATTTCAGCAATAAGGTGCGTTTTATTGGCAATTCTATAGCTAGTGCTGTTAAATTTCCCTCAGAAAACAATAGAAGTTTACAAAGAGTCTGGAATTGAGCCTGAATTAAGAATATTTTTAAAATTGACTTTAATTTTTTCAAACGGAATTTAAACTTGGAAAAAATCTTAAAATTGTGTTTACTTAGTTTAAACCAATTCGAAAAAATGGGTGCTTGTACGTTTATATCTACTCACACGGAGACTATAATGAGCTGAATCAAGGAACCATACTCTTTCATCTAGTTTTATGAAATCCTTTTAAAATAAAATATAGATAACCCTAAAATATGTAAAATTTCTTAATTTATTTAGGTACATAATTTTTGTAAGGTATTGTTTCAGTAGCCCTGATCTTGTATATTCAAATTTCATTACCCACCCAGACTGTCAGCTTAATCCGAAAGCAGATAAATTAATTCACATACAACTGATGGGCTTTGTATAGCACGAAGATAACAAAAAAAATACAATAATCAAATTTGTAAATTCTTATCCGTGCCACTTAAATTGAAGCATCACTTTACACCTTTTTGCGCCTTTTCTCAAGTTCAAAATAAATTTAAATTTCTTCTTTCGATGACAATAAAAAAATTCATCTTTTCCTATTATTTATTTAGCATCCAGAAGAACTAAGCCCACAATATCAACACCCACCCACAACAACAGCACGTATTATATAGTTTCGCTCCCAAGTGACACAACCAAAAAGGATATAAAATCAATAAAAAACAATTTGAAAATTTACTTTTCACAAAATTGGTTCAATCCGTTCGATTGTTGTTCGGTGTCTGTCCCCAATGTCGACGATTTTGTTCCTTGCGCTGTTGGCTGCAGGTGGAGGTGGTCATTCATATTTCCGGTTTATATTGGCTGGATCAGGCAGACCTCTGAAGCATCCTTTGTTGGAAATTCAATTTTGTACCGTTATTGGTTGTTGCACTGTGAATAATAAATTATCCCAAAAGCAGAGCACTCTTGGTGTTGTTTATCCAGATAGGAATATTGCCAATAAAAAAAATTCATATCCTGCGCGATATTCATCGTTTTTATTTTATTTTCCTTTTTAATTTTATTTTTTTTTTGTTTATGTTCGATGACAAAAATAAAATGGAAAAACCAATTGGAAATGACAACACTTTTATAGTTTTGTCTTACTTACTTTTTTTTTGAAAGGACGATATCTCAAAACTTTTCAAAGACAAAGGCTAGAGAAAAAAATGTAGGGTAAATGGCAGGTAAGATTTATTCCTATAAATAGAGATTGAGATTGAGAAAACTCCTTTGCATAAAATGAAATATGGAAAGGAAATTTATTTTTGGGTATAAACTACATGCAGTCAAGAAAGATACAATATTGCACAGTTAAAGGATACAGAAGAATAAGTATATGCTCTATTCTCAGAAGATGATAACAAATACTTATAAAATGAGGTCATCTGCTTGAGAAATAAAGCAAAAGATGCAACGAAAATGTGCACAGAGAGTTGGTTGGTGGAAAATGTGTGGGTGGATTACAGTGCTGGACTGGAGCTAAATCTCGAACGAGTCAACCAATTTGCTTAAAATTTCTCTATTGTGTTGATGACAAGCAACTTCTGTATTTTTTTTACAAATTTTCTTAAAAATGGCTAATAATTTTGATTAAACTTCCTGCCTTTATTACGAAAGTGAAAAGTGATTGTAAGAAAAAAAGCTTTTCAGGTTTTTGCCAAAATAATATTTTTAATCCCTAAACTTTAAAAATTGATGGTTCTACGTATTTCAAACAAAATTGCAAAATTTTCAAAATATTTTTTTTTTTATTTTTGTAAGTTAAAATCTAGCTTAATTGTTGGTAATTTGATTTTTAGTTTTTACATATAATTAGTTTCAGAACCAACATCAAAGCAAAATTACGATCATGTTTTTTTTTTATGATTTATTTAAGCCTTCCAGGGTTTTGTTACAACTAATACTTCCAGCCCTCGAAATTGGAGTGCTAATTACATTACCCTTAATTGACCAGAAACTTCTAGAAAATATTCTGTAATTGACATAAAATTCTAGAAATTTTTGTACATATTGAAAATGGGTTAGGGGTCATCTAGCGGATTATGTTTGGCTGTTTTTCATGATCATTTCGCAATTTCTTGTTTTACAATTTAGTCCATTTCACATTTAATTGTTTGGCAATATTTGTTTGTTTTTATATCGCTATGTTATTGTTTTGCAAAATCATTTTTTTGCGCAAATTTCACTTAACAAATTTGTATCTCGCATTTCATTATTTCGGAAAAAAATAATTCGCTAATTATTATATCGCATTCCAGTACCTCGCATTTCATTATTTGGCATTATAATACTTCGCTAAGTATTCTATCGCATTTTATTATTTCGCTTTTTATTATTTCGCATTTTATTATTTTGCATAGTGTTATTTAGCTTTTAAATTGTTATGTCTTTAAATATTTTAGGTACATGTTAATGAATTTCGCGTGAAATTTATAACATTTGGCACAAAAATCCAAGTTTTCAGTTCTCTTCTCTAAACTAAATTAGTTGAAAAAGAACAAATTTTATAATCTTGCAATGAACAAATTGCCACCTAATAAATATGCGATAAAAAAAACTGCAAAAGAACTTTTGCGAAATGATCGTTTTGCTGGTTGATCTAAAGACAAAACAAAATTTCGCGAAACAACTATTGCGAGTCGATCAAAATTTATTTTGATAATTGCGAAGTATGATTTGTGAACCAATTTACGTCTGAGTAAATTCTAGAATTTCATTATTTCGGCTTTTTACAGAATTTTTTTCTAGAATGTCATTATTTCGGGGACCTTTGAAACTGACCATCCCATCTGTAGATTTTGGGTTGAATTTACCCCTTTCTTTTTATGGTACTTGAAATCTATCTGATAAAATAATGTGAGAAAGAGAACGAAAAAGAAGATAGCAACGAAATATCAGATTTAAAAAAGCACTGAATGCTCTCACGTTCCTTCCAATGATCTTTCCACTCAGTGCTGGAAAATTAGTTTGTTAATTGTCAGTGTCGTGGATAATTTGATAAACATAGACAAACACTCGGTGACAATTCTCAAGTAATAATCATTACTATTATATAAAGACGAAACAAATATTTTGTTTGTCCGCGTTTTTCTCAGAAAGTATTCAACCGATTTATTTGAAACAAATTTTATAATTTTCCTTATTCTTTGAAGAATGTAAATAGATATTTTTTAAATGTATTTGTTGATTTAGATTATTAACTTTTAAGAAAATTTCGTACACTTTTTTGTCGAAGTTGCCAACATATTCAATTATGCTTTTAAACCTGCTTGATATTTTACAAAAATGGGATTTTTTGTATAAAGTCAATAGTTTTATGCAAATTTTAACCCCTAAATCATTTTTTAACTGTTCTCCTAAGATGAAAATAAATTTATTTACTAATTATAAATTTATCAATTTTTTGTATTTTTGCATCTATGAATTCGATTCAATCGCAATGACTGGGTTGCTGCTTTGTTCCATTTTATTATCGTTCCATGTTTTGTGCATTTTCTTTTGTGTATTTGCTTCTGAATCTCTGTCCACTCAATTGTTCGCTCATTCACGATCCACTCATTTACATTTTTATTCCTCCTTTCATTCCACTCAATTGTTAACTTTTTGTAACGAACGACGGCCAATGCGCAGTGTATTTATTGTTTGCTTCTTCTGCAGTGAACCGATGTTACATAAATGTACATATTTTGAGAGGAAAATGGGTTTACTGAAAGCTACTAAAGATTATGAAAATGAAACATTACTGATTTCAACTGAGTGGAGTAAGGAATAAAATACAGTGCAAGCTCCCTTAGCCGGACAGAGACGGTCGCAACACTGTTTTCCGTCTAAGGGAGTTTCCGTCCAAGGGAAAAAATAAAAAATAGTTATAAAAGGAAATGTGTAGTTGGCATCATGAAACTGTTTCAGTGAGAGAAAATAAAATTCTTTATTTGCTTACGGAAAGCATATGGAAAATGGAAGTATGTATATAAAATTTTTGTTTATAATGTAGTAGAAATTGTGGTTAGTCTCATGAAGCATTTGATATACTTTTACCTACTCATATCAATTAGTATATTTAAAGCTTGCGAAGCAACGCGAGCACGGGTCGGCTAATAAATTTAAACATTCTGCACTTATGTGCAAAAAACCAATTTCCAACGATATTCAATTCATGCCCCTCGCGTTGAAAGTATTACAAAAAAGTGTTTGCCGTGGTTTGCTAATATCAGTCCGATTTTTTTGAATTTACTAAACAAATATTCTTTCTCACTTTTGCTCTCGCTCACTCTTATTGTTAAATTTTATTCTATAATGTTTTAAGTATTTGTGGTACAATTATTCAATAAATAAATAAATACATTCTGCACTTCGGTGTAAAAAAAAACCTTTCCAACGATGTATAAATTATACCCCTTGGCTTTTTGTACACCGCGTAAATTGTACCACAAATTAAGTGTTTGCCGTTTTATTATATGATGATGATCCTTTTTAGTAGTTTGGGCATAAAAGTACTAAAAATTAGGAGTTTGATAACTCCAATGGCCGATCAAAAATCACAGACTATGTTTAATTTGTTTCTTATTTTTGATATTTGTTTTTTTTTTTGTTGTGTTTTCATGCAAATTAAAACAATTCCATATTTTCTTTAATTTTCATCGTGATAGAAGTTATATCCCAGCATCTTCTAATAGTTTATTTTTTGATAAAATTCGACACTGGAAAATAGTTTAAAGCCCAAACTTCTGCAGATGCTGACATGATGGACCACTGCTTGTTCTTTTTTTTTTCGTGATCCGTTGCCTGTGCTTGAAAATATGAAGATAAAATAAATTCAATGCAATGCAATGCAAGGAAACAGATGTGTGCTCAATGCTTATAATGGTAGTGTTTTTTTACATAACAAATATACATAGAGGTGGGTGATTTAAAAGGATTATAGCGTACACCTTATATCGGTCGTCTTTAACCGAGAATGTGACATGATTTAGTGAAAAAGACATACTGCGGTAGAGTTTGCGCACATTTCGAAAGGATGTTACGTTTTCTATTGATGTTTTTTTCACCACACAAGAAAAATACCCATCGTATACTTAAATAGTCCTTTTTTTATATATAAATTGCTTATTTCTTTTTGTTTCTTAATATACGTAGGAAATTGGAGTGATTAATTCCAAGAATTTTGTTTGTTTCTCATCCAGTCAAATCTATTAAATTTCTGAAGAAATGGATATGAAAATCATTATTTTCGAAATCACTTTAGTCTTCAGAGAAGATTAAACAAGGGTGGAGAAAAGTATAAAATTGGTTAAGAGGTGTTGAAAATTAAAGAGCACAAAAGTTTAATAGTATGTTAGACAGAAAGACAGTTGAGCAATAATTTATTTTAGAATTATGTAATTTTTTCCAAAAGATTTTAAGGGCAAACATTTTTTATTTTGAAATACGTTCAACTCAACGATTTAAAAAAAAAAATAAAATTAAAAAAAACTTAAAAGTTAAAGAATTATATCGAAACATAAATGATATAAACGTTACATTTAGATGGATGTTGAAGAATAAGCGCTAATTGATTTGACTTGTTGAATTGCTGATTCATTCAATAAAGCTTTTTATGGCCTTAAGTCTATAAAAATAAATGCTGCCTACACACATTATGTTAGACGATTGATTTTGAAGAAATCAAAATCAATACGGTATTGGTTCTGAGAAAAAAATCATCGAAATGAAATATCTGAAGAATGCTGAACAATAATGAAATTCAAAGGTATAATTAACAAAAAAAAAATTTCCCTAAAATACAACACAGTCTGCAAAATTTAATGAAATTTTATAATTTTCAAAAAGAGAAAATACTCAAATTAAAAATATAAAACAAACAAAATTTTAATTAAGTGTTTCTAGGAAAATTGGCTAAGGTAAATGGCTTTGACTATTTTTGTTAACTTCGCAGACTTTATGTTTATGGGTTTAAGGCTACAGGATATAAACAACATCCTTGGACAAAATTATATTCTTCAACTTAACAACAGTTAGTTGTCTACGCTCTTATTGATCAAATATACCTTAAAGTTAAAGTCGAATTTTTTTTTTTCCAACATTAACAAAATGTTAAAATTTTGAAAGTTCGACTTGAAAAAATGTCGAATACCTCGGACAAAAATCACACTGGCACAAAAACAATGCCCTAAATGCAAAAGCAAGTAAACAGGATTTTTCATAAAAAACAGTATCATTAGGGAGCTAAATAAATAAGTTGCTAAACATCAGAGATTTTTTTTAAAATATTAAGAAGTGATTCAGAGAAGTACAAAATTGTTTTTGGCAGAAAAAGAACCACCCTAATGTACATACATTATATTTCATTTAATAAAAAAAAAAATACTGATTTGTTCACATTTTTTCTAATAAATGTGTAACAACCTAAATACCGTGACAAGATTAATAGATAGTCATTAAGTGTTGATATTTTATCACCAACCTCTAATTATTATCATTTGCTCAATCACATAAATCATCATGTAAGATTAACTAAAGTTCAACCTACTCTATTGACCATGTCCAAACTATCTAGGGATCTATACTCTCTCACATTGACTTGCAGTTTTCTTCTTCTTAAATAAAATATACTGTGTGTGGTATATTCATAAGTTGACATAATTAATTAAACGATTTACTATGAAAGAGTATCGACCATGTACATTGTACTACATACTATTACAGAGGCACTAGGGCGTATGAGTAACTTTTTTTTTATTATCTGTGTAAGAAAACATTAGTTTTGATTTTGTGGGCTTTGGAGATTCGGAAGGCATGAGCCAGCTTAAGAAATTAATAGATTAAGTAAAGATCATTTAAATTGTAATTAATTGCATATGGTGATAGTAGAAAAAAAATTAGGGTGTTATCAGTTTTATGTGCACACAGATGGAGATTATTACCTATAACACTTTTTTATTTTTATTTAAGATATTATTTTTTTATATTTATTATAATGTACCTCTACTGTTACATACAGCGATTTATTTTTGTTAAAAAAATGTAATCTCGGAGTAAACAACAATCAATAGACGATTAAATGAAATCACAGTTTATCGGTTTAAAAAAATTAAAGTAACTCTTAATTCCATTTTCTTTAATCAAAGTCAATTCTAATTCCCATAAAACGACCTCTAAATCGTTCGACTTACGACACCGACAACAATATAACGACGCCGACGTCAACTAGTATTTATTATTATTTGACTTTAAAACTGTCTTAACTGTCTTGGGTAACTAAACTTCATTTCAATTACTTACAATTACTCCCCCACTATGTGAATTTAATGTTATTCAAGCTTTTACATACATATAGAAACAGAAACACTGTGAATTAAAGGAAATTGTATATAAGTATGTAGAAATAATAGATTTTCATCTCGACTCGACATTATAATTAAGTTGGTACTTTGTACTTTTACTGATGGGAGTCTGTTTTATATGGGGAAGCTATAGATATTAACTCATCTATTATTATTAATAATAATTTTATATATGACAAAAGGTAAAAGTGATTCAGAGAGATAACAGAAGGTAAAACGGTATTTTAATTAAAAGTTAGAAAAGCAGAAGGTTGATGCTGAATTAATTTGATGAGCTCTTGACTTTAAATTTATGTGCGGCTGTTAAGATAAGTTCAAAACAAAGTGGTAAAGGAAGTAAGGAGAAAATTGAAAGATTATGCTAAGGAAAATGTCACTTAGAATTAGTTTTGATAGATCATTTAAGTTGTAGGTGGATTTTTGAAAAAAGAAAAATTATGTATGTACCTAAACTAAGGGAAAAAGTCTTAAATACTTTTCTCTGAGAAGTTGTCTAAACTTTAATTTTTTCAACAGTATTGTTAAAAAGGGGTAACAAAATGGAGAATAAATGTACCTACATACATACTTATACGTACATGTTTTAAGATTTATTGGAATTAAAGTATTGAATGAAGGCTATAGAATATGGTCTTTTTTTGACCTGAAGTCAAATTTTTAAGTAAACAAAAAAAAAATATCACTGCAAAAGGAACTGTTGTTAACACAGACGAATAGATACTGATGAAATGGAAGTATGATGATAGAAGCACAGGATGCGTTAAACAATACAATATTAAATTAATTAATCATCATTTGTAATTGGCTTCGGTAGAGAGCTTTATGCTATATATTTCTATCCAGTCTCTGAAAACTATCGAAGCTCATAACTTGAGTTCTTAATATACTGGATCTTTAAAAATAAGTTCTTAAAATGAAAAAAAAAAAAAAAAAATTGGACATTTGTGAACAAAAATTATTGGAGAGTTTTCAAAAAATTTCATACTTGAGGGGTATATCAACTCTATAACAATTTATGACAATTTTTAAAAATTTCAAAAAACAATAAAATGTATGTAGCTTTATTGAGATCAGCTGTGTTTTTATTAATTAGTACCTAGTGATTTTGCTATTTTATTTGCAAAAAAAATAAAAACAAATCAAAAGCAAAACTGAGTATGTAGTTCAATATGTTTTTGTTTAGCTTTAAAATTTAAAAAAATGTAGCTACTAAGGGCCATTTGCTGAAATGAAACTTAAATATTTATGTTCAACTTAAACGCTTATGTTCTACTTTTTCCTCAGCGTAAACTGTCACATAAGAGCTTATGTTGAACTTAAATATTTAAGTTTCGTTTCAACAAATGGGCCTAAGTAACTAAACAAATACGGCTATATAGTTGCTGATTGATCCAATCATCAACTAAAATAATATCAACAGTTTAGTTTGGCTAGTACCATATTAGTACTTCAAAAATTATTGTGACTCCAACACGATGATGGTGTAGGTACATCGATTTTAAATAAATTTTGATTAATGAAAAAAAAATCGTTGGAGCAGTCGCCGGTGCAGACGAAAATCATGGGTTCTTGAGGTCATTTTAAGTCGAAAAAAACCTTTTTTTTATTTTGAAAGCCCATTAAGTTCTCTTAAAAAAAAAATTGACATTTTTTTTAGCAACAACTACATTTCAAATTATGTATTAACATAATAAAAAGAGGTAATTTAAGAAAATTTGAATATTTGAATATAAACCATTCAAAAACTATGGAGTATTCTGCCGTGTGACGTATCTACATTTTTTTATGATTATAGGAGTTTTTTTGCCCATTTTTTAATAGTTATTAAACTGTTTTTAGTAAAAAAAAGAATGTGTTTCCATTGGTTTACTGCTCAAAAAGCGATACATACAGCTTTGGTAGTCAATGAAAACCATCACAAGGATTTCAAATTTGGTCTCAACTGAAAAACTCGAAAAATGTCAGATACATGCTAGTTAAGATGATAAAAGTTGGTTCCACAATTAGACAGAGCAGAATCATTCGGTCCGTCTGTTCGGATACAGCCATAAGAACGGATGGGTTGATTTTCTTTCACTTAATATACAGGGTCATTTGCATCAGATGGGACAATAAGTTATAGTGTAGTGTAGTGTAGATTATGGGTCAATAAAATTCGTATTGAATGTGGGGTAAATTTCCCCCAATTTTCTAAAAAAAAAAATTAGTTAAAAATAAAAACAAATGATTTAAAATTTAAAAAAAGACAACGGCAACACTTACAAAATAATGGTTTAACTTTACATACATAATTTTTAAACACAAAACCTTTTAAAATATTATTTTTCTGAAAAATAAAATCACTTTTGTCGAAAAAGGCTCGATAAAATTTTTTATGGAGAATGTTTCAACAGTAGGTATATCAGCATTTAAAAACTATCTGAAACAATTATTTTTTTGGGTACCTATTGATTTTTTTTTTGAAAAGGCGCGCATTTCGTTTCGATTCTTACTTGCGATATATGTACATACAAATATGAAATATTATGTACATAATATGTATGTATCTATGCAAGTTATTGATTCGAAAAAAATTGAACTTGATATATGGATCAAACTTTACACTACGATGATAGGAAAGTTGATTTTAATATTCTATCCGTCTCACAATTGGGCAGAATGGCCCAATCGGTGGCAATAAATCAAAAAATGAAGTTGGCCGTATGGGGCCATTGTTATTTTTTTTTAATAGCCAAATACCCGACTGTTAATATTGTAAAAGTTTTCAACCGTTATCTTAAACACATTTAGCATAAAATGCATCGGCGCAAGCTATTTTCCTTCACAGATAACTGCAGTTTTTTTGTGAAGAAATTTGTGAAGCGTTGTTAATTGCATACAAAGGGTTACGGTTGTAAAATATTAAAATTCTTGATATGCAGATTTCAAGTTCTGGTATGTGTTAAGCTATATGAGAGTTTTTTTTTTGTGAGAAATTATATTAAAAAACAAATTGTAAAAACACCTTTCTGATGCCTGTTTTTTTTTTTACTTCTTCGTAAAAACATTGATCGGTTTAGTTTTGTTTCCAAGCAGTCCCAAGATTGATTTTTGTTTTTTTTTTTGTAGGTCATCTTAGTAATTTTAAGGAACTGTAAAAAATATTTGTGCGTTTTTGCGCTTTTGGTTAAAAAACTTTTTGAAAAATGTGATTCTGAACAAAAAAAATTTTGTTTTTTTTTCTGAGAATTTCTAAGATTTATTTTAACCTTCAGGTACAAGTTTAAATATGATTTTTATAATACAGAGGGAGCTTTTATTACTATAATGTGATCAGCAGAAAACAGTTATTTACAAACACAGTATGTTTTGCTGGAGTTAAAAAAAAATACTCAAAACTTCGACAATATAGGTCTATAAGTACAACAAAAGATGACAAAATTATTGCTTCAGAAAACAAAAAGAGGATACAAAATGGATTCAAAGATCGTTGTGGTTTTATAATAAACAAACAAAGCCTGGGTTCAGGAATTTAAATGATGGTAATACGACAAGACAGTGCCTATGCGCTGTAGATTTTATTAAGAGTCGGTATTCATCGACAAAAAATTGCGTCTTAGAAGGGTACGACAGCATCTAACTGATGAGCCCAACTGTCGTGCCTGGGCGAAACGCATTGGACTAAAGGTCGCAAAAAATCTTTCATTTGAATTTAATTCAATATAGTCCACTAAAACAATAACAAAAATAATTTTGTTTTATTTTTGTTTATTCTCTTCTTTATACGACAAGACGTTTCTTTCAAAATTCCAAAATTTCCGCAGAAATTACAAAAAATGCCTATCATATCAATATCAAAAATGTCGAGTTTGAATGTTTATCAAAACGTTGTTCAGAAATCTTCGGAAAAACAAGAAATGACATAATTTATTTTATGTTATGTTTGCATATAGGCACATGAATTTAAACACATAATTTTATTTTTTTTAAAGGTTTTTAAAACGTTTAAATAATCATTTAAATGCCTTTACTAAAAAAAAATAATGTACCTACATAAGTTGTCCTTGAAGTAGTTTTAAGGGATGGATAGATTTTTATAAACCTTACACAAAAAAAAAAAAACAAAAAAACTTTTCCTTTGAACATATTATTATTCCAAATCAATTTGACTAAACATATATTCACCCGTCAGATCCAGGGTTATTCGTTCTTTATTTTCCATATCCCTATACGAAAAACAAAGTTGTTTTATTTTGATATTTATATATGTCCAAAACATATGTCATTATTAACTCGAATTACAACACCACAGAGACCGAAAGATATGTATATCCTTGAGAAAAAGGACGAAATCCATACGGGTTGTTTTTCGCCCACAAAAATAAAGGACCTACTATACCGTCATAATGCAGCGAAAAACCGATAAATTTTCGTAATATATTTATACGTTCTCGTTGTCGTTGTCCTTTCATACTTGATGCCAGCAAAACATAAAGATACCGAGCAAGAGTTTGAGTACATTAAGGTGCTAATAGAAAAAGCGGGTTTTTCTTCGATGGTTTGTTTTGCGGCTTTAACCAGCAACCCAGTGACATTAAAATCTCATTAGAACCCCGGCCAATGGCTGTTTGGGGTATAATTTGTAAAAGTCCCACAGAAAAGACTGTGATGAGCATAAATTTGCCGGTCTTAAGAGGCCTTTACCAGCTGCGGCAAACATGCCAAGAAAATATACCGATAAACACTCCCTGCTCAGCTCTCTGTTATATAGGCTGTCTGTAGGGACCCATCTCGAAGGACCAAACCTTAATTTGCACAGTACGAAAGGAACACATCCGGGTGCCATATTTTATCAGAACTTCAGACCTGAGACTGGAGACACAACATTTATAGAGGAGGTTCTCTGAGTTCTCTCTGACAAAAGACATTGTTAAAAGAAGAAATGTAAATAAATAATAATTTGTGCAATGGAATTAACAAACTACTCTACAAGTTCTAGTTGTCATTGTGAATTACTATAAGGAGCAGGAGGCGGGGAAAGGGTAATTTAGCGTGTCTTGAGCTGGAGGCCGTATTCTATTCTTATTCTCACTCCCTCACTTGCGACAAATTATCACTTGTATATTCTTCTGGGAGACACTGTTTTTGTTCTGTTTCTGGGTGTTTTGTTTGTCTTCCGTCTTTTGGCACCCTGAGCGCAAACGCCTTGAGTCTGACACTATGAAGCTAGCGCACGGACAATTTATATAGATTACAATGAGTCCACGAGCACCACTCAATACTACACAGATACAATACCTTCATTAAAATGAATCTTCTTTCCGTGTTCCAGTGCACTCAAAGTAGAGCTGATGAACACCCCAGAAGACATTACGAAGACTGTGGGACGTGGTGCGAGGCATTTGTTTGAAAAAAAAATACAAAACGTCTCGTGAATCTTCTAGCTTGGGAATTCTGTTTGTAAATATGTATACATTCATGATTGTTTGGTGTTTATTTAATTTTGCAATTGTGAGCATTTGTGATTTTTGCTTTTTACTATATAGTTTAAGTTTAACCTTCGCGTTCGTTGCGATGATGTTGTGGCGCAATGAGTTAAATCGTGTTGAATTAATTTACGTAAGCTACACTAGATTTATGGGATACAATCACTTAAGCTCAATGAAAGATCTGTATCTATTTCGTTATTTTACGTACTTACTTGCGAGTGATAGCTTGAAAGACAGTTTTTATATTAAATGTATGTATAGTTGACTTCAAGGGTAGTTTCTAGGCTAGAGTTTTTTTTTTTTTTTTTTTTGTTTTTGGTGTTTTTGTATGCATTTAGCTTGAGATATTGTTTACTATTGAGTTTATTTATCCATATTTAATTTTTACTTATCCCATTTTTTATTTGTATTTTTTTTATTCGATTTTGTGAATATTTTAAATATGTAAAAAGTACATTTATAATTATATTTATATTTTTTGATTTAATTGAAGATTTATTTTGAGAATTCTTAAGGTTTTAACTACAATTGTAGACACTCAATTAAATTGTACTTGAAACATGGACGAGACTAGAAGCGTGCTAATTTATAACAATTATATAACAAGTTTATCAGCTTTTAAAGGGGGTATATGAATACTAACGTGTCTCCCTGTGAGAATTTAAAAAGATTTTTTAGATACCCAAATACCTTTGTATAAAAAATACCAGAATAAAATACAAAAAAACTGTACTAAGTTTATATCCATAAAGTTAACGATTAGGGCTGGCAACAAGACCGAGACGAGACTACTTTTAAAGCACCCGTATTTTTGGTACCGAAATTCGCCGAGAGTCTCGCTGGTCTCGGTGGTCTCGCCGGTCTCGGAGGTTTGGCTTCCGTTTTCGCTATAGAAGAAATATTTTTGTATTTACTTATTTTTTAGTAGGTTCTCATGTTCAATTTTTATAATATTCACAAGTTTTTTTTTTTTTGCGAAATATAAAATATTCTATGCCGGTTAAAATATCGAACCACATATGTATGTACATAGTGATATACTCAGGTGCACTGCGAAAATCCAGAGAAAAATACGTATGCATGTCGTTGGAATAGAAATCGGTCATTTTTCAGACTTAGTTTTCCCCGCCGGAAAAAGGTTTTCCGATTTTATTTTTTGCTCCGTAAAAAGTTGATTTTAGACCATTTGGGTGACATTTAATTTGCCAATAAAGTAAAAATCGAAGATATTGAAGATACGAGTTTAATATTAATTTCTCCATGTTGGTCTCCGCCATTTAAAACATTTTACTTATGGCGGCTGCCTGTCTTGTTTCATAAATACAATGAGCGCGCTCGCCTAACTATCCAAAGCTATCCGGATAGGTTTGTGTTGTTGTAATCCCTTGTTATAAAACTTCTGATGTCAGCTGACGTAACAACAATTCAAGCTATGTGAACAGTTTTGGGATAAGAAAACTTCAGAATCGTTTTGCGCATGTTTGTTTGTTTATTGGCATTCCGAATCGGGCATCAGTTCTTCCGGATAGTCAATCGAAAAGGTCAATAGTTAATCGCCTACCTGTCAAGCCATGAGCTGTCAAAATCCATTAATAATTTATTTACCACCATTCTTCAAAATGTTATTTCAACTTAACTCAAAATGGAGCATGCAACTCAGTGAAAAAATAAAACTTGCGTTGAATATCAAAGTCTGATTCAACTCGATTTTTTGATGCTGCATATAAAAGTAGTATTAAACTCTTAAATATACACTTGATAAGGATTTTAGAAACAATTGTTAACTATTGCATGCATTTGGCCCTGTTTAGAAAATGGCAAGCATGAGTACTGACGGCAAGTTTCATCGTATTTACATTAAAAACTTTGATTCGCCTCAAAATACATTGAAAGAAAAAACAACAATTTTACAATTTCACAGTTATAAAAAACAATAAACAGGCGTCTTATCTTACATCTTTTAACCACCAAAAAACACGAAAGAAACCAAGGCTAATGATGAGACCAAGACCGAGACTGAGACTGAGACCGCGACCGAGACCGAGACCGAGATCGAGACCGAGACCGAGACCGAGACGAGACTGAAATTTTTCGATTTTGACGAGACTAACAAAAGTCTCGCCTGGTCTCGTCTCCTTGCCAGCCCTATATAGCGATAAGAAAATAGTAATTTCTCAGTTAGGTTAAATAAAATTGTAACTTTAAAATTCTTAAAATTGTACAAAAATTGTTTACAATGTACCTACGACATCTGATATTTTCTATAAATTTGAATTTAAAATAAAGAATATTTTGTACTGTGTATTTAATAAAAAAAAATCATCCAATTTTGTTTTTGAATAAATTTTTAATTATAAATAAAAACAATTATTTTGAGTACCTAATGGAAATATTTATTTGGACCTTTATAATTTTTTCTGTTAATAGCCATTCCACACTATCCCATCGAGTATTAAATACATGTCAAAAAAAAAGTGTGATAGAATCACTTACGATTGCCAAATTTGTGTGAAGAAAATATTTTCATATTTTGCTTTCACACTTGCGTCCAAACAAATCACCATAACCTTAAACCCCCAAGTGGGATAGAAATGTGTGTTTGTTTTAGAACCAATCCTAAAAATTTTCGTGTATTAACACATGTCAAATTGTGTGAGATGGGCTGTCAAGTCATGTGGGATGAAATTTCATATTAGGCCAGTCCCACGAAGAAGAGCGCTCTGAGCGCTCAGAGATTTTTTTAAGTGGGACAAAAAATCTCACCTGAGCGCTGAGATATTTTGCGGAGATAAGTGAGACGAACATTTTTTTGATTGATTTCTCAGTTTTCTTTCTCAGCCAAAACAGCTGTTCTTTTGACAATCAAATTGAAATTTTTTGTAGTGCGCAAGTGCAAAAGTGGTAACTAAATACAAAATAAAGACGGAATGTTAATAAAAACTAAAATAAATTAAACTTTTTATTATTTCTCATTCATTTCAATAAGTTTTCTGCTTCAAAAATTAAATATTTTAAGCAAAAGTTAAAAGTGATTTTTCAGAATTTCAGTACGAGAATTATAACACCTGAGTTTTTTACAATTGAGCGGAGAATGTTGTCCCACGAAATGATTTCGCCTCCGTCAAATTGACATTGAGCGCTCAGTGAGATTTTATTTGGTAGGACACGCCTTTTTTGTCTCCACACTGTTATACATGATTTACTTCCCACTTTTTTGACATGTATTAATACTCAGTGGGATAGTGTGGAAGGCCTTTAAGTGGAGAATATGAGCAGCTGTCTAGTAAATGTCAGATATGATTGACGTACGACGCCATTTGCAAAAATTATAACATCTTCCGATAGGATGCATACTTGCGCACTTTTTTTTTACATCAAAATGTTTTTTTTTAATACAGATTTCGGAAAAACCAGGCACTTTTTATATAATAAAAAAGATTTTGTTAAAGACGGAATGAAAACGATTTAGTATGCTTGTGAGGTACACCCAAATCTCAATATATTTTGCACCCATAAACAGGGTGTCCTCTAATTCATGTAGGTATGTTATTTTGGGGATAAGTACTGGGATTATTCTAAGAAAAACATTATAGGGCCCAAAAATTCTATTTTTAAATTATTTTTAAATATTTGTTTTCCATTTCAAGTTAACTTTTCAGATGTCGCCCCTTCCCCCGCGGAGGGGGAGGGGGCGAAACAATTTTTTTTAAATCACCTGGAAAATGTCCAAAAATGTCTTAGAAAAATACGAAACATATTTTGTTAAAAATTTTGATATATTTAGATTAAACTTTCTAGGAACATCTGCATGAAAATTTGTATCAAAATCAGTTAAACGATAAAAAACAAACCAAAACAAAGGAAAAAAAAACAAACTGCCTTATTTATAAACAAGCATTATTTATATATAAGCATTATCTCACTCGGATCTCAGTGGATCCATTGTGCTCCCCAGTATATAGGTAAGGTAGGCTTAAGGACGGGTAAGGAGAGGAGTTAGTGGAGCTTAGGGGTTAGGTGTACGTTTTGGAGCCTCCCTGAACCATTTCGAATTCTGAACGAATATCAAAATGTTTCTTAGTGGCAAACACGAGATATCGGCCGAGGGCTGCCTTTCTGGCTCTTGCTAGGCTGGGGCATTCACAAAGAAAGTTATAGGAGCCATCTTCCCCCTCTTCATGCTGACACCCTCTGCATAAATCAGATTTGGTGATACCCGCATTCTGATCATGTGGGTTCCCATTGAGTTAAAAAAATAAAGGCAGTAAGCAATCGCCTTTAGTTTGAGTCCGGAAAATAATTATTCAATTTTGTAGTTATCCTGAACACAAGAGCTGAAATAACTATATTTTTATAAATAAGGCAGAAAGAGAAGGTAGATCTAATAATTTTATTATAATTTATATACAAAAGTTTTTCTATAATCAAAATCTTAGGAAACATTTCCTATTTTCGAGAAAAATAAAATATTCCTTAGCTATTAAAAATTTTCTACAACTACGTTGTTTGTCCTTATTAAAACTTGTGGGACTTTCTAAAAATATACACTTCTACAAACCTTCTGATTTTATTGAATTTTGACAATTTTTTAAACGTTTTAATGTCTGTTAAGTTTGTCCTTAGGTTTTCCATAAACAATAGTCTCATTTTTTGTGCTCATCTGATTTTCATTTAATACCTATAGTTTTTACCTAATTTAAATTAAATCATTTAACCAAAAACCAACAGAAACTTGAATAAAATTTATTCAACAATATTGGTGCATAAAAAAATCACTTCCTTTAAGTTAATACCTACCTACCATTCGTTGTACAAATAAAAAAAATATAATGTTTTATTCAGAAGTATACATGTATGCATGAATCTTAATATGGGCTTCATTGTTCAACTATGTATATAGAATGAGGCCATCTCTAACTTCTGTCCAAACTTTTCTCATAAATATTTTACCATTTATCTCCACAGGCGAAACGTATTTGACTGCGTGACATGTATAAGAAAAAAAAAAAAAAAAACAAGTGTGTATAAGAATTCTTTTGTGATTCTGTTTTTGCAATTTTCCCCCAAGGATATTCATTCCATCAATCAATTCGAAAAAATTAATTCACACACAAGAATAAAGTAGGTATATCAAAACAAAAAAAAAATGTTGTATAGATCTTAAAGAATAGTTAAATATGATATTATTCATTCGAAACCATATATCACAGTTCTCTAGCAACAACGCGTGCCCTTGACTTATTCATTGGATATAGTCTGATGAGATGAGTCATTAATTGTTTATCAGTAGGTAGATACGTAATTTAATATTATTCTTTTTCTACAAGTATATGCTTATCTTTTTTTATTATATAATTACCTTTGCTAAATGTGTCAGCGATAAATTGAATTTATTTTTATAACTTTGTGGGATGATAACGATAAAATTCAAAAATACTCCTACATACAAATTATTAATTATCATTTCAACAAAAGCTCCGAGCAAATACTCAATTTTAAATCTAATGTCATAAAATGAAAAAATCTTAATTTTTTCGGTCGGGAAGAAAACCGACAAAACTCAACGAACTTTATTAAAAAGAGATTTAATAAAACTTGTTATTGCTATTTATGTACGTTAAAAAATATACCTATTTGTTCGTTAAGTTGTAAATATTAAACTAGAGCATTATTGCATTTTTCAAACATACAAGGTCAAAGGTTTTTTGTTCTGCAAAAAATTAGGTTAAGAGCTCGGAAAACCTATATCATCATGAGGATTTTTTTTAAAACATTTTTTAGATAGTTTCAAAGATATTTATTTTTTAGACGCATATGAAAAATGAGTTCCATACTTTGCACGAATAAATAAATTTCTAATGAATTCATACAACTTACAATAAATTAGCATCATACTGATAAATACATACTTTCAAGTTTATTAAGAGAGAGAGAAAACTTGATTTAGTGAATACCTTCACTTTTCTGGCATACAGTTTTACGAGATTTTATTGTTTTTTTTTTTTTATTTTATTTAATTTATTTAATTCAAAGAAGACACGTGTTCGTGTATCCTTCCGGCTATTTAACAATATTATTTTTCTTGAATTAATTTGCTTTTATTTAAAAATAAAACGAAATAAGTTTTCGATTTTGTAAATAAATACATTTTTATCTTCGAATAGGTAATATCTAGAAAAAAATATTAATCAAAAAGTTAGAAGATAAATCAGATAAATATTAAATAGTTATTCTTTTTTATTTATTTATCTGGGTCAATATTGTTGGTTAAAAAAAAAAAAACAAGACATTTATACATAAATAGTTTTGTTTCTTTTGTGTTCACATTTAAGTATAAGCTGACCAAATAATTTCCCAAATAACTAACATTATGTACATCCATAGATGCTTTGATGAATTTTTTAAATCAGAATTTCCTTAAAATAAATTACATTAAATTAAATTAAATTAAAAAATAAAAACAAAATTCTTAAATATTTTGCTATCATAAAAATAAATTTAATGGAACACCTAACACACACTTGGTCAATTTTTAATGCAATTTAGGTAACCCTGGGGAACCGCGCTGTGTGCATGATAGAAAAACAGACAGATACAAAAAACTTTTGTTCATAAGTAAAACTTTGTTATTTCACAAGTGCAATACCTACATACCGCACTATAAATATCGTAACGTATGATACATAATAATAATTATTAGGGAGTCGGACAGAGTCCCGAAATCCAAAATCCAGAAAACTCAAAATCCAGAAAATTTAAAATCCAGAAAACCCAAAACCCTGAAAACCCAGAATCCCGAAAACCCAGAATCCCGAAAACCCAAAATCCCTAAAAACCAAAATCCCAAAAACCCAAAATCCCGTACCTAAAATTAAAAAATGTAATTTTTTCTTTAATTTTTGCTTTTTTTTGGGGTTTATGGTTTTCTGGATTTTGTGTTTTCGGGATTTTGAGTTTTTGGAATTTCGGATTTCAGGATTTTGACTCCCACCCTAATTATTATTTTTCATTAATTGTTTTTCATGCAAGGCGCAGAAACGAAGAAAAACTAAATAAAATCTTATTTTCTAAATGACAGGAGCCATACAAATCAAATTTCCCTTAAACTAAGATTTGAATTCCATTCTACAATACAATACGTTATTTATAGTCAAGTATTTAATGCAAGTTAGATTCCTATACGGGGTGTTTGTTTCGTATAAGATACGACAAAAGGCTTGAGCGTGTATGATTGGTTGAGACAAGAAAAAATCGTATGGAAAGGGGGAGTTCATTCCCCCCTATTTAGCCGGGAGGGGCAATTTTATAAAAAATATACTCGAAATAGAAAATTGTTTAAAAGCAACGGCAACACTGATAATATCGTACTTACTTTTTTTAAAGCTAGGAATCTATTATTTTATTTAGTTATTATTTCTTTATATAAATAGCCTTACATACATTTTGTGGTACCATTATCTCAAAAAGTATTTGACCGATTTCGATAAATTTTATATGGTTGGAAAGCCACAATTGTGTAGAATACTTGAGGCACGCATTTCCACACTGTCATTTTTGTTTTTATATTGTCAAACACTGTGCATATTTACAAAAAAAAAAAAAAAATTAAAAAAAAAATGTTTTTTTTTCCTTCAATATTTTCAAACAAATTGTTTGCAAAATTCAAAGTGTCGAATTTCAACACAGGGCGATATAGTTAATTTAGTTTTTGATTTGTTTTTTAAAATTGAAATTTTGGTGTTGATACAAATTATTCTGTTTAAAATTTTACGTAAAGTAAAAATTTTGTTTTCACCGTGAAAGTGAAAAGTAAAAAAAAAATTCATAATTTTTTTCATCAAAATAGAACTGTTTCCGAGATAAATATCCATTTTCAAAATGGTTGTATAACAGCCACCGTTATTTTTGGAGCTAAAAATAAAATCAATTCCGCATCTAGGGAATTACTAAAAATAAACTTAAATTTAAAATTTCACCAGATTTTGAGTCATTTACTAAAATATTCCGCAAAACTGTAATTGTTGATGAATAAAAATGAAACTTGTCAAAAATCTTAAAAAACATGGTAAAGTATAAAGTAAAAATATTTTTAAAATAAATAAAAATAAATTTGGTGGCACAACGGCTCATGAAGAACCAGGGCCTAGTGACTTACAACTCTCAACCATTCCTGTGGGCGTGTCTGCAGGAATGGAGGGGACCTACAGTTTATTGCCGAATCCGAACGGCTGGTGAGCGGCACTTTTCTATGACAAGAGATACTCTTGGAGGATTTGTCACTTCCTCGCAAGAGGCAGTAGCCCGGAAAAAAACTTAAGGTGGAAGCGGGTGGTATTGAACCCAGACCTCTGGCATGACAGTCCATCGCACTAACCATTACGCCACGGGCTACTACATTTTTATTTTTACATTTTATAAATTGTCGAACAAACTTTTTCATCGCCATTTTTCGTTGTTTGATTTTTCAAATTCGATTAATCACGGCACTTATTGATTTTTTCCAATCCATCCACAATTTCCCTCCCAATTTCATAACTCTCACGGAAATGTATCTAAAGTAGCCCCAAACGTATATTTAATGGTTAGTCGACGATAAATTATTATCGCCAAAAAACACAACTTCTAGCAAAACTTATAACCATACAAGCTCTAAGGTGTTTTACGAGCATGAAGGCACGACTTTTCTTATACAACCCTTTGCCGATAACTTATACATTTAACATACTTACAAAAAAAAAAAAAAAAAAAAAAACAAGAAAATAACGCTAATAAATTACTTTTAACATAATTATAAGCTAACACGAAGCATACAAATTTTAGGTAGTACCTACCTATACCTACACAGTCATAGCCCCAAAACTTTCCCGACTTAACATATCATTGGGCCTGGACTGTAGAGTCAATGCCTATGCCTATAATATAGTACGTCCAGGGGCAAATTTCAATAAAATAAGAATAATATTTTCTCAGTTTGCGTGTGCTGAACACGCTCGTTTCTTTAACAAAAAAAAATAATGGCGACCAACGAACTTTTAACAAAAACAACCAACAGCGATCATCAGAAAAAAAAAATAATGCTTCCAAGTCTAAAAAAAAAAAAGAAAACACAAACACACATATACAAATAAAATAAGCAAAAAAATAACGGAAAAGCTTTTGTGGAGGCACAAAACTCATTCCGTTTGGTGTGGTATCAGTTGATTCTTATCTTTTATCTAAATTAATTCCAGTCTGGAATCGAGGGCGTGTCGTTGCCATTGGAGGAGTTGAAGCCGTATATATGTATAGGCATCTCTGCTGTGGCACACAAGGA
Organism: Epistrophella euchroma; assembly: GCA_947049315.1. Lineage (NCBI taxonomy): Eukaryota > Metazoa > Arthropoda > Insecta > Diptera > Syrphidae > Epistrophella > Epistrophella euchroma. Next base: position 144,940,514 of record OX346245.1, read on the forward strand.
AGTTGAATTGAAGTTGAACAGCCAAGAAAAACAAAATTGTCTCAACCCTAACCACCCCCTCCCTAGACCCAGGACTACGGTCTGAATATTCTCTTCTTGTTCTAGTTATTAGGGGTTTGAGGAGTAGGGGCATGGGGGTGAAATTCACATTTGCAGAAATGTCGCACTCTGCCGGAAAATACATTCACCCATAATTGGAGGCACTAAACACAAAAAGTTCTGCATCTCTGCAGTGAACATAGAAATCATGATGATGATGGCACAAGGATGATGCATATACTCGTGTATAATGCAACCCCCTCTTGCTTGTTTGCCCCTAAGCCCATATCTTCATCATCAGCAGGCATTTTAAAATATCCATTGCAGTGGAAATTCCTTCACATATCCTTATGAGTAAGCCAACCATTAAAATGGTTCACGTAAATTTGAATGAAGTGCACTCAAAAGTCTAGACGCATCAGCAGCAACTGGGGGGACTCTTTTGGGGTTGAAAAATACTAAACATTATAATAGGGGAATTTGTTTTAAGGTTTAAGTTAAAGTCAAAGGCATATTATATTGTCCAGGGAGTCGGTTTGGTATAGGTACTTGTTATTTACACAAGAAAGGGTCCTTTCCTTTTACTGTCGTCGAAATGTTTTCAATTTATTCAAAAAAGTTGAGACAAGTGTGTGGCAAAGTTAATGCAATCAGAATTGACGTTCCACAAGTTCATTTTTATTCCCTTCACTCATATTTTTGTTGGCATCTTGTTTGCATTTTTTCCGATAGACAAATAAATCCCCGCAATTAAGCTCTCAAAGAACACCAACTGGAAAGCAAAAATATAATAAATATGACTGAATCACTTGTGTTGGTATGGCGAGGTTACTGAACATACCAAACTACGAGAGACTGGGACAAGATTTATTGACTTCAATGTATGCACAAATGTTAAAAAGAGAAAGGGTGGGAGGTGTGAAATAATGTTTAAAATTGCATTTATATTTGATTCAATATTTTTGTTTATTTATTAATGTATTTAACGATGAATCCCTTGGTCACGCCATAACTTTAGAATAACTTAAACAATTTCATTCATCTTCTTTTAAGTTTTCTTTAATATTTTTTTCAAAAATTGGAGATTTCGAACATTTTGTTTTTCGAACTTTTGTCTTTCGGTACTCTGTCTTTTCAAAAATTCTTTTTTTTTTTTTTTTTGAACTTTTGTCCTTAGAACTTTTGTCTTGGAGACGTTGTCTTTCGATATTCTGTTACTATTTCGAAATTCGCAATCGATTTTTTTTTTAACAATAAAACTTTGATTTAACTCACATAAAATCTTATTTTGACTTAAGATAGGTTAGCTGTTCAAAATAATATCTCATACCAATTATATTAAATTAACTGTAAACCTGTGATGTATAGACTTGTTTGCTGATAAAAGAAATTACGTATACGCCACAGTGACTCGGTTAATGCTTGTTTTGTATTATTTATTTTAAAGGGTCTGTAATGTTATAAGTACTAACAACAGGCATAGATTAACTAAGAGAATTTATTCACATCTCTCTCTCTTCTTATATCCTTACTAGCCGACCCGTGCTCGCGTTGCTTCGCAAGCTTTAAATATACTTATTGATATGAGTAGGTAAAAGTATATCAAATGCTCCATGATACTAACCGCAATTTCTACTAAATTATTAACAAAAATTGTATATACATACTTCCATATGCTTTCCGTAACCAAATAAAGAATTTTATTTTCTCTCACTGAAACAGTTTCATGATGCCAACTATACATTTCCTTTTATAACTATTTTTTATTTTTTCCCTTGCAAGGAAACTCCCTTAGACGGACAACAGTGTTGCGACCTTCACTGTCCGGCTAAAGGAGCTTGCACTGTATTTTATTTCTTACTCCACTCAGTTGAAATCAGTAATGTTTCATTTTCATAATCTTTAGTAGCTTTCAGTAAACCCATTTTCCTCTAAAAATATGTACATTTATGTAACATCGGTTCAATGCAAAAGAATCAAACAATAAACACACTGCGCATTGGCCGTCGTCGTTACAAAAAGTCAACAATTGAGTGGAATGAAAGGAGGATTAAAAATGTAAATGAGTGGATCGTGGATGAGCGAACAATTGAGTGGACAGAGATTCAGAAGCAAATACACAAAAGAAAATACACAAAACACGGAACGTTAATAAAATGGAACAAAGCAGCAACCCAGTCATTGCGATTGAATCGAATTCATAGATGCAAAAATACAAAAAGTTGATAAATTTATAATTTGTAAATAAACTTATTTCTCAGCTTATAAGTACAGTTAAGAAATGATTTAGGGCTTAAAATTTGCATAAAACTATTGAATTTATAAAAAAAATCGCACTTTTGAAAAATATCAAGCGGGTTTAAAAGCATAATTGAATATGTTGGTCAACTTCGACAAAAAAGTGTACGAAATTTTCTTAAAAGTTAATAATCTAATTCAACAAATATATTTAACAAATAAAAAATATCTATTTACATGCTTCAAAGAATAAGGAAAATTATAAAATTTGTTTCAAGTAAATCGGTGGATTACTTTCTGAGAAAAACGCGGACAAACAAAATATTTTTTTCGTCTTTATATATTAGTAATAATAATAATAATAATATCCACATAAAAGGTCCCAAAAAAATGGAAATATACAAATTTATCATACAAACTTTTTGTATGGGTAAATAACATTTGGTTATTTCCTTCGTCACTTGATGGTAAATCCTCTACAAGTAGATACATATCTGGCTTGCTTACCAATCCGGCCCAAGTTTTTCCTTAAATTTTTTGTCTGTTTTGTTTTTGTTAATTCTCTTTACCTGGACGGAGACGCGCTCTCTGAGATTTATCATTTCAAAAGATAAAAATGTTCAATTTCACGATTTCCATCAGTTAATTTGAGGAAAAGTCAGAAAATCGGGAAGTTACATACTCTCTGAATTGAATTTCTCTTTGTACGCACATATTTCGACTGAACCTCATCCGATTTGACCGAGGAAGTCAGAGAATCGTAAAAATTTGTACGCGTATAACTCGGTTAGTAATAAAAATCATCAATCAATCATTTAAATTTATTATTTATGTATCCCTTTGAAGATATATACAAACATATATTTATAATATTATTATAAGTACATGCTGTTAATTTTTGAGGGCTCCAGATGGCCCCAAAGCTTCTAAGGAACAAGAGAAAATCTTGCTTTGTTTGTTTGATTTTAAAAACTTTCTTTTAAAATCAATTTTATTTTTTCAATGATCAAAATGGTTTTTAATGAACTGCTAATTTTCATTTCAGAAAAGTGGAACACAATCGTTCCAATGATATTACTGTTCGATTTTCTTTCTGTTCTCATCTGTCATTATTTCGTTCAAAATGATCAACTCTTAAAGGTCGAACTATAATAGGTGGACGCTGTCAGAAACTAATGTCATAAACGAACGAAAAATTTCTTTCCGAAACGTCAAATTCATACGTAAACCATAATGCACGAGAGATTCGAGACTAGAGCCTGATTACACGATTCTTTTTTTCGTTCGTTTCGTTATTCGCCTTTTTGACAGGTACGTATGCTCGTGATTACACGATTCTTTTTTACATTCGTTTCGTTATTTTGACGTTCAGAATCTCCGCGGTGGATTTATTGGAAAATAAACATTAATAATAATTAAAAAAGGGGTGTGAACATTTATTGTCGTGGTTAAAAAGTGTATATTGACATAATTTGGAATTTGTACCTGATTTATAACTAGTTGTTACGCACCCTCTTTGCTGAACTCTGCTAACTCCTTTGGGTATTAAAATTATCCTTATTCCCTTTCCATGAAATAGTACCTAATGAACTTTTGTCATTTTTTTTTTAAATCCATCAAATTCAATAAATTATAACAGATTAATTAAATTACAATATGCTTTCACATGACAATTTTCTTATTGAAAAAACACACAACTTGATAGAAAACAACAAATATTTTTGTGAACTTTCTCTCTTTGCATTTGATTTAAACAAACTATTTTGTTTGCATGTTTCTATGTTCTTGTATGGTCGATTTAATTTATCAAGAAATCGATACTGAAATATGTATCGATGTTTTACTTTGAATAACGAATCCCGGTTACATCGATTGCCATCATCGCTCATCACTAATCGGTTGTCAAACCAGAACGTCAAATGTTCAACCAGAAAAAGTCTTGAAATTTTCATTCCTGCTTTCGTTACTTCATTCCCCTTACATTTCTACACCCCTCACCATATCTGTCAAAATAACGAAAGACGAAACAACCGAAAAAAAGAATCGTGTAATCAGCGTCTAGTTGACTACAACAATTTACATGTAGCTGTCAATTTTCTTCCGTAAGGTGCGCTCGAGAAGCGCTCTTCCCCTCCGAAAGCAAAAATGAACGAAAATGAACGAAACGTAACAAAACGCAATTATGTGTGCGTCTATTGAATTACTTGTATTCGTGTGGTTTCGTACGGCTGCGTACGCTGCGTTGCAACAATTATAGTTCTACCTTAACTCTAAAGTCTAAAATTATTTTTTCTTGTGGGAAGTGCACCAGAGATATTTTCAATGACAGCCAAAAGTTTCAATTATTGCTATGTATAACCGACTTGTCAAAAATAATTCCACAGTTTCACAGATTTGTGTTTCAATACGCGTTTTTCTTTTTTAGTTCAGAGCAGTTCAGAGCTGAGCACGAACTGTCAAACAAAAATGTTGTGTTTCTTTTTTAATTCAGAGCGCTCAGAGCTAGGAATTTGTATTCCTTTTTTCGTTTATAGCTAGCTCGGAGCATGCTCCATTAGCTCAGGATAAAATAAACGAGCAAACGGAGCAAAAAGGCTGAGCGCAGCCAACTGCATATTGATTTGTCTATCCGCACGAAGACGGAGCGGACCAGTAAATATTATAATATTTTTTTTTTAATGTATATCAATTTCGTTTACCCAGACTACCTAGAGAAATTGAGAATTTACACGAACGTATAAACATTATAACAAAGAATATAAAGTTACCAAGAAGACGCATCTCATACAATTTTTCTAATGAAAATGGTGGGTTCCAAAATGTTGGAACCAGCACTTTGGCTTATTGACTGGCTGAACAGATGTATCAAAAAGTGTCGTACATCATTATTTTAACATGTCCACAATGGAGCTGTACAGCTTTGAAAGTATTTTGAAGAAAAACAAAAGAATATTCTTGTGTACAAACTCAGAATTCACATTTTTTGTTTCCAATAATTTTCCTTTTAATAAATAATTTTTTTCGCGATACAAATAACCACAATATTTTTTTCGACCCAAAAAGTTGTTTTTTTTCTTCATACAATTTGAAACGTCAAAAGTGCCGTACGTGAAAAGTTAAAAGTTGGTGAACTCTTCCGTCTGCGTCTGCAGCTCCGTATGCGTCTACGTTCCGTTGTGTTCGCAACATTGAATTTGCGTGTATTCAATATTTTGACAGCTATTCCAGCTCCGGCTCCGGTTCCGTCTGCGTCACCATTCTGTTTAGCCAGTTATGGGTTTTTCAATAATTCTCTTAGCGCTTTTCAAATAAGATGAAACAGTCTGCTTTTTTGTCTTTGAAAAGTCCATAAAAAAAGCAAAAAGGGAGCAGGTCGCAATATTGGAACCCGCCATATAAAAATGTGCAGTAAAAAATTTGTATGAGATGCGCATTCTTGGTAACTTTATATATTCTTTGATTATAATTAAATATAAAAAAGATACCTTTTTGTCTACTTCATAAACTACCAGACATTTAAGGTATTTGCCCTTGGAAGATATAAAGCAGCCCCGAAGATGGTAATAAGGAACAAACATTCTGATTGCAATAATCTTCATTCGACTGAATAATTTGTAGACGCAAGTCTTTGATATGAAACGCAAAAGAAAAGTTGTTTGCTCAAAAAAAATTGCAATAATTACAATATTTACGAGCCGATACATTTTAATTCCAACGCATAAGTTAGTATATTATATTCTTATGCTAATTTCAAACTTCAAATAACTTAATTTATGTTCATTTATTTTTCCAGGTATATTAAAATCATATGATTAGTTGGAACCCCCTACTACATCATTTGAATAAATAATTAACGAGTTCTATTCTTAGTTAAAAAAGATAATTTTTTTTTATTTCTCTATTTTCCTATTTCACATCAGTGTGAGAATGTGACAAAATTGCTTTAATTTATTATACCTTCATCGTGTTGTTTAGAAAATATTTTATTTTATAATCCACAATGTCTGGCGAATCTTGATTAGGAATTTGCATCTTACCTGAAAGCAAAAAAGAAATAAATTTATTTTGTATTATAAGTGTATAAGCACAAACGAATTAGATTTATTCTTTTTTATATAAAAATATATTTTTTATAACGTTGCTGTCAGAGGTTTACCTTTATGTCACTGCTTATAAAGTATATTTAATATTTAATCAACAAAATGTATTTTATTATCATATTATTGTTGAAGTATGATTGTTATAAAAGCATCATTTTATGGTTTTCTATAAGATTTTGAAAATAAATACAAAAATTTAAAGTTTGTTGACATTATTTTGTAGTTTTTTTATCACAAATTTAAATTTAAAATGTTTCTGATGAAGATGGAATTTTTTATGAAGTTATTTTTTTTTTTAATTTTTAATCAAAAATCAGTACCATAAATTCTAATATAGTATCCAGTAAAAGAATTTGAATTAAGTGGAAGTTTCTTCAATGGATCTTGGTGAGTTCGGAAGCATCAGGTAGTATAGGGCTACTGAAACTTCTGACCCACCAGTAACAAAATATTAAGGCTGATTTTCAATGGCGCGTTCGCGTTAAAGACGCTTACGTATACGTTTACAAGCTTTACGAACGCGTCGACATGACAGACGACTTAAAGAGAACCTGAAAATCAAAATGAACCTACATAACTATAATTTCGAATTCCTTTCAACAAACTATTTCATTATTTTTTAAACAAAATCGATTTTTTTCTTTCAATAAAAGGAATTTGTCCAGAAAACCCGATTTTTTCTTCTAAATAAATCGATTTTTTTGTTGAAAGGAATTCGACCAATAGTTTAACTGTCAAAACGCACGCTGAAGTTGATTTTTTTCAACTTTAACGTTGAGGTAGCTTATGTTACGTTGGTTTGTGTACATGCTAATAGGTGCCAAATCGTAACGTAATACCCAACGCGTCATTGTACACAATTTGCTTAAATTGCTATTTGTGAGCTTTCGCGTTGAAAGAAAAATCTGTCAAAGCGACGCCCAACGCGGCATTGGAAATCAGCCTTAAAAATGTATCCTCCAATTCAAATTTCATTTAGTTTATATTTTAGGCCAGCGAACTAACACAACATCATCATTGGAGGATGATATTTTGCGAGATACAAATTCCCCGGGCGGCAGTAATGGTAAAAGCAACTAAATTCCCCAGTGGTATACATAATTGGGACTGTGTATTGTATATTGTACATAATATCACTATCTGAAATAAAATAGACAGGTATACGAGTGCAGAATAATTACTCAGGGATGTCGTTTTTAATATGCAGATGCAGAAGGGAAAACTTTAGTGGTTGAGGGAGGTACACCGTATATGTGAAGTCAAGTGAAAAAGGAGAAAATATTGAATGCGCTTTATTTTTAATCAAAAGCTTATACAAAAGTATGATTTTAACAATAATTGATGTAGTTACATACAGAGGCAGGTAGGTACATAGTAGAGTTCTGCATGAAACTAGTTTCAAGACATTCATTTACTTTTACTGCACCCAGCTCATGGTACTTACTGCTTGATATATGGATGAATGCATTACCTGATATTTGAAAACAGTATGAGATGAATACTTATTTACCCAACAAGCGCATAGAGCACTTTACCCACAAAGAATGAGTAAGTACTCATTTGTGAATGCTCATAATTTACTCTAGTGCACCCGAAAATTATTACGAGTACCCATTTGTGAGTGCTTTTAAAAATGATTGGCCAGACAGACGATGCACACAGCGTAACTTGATCTATGATCTCCAACAAAACAAACTTTTCTTATTCTCTGATTGCATGCTTGTTTTTCTTGTCTCTTTCTTCGAAGCTTGAAAAAAAAAATAATAAAATGTGTGCACTTCTTATGCTCAGCAGTACAGTGAATACTCGCATGATTTATCTCGTTTTCGATTGGATTTTCAGAGTGTAGGCTGTTTCACAATGCGACGAGAAAACTAGACGTCAGCGTGACGAGATCTTCGCAGCTTCTCTCTCTTAAAAAAGAATTTTAAACAGTGAAATAATACATAATCAAGCATTTCTCGTCACGTCATAAAGTTCGAAAAATTGAAAAAAAGACGCAACGTGACGACGAGAAATACTTTATTATGTATTATTTCGTTATTTGAAACTCGTTTTAAAAAAGAGAGAACAACTGTGAAGAGATCTCGTCACGCTGACGTCTCGTTTTCTCTCGAAACAGGCTTGAAATAGCCTAGTTTCACTACTTTTTGATTCCAAAGGAATATGAAAAACTCTCTTCCGTAATATGTGCATATGTAGTAGTAAAAACTAAAACTAATTCTTCAATAATTTTAATTTCAGAACATCCCAACAAGAAGCATTTACTATTTTGACACTGAATGCAACGAACGACTTTAAAAGTATGTGTGTGTTAAGAGTGCACTCCTGGCACTCAGTAATGAAACCCGGAGTGAAAAAAACTCCTAAAGCCTTCCTTAACTACATAAGCCACTTTTTGCAAAATTACAAAAGTAAAAATATTTTTTTCCAGCTAGCGCAGTTGTTTTTTAAACCAAAATTTAAGCTTTCTGCATCATTTTTATAAGTTTTCCTGTGAGAAAAACTATCCCAAAATGAGTTTGAAAATTTTTACTTATGTACTTTTTCACTTTTTTGGCTTAGGGGCCGGTTATAGCGATCAGAAAAAACGCATCAGAAAAAAATTCTTTTTGATAATTTAATGTTTTATCATACGATTTTATATATAAAAAGTATTCAAATCGATGAAAAACCACTTAAAATATTTATTTCATAAAAAAAAATTTTTTTTGGAGGAAATACTTTCTCTAAGAAAAGTACTTATTCATTTTTCTGATGGAAATTCCGTACAAAAAACGAGTTTCTATCAGAAAATGCTTTTGTAGGACATTTTTTCCTTCAAAGAAAATTTTTTTATGAAATAAATATTTCAAATGATTTACCATCGATTTGTATCCTTTTTATATTTCAAATCCCATGATAAAACATTACATTATCAAAAAGAATTTTTTTCTGATGCGTTTTTTCTGATCGCTATAACTGGCCCCTCATGTAATTAAGGCTTAAATCAACACTCCGAACAGCAAATGAAAGGTTTTTGTAGTGTTGGGAGTGTGAATGGAGTGAAAAAAGAGTATTTAGGAGTCACCAACAGAAAACGACATTAGTTATTGGGTATTCATAAAATGCGCTTGATTGAATAAGTACTCATTTAAATTTCTACGAGTACCCATGAAAAGGAAAACAAACAAGCACTGTACTCATTCTGTTATTAGAGAACGAATGCGAATGTAGTACTCGTTTTGTTTCTTTTTTTGAGTAGGTAAGGTACCATATTGTGAGTGCAATTGCATAAATATGTTTTGGGAATATACTAACTTAGTGCAACCATATGAATAGATCAAATGAATACATTCATGCAGACCTCTAGTACATAGTAATTCGTAAATATTTACATCATTACCTTTCTTTTAAAAATTCATAAATTCTCAGGAAAGACAAAAAACTGATTTAAAAAACCATAAAAAAAACTTAAAGACTTGAAAATTTCAACAATCTCGCAGTTGTGCGATGTTGATATTTAATTTTTTCTTAAATAATTTTTATTATAACTCATAAAATATAAAACTTTAAAAAATGTTCTTTTTTATTTCAAAATATAGCAGCAACTCTCAAGAGGTTATTGGTAAAAAATTTTGATTTTAGGTCTCTATGATGCGTTTAATACTCAATGCCAATACCTAAACCACTTAATTGCAATAATTAATGATTAAAAATTACTTACTTACTTACTTTATGTAATAGAGTTTTTAATACTTGTGAGCTGATAACAGACAGCTTTTTTAATAAATTTTCTCTGCCTTCTGCGGTACTTTCCTGCCGTCTTTAGATGAAGAACTAACATTTTAGAGTAAAATAGGGCTTGGCACGCCTTGAAATAGCTATATCTCTAGCCAAACAAAAATAAAACGAATTAAAATACCCAAAATTAATTCGTAAGCAATTGGTGGTAGCACCTTTAAGTTGTTGTTGTTGTTCAAAATTCAATGAAATTGACGGAATAAAGAATGGTCAAGTCTAATAAACTGACATTCTAGTATAAATAATGCAATACAAATAATAATAACTGAACTGATAATTCATATCACTCTTTAACTGACAAAAATTGACCTGAAAAGTATTTTTTTAAATTCCTTTTGCCGACACTGCGCCGCCGCACCGCCCGGCTGAATATACGCCTCGATTATAATTATAAAATATGTAAAGGCTGATTTATAGCAAATTATTTCTGAAAGTTCCCCGTATGTGAATCTGTGCGTGTGCATATTGCATATCTCATTTTTTTCTTAATTTTTTTGGTTTATAAATGTCTTTTTTATATATTTAAAAAAAAATATAAATTAAAAAAAAACATTCCTCTACCACTCCCATTTTAGAAAACAAAACAGAAAAAACGATTTCATTCCTTAAAATGAGATAGAGGAAACCCATCAAGGAGTTCATGGTCGAAAGCTTGGATTCATGTTTCCTATATAAAGTAGTTGAAGTAAAAATAAAATTAAAAAAAAAAAAATCAAAAAAAAAATCATAGCATTATTTTTTGTATTAGGTAGATATGTATCTTTAAAGTTCACTCCCCACAGAAAGAAAATTATAATGTTAAATTAACTTCATCAAAAATGTTCGTTATCAAGGAAAAAAAAAAAGCGAAAAACTCCAATTGTACTAAATATCACAACTCTGGGTTGCTACGAGCTACACTTTTGTTTTTGGCCTTCAAATTCTTTTATTAAATTAAAATATTGATTGCTCGGTTAGTTCCCCATACACATGTACCTAAAATGTTGTCTATTCACAAAAATGCATATGCGACAGAATAGTTTTATATGCACTATATTATTTACATTTCCATTTTGCATCAAAATTGAAATTTTTTAATTAAATTAACTGCACAACCGACCGACACGAGCTCTGGCTGTTCTATTCAAATGGGCGGTATTTTAACTTAAATTACAAAATTCACTTAAAAGGTTTCAAGTTCAAGAATATAAAATTTAAATTTCCATTCCATTGCATTGCCGAGTCTAACAAGTAGACTTTGTGAGCACAAATTCAGACCAAGCACACACACCCCATGCCCATCAGGCAGTTAGTCAATATACGGTACGGTACCTTCTCAGTAGTGCAAATTGGTTGTAATGCAATATTCAAAAACGTTTAGAGAACGTTTTGCCTTTAATTTGGTTTATGTTTTTTGATGAGTAAACCTATACACTCAAGTAAAAGTTGAATGAAGTTTGCAAATTGAATTTTAGTGTTCTGTATACATTCTATATACGAACTGACTATAATATGACATCGTGATTGTTGTACTACATGTGATGTCCATAATACTTACACTTAACTGTTCGTAATGTTGATTATAATTAAGTTTGCACTTAAAGTTATTTTCATTTTACCATCAACCCTTCTTAGAAACGGAGAGTTCTCATTTTCATTAGGGTGGTGCTTAACTTTCGGAAAAAAATTAAAATATAATTCGATAAATTAGGAAAATCTGTTTTAAAATGATGTAGGTATGTAAATGCACATCCTGCAGTCTAGTATATTAAAGATCGTAGAAGAAAAGAATTTTTACTATCATAAAACTTTGCTTAAACGTTTTGTTTACCATGAGAATGAAAAATCAAGAGTTTTTTTAGGAAAATTTTAATTCAAGTCAAACCTAGAACATATCAAAAGAAATACCTATTAGTTCTTATGTAGTATGTATTTTCAGTACAACTGATAAATTTTGTATGAAAGAAACTCTCAGAATAATCTTACGTGGGTGTTCCTTTAACCAAGCATTAAGAGCCTACCTGTTAAAAAATATATATCGACAGAATATATTTTAGTTTGTTGTGTGCAGAGGGTTGGGAAGGGTGGTAGAGACTAATCCAAAAAAAAAAAAAAAAACAATAACAATATGTTTGAAATGCTTTTAATATCATGACAATTGACAACCAAGAAATAGAGAATTCGTACAAAACCAGTGGTGGCGGGCTGTTTTTTTTTATTTAAAAAGGACAATAATTTTGTTTTCGGTTATTGTAAAGAATCATTGTTGAAAAAATATGTTTACGGAAATAAAATTTAAATTTTTAATACCTTGGCAAAAGGCGTGTTTTTGTTTTTTAATGGGAAAGGAAATCCTATTTAAAAAATTCCCCTCTAATAGTAGTTATTAAGTTCAAAACAAAAATATCCATTAAAAAGATATGCACGTCTGAATCGCACAAACTCGGTCTTCTGGTTAGTAATTTTTTATTTATTTATTTTTACGCAAAAAAGTTAAAAAATCAAAAGTACCTATCTACTTCAAAAATGGAGTTTTGTTTCATTTTTTTTTTAAATATATTTTCAGAATTTATAAATGGAAAACTGTTGGAACTACATATTAGGAAACGCCAGAGTGTAAAATCATAACAAAATCGGTCAAGCTCAAAAATGTTCACGAATATACATAATTCAAAAATAAGGAAATTTTCTACTCTACGTGCCGCAACGTACTCTATGTGTCCGACATATTGCATTTTTTCTTTAAATACAAAAAAAAAATTCAAAAAAATTAAGGGAACAAAAATGTTTTCAGTTTTTTTAAGAGTTTTTTGAAGAGTGAAAAGTAGACGTATTGAGATGCAACAAACAAAAGGCTTTATGTTTTTTGTGTTGGAAAATTTTAGCAAATGATTTTTTAAGGTACCTAATACAGTTATTGGCACAATCATAAGAACCAGCACGAGCAAAAATTTTTATTTTTTGCTTTGAATGAAAAAGACAATTTTAAATTTGGTTACCAATATCTCAGCAAAAAATCATGAAACAGAAAAATTAAGAGCAATTTAGGAAACTTGAATTGATTCCCTACAAGAATTTTTTAAAACTTTATAGTGTACATTTTTTTTGGCACCTACTTACGGTTAGTTTCAAAAAATATACAACAAATGACTTTTTATAATCTTTTAATAAATCTTTCAATTCTTTACGAGCATTGATCGGAGAACTAAGTTTGGTAAGACATTTTGAAGACCTATTAACCAGCAATATTTTTGTAAAATTTCAAATTGATCCATCGAACCGTTTTTCCATACCGAATGATTAAAAAACTATACAAACAAATTAAATGAACAAATTGTATGTAAACATTGTGAAATCTTCATTGAAATGGAAAAAGAATGAACAATTTAGTTTTTTTTTTAGTTTTATTTTTCTTGTCAAATATCAGACAACATTAAGAAAATGGATTTACAAAATATTTAATTTAAAATAAAAAATAAATATATTTAAATTTAATTTGATTGATAACAATAATAATAAATTAAACAAATGAAAAATAGTAGAACAAGGAGATTGAAATATCCAAGAAGAAACTTCAGCCATCATTTGTGACAGTATATTTAGTTTGAAAGTTTCTCTACTCATATTGATATTGTAAAGATAAGCATATTTGTTGAATGTCTTACAACAACGGTTAAATGGTTCATGATTTGCATAGCTTGTTTTGTGTATTTTTTCTTTTAAAAATTTTGTGTGCCTCAGGCAGCGAGTATTTAGATTTAAACATATTTTTGAACATAAAGCAGATGAAGCTATAGTACCATTCAATAAATCAAAAACAAAAAGGGCTTCAGAAAGTATCCTACGGTTGGCAAGACTAAGCAAATTTATTAGTTTTAAACGGGTTTCGTATGGTGGTAATTGAAAATTCTCACAATTCCAATTTAAATCTCTCAGTGCAAATAAAAGAAATTGTTTTTGTACGGATTCTAGTTTCTTAGCATCAACATCGAATAAAGGTGACCAAACGATACTGCAGTACTCTAAAATAGGTCGAACTACGAACAATAAATTGCTTTGGTAATGTAAGGATCGTTAAAATCTTTTGACCTACGCTTCACAAATCCTAACAAGCTTTTGCTTTTAGAGCAAACTTTGTCAATTTGATGCTTAAAAGTTAAGCGAGAGTCAACTAGTACGCCAAGGTCTTTTAAAACATGAGTTCTTTGCAAGTTGTTTTTGTCAATATTGTAATCCATGAGATATACATCTTTTTTTCTAGAAAAGGAAATGACACTACATTTAGCGACATTTAAAGACATACCATTTATATTGCACCATTTGACTAGAGTATTAATATCCTTTTGTATTTTGAGCCCTTCACTCACATTGTTAACTACATTGAATAACTTAAAATCGTCGGCAAACAACAGAAATCGACTATGTTCGAACAATTTAGTCAAGTCATTAATGAATATCAGAAATAAAAGGGGACCAAGGTGACTGCCTTGGGGAACACCTGACGTGACATTTATTGCACGAGAAGATATATTACAAAACTTTACAAACTGTTTTCTTCCATACAGATATGAAGAAATCCATTTTAATAAATTCCCTCGTACTCCAATTTTCTGTAACTTAAAAGTTAGCAGGTCAATATCAACTCTATCAAAAGCTTTGCTGAAATCGGTGTATATGGCATCAACTTGGTTTTTATTTTACATTTCGTTTAAAATGAATGAAGTGTAGGCAGAAAGATTGGTTGCAGTGGACCTACCTTTGAAAAATCCATGTTGATGTTCACTTATCACCGATCTCAAGCCCACATGTAATCTGTCGGAGACAAGCTTCTCAAAAACCTTTGGAATAGCTGATAATATTGCAATTCCCCTGTAATTTTTTAAGTCAGATCTATCGCCACTTTTGAAAAAAGGAGTCAAGTATGATTCCCGCCATATTTGAGGAAAAACACCAGAAGATAACGAATAGTTAAAAAGTTCCAATAGAGGAAGAGCTAATGTATCGGCAGTTTTCTTTAAAAAAAGTGGGGTTATATCATCAGGTCCAGCACCTTTATTAGCATCCAAATTTTTTAATGCAAGAACCAATTCATCAACTGTCCACTTTTTTCACAGCTTTACGTTATAGTTACAATACAATAGATGGTGCTTTCTGAAGAGGCTGTATCTTCAAAAAGTACTATAAAGATCTGAACAAATTTTGTTCCCGTAATTTTTTTTGACAAGTTTAATTCCCTGCACGCCATCTGCCATTTCACGTTCTTTCCAATTATTTTTTCATTCAGTCCAGAAAAATTCATCATTTCGATGTCATTGAAAATGTCGTTAATTTAATAAAAAATAAAAAAGCTCGCTCTCATAACAAAATTTTATTTAATCTTTTTAAAGTATTTCATAAATTTGTTAAATAATTCAATGAATGCATGTTCATGTTCAGCACTTTTGTGGGACAAAAGCTTCTCATAGATATATTCATGCCCGTCCACTTTTTGCAGCTCGCATAAATTTTACACAAAATGTCGGGGTTGACGTTTTATTATATAATGATATTTGTTAAATTTATATCACTCTATTATATAATATACATTGGATAAAAAAACAATTCAAAATCGACCAATATGGTCAGTTTTCGAAGCTTTAGCTTCAGTTCTAATACATTATATCTTCAATTTTAAGATCCTTGAATGAGGTCTATCTAATTTCATTGACATTTTTGATTTTTAAAGCCTAATTTATACATCAATGCGAAGTGAAATTCAAATCGAAATGATAAACATCAATAAATCTCGCGTCGAAAGGTTTACAAAGAAACTAAATTCTGTTTTATATTTGGTTTAGATAAGTCCGTTGAATTATATATTTACTTCGAAACAAATTTTTTCCTCCTTATCGCTTAAATAATTGCATTTATTTTTGTTGTATTTTTCACGCCTGGGAAAAAAGCAATTTTTTTGTATGAAAATTTCATTTCGCTTCGATCTATAAACTAGGCTTAAAATGAAAAAGTTGATAAAAAATTGCATAATTTCGAAAAACAATTATTTCTCTAAGTTATCGCACCCCCTTCTACGAAAATTTAAATTACAAAAAAAAAATACAAAAAAATATTTTGTACAATACTGTCTCTTTTTCATTTATGTTATTTGTTTATGTACCTAATTTTTTGTAAAACCAAAAATGCAGTAGATTTAATTAAAAGGCAGTAGATTAATTTTGACTGCAATTGCAGCAAAGTGGCAACCCTGATGGTTACCGCTCACACTTCACAGATTGTCTCATTTACATTTCCCGTATTTAAAGTCAAATGATTAAAACAATGTTTCGGATGCTCTTCTATAGGTTAATTGACCATGTCTGCAGTTCAAAGATCAATGAAAAGCATCTTCATTTCTGTGCCAAGGTAAACAAACTGTGAGAGTACTTGAAAATGAAACTATACATAAGTATGTAAATAAATTAATTTAATTCCTCATTCTATATAAGATAACTCCATAAAAAAATACATAAATGTTGTATATATGTACGCATAAACGACAACTTTTCGAAAATGTTTTTTTTTTTTCATTTTATTTTTCCGGTTTTGCCAAAAGTGCAACTAAACTATTTGAGGAAATTTTAATTCAGTGAGGAAAAACAATTAAAATACATTCAATTAGCAATTCAAGTGGCATTATAAGCATTTCATTGAATTATTCGCTTACACTTCTAGGTACATCTTTAATCACCACACCCCTCAAACTAAAATAATCATCGCATTGTCAGACATTCCACTGTTTTTTGTTGTTGCTCTGTTTTGTTTTCGTATACTTTTTTTTTTTTTTTTTAATTGAAATCATCAATGTCTGTTTTATTGACGATTTGTTGACTTATTGATTAAATCATGAGAGCACCTCTCGAGAATAGTTTGTCGGGCTGTTGCGTCGTCGTTGTTGATTTTATACGATATCGGACTTTTACCCCGTCGCGTCGTCGATGTCATATAAGATGCGACATCATTATAGCCTGGGAGGTAGTGTGGAATTTTAAATTTATTAATTTCCTTACAGTAGTAGTTGTGGCATGAAGATTACTATCATACCGGAGGTCTAGGTTCGATCCCCAGCCTCGTCCAACTAATAATAATAATAATAAAAAAAAAACGGCTACTGCCTCTTGCGAGAAATTGACAAAACCTCCACGAGTATCTCTTGTCATATAAAAGTGCTGCTTACATTAGCTGTTCGGACTTGGCAATAAAGTGTAGGTCCCCTCCATTCCTGCAGACACGCACAGAGTTCTTATTGAGCTGTTGTGCCATCAGATTCACTATATATTTCTATTTTAATTTCCTTATACATACATATACTAACTAAAACGCCTTGGACCTACATTTTTAAAATCAGAAGGTTCTAACTAAATTTTTGGTGTATCATTCATTTGGTTATATTTGAAAAAAAAAAGTTGTTGAGGTTTTTAGTTGAAAAATGCATTAAAAAATGCTAAAATGGCGTCTGGCAGGCATAAGGCTGAAAACAAAACGTCTTGGACCTACAATTTTAAAATCAGGCGATTTTTTTTTTTGAATTTTTGGTATATCGTTTACTTGGTTATACCTCAAAGGACAGAAGTTAATTTTCTGCTATCTTTGGAGCCGTCTGGCACGGCGCGATGACTGAAACCAAAACGACCTAAACGACCTGGGACCTAGATTTTTGTAATCAGGAGAATCATTCTGATGTTTTTATGTACCTATCACTTATGTGGTTATGTCTTAAACTTCCAAAGTTGAGTTTTCACCCTCTTTTTGGGGCGTCTGGCAAGGGGAAAGCTGAAAGTAAATCGTCTGGGACCTAACTATTTTTAATCAGTGCACAATCCTTTATTGTTTGTATATAAATTCAAGTGGTTATACCTCCGACATCCAAAACGGAAAAATTAGCATTTTCAAACGCCCACCCCAGCCTCCGGCTGAAAAAAAATACCTGCCAGACGGCTGAATTTGATATAATAATGCGTAAACCTACCCACCCGCCTGGAAAAATGGCAAGTTTTTGGTAAGTTTAGGTAAGGCCCCGGCAAGTTTTCGGTAAGGAAAACATGGAAAAGGAAAACATGATAGGCCCCTATTAGTGCCTCGCTGAGAACGTTAATTTAAATAATGACTGTGAATCGGTGTGTCAAGTAGTAAAATCGCAACTGCAGACAAAACAGAATAAGACAGAATCACAACTGATTTTGACATTTATTAGAAATCTGTTCTAGGTTGTTCTGCCTAAAAAGCAAGTGCAAGAATTTTTTAGTGTCAGTGTCTTATAATAAAATAAAATTAAAAAAAAAATGGATTCGCGGTTAATTCGTGAAATTAGTCAACTTTTATTATCTTAAACAAGAAAAAACGTGTTTTGAATACCTCCAAACCTCCCAATATAAGCAACAGAAAGCGCATCACAGCGCAGAATCACAAACGATGACACTGCCGGACGCTGCACGTTTTTAAAGCGACACGTAAATGCACGCAAACAGCAGGATAGGTACCTTGAGAATTATGTTGGAGACAGGTCCAACTAGGATGACCACCAGTTCATCGGCAAGCTGAAACGTGGTGAGTATACTGAAGTCTTCGAAGCAACACAACAACAAGAAGTGTCTCTTGAAATAAAAACCATGGAGAATATATGTGGAAAAAATCTTGTTTTTACTTGTCAGGGCTTAGGCAGAATTTATCTGACGAGGCAAAAAGGTTCATAACTGGTGAGAGCCTAGCGAATGCCTATTGTAACCCTTGCTAGACCCTTGTTAGTAACAATGAAAAACTTGCCAGGGCCTTATTGAAAACTAGATTCTTTTTCCAGGCGGGCATACATGCACATTAATTTCGGTTATACCTCCATTGCCAAAATTTGCTACCGGCTCTTGGACTATATGTGTTGTAAATAAACCTACTTCCTGATATGTAGGACAAAACTTTTTTTTCTTTATTAATTTTTTTTCTATGAAAACGTAGATGAAAAAACAAATGTAATGCTAGAATAACAGGATTCACCACAGTTTAAAAAATTATGAACTCTCTTAAAAATCGAAGATTATGTTTGTTTTAAATTGTACAGTTATTATTTTATTGGGATTCAATGGTCGTTTTAAAAAAAGTCATCTTTAACTAAATACAAATTGAGAACCAAAATTGATTTCAAATTTCATAACTTTTTAAACTGTGGATAATCGTCTTAGTTAAGGGCAACACAAAATATGAAGCATTAAACTTAATATTATTTTGCAAATATAATTAAGTTAAGCATATTTAACAAGAGTTAAAATTAAATACTTTATGATGAAATTTGTAGGACGGAGAATTTGAAAAACGTTTAAAGATACATTTCCGTCATGCGTTCATTTACTGACCACGCACATTTTTTCAATGACAAGAACAATTAACAGAATTAAAATAATTTTTAATGATTTATTTCATTTACAAGTATAAATAATCATGTTATAGTTTATAGTATATCAATTTTGTGACCTCAAAACAAAATGCAGGTGATATTGATTTTCAATTTAAAATCAAAACATATGCTATAGCATGTATGCATCAAAATTCCAATAAGATATTGATAATTGATTTTGAACATTTACAAATTATACTCACTCACTGAATTTCATAACAATTCTAAAGTGCATCTACATTTTGTACCTATTAAAGTATATTGATTGTAAGTCGTTAATATAAAATAATCTTTAAATGCAAACAACATACTTACAATAAAAGTCCATATTTAATTAAGATTTATACCTAACAGAAGTTCAATAAAGATAAAAAAAAAAATAAATAAAAAAAAAACAATTAAAAAAGTATAGGCAATCATAATCAATTTGAAAAAAAATGAATTTGCATAAATCCATATCTTATTAGTTAATTTACTATAAAATCATTTTGCATTCTCAAATAAATATTGTTTGTAATGATTTATGTTTATTTTTTTGTTTGTCTTATTATTATTTAAAAGCGTGCAGCTAACATTGAATTATATAATGAAGAATCATGACATGATTTTTATTTATTAGTTTTTTTTACAAAGTAAAACTTTTAAATGGTACCTTAAAAAAAGTATAGACAATAAATCAATATTGAAAAAAAAAGCCCCAATGAAATTCTGTCAAAAACTTAATTAAATGTAAATATAATTATTTGAGTTCCTCTAAATGATTTACACAAAACATTTTTATTATTGATTCATTTTTTTTTAAATATAAAATAAAAGAATACATAAAATTAGCCAAAGAATGTAATAGACTCAGTTGGTAAGATAAGGTTTAGGTTGCTTTATTTAAATTCTTGAAACATAACAAATATTTAACCCTTATGTGTGTGAAGAAAAAAACACCTTAATCCGTGTGATTAGGTACCCGGGTACCTTCATATGATTGTAAAGGAATACTTATGGTTTATTTTATATTTTGTTGATAATTATATTAAAAACCATTCAAATATAATGTATTCATGTTTTTTTTTTACTTCTTTTGGGTTTTTTTTTTTTTTTTTAATTTTTTTTAATACGCGGTCGGGTGAGATTAAATTACTGACCATATAAAATGCAATGAAATTCACTTGAAAGTTGAAATAACATTTTTGGGGGTATTCACGATCCGGTTCAACAAGCCTAATCGAGCGCAGTTTTCCTATTTATATATTACATCGTTGCAACAGTGCAAAAAATACTAGACCAGTTGCACCGAACCGTGAATACCAAAGTGCTTGATCAAGAAGCTCTTGAGTTTGAAGCAAACTTCTTATATTCAGATGGGAGCACGGAAGAATATTTTGTTGTTTCACTGGAAAGACGGAACGCGTTGGCAGGCATACACACAAAATTCGTCGCAAAATTGTTTTCCACTGTTACTTCACAGATAGTAGGAATAAGTTTTAGAAGGAGAAGGAGAGCCTTCAACTCTGTCAATTAAATATTTTGACTAAAATAAAATAAGAAATAAATACAAAAAAAAAAGAAATAATTAGCCTTATTGTGAGTTTCGCCCGAACAATATTCCACCCGGAAATTTTTTTCGCCTATTGTGAGTTTCACGCGAAAAATATTTCACATTCCGAAAATTCCCCTTTAGAGTGAACATACATTCCAGTCGGAATGTAATGCCATTCAATTTTTTTGTTTTCACTTATTTCTAGTAAGCCAACGAGTGCGCAAACTGTAAATTTCTTTCAGGCGAAACTCACAATAGCTTCTAAAATTCCGGGCGAACAAAATATTGTAAGGTGAAATATTGTTTTGGCGAAAATAACAAAAGGTCTGAATTGTTGATTTTTTCATTTTCAATCGAAAGGTATTGGCTAAAAATAAAAAACGTTCCTAATATATAAAAGTACCCAGGTACATTGTCACACGGTTTAAGGTGTCTAAAGATTTTTGGTTAACAGGGAACTTCCCATTGGGCTTTCAAGCCTCCAATTATTGATAATATTTGCAAAACATAAAGTTAGGAGCTCATGTCCCTATAGCTTACCATTAAATTAATTAAATGGTCATTGAAATTTGAAAAGGTACCCGGGTACCTCGTCACACACATAAGGGTTAAGCACAAAAAAAATTTTGCGTGGCTTGGTATTTTTTTTTTAATACAAAATTAAAATCAACCTTGGCCAATGAAACGTCAAAGAATACGGTCAAAATACTTTAGGGGCACCTATAATAAAGAAATTCGATATATCGCCAAATGAAGTGCGTAAAATAACAAAAGACGCATTTTTTTTTTTTGAAAAGCCCAAAATCATCACTTGCAGTCGTGAAATAAGAGAATATATATATTTTAATTAATTTAAAACGATTTTTAAAAAGAATGTTTGCAAAAAAAAACTCTTGAATAATAATAATAATTATTGCTCCACGCAAATCGATTTAAGGCTCTCCCAAACCAACTCGAAACATTCGGAGCGACGACGAAAACAATAATGACAACGTGTTGTTTTCTTTGACAACAACGTACTTGTTATTGTTGTTTTCATCGTCGCTCACAATGTTTCGCGTTGGTTTAGGAGAGCCTTAATATAAAAATTAGGACTCATTTATCAAGATTAAAATTAAAGGCGGTGTTCACATTGGCCTCTTTTAAGGCGACTAATTTTGACGTCTCTTTGTTTTATCTCACTCTATAACTTATGCATGGCGGTATAGGCAGCATTATTTAATTTGTTTTGAAAAATCCTCTCTCATTCGATGTGCTATGTCTTTCTTACCAAGAGAAAATATAATGAGATAAAACATGATATGTCAAAATGAGTCGCCTGAAGTGAGGACAATGTGAACACTTTCAAAAAGATTGCAAAATGTCAATTGACAAAGTGTCGAGCGTCAATTGACAACTCTCAAATGCCAATTGTCAGTCCAAGTGTCATGTAACAATTATCAAGTCTCATGTTGTGTCAAAAATGTCGAGTGTTAACCGTTAAGAATAGGTGTGTTTTATTGGCAATTTTATAGTCTGCGCAGTTAAATTTTCTTTGGTAAACAATAACAATAACCAAAAGTGCCGAAAAATATCTAATATCTAGCCAGTAAATATAAAAGTGTACAAAGAGTGTGAACTTGAACCTATATGTTGGTGACGTAGATTGTTTTTCACTCCAAAATGGTCGTGAACACATCCACAGAAATAAATAGTGGACATTGAACTGGATAGAGCGCTTTATTGAACTTTTATTCCTGCGCTAGCTATATGAATTACCAATAAAACACAACTATAAATATCGAGTTTCAAGCCTCAAGTATTAGGTTCCAAGTGTCAAGTTTCAAGTGTCAAGAAGAGTGTCAAATGTCACTCAGTTATATTAAATCTTCGTTATAATTTTTACTTGCGATATAGGTACTATAGGGCAAGTTATGGATCCGTGCAAAAAATCGAACTCGAGATAACAATCAAACTTGACATTACGATGATAGAGAACACGAAAAATGTGGGTCCCGCAATTCCATCTGTCTGTATGTCAATGTCTGTCTGTACTTCGGCCTACAGCCTAAACCACGGAAGCGATTTTCTTCAAACTTGGAACATAAGATTTTTGGATGACTCCCTAGAGGGGAAATCGAGTTTTTTTTTTTAGCTCAAAAATAACGGTACTTGCCACACAATCGTTTTAAAAAAAGTTATTTATCTCAAAAACGGCTCTAACGATTTTTTTTTCAATTTTTTGTGTGTACTAGTAAAAGTATGGTCTATATTTCATTGAAAAAAATTTACCAACAACCGTTATTAACGGTACCTGCCACAGAACGGTTTTTTTTTATTTTCGATTTTCTCGTTAACCGCTCAACCGATTTTGATCAAAATTTTTACTTAGGAGGTCCTATTAAGTGTAAATAATACTGCATACAAATATTTTCAAAAAAATATTTTTTGGATTTTTAAAAAAAAGTTCAAATTTTTTTTTTGAAAAATCATTTTTTTGAAAACTAGGTAATGAATATTTTTGAAATTATGGTTTTAGCTGTATATTATTATATTCTTTAAAATGGCACACCAAATTTTTTTTCTAAAAAATATCAAGAAATTTTATACACACAAAATTATTTTTTAAGAAAAACCGCTCCAACGATTTTAAAAATTTGTCTGCAAAGTTCACATTTTTTCAAGAATTCCGATAGCGTTCTTCATTCTGAGATTAAAACATTTTAAGTACTTATTTTATCAATTTAAAGAACGTATTTCATGCTTTTTTTCCATATTCAATTTTCCGTTCTTCAATTTATTAAATGGATAAATAGATATACATATAATTATTAATTATGTGTTTTATATTACACTCAATCTTTAAAATTCAAAGGAACTTTTACTACAAGAGCAAGTTCGTGTGACCAAGTCGTGCATTTAATTTTTTTTTATTTCAAAGCCCTATTATTTGTTATATTTCTTTTGAATTTTTTTAATTCTTTTTAAATTTAAACAGAAGGGGGAATTACTGACGCATCCAGTTTAATACATGTATAATATGCCTACAATATTATAGGTACAGGATATTGTTTGGTGAGGGTAAGTATTTCAAGCAAAACGATGCTTACATACTGTATTTTTTTATAACCAATGCAACTTTTAATGAAATGAAAAGGTTTAACGACTGAGTGCTGGCACATTGACCTACTTTAAGATAGCAATATTACTTTAATAAAGTTGCACTGCATCTGTGTATTATAAAAACACATTCAACCGCCTTTAGCCAATATTATGATCATAATATACTTTTTATAGGGTGTCCTACTTGAGACATACAAATCTGTCTCACAAAAAAAGTGTTTTTAGAGAAAATAAAATTTTATCTATGAAATCCATTTATTTAAACTACGATTATAATTTGCGGTTTTGAAGGAAAACGATGGTTGGACTTTATAACCACTGTTTCTCTAGAATTAGAAAGGGAATAAAAAACAATAACCTCTAGGTATCAATATTTATGTATTTTAGTAAGTAAATTCAGGAAAATGAGATCTCAAAGACCTCAGCAATCTTAGGATTCCTCAACAAAATGTCTCAGTTTTCCTGTCAAAACTATGAGGAAAAAACGTTTGTATTCGTTTGGTCACTTTTGACGTAAAAAATTCTCTGAAATCTTATTTTCCTAAAACATAACAAATATTTCCAAAAAAATAAACTTAAATCAAAGTTCATTTATTTATTTTTCTAAAAATCAAACATTTTTGAAACATGGCATTCTTTTGCGTGAGGAACTCTCCAAAAACTGCTTTATGTTCCACATATTGCTAACGCTAAACGCATTTTTTTTAGTGTTGCAAATGCTTATTTACTTTAGTCTCAATAGTTGATGATGGCTGCTTTTGGATGGAGTTCTAGAAGAGCTATTTTTATTAGCCTATGTACATATGTTATGCCATTTTTGGTAGCTACTTGTCAAATGGGGCCTACGCTTGTTGACATACCCACGCTCAAACTAGCAATCAATATGTTCCATGCTTTTTTTAACCAAACTACAAAATAAAATGGTATTATCAAGATAGGTACTAAATTACCTATACTTGGTCACCCTGTATTATAAATCATTTGAAGGGAGGAATATAATTTAAATTTTTATGGCACATTCGAATTCTGTTGAAAAATTTTAGCGAAGGAAGAAAACATCCTGCGCTAAAATTACTATCGGTTTAATAATTTTTAAAAAGATACGAGCAACGAGCATGTACACATAGAGCTTAATTCAACAATTTGTCAAAAACATTTTAATTAAATTGTGAATTATTTACCGAAGTCAAATAAACTAAGAGAGTGTGTTCATATCCCCCAAGGAGGGGAGTTCATTCAACTCGGAAACAAGTTGTTTTGTGCACCGAAATAGACTGATGACCTTAAAAAACATTGACACGTTGCTTTGAGTTGAATGCTCTCGATATTCGGAATACAATTTCAAATAAAAAAAATTGTTGAAATTATATTTCGACAAAAAAATTATGTACTATAATGTATGAGAAATGCCACTTTCAAGAATTTTGTTTAACAAATGTATATGTAGGCATACATACATATGTACATGCATAATCCGATGTTGGGTGTGAACTGTGAACACGCGTTTCAAGGAGTGCCATAAGAACAACCTTTAAGCTATTTAAGGCAATTACTCAGCAGGATGGGATGTATCTTCATTTTTATGAGTATAATTTGGTTGAATGATATAAATTTCGCCAAAAACCATTGTAAACAATAATTATATTTGGAGTAATTTGTATTTCAACGCTTGGCTGGATATCCAAGTGGGTGGAGTGTTTGTTATTTACGTTTGGCTTGGTTTTATTTTCATATTGTTTTTTATGGCAATATGGGTAGAAAGACAATGAGAGTAGGTTTAAATCGCTATTGTTTATGGAATATAAAATAAAATAAAGATTAAGTACAATTTTTTACTTCAGCATAGTCAATTTTCTTAAGTTGAGTTCCAAAGTTTGAAATAATAAATAAAATAATTTTTGTTTGCTTTTGCCAACATAGTCTTTATTTCGTTGGTTTAAAACAATGAAAAAGTTATTTGAAAAAAGCTAGACACTCTTTAACACTTGAAATTTCTTGGAAAGTTTATTTTATTTAAAAGTGCCCCTGTAATTTTAAATATTCAATGCCCGTATCAATTCTTAGTCAAAAACTGAAAATCTGATGTAAAATTAAATCTTTTTTTTTAGAAATTAAAAAAAAAAAACGCAAAAAATTACCACATATTCATAAATTAAACCCTTTTTTCGTTTTTTTTTTCGGAAAAACTAACCGCCATATTATTCACTCGATAAATCCAGATTTAAACTTAAATCCAGATGAATTTACATTGAATTTGTATGATTTACATCCAGATGTAAGTTTTAATCTGGATGTATTGAGTGAATAAGAAAGATTTGACTTAAAATTACAAAGAACATTGAAAATTTTAAAAAACCGTGGCACTTAATCCCGCAAAATTTTGAAAAATATCAACTTGAAATTTTTTAAAAAAAATTGACTGAAATTAAATTTCTCAAAAACTGCATTTAAAAAACTTGATTTATATAGAAAATAAAATTAATGGACTAAGAATGTACCTGCTTTCATTAATTTTTAATAATTTTTTTAAATTTACATCAATTTTTCAGAAATTGCCCCTCGCCGCTTCAGAGGGGGGATAGAGTTTTTTTTACTATGATGCAATTTATTCCTTAGAATGATCCCACGAATTATTCCTCAAAATATAAAGCACGAATTGGGAATGATTGATATTTTTTGTTTTTACCCTATTTTACCCTATAAGTACATATAGTATATGTGTAGTTTAATTGAGCCATTTTGGAATCATTTTATCTTAAGTATTTTCATAGCAAAAACAAAAAAAAAACTGTTGTATATTCGAATGCAACGTTATATCAATTTCAAAGCAATTGGTTCCAACTCTCGAAGATTTAAGATTTTGAATAAAAATAAACATTTTACGTTTTTATTAATTATCTAAAATTAATTTGTTTCTTTTTTTTTCATCAATTAATTTTTCCATAAACCATAACGTCATTTTAAGAATAAAATAATAAAGGCAATAAGATTTACTCAAAAATGGTTATATGAGATGACATTGACTTGTTTGCCTTGAGGTTAATCATTATAAAAAAAAAATTAAAAATAATTTACATGGGTATATTTCTTGTATTTTGTTGATTTATTTCGTGTTTGCTTTTTGTAAATTATTAATAGTTTTTCAAAATGTCACCACAATGCAATTAAAGTGACAAATTAAACAGAAATGCATTTTAAATTTTAATTTAATTTTATTAATTCATATGCATACATGTTTTACAAACATACACACATTCATACATAGAATAATTAAAAGATTAAAATACGTGGTGTCTTAAATAGTGGGGCTGTGTTTTATTGATTTATTGATTGTGTTAAATGTAAATAAAACAATAAAGTATCTACTTGAATATATGTAAGGCTTGGAGATTTTTCTTTCTGAGAATAGCCAAACCCTGAACGCCTTAACGATCCGATATGCAAGTTCAAAGAAAAAGGAGGGTTTTGTAGTTATAAATGTATGTGTTAGAACTATGGCAGCTATGCTAGAAGAACATTGCTATTTTAATTTACGTCACACTACGTGAGTATCCAATTGAGGTAAACAGTAACTTGAGGGTGTTTACTTGCAGTTTTATTTAATTAGAAAAGCAAGCAGGAGGATATTAAAGAGGATAGGTGAGGTGTACTCAACATATTATTTGTACACAGCTAAAGTTTATTATTTTCACTAATTAAAAAGAAAAATAATACGGATTCAAGTTCAGAGGTAGGTATACGGTTGCACTTGAATGGCATTGAAATCATGTAACTTAATATCAAGGTCAATATTTCAAATACATTATGGGCCCTACCAATAATCAAATTTAGTTACGACTTAAATATTTCAGTTAAATAGACCATAATAGAATGGGCTCTAAATAATAAACCGTGCATAGTATTACCTAAATATTTACGTGGATTATAAATAAGGAACTATACATCGAATTGACTTAAAAAAATTGAGAATATAATGTATGGTTAATTATTGAGGATCCATAACGTTATGGGTAATTTCACTGCAATAATTAAGTCATAACTAAATTTGATTATTGGTAAGGCCCTATATGTATATCGTCGGTTCGGAAGACAAAACAAAACTTAACAAATTTTTGAGCTAACATTAGATTCTTGTGAATAAAAAGAATAAAATGAAAACCTATCAATAATTGGAAAAATACCAGACTGTATCACGATATTTAGTTTTTAATGAGCTATTGCTTGGACTTGCTATTTTTTACTTGACTATTTTGAAAAAATCATATTTGTTGAGTTGTGTCCTGTTAATATTTTGCTTCTGTCACTTTCATACATTTCAAACAAAAAAAATAATGTCGTAAAATTCTAGACAGCCTTTATTTTAATGGCACCAGGCAAATAAGGGCTGAGTTCCAAAATTCATCAGATGCGCATTTAGGCCAGGCGCGCACATGCAACTAAGCAGTTTGGTTTCGACTTTGAGCACAATGGGCTCGGGAGTGCGCGCCGGTTTATGTGCGCGGACTCTTACATAATCCTATCGTACTCAAAATCGAAACCAAACTGTTTAGTTGCATGTGCACGCCTGGTCTTACTGCTCAAACTGCGCATCCAAAAACTTTTTAGCTGCTTCGATTTTATTTTTTTTTTTTGCATTCCGAAACGTCAGACTTATGCGATGTAATATTTCTAAAAAGCATCAAGTTTGCGTTGCTGATACGTATGAAAAATGTAGGCATTAATTCCGCATCAAAATATTTTCTAAATTTTGGAACTCAGCCAAGGTTTTAAGTTATTCCTATTTTCGTTTTTTTTTGTTGAGAAAATTGCCTAATTTTTGAATTATTTATGTACAACTTATTATAGTTTTGCATACAATCTATGCTTCTAAATATTTTAAAGAATATTGCACTTAAAATATTTGAAAAATGTTATTTTTAAACCAAAAATCAATACATTAGTATACTTCTAACTTTCTTTTTAAATATTTAAGACCACCAAGATGGCTCAAATGTTGCGCGAGCAAGGAGTCCAATTTTCGATTAATTATAAAGTAACTGATTTCATGTATCGGCAATTATAATTTGAAAGCGTTGTTCTGGCATAAGTCTACTCATATTTATATGGCAAAACATACATATACATTGTACATTATGGAACATTAATAAAAAAATTAATAAAACAGTGTTACCACTTTGGAAGTAACTTTGCAATATTTCCAACAACCCAAGGATGTTTACTGCCTGAACACAATGGATACGGAGACGGAACGAAACGAAACGGAACTGGAGCCGCAGCTGTAATATGGCTGTGAAAATATTGAATAGATACACACAAATTAAATGTTGCGAACACAATTGTGGTTATTTGTGTCGCAAAAAAAATTATTAATTAAAAGGAAAAATATTTTACACAAGAATATTAGACCGAGAGCCCACAGAAAATTTTGAGTTTGAATGATAGCAAAAATTTACTGGTGTTTAGAGATAGATCTTTACTCTCTATATGCAAATATGCAAGTCTTGCATGCCGTGGTTGAGGCCTTTGCAGATAATGCTGCATTGAAAATGCGTTTTTTTTCGAAAGGGCAGATAAAAGGTATAGCACTTGAAACATTATATCTAATAAAAGTCCTGAGTACCCCAGACATGAATATTGGGGTCCAAGACCCCTTAGGTGAGGCCTTCTGTATGCAAGACGCACTGAAAAAAAATGAAAAAAATCCATTTAACAAATAATTGGGATAGCAAAATAATTCGTGTTCTCAATGACAAAGTGGTCCCTTATCATCACCAAAATGAGGGTCCAAAACTTTTTCCCCGGGGTCATATGTCTGCAAAACTCACTCAAAGAATGCAACAATTCGATTTTACAGAAAATTTTAATACTAAATAATTCTTATTCCCAATGATAGAGTGGTCCCTCCTCATCACCATAAATTAAGGGTCCTAAATTTTTTCGCTGGGACCATCTGTCTGTCGGCACTCGGTCTATAACAATAGCAGTTTTTGTTAAATTTTGTCTTAAATATTTCCAATTTGAATGTAATTTGTGTGTCCAAGGTATTACCTCAGATTGGTAACTATTATATCGGGAACTCTTTCTTACTTAATTAGGTACTATTAGCGATATTTCAGTACGCAAAAACTAAACAACAACAAAAATATTTTTATTTTATTTTTGTTATTCGTCTTCTTATGTTTTTTGTTCTAATAGGAGATGCATGTAGTAACCGTGGCGTGATGGTTAGTGCGATAGACTGTCATGCCGGAGGTCTAAGGTTCGATCCCCAGCCTCGCCACCTATTTATTTAAAAGAAAAAACGGCTACTACCTCTTGCGAGGAATTGACAAATCCTTCAAGAGTATCTCCTGTCACAGAAAAGTGCCGCTCGTTAGCCGTTCGGATTCGGCAATAAACTGTAGGTCCCCTCCATTTCTGCAGACACGCACACAGGAATGGTTGAGAGTTGTAAGTCACTAGGCCCTAGTTCTTCATGAGCTGTTGTGCCATCAAATTTATTTATTTAGATGCATAACGCTACTTTCTAGGCATAATTTTGCTGTTATATCCTACAACATATCAACAAAATACAATTTTAATCGATTTTTGCTCTTAAAATGTTTAATAAATTGTTCTTATTATTCCTACAAGGCTGGTAATATCAGCATAAAATAACCTATCAACAGAAAAATAAAGCAATAGATAATTGTATAACCATTTCCGTTTAAAAGTTACCATATAAATCAACTTCATTCATACCCCCTCTTAAACCCTTTAAGAATACTCATAAAGAAAACACTTTTGCAGAATTGTTTAAGTCGAATTCCATATTGAATCGATTGGATTGAAAATTGAATTGAATTTGTTTTTGTTTCTTAAGTATTAAACTTTCATTCTACTTTCGTTTCCATTTTAAACCCTCAACGCTTCATTAGGCACAAAACTTCAAAAACTTTCTATGCGCCTTGTTATAAAAGAAAAATCACTTCAAAAAGAAAATTATTGTGAACAAAAAAAACAAACTTAAAATCCCTACAACACGTCAAACTTTCCCGAAAAGGTAGTCAAGCGGAAAACGTCATCGTGTATTAATATTGTAACTTTGTACGTGTCACCCTACAAGATCCAGTATGAGGCCAACGGCAGACATATTGGGAATTGAGGTTTACTTCCACCAACTTTTTGGATTGTCGCTTTCGCACTGTGTATGAAAGATTACACTGAAATTCAATTGAATTCATCGAATGCGGCTATAACGTCGTCTACGTCATTTGCCTTTGTATATTGTTCGGTTGTGCTATGGTCGTCGTCTCCACACTGTCACTTTTTATTTTTAGTAGCATTTTGCCGCAATGCGTTTGTAATGTGAATGTGATATGCTTTAAACTTGTTTAACTAGTTTCCAGTTTAAATCAAACTCCAACAGCCAGTCACCTTAAATGTACACATGTTGGTTAAAAATGTTGGAGACATTAGCGGATTTGCTATTTTGTAGGTTTAGTTTGTTTGTTTGTTTTGGGGGCGGAAAAATGCAAATGAATGTAGGTAAAGGTAAATGAAAGAAAAAAAAAACAAGAACCAGAGAGTAGTATAAGTTAAGTTCTTATAAGAAGTCAAGAGGTGCTAAAAATCTCTAATGATCTTAAAAAACTTTAATCAATGATTCAAATTTGCTTATGACTAACCAGAATTTATAAAAATTTTACCTTTTTTGACCAATGGCAAGCTATTATCTAAAATGTCAATAATTGGTCAAAAAAGGTCAATTTTTTTTTTATCAATATTGGTCATTCAATTTCAATTTTTCGGCAAAAACAACAAACAAAAATCCGCAGTAAGAATTAGCAAACAATTTTCTTCAAAAAATTGTTAACGTTGGCCTTAATTGACATTTGGCCATTAATTGATATCTACTTAATTAGTGTCGCAGTCTTAAAGATGAAGAATGCTGGCTGGCAAATGCAGCCAAGAACGAGGCCTATCAATCAATGCTGCAAACTAGAACCAGAGCTGCTGAGAGAGCAGCCCGAGAGCTCTACGGGCAAAAATGAAGGGGAAAACGCCGACTTCTCAGGAGGAAAAAGAGAGAGCATGCAAGAAGGGTGGTGGAATGTTCGAAAGTTCTACCGAAGGGTGAGGCAATCTACCAGGGCTAGAAGGCCAGAACGGAAGCCTGCCAAGATGAGAGTGGGAATATGGTGGTAGACACACAGTCGGTGCTGAGGATCTGGAAACAACACTTTTCTGACTACTGAACGGTGAAGATGGCCAAAATTCCGCTGTAAGACAGAACACTCCATCCAACCTGGACGATTATGGTAAAAATATCCGTCCACCACACCTAAATGAAGTGCGATTAGCAATATCTAAGCCTAAATCGTACAAAGCTACTGATGCGGATGGGCTGCCAGCAGAACTATTCAAAGCAGGGGGAGATGACTTGGTATTATCTCCAAAATTTGGTCGGATAAAAGTATGCCCCATGAATGGAACCTCGGTAAAGTGTGCCCCATTCACAAGAAAAGAGATGCTCTGACCTGTTCAAACTACAGAGGTATAAGTCTCCTCAACGTCGCATACAAAATCCTGTCATATTTACTGTGTGATCGCCTAAAACCTTTTTTAAACGATCTGATCGGCCCCTATCAACCGTCAACCAAATGTTCACACTCCGACAGATTTTGGAAAAAACCCAGGAGTTTCAAATCGATACACACCACCTCTTTATCGATTTTAAAGTCGCATATGATAGCGTAGACAGAGACGAGCTATTCAGAGCCATGGCGCATCTCGGCATCCCTGCCAAACTCGTCCGCTTGTGCAGAATGACGATGGAGAAATCTTGCTGCTCCGTCAAAGTCGGCAAGAACACCACCGAACCCTTTGATGTCGAGAAAGGTTTGAGGAAAGGCGACGCGTTATCATGCAAACTGTTTAACATCGTTCTTGAAGCAATTGTACCCAAATCACAAGTCGACAACAGAAGTACAATTTTTCAAAAGTCCGTTCAACTACTTGCTTATGCAGATGATATTGTAATCATTGGGAGAACGAAGCGAGCAGCGAGCTGTTACTGGCGCGTTTGAAAGTATTGAATCGGAGGCGCAAAAATGGGTTTGGCTGTTAATGAGGACAAGACGAAGTATATGCTATCATATCGAGTAAGGAATCTCAATATCGTCGGCTCGGGCAAAACGTCGCGATGGATAGATACAACTTCGAAGTCGTCAAGGACTTTGTCTACCTGGGCTCCACTGTAACATCGCAAAATGACATCAGCTCAGAGATCAAACGAAGAATTACTCTTGCCAATCACTGTTTCTTCGGGCTAAGAAGGCATTTGAGTAGCCTTTCTCTCAAAGAACCAAGGTGACCTTATATAAGACCCTAATCATCCCGGTCCTGCTATATGGGGCAGAAGCATGAACCCTGTCAAAAAGGGATGAGAATCTGCTTGATGGGTGCTTTGAAATAGAGACCAAGCTGGCTGAAGGGGCTTGTTGGTTGAGGCCGTAGTCCATCCTGGGCTGTGAGCGCCATCTAAAGTAAAGTAAAGTAAGTAAGTCTAAAAGTTGAAAATTGTAAATCCGCTACTGGCTGGCGGCTGCATATACATTCGTCCAAAAACAAATGAAGACAGCACACACCACTCACATAAAGCAGCATAACAAAATCTTAACGTTGTGCTTAAAGTTCATATTATATTTATAAAATGAACACACGGCAATGAACTCGACACGTCATTAACGTTTATTGAACCAAATATTGAATTTATGCATCACTGTGATTAGCTGCGTTTGCTTTGCTTTATTTTGTTTGATTTTTTTTTTTCTTTCTTTTTTTATTTTTTTTCTTGTGAAGATTGATTCAGTATTTCCTGAATTTATGTTCCGCAGTAACATATAAACAAAAAGATAAATCCAGCATCATTTTTTTATATTGCTTCAAAAATTGTTATGGTTATTAAAAAAAAAGAAATTATCGCATTGTTAATTTTAAAACACTGAAATAGTTTTTTTTTTTTTGGGTTTTTTTTTTCATAAAGATGAAGAAGTTAGCATTACTAATATGAAATGGAGATTGAAATTGTTTTTTATTGTATATCTAAGTCTTCAATGAAAACCACTTCAACACTAGGTTATTTTGTCGGTTTATTATTTGGGAAGATTATCTTCAAAATAATTATATAAAAATAGGTAGTATATGTGTTTAGTTCCGGGTAAAATGGTAAACAGAACTATATAAAGAAATAAATTTATTTAAATGTTTTCTTAATAAATACAAAATAAACCTTTTTATATCTTTCCGCTAGTAATAAAAAATATAAACAGGTTTCTTTAAGAGATATGTTGCAAAACAAAAATAAGAAGTTCTGCCAGAGAGAAAGAGTGGTTATAAACCTTTTTCTATGATAACGAAAAGCTATTAAAGACCGAGAGCCCATAGCAATTTTTGGGTGTGAAGTACCTGTAGCAAAAATTCAATGATGCAATAAGAAAGGGCTTTACTTTTTATTTGCAAATATGCAAGTCTTGCGCAGCCGTAGTTGGGGCGTTTGCAAATAATTCTGCATTGAAAGGCGCAGGATAATAAGGCCCAGGGACATAAAGCCCAAATTTTATTTTTGGGCCTTATGTCTCACTTGAGTGGGACATAAAGCCGAAATTGAATTTGGACGTTATGTCCCACTCAAGTGACTAAACTATATAAGAATTTCCAAATGATAAAACTTGGGGTATTTCAGGACCAACATAGTTTTTTTTTTTTTTATTAAATAAATATAATTACAATTTTAGTTTTATGGAATTTGATAAAATCAAAACCCACAATTTTGATGAATTCAAAGTTTCTTTTAATCCAGATTCTTTGAATGCAAAAGAAACTTTGCATACACCCAACCTCGCACCTACCCCAAATCCTATAGTGGGTCAAGCAGGGGGGCAGCGGCGTATAAACAGTGAGGTATGTAGAGGGGCATGCTGCCCCCCTGCAACCCCCTGCTTGACCCACTATAGGATTTGGGGTAGGTGCGAGGTTGGGTGTATGCAAAGTTTCTTTTGCTTGGTGCTAGAACCCCCCCCCCCCCTATAGTAAAAAATGATTGCATTAAACCCCTCTACAAAAACTGTTACTATTTTGCGGCACCTGAGTTTTCGTAATTGTGCCTTTTGTTTTTCCATTTTTTTCTTTCAAATAAAACACCAAAAAGTTATTGTTTATTGTATTGAAATGCGAAATCTTTTAACTCTTCTATGCTTTTTAAAAATTTGGAATTTATGTCGCACTTGAGTGAGACTTAACGCCGAAAATAAATTTCGGCTTTATGTCCCACTCAAGTGAGACATAGGCCCCAAAAATAAAATTTGGGCTTTATGTCCCTGGGCCTTATGTCCCTGCACCGCATTGAAAATGCATTTTTTTCTGAAAGCCCATATAAAAGATATAGCACTTAAAAAATTATATTTAATAAAAGAGCTGAATACCATAGACATGAATGTGGGGATCCAAGACCTCTTAGGTGGGCCTTCTGTATGCAAGACGCACTTGAAAATTAAATTTTTTTTTGAGACCCAAGTTTCACGCTCTAGCTAGTGTAATTAAACCATAACTTCATTACGATTTTAAAATTATTGTTTCTTATAAATTCATTTTTAACTTCCCATTGGAAGTTATTGTAATCGGTCCGATTTGTGAAATTGATTTCTCGACGTCCGAGGTCTCTGGAGTCGGACTAGAGAGAGATGTGTACGTACGTTCGGGAGCTTTTTTTCGTTCACGATATCTCGAGAACGCATAGAGATATCGACTTCAAATAAGTTTTATTTTACAGATAATAAGGTCATAACGTGCAGAAAGGTTTTTGAGACAAATTCAATTAAAGGTTTTTTTATTACAGTAATTTAAAAAAAAATTGTAAAATGGTTTGTTTTTCGAATATCTCTAGAACAAATATTTCTATCGACTTCGGTCTGGTTTCATTCTATGCATAATGAAGTAGTAAAAAATTGGTAATATTTTAAAAATCAAACAACCCGCAGTTTTTTTTTCTTAAATTAAAAAAAACGTTACAAATTGTAAAAAAAATATGATACATATATCTTGAGAACAAACAAAGATATTTAATATTTAATATACAAAGTTATAGTTGATAATCGGTAGAGTTTGTGTAAAAATTCAGTTAATGTTTTTTTTTCTAGGCCAAAAAAACTGCAAAAAAAAATGCTAAAAATTGTTAAAAAATGTTTTTCGGATCGAATATCTCGACAACAACCAACGATATCAACTCCCGGATAATTTTAGTCTACACACAATGCCATAATTAGTAATTGATAAGGTTTTCTAAAAAAAATTAACTGACGGTTTTTTTCTATGCCAAAAAAACTGCAAAAGAAACTGCTAATAATTGTTGTAATCTTTCGTGTCTCATTTGAGCAAACAACGTTCCCTTGATTGCACAACTGATAAGTTTTTCGAAGATTTTTAAGTGGTAATTTTCTTATAAAAAATAACATCGGGTGTCGAGTTTCAAAGGGAACCAACGGAAAGTTATCAGTGTGGGTCAGACCCAGCCTCTTTTTTTTCAGATCAGATGGCATTTTGAGCTCACAACTTTTACCAAATCCTAAAAGTACGTTTTAATGTGACATAAACATAAATAAAATTTTAAAAAAAATAATTTTGAATAGGTAATAAAAAATCCTAACCCATACTCACAATATTTGTGTAACTGACAACTTTTGTAACTCTTTAACTCCAACAACAACATCATAATAGACACAATTTATATTTACCTGAAATGAGATAAGAATAATAATAAAGATTATTAAAACCATATTTTTGTTTTGTTTGTAAATATGAAAGATATTGAACATATTATGTCAGAAGTTACATATTTATAGATAATACAATTTTGAATATTCTCTAAAAGCCTTCGAATATCGGATGGTTTTCACTTAATTAAGAGCCTTAAGTAGGTACCGACTAATTTAAACATCATTATTCCAATATTAGGTAGCTTAAATGTTAAAACAAACAAAACTAATCTAAAGGTCACAAAAATCAATACCTTCCGAAATAAAAACATAAACAATCCCAAGGCAATCAACCGAAACTCAAATAATAAATTCGACATGTTGTTGTTGTTGTTGGTTTCTACCTTCCGTCTACCTAATTACGAGCATAAATATTGAAATTCTAACCCTCAATATACAAATACCTATACACACATACCTTAACGCTTAACCTCCCATTCGGCTAAGAGTTAAAGGGCTAAACAAATAAAAAAAAAAAAAAAATGTCAGCAGCTGCTTCCAACCTTCACCACCATTTAGAGTCACCATGAACAAAAAAGCTTTTAATTTATTTTATTTCCATTAAGTAACTAGCCACAATATTAAATTAAAATTAAAAAAATAACAAACATAAAATAAAAAACAAAACTATTTTCTTAATAAAAAAAAATTACGGTCAAGAGTAAGTTTTTAGTGTTGTTTAGTGTTAAATTAGAGAGGATTATTAGTCTAGAGGGTGATGCTGAGATCTTCTTTTTAAAGGAAGGAAAATGAAAACTTAAAACATTTTAATGGTTTTCAGATGAGAAGAAAACTAAGTGCTTTTTTTTTTATTAAATTCTGTTTCAACACTGTCGTCTGTTGTTGGTTTGATGTTTATTTTTATTTCACTCCCGCAGCACTCATTAAAAGTCAAGCAGTTAACTTTTGTGCGAATTCTTCTTCATTTTCCCACAAAATAATATGTACTTTTGTTTTGAAATTTTGCAGTAGGTCGGTTTGGTTAAGTTTGCATCACCAGGGCTTCCGAATACAGTACATTCTACTACTTTTTTATGGTCACATCTGTGACTCTCATAACGTTCTTATTTCAAATGTGTAAAAACTAATATGACAAGTGGCAGGGACTCTGTTGAAATAAACATTTTGTTTTTTTTTTTGTAAATAGTAGTAAAACTAAAGCGGATAACAATGAGCCGGTGTATTAAGTGCTTGATTGATATTTTATAGAAGTGTGAGTTCAAACAAACTCCTTACTCTCAGGCCCAGTTTTTTAGAGGTGAGTTAAACCAGAATTAGTTGAATTATTTGCAGTTAATTTAAGAAACAGTTTTTCAGTATATAGTCATGCGAATCGATCTAACAAACTTGGAGGATAAAACATCAAAAGTATCTGTTCCGTAAAGGTAGAGCTTACTCACCAAAATTCGTAAATTAACTCGGGTTTAACTTTAATCTTGCATACAAAAACTGGGCTTAGTTACAAATCTTGTGTACTTATATCCATTCTCGAAATAGTTATTTAAAAAAAATGGCGACTGACGCACAACACTTACAAAACGGCGCCATTTTAGATACTCACCGATAATAACATCACCATAAAATTTAATAAGTATTAATTTTCTTAACAAAAAATCTCGGCCGATTAAGGTCTTATACTTACAGGTGTTATGTAAAAAATTAAAAATAAAATTCAAAAACTATTAAAAGTTGTTAAAATTGATAAACAGCAGTCCATTGAAATGTTATAAAATTTTGGCCGAACTTTGCATTTTGTACAGGACAAATTTTGTTTGATAGATCTGTAGGCGGGATCAGTTTGAGTATAAGAACGAGTTTTCGGGGTCAAAAGCCCCCATTTGGCTGCCATTTTGTAAAAGGGGATATAAAAAGTTCTTCGCGATATATTGAGAACCATAGATCGCACAAACGAAATTTTAGCACATTTGGGTAGAGAATTTAGTCCTCTACAATTTATGTTAACGCATTTTTTTTATCGTAAAATTGAATACAAAAAAAGTTATAACCAAAAAATGATGACCGTTTTAATAAATTTATTTTAAAAAGGATTGTTAAATAAATAAAGAAGAAGATAATGATATTTTTCTTGAAAATGGTCATCTTTTTTTGATTATAACTTTGTTGTTATATATTTTACGATAAAAAACGCGTTAACATAAATTGTATTAAATTTAATTTTCTACAAAAATTTTGTTTGTGCGATGGTTCTCAAGATATCTCGAAGAACTTTTTCCGCCCCCTTTTCCAAAATGGCAGCCGAATGGGGGGCTTTCAACCCCGAAAACTCATTTTTACACTCACACTGATCCCTCCTACAGATCCATAAAAAAAAATGTGTCCTGTAAAATGCAAGGTTAATGTAACAATTCAATGGACTAAAAAGTATTTTATTAAATGTATGAAAAATTTAATTACAAAGCAAAAAGCAACGAATAACTCATTTACCACCTTCTTAGTAATGTACTCGTAAGAAAGTTACTGTTACTATTGAATGTGACAGCTCTGCACTCTGCAGCAGTTATTCGTTTTATAAGATAATGGAGTTTCGCACAAGGAGCATTATGTTTATGGCAAATGTACATTTCAGTGAATGAAAACATTAAATAAAACAAACCCAAAACTATTAACCTGGTTTTATGAATACACCAAAAAACAAAAAAAAAAAACAAAAAAGATGGCGGTTTTAATCTGCGTTTTTGAAGACAATATTCTTAACATCAAGTTGAATAATAAAAACGTGAGCTTGATTATATGGGTTACCTCTGCCTCTGGAAATTAAGAAGAATTTGTTTTTAATGCAATTGGCAAAACTAAAAAGCTTTTGTATTATTTATGTGGGTTGAAACATTTGAACTCGTTGCACTTTAACTTAAACAAACCCATATAATATAATATCTAATTATTGTAAGTTTTATAGTGAGGTATTTAAACTACTTCAAGGAATTTCCTACCTATGAATGTTTTTTTAATTAACTTTGATTGTATACTGTCTTGAGGTATGTGGTTTTTCCTATAACACTATTTAAGAAGAATTTCTAATACCTTGGAATTTCAGTCTAGTAATGAATAAATAATTTTTGAATATTTATCCCTTATTTATAGAAGCTTATTTAAAAGGTGTAGTTTTAATTCAAGTAATTAGTAAAAAATTGCTTAGAAAGAATGAAGTGAAAATTTGTCTAAAAGTGATTGTCTTATTAAAAATATATTAAACAAAAATAATTCCCATGTTGTCTGTATGTTTTTTTTTTGTTTTTTATGTTTAAAAAAAGTACGCCTTTCTTCAAGTAGGTACTTAGGTCCTGATTGCTTAAGACAATCGTCAAAATGATGATGATCGTCTTACGATTGTTTTTTTTTTTTTTATTTTTATAAATCTGTAGAATAACTGTAGATAGGTAGCAAAATTGAACACAAATTGTTGCATTTTGTTTATAAGAATTGTTTTACATTAATTTTTCAATATAAAAATTATAAAACATTTATTTTCACTAAAGCGAAGTCTTCGGATGCAATTATATTTAATACATTGTTGCATACATTATCATCATACTCTCTAAAGGCGTTTTTCTTTTTTAGTTCAGAGTTGTTCACAGCAGAGCACTGAGTATAGACCCTGAGCGAACGGAGTAAACTCTGAGCAAAGTATGTTCAGAGCACTCCGATTTGATTATGAATCAATTATCATATCTGTGAGCTGTCAAATTACATGGAAACTGTATGAAGTTGGCCGCGCTTAGTATTTTACTCCGTCTGCTCGGTTATTTTATTCTAAACTCATGGAGCACGCTCCGAACGCACTCTGAACGAAAAAAGAAACACAATTTCCAAGCTCTGAGTGCCCTAAACTCAAAACGAAACACAACATTTTTGTTTGACAGTTCGAGCTTAGTTCTGAACTGCTCTGAACTAAAAAAGAAAAACACCTTATGAATGATTGATAAATAATGATGATATTGTCCATTCCTAAAAACTTTGTTGTTGCTATAAATCTTTCTATCAAGCTTAAATAAATGCATCTTATGCATTATTTTGAATAAGAACATCAATTTAAATAAGTTCGATTGATCCTTTGATTTTTATTTTTTTTTTATTTACAACCATTTAATAACAGTAACATTTTAAAATACGCCATACATCATATGCTTGTTAAAATTAAACAAACAATTAATAGACATTCATTTCTGCCGGCTGATGAGGCAGCGGGAGACGCGGTAGTCGGCGGCGTTAAGGAGCCAGCCCTTAGCAAGGTCAAAGGGGCTTGGCAGACAAATTATTTTAATGAGTGAGTATTTGCACTCTTTTAGCACGTTATTAGTGATCAACTATACATCTGGTTAAGTATGTATGTATATGCAAAAATAAACGATATAATTATTAGTTAGCCTTGCAAGAAAACATAAATAATAATAATTTGTACGTAAAAGAATACAAAATGTTTACATTTAAATCAGTTCAAAGTTGTCCTATAAAATTTAATTACTTACGTAAACATTGTTTAATTGTAGTACAGAGCAATATTCTATGTAATAATTTCTTGTTTTGAAGAAATTGTAAATTATAACACATGTAAAATGAAATATATATCATTTCTGTCTTTTTGTTTTTGTTTAAATTAAATTATTTTTCAAAAAGTTTTACTTTTTTTTTTTATAATTTTTATTTTTTTTTTATTTTCTAAATTATTTCATTAACGCCATAGTAAGTTTTATTTCAAGGAAAAAAATATTTATACTGTTTTTTTTTTTAAATTGTTAATACAACATGTTCTACAACTGTGTTTGTGATTGTTTCAATAAAGATCCCCTGAAGAAGACAGCAACCCTTGTCGAAACGTCGGGAAAGTAAATGAAATAACCTTGTTTCATTGCACATCAAATGACAAAAAAAGCCGAAGAGGAACCAGATTCTTCACCTTCATTATATATAATTTCGGTGATGTTAGCATTACAAATTTTTAGGCTTCAAAATTTTGATCAATTTTATTATGAATTTTTCGTGACTTGTCTTTTAAGTTATCATTACCAGAATTTTCCTATTTGAAATAAACAGATTATTTTTATTTAAATTAATTTAGTTAAATTACCAAAAAAACAAACTTAAAACTAAAACGAAAAAAAAAAAATACTTGACTACATTCAAAACATTTTGCTAAAAATTAGCATAAAGTGGAAAAATGAAAAACAAAAACATCATTATCTTGTGATGCCTCTGTGGGAACAAATTTTGTTTAATCTATCAAATCTATCTGAAATTATAGATCAAACACAATTTTCGTGAACTTTTTCACACGCATTAATCTCTAGGGCATGTTTTTTGTTTTCACTTTCCTACTTTTTTGTTGCTCCAAATATCATATTTCGACTTCTACTAAGGAACTATTATACTAAAGTAGATTTTGTTATTTTCAATTTTATGAAAACATTTAAGCATTTGGTTTTAATCACCATTTGAAGTCCATTGATATCTCATAATAACGAATACTGAAACATTAAACTCC
Source organism: Epistrophella euchroma (assembly GCA_947049315.1). Lineage (NCBI taxonomy): Eukaryota > Metazoa > Arthropoda > Insecta > Diptera > Syrphidae > Epistrophella > Epistrophella euchroma. Next base: position 144,983,001 of record OX346245.1, read on the forward strand.
TCTATATGCCTAACGAATGTTGTCCAATTTCAAGGAAAAGAAACAAGACAAAACATGAGAGTCGTTCCTTTTTATTCTTACAAATAGTTTTTTCCGCGTTGGATGTTTTCTGCACAACAAAACATGAAATAAGTTGGATTTTTTTTTGCATACACGTCTTTGAAATTTTTTTTTGGCGTGAGTGTTTTTTTTTTAAATGTAACGTTGACTAAATGTGTTTTACACTGATCTCTATAATAAACTGGATAGCGCATCCATACAAGAAAGTTGATGCCATTTGAGAATTGTTATAATGTTGAGTTGCCTATTTTTTTGTGTAACGGTATAACTGTAAAACATAATGAAATGCAAATTTTTTTTTACAAAACTGCAACTAAAATATTTTTAAATTCACTTTTACAATTATTTTAAATTACAAAAAATCAAATTTACAAACAAGTGATGGTTCTTTTGCTTTATTTTCTTAAAAATTCCACTTTGGTTTTTGCCCTTCTTCGGTTGTAGTAGAATTTTTGAGATCTCAACAACTTGAACAGGCCTTCTCAGCCTCACTGAACATACCTAAAGTGTTGAGTTGCCTACGTACTTGCCATCTTCAATTGGAAGTAGAAAAACTGTTATACTTTGTAGGGAATCCACTATCCAGTGTATTACAGAGATCAGTGGTGTTTTAAGGTTGAAAAAACTGGTTTCGATATACCGAATCTTTCGATATAACGAATTGGCTTGACATTATATCTTTCGTTATACTGGGCGTCCAGTGTATTTTTAAAATTATAATTTACAAATTTTATTTTGCAAAATCTACACGCTTAAGCAGTTTAAATTAAAAACAAAATGAAAGAATGATTTTAAAAAAGGTTTATGCGTGAAACAGATTAAACCAGCAACAGCAACGGCACAAGCACCGTAAACAGCAAACAGCACGCTGGCCAGCAAAAATTTCTCAAACAAATTGCCACCAGCAACAGCACATACATTTGTATCTGTTTGACGTTTCAAATCAAAACATTTTCTTCGTGGTTCCACACCACCAACAGCAAATTTAGGACTTATCTTAGGCCTAACGGAGCTGTCGTTGACGTTGCTGTTGCTGTTCTTATCTCTGTTGCACAATTGAAATACGTTGGTTCTAAATAAATGGCGGCCGCTGTTGTTGTTTCAATCTGTTTCTCGCTTTAGCCTGACATTTTGAATGCTGCCGTTATTTTTTAATGATTTTTTTCTATTTCAAGGCATATTTTTTAGAAATTTCCACTTGCCATTTAAATAGGAGGGAAAAGATCCTCTCGCCTTCAAAAGATTTTTTCTTGTCTTGGTCCAATCTATTGTTGAATCGTATGCATCAATTTGACTAAATTCCTTGTCAATGATTTTTTTTTAGTTCTACAATTTGGTAGCATATGCCGAAATTCCATCGAACTGTGCATGTGCACATCTCTTCCTTTTTAAAACGGATATTTAAGACATAACTGATTTTTTTGCGATTAATTTTCAAAAAACAAATCAAATATGATGTTTGAAATATAATTAGTCCAATAACCTTGTCGTCTCCTCATAGGTCATAGCAGGAAGAACTTACTTATGCGTTATATCCGGTGGTTCCAATTTCTTGCTGAGTATTTTTTATGATATTGGCTTAAAGAAAAACCCAAGTTTTTGAAGTCGGGGAATTCTTTTAATATTTAAAAACCACACAAGATACAAGATAACATAAATCAAATTTTACACCGCAACACTGACAAAAATTCGCGCATATTTTGTGATAAATTTATTAATCTGGCAAGCCCGCCGGAAGTTGAAGTATCTAGTATATGTCGATGCCCTTATCATATCACTATTTTTCGTTCATAAGTTATTATGGTTTGGATTGCATATTCATTTGATTATTTTTTTTTTTAACTTATGAATTCTCTGAATATTGCACAATTTGGAAACTCTTTAAATGTCACATCACACATCATAAAAAGTCAAAGTGAAAATAGTTCCGGCTTCCGGAAAAGTGCAGAAATAATTTCGGTATGAACCAAAGATGATATTTTGGTGTTGAATTAGTTGAAATAGATAAGTAATAGTGTCGTGAACATGTAAACAAAAATTGAAGTTGCATGGCAGTGGCAGACTTGCTTTGGTATTAAGCTAAGTACAGACGATTGTCAGATCTTACAATATTGTCAGATCTGTCAGTGAAAATACTGTCCCAAATGTCTTACAATCGTCTGTACACACAATTTTGTCTGACAATATTGTCAGAAACGTCATTGTCAGGTAATTGTCAGATGACAATCTGACAAAAAATTGTCAGGTATCTTACAATCGTCTGAACGCACAATTTGTGTCATTGTCAGACGATTAGGACATTGTCAGACTCATTGGTCATTGTCAGATGTTTTCATTGAAAACATCTTACAATCGCTGACAATTTTTTCATTGTTCGAAATGTCAAACGGTTGGAGCCGAGTTGAGATATAAAAAAAAACATTTTTGTAGGAAATTTGTAGTTTTTCCACAACTGAATGAAAGAAATCTTTAAAGCAACTGGACTCACTTTTATATTAAATTCCTTGTGCTGTATATTTTGTTCGGAATAAATAAAACAATTGAAAGATATCTACTCAAATGAAGATTAAATACGATGAAAATAAAGTGAGCAGCAAATTCCAACAAGTTAAAAAAAAATTGGACTTCAAAATGGCCAAGAAACTATACGAGCAATTAAATAAATTTGAAGAATGCCAAAACGAGGGTGGACAGGGACACTACCTGGAAAAAAAACCAGCTCAAGCAATTGGTAACAATAGGCAGCCTGCCGCCAACTCGCTCAGACCTAACATAGTCTCAAGGTCACTTTCTAAATCAGTCGAACTCTCTAAGTAAGCCTGCTGCATTTTTTGTACGCGAAGGTTTATTTTTTCTTCTTAACAATAGGTATAGTTCAATTATTGCAAGAGCTTCCTCATTCTTGCGTCCTTCAAAAAAGAAATGATTTAAAATTTAAATTCTTTTTTTTTTGTTTAATAATTTGATACAGAATATGAACTTTTGTTCTTCGTAGCGCGTCTTGACGACCTCTGGCATATTTCTCCTTCGTAGTGTGTAAAATCGTCCGTCGCCCCCGATGTCCAGTTGTAGTTAAATTGTTTCAAATGCTCGTCCAATTGTTTTGGCATTACCACTATGACACTAGATTTTCAAATCACTTTGAAAGTATCCTCTTCTTGAGAGTGGCTACATACATTAAAAAGTGAAATTCTATAAAAGTTTGTTTGATCTTGAAATCCTCAATTGAATTGAATTTTTATTGTGACTTGAATTTTTATTGGTCTGCCAACCGTTTGAACAGAAAATTTTCAAGCTGACAATATTGTCAGGTATATAATTGTCCGAAAATTGTCAGACAAGAGCTGACAATTAAATTGTCAGACTTTGGCACAAAATCTACCAATCGTGTGAACGGACAATTTTACATTGTAAGAAATTTGTGAATTGTCAGCTAATTGTCAGACCATTGACAGATCTGACAATATTGTAAGATCTGACAATCGTCTATACTTAGCTTTAACCTCGCAAATATTATTCTGATATTATTAAACAGATAAAATTAATTTATTTTGTATGTTAATTTTAAGCTGTTTGTACATGTATAGAAATAGAAATGAAGCCAATTTGGGTTTCAATACAGTGTCAGTGCAAATATAAACAAAATCTAATTTGTTGTATTTTTGTTATTCAAACTTAAAGAAAAAAAAAATGTTAAAAACAAAAAAAAAACAAATCGCCCGGTTTCTGAACTTTCAATTTCAATGTTTTTTCTATGTATTTCCCATTTGTTGACACAAATTGTATCACTCAATTAAATTTTTATAACATTACCCATGTACATACATATATAAAATGTCTGAGACCGATACCCTGTGTTGAGGGCAAGCAAACAATACAATTCGACCTTCATTACAATTTGTTCCGCAAAAAAAAAAAAAAAAATAAACTAAGAACTAATTGGACTGCTTCGAATGATTGATACTAATTAAATTAGTTTTTTGTTGATGATTTTTTTTTTTTTGCTGTTGTTGATATGTTTTGTGTCTGTATAATATTATGTATGAGTAAGAAGTCCTTCCGTATTAGTTAGGTGTGAATGAACTATTATGAGACATAACACATATTACTAGCATTTCACTTGACATTTGAAGGGTGAATGAAGTTTCATTAATACACTTTGTAGATTAATCATTTGAAGGTAGTTCGTAGAAATTTAATGACTTTGGGATGAAAGTAACAATTAACATTTTGAGTTCGGTCAGTTCTCTGACAAAAAAAAATTAATCAATTATTACTCTTATGACTTACAAGTCTAATAAAGTCATTGACAAAGTTATGTTTTTTTTTTAATTTTATTTAAAGATCTACAACAACTGTGGAATCAGTGTCATGGAAAATACCAAAAGGTTTCAGGGTAGGAAAACCCAGAAAAGTAGTAGGTAGTATATCTAGGTATACAAAATAAAACTGATATTTGTTTTGTAAAAATGCGAGAATATTGTACTAATTGATTATATTCGAACAGATATGTTGAATTTGACATCAGTGACATAAAACGTGTGAATTTTTATTATCAAAAGGTGTTAATTTAGGTATGATGTCAAAACACTGCATTAATATGCATGAATTGTTTAATATAGGCCCGATAAAACAATTAAATTCAAGATCATGATGGTTTCTCTTTTATTGTAAACTGCACACTTATGCAATTAGTTTCTCAGACTCTAAAGAATGGAGTTTTATTGTGATTACGGTGACCATCCGTTCATTCTAATGAACAGTTCTTTATTTGAAGTCGTTTTCATTATGAATTATTTTGTATTCGACAACATAAAAGTGTTCTGTATTTTAGCATAAATAAACAAAATTCAATGAAAAAATGAAACCTTACCCACTGAACGAATAAATAAATTCATTTCTTCGTGCCAGCACTCTTTCGGTTTTGAAATCATCAACTGTTCAAAATTCAAAAATATATCGATTGTCTAAACAGTGCAAAAAACTGCTATGCGAAAAATCGCACAAAACAAAACGCCCAAAACCTAAAAATCAGAAATCGCTCAAAATTATTGGGTGAACTTGCATAATGAAAGAAGACCCAAAAAATGAATGCAAGATCGCCCAAAAATTAAAATGAATAATCGCCCAATTTCTTTTTTTTTTTATAATAACAAAACGCAAGATCGCCCAAATGTAAAAATGAAAAATCACCCAAAAACCGATTCTTCATTTATTGTTGGGCGATTTTTCATTTTTGTTTTTGGGTGATTTTTCAAAATGAAAAATCGACCAAAATAAAGAATTCTCCACACATGATTTTGATGTAAACGCTGTAAGCGGAATTCGTTCTGCTTTCAAACGAGCCGTAGAGAAGTAATACTTATTCAAATTAATTTAAAGTATTTAAAAATTTGTTTGGGCGGCGTGGGCGAGTGCGGTTGGCGCGGTGACGTCACGACACGCCCGCGCCGTACGTAACTATGCAAACGTAGTTGATTTTAACTATGCAAACGTAGTTGATTTTAACTATGCAAACGTAGTTGATTTTATCTATGCAACATAGTTGATTTTAACTATGCAAACGTAGTTGATTTTAACTATGCAACATAGTTGATTTTAACTATGCAAACGTAGTTGATTTTAACTATGCAAACGTAGTTGATTTTACATATGCAAACGTAGTTGGTTTTAACTATGCAAACGTAGTTGATTTTACATATGCAAACGTAGTTGATTTTAACTATGCAAACGTAGTTGATTTTAACTATGCAACATAGTTGATTTTAACTATGCAAACGTAGTTGATTTTAACTATGCAACATAGTTGATTTTAACTATGCAAACGTAGTTGATTTTAACTATGCAACATAGTTGATTTTAACTATGCAAACGTAGCTGATTTTGACTATGCAAACGTAGTTGATTTTAACTATGCAAACGTAGTTGATTTTAACTATGCAAACGTAGTTGATTTTAACTATGCAACATAGTTGATTTTAACTATGCAAACGTAGTTGATTTTACATATGCAAACGTAGTTGATTTTAACTATGCAAACGTAGTTGATTTTACATATGCAAACGTAGTTGGTTTTAACTATGCAAACGTAGTTGATTTTACATATGCAAACGTAGTTGATTTTAACTATGCAAACGTAGTTGATTTTAACTATGCAACATAGTTGATTTTAACTATGCAAACGTAGTTGATTTTAACTATGCAACATAGTTCATTTTAACTATGCAAACGTAGTTGATTTTAACTATGCAAACGTAGTTGATTTTAACTATGCAACATAGTTGATTTTAACTATGCAAACGTAGCTGATTTTGACTATGCAAACGTAGTTGATTTTAACTATGCAAACGTAGTTGATTTTAACTATGCAAACGTAGTTGATTTTAACTATGAAAACGTAGTTGATTTTAACTATGCAACATAGTTGATTTTAACTATGCAAACGTAGTTGATTTTAACTATGCAACATAGTTGATTTTAACTATGCAAACGTAGTTGATTTTACATATGCAAACGTAGTTGATTTTAACTATGCAAACGTAGTTGATTTTACATATGCAAACGTAGTTGATTTTAACTATGCAAACGTAGTTGATTTTAACTATGCAAACGTAGTTAATTTTAACTATGCAAACGTAGTTGATTTTAACTATGCAACATAGTTGATTTTAACTATGCAAAAGTAGTTGATTTTAACTATGCAAACGTAGTTGATTTTAACTATGCAACATAGTTGATTTTAACTATGCAAACGTAGTTGATTTTAACTATGCAAACGTAGTTGATTTTAACTATGCAACATAGTTGATTTTAACTATGCAAACGTAGTTGATTTTAACTATGCAAACGTAGTTGATTTTAACTATGCAACATAGTTGATTTTAACTATGCAAACGTAGTTGATTTTACATATGCAAACGTAGTTGATTTTAACTATGCAAACGTAGTTGATTTTAACTATGCAACATAGTTGATTTTAACTATGCAAACGTAGTTGATTTTAACTATGCAAACGTAGTTGATTTTAACTATGCAACATAGTTGATTTTAACTATGCAAACGTAGTTGATTTTAACTATGCAAACGTAGTTGATTTTAACTATGCAACATAGTTGATTTTAACTATGCAAACGTAGTTGATTTTAACTATGCAAACGTAGTTGATTTTAACTATGCAAACGTAGTTAATTTCAACTATGCAAACGTAGTTGATTTTAACTATGCAAACGTAGTTGATTTTAACTATGCAACATAGTTCATTTTAACTATGCAAAAGTAGTTGATTTTAACTATGCAAACGTAGTTGATTTTAACTATGCAACATAGTTGATTTTAACTATGCAAACGTAGTTGATTTTACATATGCAAACGTAGTTGATTTTAACTATGCAAACGTAGTTGATTTTAACTATGCAACATAGTTGATTTTAACTATGCAAACGTAGTTGATTTGAACTATGCAAACGTAGTTGATTTTAACTATGCAAACGTAGTTGATTTTAACTATGCAAACGTAGTTGATTTTAACTATGCAAACGTAGTTGATTTTAACTATGCAAACGTAATTGATTTTAACTATGCAAACGTAGTTGATTTTAACTATGCAAACGTAGTTAATTTTAACTATGCAAACGTAGTTGATTTTAACTATGCAAACGTAGTTGATTTTAACTATGCAAACGTAGTTGATTTTAACTATGCAAACGTAGTTGATTTTAACTATGCAACATAGTTGATTTTAACTATGCAAACGTAGTTGATTTTAACTATGCAAACGTAGTTGATTTTAACTATGCAAATGTAGTTGATTTTAACTATGCAAACGTAGTTGATTTTAACTATGCAAACGTAGTTGATTTTAACTATGCAACATAGTTGATTTTAACTATGCAAACGTAGTTGATTTTAACTATGCAAACGTAGTTGATTTTAACTATGCAAACGTAGTTGATTTTAACTATGCAAACGTAGTTGATTTTAACTATGCAAACGTAGTTGATTTTAACTATGCAAACGTAGTTGATTTTAACTATGCAAACGTAGTTGATTTTAACTATGCAAACGTAGTTGATTTTAACTATGCAAACGTAGTTGATTTTAACTATGCAAACGTAGTTGATTTTAACTATGCAACATAGTTGATTTTAACTATGCAAACGTAGTTGATTTTAACTATGCAAACGTAGTTCATTTTAACTATGCAAACGTAGTTGATTTTAACTATGCAAACGTAGTTGATTTTAACTATGCAAACGTAGTTGATTTTAACTATGCAAACGTAGTTCATTTTAACTATGTAAACATAGTTGATTTTAACTATGCAACGTAGTTGATTTTAACTATGCAAACGTAGTTGATTTTAACTATGCAAACGTAGTTGATTTTAACTATGCAAACGTAGTTGATTTTAACTATGCAAACGTAGTTGATTTTAACTATGAAAACGTAGTTGATTTTAACTATGCAAACGTAGTTGATTTTAACTATGCAACATAGTTGATTTTAACTATGCAAACGTAGTTGATTTTAACTATGCAAACGTAGTTGATTTTAACTATGCAAACGTAGTTGATTTTAATTATGCAACATAGTTGATTTTAACTATGCAAACGTAGTTGATTTTAACTATGCAAACGTAGTTGATTTTAACTATGCAAACGTAGTTGATTTTAACTATGCAAACGTAGTTGATTTTAACTATGCAAACGTAGTTGATTTTAACTATGCAAACGTAGTTAATTTTAATTATGCAAACGTAGTTGATTTTAACTATGCAAACGTAGTTGATTTTAACTATGCAACATAGTTGATTTTAACTATGCAAACGTAGTTGATTTTAACTATGCAAACGTAGTTGATTTTAACTATGCAACATAGTTGATTTTAACTATGCAAACGTAGTTGATTTTAACTATGCAACATAGTTGATTTTAACTATGCAAACGTAGTTGATTTTAACTATGCAAACGTAGTTGATTTTAACTATGCAAACGTAGTTGATTTTAACTATGAAAACGTAGTTGATTTTAACTATGCAAACGTAGTTGATTTTAACTATGCAACATAGTTGATTTTAACTATGCAAACGTAGTTGATTTTAACTATGCAAACGTAGTTGATTTTAACTATGCAAACGTAGTTGATTTTAATTATGCAACATAGTTGATTTTAACTATGCAAACGTAGTTGATTTTAACTATGCAAACGTAGTTGATTTTAACTATGCAAACGTAGTTGATTTTAACTATGCAAACGTAGTTGATTTTAACTATGCAAACGTAGTTGATTTTAACTATGCAACATAGTTGATTTTAACTATGCAAACGTAGTTGATTTTAACTATGCAAACGTAGTTGATTTTAACTATGCAACATAGTTGATTTTAACTATGCAAACGTAGTTGATTTTAACTATGCAACATAGTTGATTTTAACTATGCAAACGTAGTTGATTTTAACTATGCAAACGTAGTTGATTTTAACTATGCAAACGTAGTTGATTTTAACTATGAAAACGTAGTTGATTTTAACTATGCAAACGTAGTTGATTTTAACTATGCAACATAGTTGATTTTAACTATGCAAACGTAGTTGATTTTAACTATGCAAACGTAGTTGATTTTAACTATGCAAACGTAGTTGATTTTAATTATGCAACATAGTTGATTTTAACTATGCAAACGTAGTTGATTTTAACTATGCAAACGTAGTTGATTTTAACTATGCAAACGTAGTTGATTTTAACTATGCAAACGTAGTTGATTTTAACTATGCAAACGTAGTTGATTTTAACTATGCAAACGTAGTTGATTTTAACTATGCAAACGTAGTTGATTTTAACTATGCAAATGTAGTTGATTTTAACTATGCAAACGTAGTTGATTTTAACTATGCAAACGTAGTTGATTTTAACTATGCAAACGTAGTTGATTTTAACTATGCAACATAGTTGATTTTAACTATGCAAACGTAGTTGATTTTAACTATGCAAACGTAGTTGATTTTAACTATGCAACATAGTTGATTTTAACTATGCAAACGTAGTTGATTTTAACTATGCAGCATAGTTGATTTTAACTATGCAAACGTAGTTGATTTTAACTATGCAAACGTAGTTGATTTTAACTATGCAAACGTAGTTGATTTTAACTATGCAAACGTAGTTGATTTTAACTATGCAAATGTAGTTGATTTTAACTATGCAACATAGTTGATTTTAACTATGCAAACGTAGTTGATTTTAACTATGCAAACGTAGTTGATTTTAACTATGCAAACGTAGTTAATTTTAACTATGCAAACGTAGTTGATTTTAACTATGCAAACGTAGTTGATTTTAACTCTGCAACATAGTTGATTTTAACTATGCAACATAGTTGATTTTAACTATGCAAACGTAGTTGATTTTAACTATGCAAACGTAGTTGATTTTAACTATGCAACATAGTTGATTTTAACTATGCAAACGTAGTTGATTTTAACTATGCAAACGTAGTTGATTTTAACTATGCAAACGTAGTTGATTTTAACTATGCAAACGTAGTTGATTTTAACTATGCAAACGTAGTTGATTTTAACTATGCAAACGTAGTTGATTTTAACTATGCAAACGTAGTTAATTTTAACTATGCAAACGTAGTTGATTTTAACTATGCAAACGTAGTTGATTTTAACTATGCAAACGTAGTTGATTTTAACTATGCAAACGTAGTTTATTTTAACTATGCAAACGTAGTTGATTTTAACTATGCAACATAGTTGATTTTAACTATGCAAACGTAGTTGATTTTAACTATGCAAACGTGGTTGATTTTAACTATGCAAACGTAGTTGATTTTAACTATGCAAACGTAGTTGATTTTAACTATGCAAACGTAGTTAATTTTAACTATGCAAACGTAGTTGATTTTAACTATGCAAACGTAGTTGATTTTAACTATTCAAACGTAGTTGATTTTAACTATGCAAACGTAGTTGATTTTAACTATGCAACATAGTTGATTTTAACTATGCAAACGTAGTTGATTTTAACTATGCAAACGTAGTTGATTTTAACTATGCAACATAGTTGATTTTAACTATGCAAACGTAGTTGATTTTAACTATGCAAACGTAGTTGATTTTAACTATGCAAACGTAGTTGATTTTAACTATGCAAACGTAGTTGATTTTAACTATGCAAACGTAGTTGATTTTAACTATGCAAACGTAGTTGATTTTAACTATGCAAACGTAGTTGATTTTAACTATGCAAACGTAGTTGATTTTATATATGCAACATAGTTGATTTTAACTATGCAAACGTAGTTGATTTTAACTATGCAAACGTAGTTGATTTTAACTATGCAAATGTAGTTGATTTTAACTATGCAAACGTAGTTGATTTTAACTATGCAAACGTAGTTGATTTTAACTATGCAAACGTAGTTAATTTTAACTATGCAAACGTAGTTGATTTTAACTATGCAACATAGTTGATTTTAACTATGCAAACGTAGTTGATTTTAACTATGCAAACGTAGTTGATTTTAACTATGCAAACGTAGTTGATTTTACCTATGCAAACGTAGTTGATTTTAACTATGCAAACGTAGTTGATTTTAACTATGCAAACGTAGTTGATTTTAACTATTCAAACGTAGTTGATTTTAACTATGCAAACGTAGTTGATTTTAACTATGCAACATAGTTGATTTTAACTATGCAAACGTAGTTGATTTTAACTATGCAAACGTAGTTGATTTTAACTATGCAACATAGTTGATTTTAACTATGCAAACGTAGTTGATTTTAACTATGCAAACGTAGTTGATTTTAACTATGCAAACGTAGTTGATTTTAACTATGCAAACGTAGTTGATTTTAACTATGCAAACGTAGTTAATTTTAACTATGCAAACGTATTTTAACTATGCAACATAGTTGATTTTAACTATGCAAACGTAGTTGATTTTAACTATGCAAACGTAGTTGATTTTAACTATGCAAACGTAGTTGATTTTAACTATGCAAACGTAGTTGATTTTAACTATGCAAACGTAGTTAATTTTAACTATGCAAACGTAGTTGATTTTAACTATGCAAACGTAGTTGATTTTAACTATGCAAACGTAGTTGATTTTAACTATGCAACATAGTTGATAGTTAACTATGCAAACGTAGTTGATTTTAACTATGCAACATAGTTGATTTTAACTATGCAAACGTAGTTGATTTTAACTATGCAAACGTAGTTGATTTTAACTATGCAAACGCAGTTGATTTTAACTATGCAAACGTAGTTGATTTTAACTATGCAAACGTAGTTGATTTTAACTATGCAACATAGTTGATTTTAACTATGCAAACGTAGTTGATTTTAACTATGCAAACGTAGTTGATTTTAACTATGCAAACGTAGTTAATTTTAACTATGCAAACGTAGTTGATTTTAACTATGCAAACGTAGTTGATTTTAACTATGCAACATAGTTGATTTTAACTATGCAACATAGTTGATTTTAACTATGCAAACGTAGTTGATTTTAACTATGCAAACGTAGTTGATTTTAACTATGCAAACGTAGTTGATTTTAACTATGCAACATAGTTGATTTTAACTATGCAAACGTAGTTGATTTTAACTATGCAAACGTAGTTGATTTTAACTATGCAACATAGTTGATTTTAACTATGCAAACGTAGTTGATTTTAACTATGCAAACGTAGTTGATTTTAACTATGCAAACGTAGTTGATTTTAACTATGCAAACGTAGTTGATTTTAACTATGCAAATGTAGTTGATTTTAACTATGCAACATAGTTGATTTTAACTATGCAAACGTAGTGTATTTTAACTATGCAAACGTAGTTGATTTTAACTATGCAAACGTAGTTGATTTTAACTATGCAAACGTAGTTAATTTTAACTATGCAAACGTAGTTGATTTTAACTATGCAACATAGTTGATTTTAACTATGCAAACGTAGTTGATTTTAACTATGCAAACGTAGTTGATTTTAACTATGCAACATAGTTGATTTTAACTATGCAAACGTAGTTGATTTTAACTATGCAAACGTAGTTGATTTTAACTATGCAAACGTAGTTGATTTTAACTATTCAAACGTAGTTGATTTTAACTATGCAAACGTAGTTGATTTTAACTATGCAACATAGTTGATTTTAACTATGCAAACGTAGTTGATTTTAACTATGCAAACGTAGTTGATTTTGACTATGCAACATAGTTGATTTTAACTATGCAAACGTAGTTGATTTTAACTATGCAAACGTAGTTGATTTTAACTATGCAAACGTAGTTGATTTTAACTATGCAAACGTAGTTGATTTTAACTATGCAACATAGTTGATTTTAACTATGCAAACGTAGTGTATTTTAACTATGCAAACGTAGTTGATTTTAACTATGCAAACGTAGTTGATTTTAACTATGCAAACGTAGTTGATTTTAACTATGCAAACGTAGTTAATTTTAACTATGCAAATGTAGTTGATTTTAACTATGCAAACGTAGTTGATTTTAACTATGCAACATAGTTGATTTTAACTATGCAAACGTAGTTGATTTTAACTATGCAAACGTAGTTGATTTTAACTATGCAAACGTAGTTGATTTTAACTATGCAAACGTAGTTGATTTTAACTATTCAAACGTAGTTGATTTTAACTATGCAGACGTAGTTGATTTTAACTATGCAACATAGTTGATTTTAACTATGCAAACGTAGTTGATTTTAACTATGCAAACGTAGTTGATTTTGACTATGCAACATAGTTGATTTTAACTATGCAAACGTAGTTGATTTTAACTATGCAAACGTAGTTGATTTTAACTATGCAAACGTAGTTAATTTTAACTATGCAAACGTAGTTGATTTTAACTATGCAAACGTAGTTGATTTTAACTATGCAAACGTAGTTGATTTTAACTATGCAACATAGTTGATTTTAACTATGCAAACGTAGTGTATTTTAACTATGCAAACGTAGTTGATTTTAACTATGCAAACGTAGTTGATTTTAACTATGCAAACGTAGTTGATTTTAACTATGCAAACGTAGTTGATTTTAACTATGCAAACGTAGTTAATTTTAACTATGCAAATGTAGTTGATTTTAACTATGCAAACGTAGTTGATTTTAACTATGCAACATAGTTGATTTTAACTATGCAAACGTAGTTGATTTTAACTATGCAAACGTAGTTGATTTTAACTATGCAAACGTAGTTGATTTTACCTATGCAAACGTAGTTGATTTTAACTATGCAAACGTAGTTGATTTTAACTATGCAAACGTAGTTGATTTTAACTATTCAAACGTAGTTGATTTTAACTATGCAAACGTAACTTCGTAACTTCGCATAGCCGCAAAAAACTGGTAGTAAATTTTACTGTAAATTTATCGAAAGTCCTGATTTTTCGTTAGTTTTTCACTTTTAACTTAAAAACTATGCCTAAAGTTACAAAATGCTTTAATTTTGGTTAAATTAAATTCAATTTCTTGCAAACTAAACACCTTAATCATTTATTTTGGACAACCAGCGGTCTCGTGTTGTATGACATAAAATTTAAATGAGCTCTAGCGGCTACACGAACTGTCCAAAATAAATGATTAAGGTGTGTAGTTTGTAGCGAATTTTACCAAAATTCAATTATTTTGTAATTTAAAGCATAGTTTTTGAGTTAAAAGTGAAAAACTAACGAAAAATCTGGATTTTCGATAAGGTATGATATTCTGCGCTTTTTCAACGCGCTCTAGAGGCCAAGTCGTTCCACAAAAAAATACATTTTAAGGTAAGACCGCACTCGACGGAACTGTACTTCAGGGGAACTGCAAGGCAACAGAACTTCACGAAGCGGCAAAATATTATTTATATGAAATTGTATTAGCTACATTATATTGCACTAAGCGATAACGGAACGGAACGGCGCGACACTAAACTACAAAGTTGCTTATCAGAGCAACTTTGTAGCGTCGGTGCAGTTCAGTTCCGTTATTGTTATAGTGCGATATAGCAAGCGACGCACCGCAGTGCGACAAAAATTATTGAATATTTTGTTTTAGTGCAGTGAAATACAAAATGGTAGCTGTTCTTTGCATTTTGGGTAGGAAAAACATTTTTTATGTGTAGGGGAAGGTAGTGTGAGAGGAAAACTTTGTTTTCGGGGTGATTTGGCCGCCATCTTTTTTGTAGTATTGTAGAAATTCAATTGCCACTAACTTCATGATTTGTCGCTTACTGTCGCACTGCTGCAGTTCAAGTGCGGCATATTAAAAAACTGCCGCGAAGTGCTGTGTAGTGTCGAGCAGTTCCGCTGAAGTGCAGTTCCGTCGAGTGCGGTCTTACCTTTAGGGGTGCTTTTTGTATGAAATTTAATTTACTTTAAGTGTGCATACTTGTTTTTCCCGAAAAAAAAAAAAAATCAGATTTTTAAAACTTTGCCAAAAAAGTCATAAGTTTTGAGGTGATTTTCGTTGTGAAGCCATATCCGTGTGGGAAGTAGCAAAGTTAAAATTCGGATTCAGCACCCCCAAAAACATATATGTAGAACGATTGAGAAAGAAACTGCTATATTTTTTTCCTGAAACAGACACATCTAGAGACGATTGACTGGGCTAATAGTTCAAATTTAAGTTTTATGTAAAGCAAAAACTGAATTCCTTACAGCTTAATAATTTACATAGTTTCCTACCTAATCAGTTTTTTTAGTTGAGTAATTTTTCCTTAGAATTTATTTTCTATCGGCATTCTAAAATATGGTCACCGTAATTACGACTTATTTTCTATTTTTGCTATATAGGTACAACTTTTGGCTTTTTGCAACCGTGGGCAGTCTTGTCTGATCGTAAAAGGGGCCCTTGAAATATTTTTTTCAAAATAAACAATTAAAATGCCACTTTTATCTTTAAGTTCTTATTTGTTTTAATATTTTTATTTATGAATCTAAATTTACTTCTTTTTTATTGACAAAAATAAACTTTGTTGACTTTAAAAATATTTATGGTATCTATTCCCATGGGAATAACTTAATCTATGTTTGAAATGAACAGATAACTTTGTTTTTCTTATTCCTAATTTGCAATTTTGTTGGACTGTACCGCCTAAGGTCTCGAGATTGAATACCAGCCTCTTTTTACGAGTTACTGCCTCTTGCGAGGAATAGAGAAGTTCTTCAAAGGCAAATCTTGTCTCCTCTACGAGCTGTCGCGCCACCAAATTTATTTACAATAATTTATTAACGCTTTAATTGGTCTCAGTTACATTTAAAGCTATAAATACCTACTACTATAGTTATAAATAATAAATGACTAATGCCCTTGTGCTTTCGTTGGCAATATTATGCTTAAGTCCCACAATGCAACAATAATTATAGTTTTTATTTGTGTGCCTATGTGTACAAAAAAAATTTAACGTTACATCTGCCGATAAGCTACTGAAAATGAATCATAAAAATGAAAAATAAAAATATTAATTTATTTCTCAATGATCAGCGAAAATGTTTCACCTTGCACTTACTCGCCTTTGGCACAAACAAATCCTATTTTGTTTATTTATTTTTATTTTACACTTCAATCCGCATCAAAAAAAAAAATAATAAACAAAAAAGAAAACATGATAAAATCAAATTCATGAGTGGGCAAAAAAAGAAAAACAAAAAGAAAATTATTTTAATTATGAGAATTGGAAAAGTCCAAAGTTCAAAAAAAAAACTCGTGGTATACAAATAATGTAAGCTCCATATGAAAATACTTCGTATACATTCCTGCCATATTAGTTCATATTTAATTATCATTATTCATTATGTATTAAAAAAGCGATTTTTTTTTGCTCTTGGTTTGCGTTCCAATTAAATTCTTGAATTAAGCAGAAATACTAAATATATGTATCTACAGCCACCGATAAGAAAAAATCGCTAAGACCTTTGTTTCAGTTTGTAGAATTTCTATTTGTTTGTACAAAAATCTAATTCCAAGAAATCTGTCGTTATAGACTTTTTGTTTTTATATCTCCTTTTTGGTTCAATTGTTGCGTAAGGTGTTATATGAGAATATGATGCTTTTTTCTTAGACTGGAGGACTAAGGTAAGTTCATCGTATTATCTAGAGTAATCTCGAGGAAAGCAAGTAAAACTCGGGTTAAAAAGAAAGAATTCACATTTACTAGATTTATTTAGGTACCTTACCTACGTAAAGATCTTTATTTCAACAAAGTATGAGTTTTATACAATCTTATTTTATTATAAAAACTTTATGCTCCTGTTTTAGTATAAGCTACAGGAGTGAATATCAATAAGAGGTTAACCGGGGAAAAACGGTTTGATTGTGATTTCAGCCAAAACGGAAAAATAAGTGCTTTTATTCAAAAGCAAGATTGGAGTAGATAACGGTATAAGAAAAGAATCTAATTCTAACAAATATCAAAAAGTGAAATAATAAAACTTTTCGCATCGTCATCGTCACGTTGTGTCTTTTTTTTTTTTAATTTTCGAAACTCATTTGACGTGACGTGACGATGAGAAAAGTTTTATTATTTTAGTTTTCCGTTCGACCAAAATATTCGATTCTTTTTTAGTTACCTGAAAAACCAGGGCCCAGATCGCGTAAGACGATTCGATTGAACGATCATCGTTTTGGCTATAGCTTTCTCTATCACATGTGAGGTGAAATATAGAGAGAGCAATCGTCAAAACGATGATCGTTCAATCGAATCGCCCTATGCGATCTGAGCCCAGATTAACCTTTTGCTTTCAACCGAAAAAATCGAATTTTTTGTCCACCTGAAGTCGATTCTAGGCGTTTTTTTTTTTTTAGTTCAGAGTAGAGCCTGAACTGTCAAACAAAAAATCGTGTTTCTTTTTTAGCTCAGAGTGTATAACAGTTCAAATTTGTGTTTCTTTTTTCGTTCAGAGCATGTTCAGAGCGCACTCTATTAGCTCGGTATAAAACAACCAAGCAGACCGAGTAAAAAACTGAGCCCGGTCAACTTCATACAGTTTCCATGTAATTTGACAGATATTATAATTGAATGCTCGGGTGTGTTTTGTAATTAAATCGGAGTGCTCTGAACATACTTTGCTCAGCGTTTACTCCGTTCGCTCAGGGTCTATTCAGTGCTCTGCTCTGAACCAATTCTGAACTAAAAAAGAAAAACGCCTTCTTCAGTGCCGAGATTTAGCTATTTCAGCGAGTGAGGTGAGATGACTCGCCTTACTCGCCGACTCATCTCACTTCATTCGCAAAAGTGATTTAGCTATTAAAGTGAAATGAGTAATTTCGAATCAAGTTTCGAACACATGAAATGTCATAAACAAAGGCTATCTTTTAATTCGTTGTCTTTGGTTTTGTTTCTTTGAGGTTTAATTTTTCAATTTTGTATTTTTATTTTAATTAAACTTTATCAAAAACTTAGGAAAACAAAATTTAATTAATGTGTGACTTTATTGTGAAGTTAGTGTGCCCTACCCACTCCTAAACATTCTTCCAAAGTTTTGTAGTTAGTCCTCACGAAGTTGATGGGGTCGTTCTTGCGATGCTGAATTATATTTTTCACTTGTGTTAAAAAAATTTATACCTACAAATAAAATGTAAATAACAAATTAATAATGTTCATCTAATATAATTTTTAGATAAATGTATGTTTGTATAAAAACAAAAAACCAATCTTTTATGTGCTGCATACTCATTTTTACCTACATACATTGTTGTTTTGCTAGTTCGTTTCACATACGTGAATAGGTATGTTGAAATTCCTTTGAAAAAGAACACATACTTATGCAAAAGTGGAAATTTACCAACACATACACCAAGTCACCGCTGAAACATCCGGCGAGTAAACTGACGTTTCATTTCACTCGCCTACTCACTCACTTTTACTAGCTAAATCGATTTTCAGTGAAAAGTGAGTCATCTCACTCACTCGCCATTAGCTAAATCTCGGCACAGATCTCGATTTTAAGTCAGATCTACACGCACTTTTGCACACAAACTAAAGAAAACAGAAAAAGTGACATTTATCTTAATTTGCTAGTTTGAATTTGGCATTTCGTGGCGTTTTTTTCTTCATAAGGAGGTGGTTTTGAGTTAGAAAAATTATTCATATAGAAAAGCGGCACTCACACTATTAATCACGTTCTTTTTGTTCTATTTGCGAGTAAAAATTTGAGACTGACACAGTGACCCCCAAACCTTAAGTGGTTAAAATAGGGCTGGCAACGGTTTCTGGACCGAGACTGAGACGAGACTACTTTAAAAGCACCCGAGACGAGACCGTATTTTGGATACCGAAGTTCGCCGAGAGTCTCGCTGGTCTCGGTGGTTTGGTTTCGGTTTTCGCTAGAAGAAATATTTGTTTATTTAATTTCAATTTTTATAATATTCACAAGCTTTTTTTGCCAAATTAAAATATCAAACCACATTATGTATGTACGTAGTTATAATCAGATAGGCGCACTGCTCAAATCCAGAGAAGAATACGTGTGATTTATGTATGCATGTCGTTGGAATAGAAATCGTTCATTTTTCAGACTTTGTTTCTCCCTCCGGAAGACTTTTAGGTGACACTTGGAAAAAAATATTATCGAAACGTCAAAATATAGTTTGTTGCCTACCTATAAAGCCATTAACTGTCAAAATCCATTGAAGGATGGCTCCGATTTAAATGGATTAAAAAACCTCTAAAAAATTCAAATTTTACTTCACAAATTTCGAAATTTTTTCGGTTTTATTTTGTGAAACAGCGTAGAGGACAGTGACATAACAATATCGGGGGCAAGGCTAGTTTGTCTCGAGATCCTAACCTGATGAAATTTTGAGGGCATCAAAAACCTTCTGATGGTTTTTCTGTAAAAAAAATCTCATTGACCAATAAATACTTACAAACAGAATATGTTACTTCTTTGAAAATCAATAAATAAAACAATATTTCTCAAAATTCATATTCTATGTTGTAATTAGCAAACATCAACAACTTAAGACATATGTATTAGTTAGATATCTACAATACATTATTGTTCAACCAAAATTATACCAATGAAATTAACTGACTCATAATTTTGAAATAGAATACAGAAGTAACAAATAATTGTTTTCAAAATGAACCATACTAGAAACAAAATAATTAAGAAGTGTTGGTTTAATAATAGGAACAACTTCGGTAATAATATAGAAGCCCCAAAGTCAATATAGACACATACATATGTGCAAGTATATTACGATTATTATTTATAAATGTTTACATTTTAAGAACAATGAAACATTACTTAGGTCATTGCTCGCAAATATAATAAAAATACCTATTTATTGATAAATATAAACGAAGCACTCACAAGAAACTAATGCAATTGAATGCATTCAAACCCTACAGCTACCTATATATAAAATTCTGTCTATACCTACGTACTTTCTCTTGCTATTGTATTTGGTCTGGAATATTTCATTGGAATTCCCATCATATCTATGCCATTGTCCATTCACTATCTATACAGAGTGTTCGGTATAAGGTGCACCAAAAGGCTAGAGCGAAGTGGGTTGGGTTAAGACAAGAAAAAAATCGTATAGGAGGGAGGTCTAATTCCCCCTTTAGGCGAAAGAGGCAATTTTCTTAAAAAATCGACTTGAAATAGAAAAAAATTATCAAAAAACAACGGAAACACCTAAAATGTCATGTTAAACTTTTTTTAAAGTCAGAAATCCATTTCTTTATTTTGTTCTTAATTCGAGTTACTAAAAAGAATAGTTTTTGAAAAATTAATTTTCAAACTCAAAATATAAAAAAAAATTATAAAAAAAAAAATTTAATCAAACTAATTTCTTTCAAAATTTTACGTTTTTAAGTAAGTAATAGTTTTGTTTTTAATATTCGAAGCTCCTATAAATTTCCAGTCAAATAACCAAAAAGTGTCTTTTTGTTTTTGAAAAAATTAAAAATAACGGGAGGGGAAATTTTCTAAAAAAAAATGACTTAAGACAGAAAAAAAATTATTAAAAAACAACGGTCACTTTTACAATGGCATGTTATACTTTTTTGTACGGCCAAAAACCTCTTCTTTTATTTTATTTTTAAGATAAGTTATTTTAGTAAACAGTTTTTTAAAAATTAATTTTCAAACTAAAATTTTTGAAAAAAAAAAATCAAAAAACTGTGTTCAAACTAATTTTTTTAAAAATTTTATGTTATTAAGTAATATTTTCGTGTTCAATATTCAATGCTCCCATCAATTCGAAGCCAAACACTAAAAATCAGATGTCAATCAGATGTATTCCAGTTTTTTAGAAAATTGAAAATAACTGAAGTAAGTTTTCCTTGAATTTGACTTCCATCGGTTATTTTGTTGTTTCAAAGATTCTGTTTCTACTAAATAAGTGTTTCAAATTTCTCAAAATCTACAAAACATTTAGGCATCCAGTTCTTAATGTTTGTAAGTGTTGCCGTTATTTTTTAATAATTTTTTTTTCTATTTCAAGTCGATTTTTTAGAGATTTGCCCCTTTTTTCTGGTCTTAACCCAACCTAAGCGCTTTAGCTTTTTGGTGCACCTTGTACCGAACACCCTGTATAAATAAATTAAAGGTTGTCGCACTCGCTTTAAATTGCTTAAATTGTGACTTGATGTGGGTATGGATTTTTATTTATGAGTATTGATTAGAAAAAGTCTATTGACTTCGTTGATAGAAAATTGTGTGGATATAAATTGAAGCTATAGCCATTGCATATACATATGATATGACTATGTTAGAGTGGATCAAATAAACAATGAGCAGATAGTTCTATCTTCTATTGCACCCATGCACAAGTACAAGTATGAAAATGCATGAAACTTACAGTTTAAACTAAGAAACCAACTTAATTTGAAATTGATTAAACAACTCCTGAACTGAAACTATTTTGATAATAGCGCCATCAACATCATTAATAAATCAGATACATACATTTGGAAGCCAACTTTAGTTGTTTATTTATGTGCAGTTTTAAACTTAAAATTAAAAACAAAAAAAAACAAAACCTTTACCAACCCGTTTTTGAAATGTCGAATTTTCAAAAAAAATCTTCTTTTTTTTTTAAATACAAAAAATGTTCGTGCTTAGAAGTAGGTACTAAGGCAGTACAACAGTATATGTACTTATTTTGTGATAAATTCAGCAATCCTATGGTAACGCAAACATTTTTCTCAAATTTTCTTTTATGGAAATAGTTTTTGAAGAACAAATTGTAGACCTATATTTATACTAAGGCAGTTAAAAATCCAAAATGAAATACCTATTCATCTCAAAAGAAGTAAAAAGGACTGAAAATGTAATTCAAACTATGTATGTACACTAGACTGATTCAAAAAAATTAAAAATTTAAAATTTTAATAACACTAGCTTTTTAGTGATATAATAAGTCTGGTAATATTTAGAGGTCGCTCATAGCAAGTTCCTTTTTTCCATACAAATCGTATGGGAAGTTTTCTTTTGTTTGCTTCTTTTTTTATAACTTTACAACCGGTTGTTGGTCGGAAATGATTGAGACATATTCTTAAAGGAAATTGAATTTTCTTTAAAAATGTCCTACACCAATTTTTTAATTAAAGCACTCCTTTCAAAGCTATATTAAAATAGCACATCCTTATTCTGCCCATAATTTCGCAATCGCCCTAACTACAAAATTTAAAATTTCGAGCTTATGGCATTTTTTGAGTTGGGGCATTGCTCTAAGTCCAAAAATGCCATAAACTCAAAACCTAAAATTTTGTAGTTATCAAGCAATAAACATAAAAATTGATTTAACAAGCAGTGGTATTGTGTTTTTATAAATATTTTTATCTCATGAAACTTATATTATATTTTAGGCGGGAGGGGCAATTTTTTGAAAAATCTACTTTAAAAAAAAAATAGCATTAAAAAATAACGGCAACGATTACAAAGTCACGCTAAAACTGCTTTTAAAGCCAGAAATTTATTCTCTTATTAAGGTTATAGTTATAGTATTTTGTTTTTAATATTCAATATTCCTTTCAATTTTAGTCAAACACTAATTCAATTCAATTTAATTTTAAATTCAATTTATTTCAATTTCAATTCCAATTATTTACTTCAATTTATTTAAGTAAACAGGTGAGTACGAATAAGAGAACTGGGCCTAAGTTTTTGACTAAAAATTTCTAGGCCCATTGAATATAAAGAACACAAAAAAACTACGTAAAATTTTGAGAAAAAATATATTTATCAAAATTTTCTTAATTTTATTCAAAATTTAGATTTAAAAAAATTAATTTTTCAATAACTATTTTACTAAAATAAATAAAACGATATGCGTTAAAGAATGGATTTACCATTGTAAGTGTTGCCATTGTTTTGTAATGCCTTTTTATTTTAAGACGAATTTAAAAAAATTTCCCCTCCCGAGTAAACAGGGGGAAATAAACCTACCTGCCATACGATTTTTTTCTTTTCTCTACCCAAACTACAAGCCTTAAAATTTTGACGCATCTTATGCAAAACACCCTGTTATATGGTCTGTTATTTATTTAATTATTTATGTTACAAAAATAATTATTTATATTTCACAAAATCCAACCAACAAGTATAGTTTATCCAATTATTCTTGTCAGTACAGGGAGGATAGGACGTTTGCATCTCAGTTTGGTTGCAGCGTACTGCATAAGTCTATCGCGTGTAAAAGCTCTTATCGCGATGCCGTAGTTTGCATAATAAATCATTTCAAGTTTATTTGAAATTGACCAGCGTTACCACCTAGTAAGTAAAATTGCACAATTACGATTTTGAAAAACAAAAAAAAAATGATTTATCTTTTTCCAGACCACCATGAGGTAAGATAATAGGTGCGTTTTTGTAAGGGTATCCCCAGTAGTGTACTTTAAGGTGCCTCGACTCTGAAAAAATAAGTCCTATAAAATAATGTACTGTGAAGAAAAGAAAGATAATTAAATTTCCTATTTCAGAATATTGGTTACAACACTTTTTTTTTTTTAAATGGTGGCCGAGGCACAACACCTACATCCGCGCTATTTTATTTTTATACTCAAAAACAACACACATACTAATTTCAATAACTTGAATTAAAATTTATTGCACACACATTTTTAAAAAAATTTACCAATGATTCTTAAAAAACTACCCATTTAAAAAACACAAATTGTACAAATTTTAAAATAAAAAATACACCTTTTAAACATACAATTTACATAAAAATAATTTATTTCACATTAACTGACCGCGCGCTACGAAAATCTACGCAAATAGTGTTCTTCTTAAAAGAAAACAGCTTAAAATTTTTTAACTGCATTTTAACGTATTTTCCACACATTAAAAGAAATGCAAAAGATGAAAACACTCTACGGTAACTCTCATCATTAAAAACTTTTTTTAAAGCTCTAAAATCAAAAGCACCTCTACAGAAACCCAAGGAAAAAAAACTGAACGAGTTACCAAATGGACATGGGTAACCCTGAATGCACATTAATATAATAGGGGTTGAAGTTGAAAAGCAGCAGCAGCCACAGACCACAGCAATTCATTTCAGTGCGCACTTATATGTGCGCTCGAGAGGATGTTGGGTCTATGTCAGATGTAATCGGAAATTTACGGGCGGGCAAACACTTTTTATGAAGGAGTTCTTTCAATTTAGTATGGTGCAAAAATATGGCACGCTACTGATTTTGAAAAAGCTCTCCCATAAGACGTGTACTGCCAGTTAATATTGGATAGACTTTAGGTATAAATAGGACCTATTATTCAGTTTTTTGTTTTTAATAATTTACCTCAAATGCTGAAGGGGCGCCAAATCAGGTTTTTGCCCCGGTTCGGAGAATTCGTAGATCCGGCGCTGCCGATACCACCAGTTTACATATTACACATAGCAAGTCTATCGGAAAAATAAGGTCAGGTGGGTAATATGCTCTGAAAATAAGAAGAAGGGTGGTGTCTACAAGTTCTCACTTTTTATATGAATAATCAAATCCTCAAACCCATCAAATCGAAATCACGAAGCATCATTAAAGGATCAGGCCAAATATTTGGTGAACTCTTCTTTGTATGCGTTCAATGTTTTTCTCATTCTTCAGCGAATTATGTAATTCTCTTTAACTTATATGTATATAAAAAGCATAAGTAAATCTACCATTTCCATAATTTCACACTTCTTTGAATGTCATTTAAAAACAAAAGCAACAAAAAAGCTTCGAACTTTTATGACGAAGTTAAGACTTCATCAACCATAATATCGATGAAGAGCTGAAGCTTAGTATACGACTATATACAAAGTAATTTGTTTCGATTTTATTGCATTCAAAACACGCAATCGTATATAGCCTATCGACTTCTACGTATACAAAGTAAATTTGTGTAACACCATCGGAATACCTAGTGCATAGGTATATTGCTTCAATACAATGTTTCGTCAGTTAAAATAATATAATACAACAACAACAAAAAAAGATATAAAATGGCATCAAGGTTCTTTAACCTAGAGCCGAATAGTCAGCGATAGAGAGGTTTTTTTTTTATTTATAAATAAAAACTTTGCCAATAGCAATATTGGTAGAGTTGTAAAATTTTGTAGCAGAGCCACTTTCTGTTTGAATTGCTCTCGATTTGCTTATTTTGCACATTTTCCACATGACTGATAGAGCGTGTAGCTAGATATATTTACTGGAAGAAGAGTGGTATCTCTACTTATGTGCAACTTGGATATACTGATATTCATACGATTTGGCATAGTGTCTTCAAATAAATAGATATTCCACTCTCGTGGGGTAAAGCCATTTCCATTTCACGGTGATATGGGCTAAATTCAAAATAAGCGCTAAAAGTTCTATCACAGAGAACCGAAATGTGTCTATGCTGTTAGGAATTTAGAATATGTGTACCTATAATTTAAAAATAGCAAATCGTAAGTAATATGTTATATTTTCAAGAACTCAAAACTTGAAAAAAAAAGTGCTTTAGGTAGATTCAAATTTGAGATTTATTATTTTATAACAAGCTACCTAAATGGAACGAAACGGACCCAAAAACGACAAAAACGAAGACATTGAATTAGCTACAAATTTATTTTCAACGAATGGTATAGGTAAACAAAAATTCAGAGATTAACAACAAGTTACAATAAATCATTCATGATATATCACAACCAAAGCCATGAAAGTTCAGTTCAGAAATGTCGTTGAACTTTTCATAGATACATTAAGCAATTAAACCTTACTCAACTCTGTTTACTTTCTTGGCCTAAATTAAGGCTAATTTCCAATGTCGCGTTCGCGTTAGAGACGCTTACGTTACGTTTACAAGCTGTACGAACGCGTCGACATGACAGACGACTTGAAGAGAATCAGCTGATTAAAAACAATTGAAGTGTCATTCTGAAAATCAAAATGAACCTACAAAGCTGTAATGTCGATGTCGATAATATTATAAATATAAATTTGGTGGCACAAACGTCTCATGAAGAACGTGTCTGCATGAATAGAGGGGACCTACAGTTTATTGCTGAATCCGAACGGCTAATGTGAGCGGCACTTTTCTATGACAAGTGATACTCTTGGAGGATTTGTCATATCCTCGCAAGAGGTAGTAGCTCCGAAAAAAAACTTAAGGTGGAAGCGGCTGGTATTGAACCCCAGACTTCTGGCATGACAGTCCAACGCGCTAACCATTACGACACGGGCTACTACGATGTCGATAATATCGATTTTTTTTTTAATAGGGGCAATTTGTCCAAAAAAATAGATTTTTTTTCTTAGAAACAATTCGATTTTTTTGTTAAAAGGAATTTGACATGAGTTGAGTTGTCAAAACGCGCGATAAAGTTGAATTTTTTCAACTTCAACGTTGAGGTAGCTTATGTTACGTTGGTTAGTGTACATGCTAACAGGTGCTAAATCGTAACATTACTGCCCAACGCGTCATTGTATAAATTGCTATGTGTAAACTTTCGCGTTGTCAAAGCGACGCCCATGGCCCAACGCGCCATTGGAAATCAGTCTTTAATAATTTTTAGCTAGCTGCCTCTAGTTACGCACTCCAAGCTGGTTGAGGTCGTTCTCCACTTGTGGGCGCCACCTAATGTTGGGTCTTCCTCTGCTGCGCAGACCATAAGAGATAGATTCGCACGTCACGTCGGTCGTACTGTGGTCCAAAATGACTTTTTTCGTTGCAAAAATCATTACTTTGAACGCATGAAGATATTGCTACAATTTTTTTTTTTCTTAGAGGAAATTTTCAAGGCTATAAAAATTGTGATTTTTAAGAAAATTTCTTTACAGGGTGTTTCTAAATCATAGGCTAAAGTAAGATTTCCTTAGAAAAAGGAATTAACAGAGAAAGGAATCAAAGCAAAACCTTAAAAACGGTTAAATTTTTGCGAATTTGGTAAAAAAAAGTTTGAGGCTATTTAATTGTTCACAGGGTGTTACAAAACATAATTGTTCACAACAGTGGGTGCATAAAGATAACGAACAAATTTTGTATGTTTTAGCAAGTATTAAAACAGTACCTTTTTTCATTTTGTGACTAATCGACATATCGTATAAACTGTTTAAGTGGACAATTTTATGTTAAACAGTGTAGGAAAAAAGCTAACGGACCAAAATTTTTATAAGAATTTTTTTTTTTAATTTTTTTTTTCATAAAATAAAATAGAATATTATAATAAGTCAATTTTAAATTAATTGTCGATTTTAATTTTCAGAAAAAAAAAACATTGGAATCATCATCCTTCTCTATATAATATAATAGACTTACTAGTTCTGGGCAGTAACTCTTTTACAGCTCTTTTTTGAGATCTCAAGTGCCTTAAAGATGAAATAAGAGGATCCGACGATATATGAATTGCATAGTTTAAGTGGGCTGTTGGATCACTTAAACTATACAATTCAGTTAAAAAAGAAAGGTTTCTTAAATATTTCAAAATAATCCGATGATATAGCCAACATTTTATATAAATCTTCATTTTGACGTTTCCATGAAACTTTGCCGGTATTTTGGTATCGATATCGCTAGTAGTCCTTATTCCTTGATTCTTGTCCTTCTTCTGAAAGCTCTTCTATTGGCAAAATTTTATGCTTAATGAGCTCTCCACCATGGTCCAAAATTTTGTGAAGTGTTGGAATCAGGAGTTTGTGACTGTATTTGGCCTTAAGTAGATCGGAAGTGTTTTAGTGTACTCGTTGAATCTATCCACATTAATGGATTCCCTTTTGAACGTGGTTGACGTCGCTGTAAAGCCCGTAAAGCTCGTTGTTAAATCTTCTCTTCCATCCATCCATCTATACAAACTGGACCAAAAATCACCCGAAGAATCTTCCTTTCAAAGCACCCAGGCATTTTCTCATCCGTTTTTGACAGAGTCCAAGTTTCTGCCGCATAAAGCAGGACCGGGATGATTCTTTCTTTCATCTCCCCCTGATCAACATCTTTCTATCACATGTTCTCACGTCTCTTGTTCACCCTCACACATTCTGCACATTCTCTCTTCTGCTCGTTTCCAGTACCAACTCTCTCTTACCTCATTCTCTAGTCTGACTCTCGCTATTTACCTTGCTCTTTCTGTCTTGCATCCTGCTATTAGATATTGTGGTACCCCCTCTGTCATTACTTCTTTATACCACCTGTTGTATCTGGATTCCTTTAATAGTTCCCGTCTTTCCTTCTTCTGCTCTCTTCTGTCTTCGCTTTCCACTCCCTCGTATCTAGTTGTACTATCCGCTCTTCCCTTCCTTCCTTTATTTCTTTCCTATATTGCTCCCATCTTGACTCTTTCTCTCGTCCGTCCCTCTCTCACTCTCTTTCATTTTGTCCCTTTGTTATTGTTTCGCAAAATCATCATTTCAACAAATTTCACATGCAATTTTTATCTCGCATTATATTCATGTCGATTCTGGAATCCGCAATAGTTGATCCGCAGTGATTCGCATTGTTCTCTTTTCTTTCTACGTGAAATCGTGAAACAGTGCGATTTGCGATTCACTGCGGATGCAGTTCTGCGGATTCCATGATTATTGTGCTAAATATTATGATGCGTTTATTATTTCGTTTTATATATTCGTTTTTTTATTATAAGGGTATTCACTATCAAGTGCAGCAAGCTTAGTCCCCTTTCACACAAGGCAACTGAGTTGCCGGCAACAATCAGTTCATAGGAGAGAAGGGCAGGAAGAAAGAGGGGTAAACGAAATTCCCCCGGTCAACAAATTCAGGAGACTTTTTTGACGTTTCTCTTCACACTACGTTTGTGTGCGTTCAAACAAGGTAGTTTAAAAGGAAAATACAGCAAGTCTCCTCCGACTTTGTATCTTCGTGTGAAAGGTACAAGAGAGTGTTAAGGAGATTTAAAGAAAACGTCAAAAAAAAATCACCAGCAACTAGTATCTTCGTGTGAAAGGGGACTTAGTAAAATTGAAAACAACTTTTTTTTCGGTAGATCTTGAACGCACTTTTTCATTCCATTGAATAAGACCCCACAGAAAATACACACACGCGAACAACAGCTGACAGTAAGAATGACATTTGGCTTGCTATTTAATAGACGGGCGGCGCTGATTTAACACTCTTTTATTTCTGTGTTGCAATGGGATTTAGTTATTACATTGTTGCAAGGTATCTTTTGAATATTTTGTTGTTGGAATGTAAGAAAATGCTACATTTTTGCACTTTTGCAATTATGATACTAGACTAGTTGCACCACTATTTCGCATTATTGATTATTATATCTCGCTAAATATTTTTAAGGTACCTATACCTACCATTTTATTATTTCACGCGAAATCCCTTTAAATATATATCTATACCTAACAAATCGAAAGGGAAAACAATTAAGGAGCTGAACCCGCTTACGAATTACATGAAAGTTTTTCAACATTACATTTTTTGTTCAATATCCTTTAAAATGAATCTTCTTAAGCTCTTAAGTACACAGTTGAATAGAAATGAATGATGCATTAAATTACTTCTATGTTTACTGTAACTATAGTTTAATGGATTCAAGCCATCAACTTCTTTTTCATCTCAGTGTTCAGTCCCTATATAAAACATTTCAATTTTTAGATAACAATGGAATAGATTGGAAGTTCTTTTATTTTGAGCGAAAATGAAAAACTTTATTGTACGTACATCTCTTAGAGAATATTTTGTTTTCTTTTTTTCCATAGTGAACAGTAAATCAATCTATTTGGTGAACTAACATCATTTTTTCAAAAGAAAATTTCACTCTGTATCTGCTGGGACTTTATGAGAAAAAAAAAAACAAGATAGATTTATGGTTTCTTTTTGGTTTGTTTTATTATATTATTTGTTCTGCACAATTTATTTTTAATTTTCTTACGTAAATGTTTTAGACAGTAATCAACATTTTGCTTGACAGTTAAATATTTAATCGAATCTTATCTCTTCATGAATTAACTGATATAAAAATTGATAAGCAACCTTTATGCATTGTGCAAGTTTCCAACAAAATGAACACAAAGTAATATCATAGATCTTTTTAAGTTATTGTTATTTCGAACTTGTTTATAATAATTTTTTGTTGCAATTTATTATAAATCAATTATTTATTTAATAAGCGATAATGTAAATGGTATTAACCTATCTCATATTTGGTTTTATTGAAATAATATTTTTCTTTCATTAGAGCAGTGTGATCGTGATGATAATTTAATTTTATTTTGTACATTCTTTTTAGATCTTTGAGGTAATTTTTTATCTCACTTCTTCATATCCTTTCTATATTTTTTTGTTTGTTTTTTATGTGCTCTCTCAGTTTCGTTTTAGATTAAATTTCTAGGTTTTAAGGAAACTGTGTAGGTCAGTCTGTATATGGTATGTTCGATATTCCTGGACATGAACGTTGAATAAGCATCAGCTACAACCTAAACAACTGGATCTGTCTTAAAGGATTTAAAGAATGAATATGTATGTAAGGGACTCACTGTGAACTGCGATAATTAAAATTATTCTGAAAACTATACTACCGATGGCTTACTTAAGTGGGAGTAGAACGTTCTTATTTAATCTAATAAACATAAATATCATTCACATTTTATAAACGTTGTTTTTCTGTGTATTAATTTAGTTTGTATTATATAATAATAATATATAACTTATAAAAATATGAGGAAATATATTTTATTTATCGCGCAACTTAACATTCATACTACCTAAAGCATAGTTTAGTGCCTTTTTTAGGATCTTTTGTTTATAACAAGGAATTTATTTGAGTCAGAAAACTTAATTTTATATCTAATTAAAGGTGACCAAATATCTACGCATTCTACTGTTGCTAAAAAAAAGTATATGTCAACTGCGAATTTTCGATATATCGGTGTGTCAAAGACTGCGCAAAAATAGTTGCTTCTCATGAAATTAAAGCTTAAAATCTCAAAATATATAAAAGAGAGTAAAATAACAATGTTTTAAAGACAAGAAAAATACCTTTCATTTGAAACTAAAATCATTTTTCCAAGTCATTTATTTCTCACGTTATTAAGAATTATTTGAAAAAAAAGCTAAAATTTTTATTTCGCAATCGGCAACTTCAAGCTCAAATATCTAGACTTTCCCATGGTTGATTTTAAAAATATTTCACTCACATAACAAGCTCAGCGTCACCTTTAGTTGGTTACTAAACTCCTTCATGTACACTCTTGGCCAGAAATGGGCAATTCCCTTTGAATTTAAACAAAAAAAGTTCCAAATTATTTTTTGAGAATTTGATATTTTAAGAAGAAAGTTTAGGTATTTTCTTTTTTAGAAAAAAAAAACAACCGACAAATTTTATTCTCAGAAGTAGGAAAAGAACCAGAAGAAGTTGTTCTTAAAAAAAGCCAGAAACAATATATGTACCTATGTTAGTTTTGAAAATAAAGCCAGAATTTATGAAACTACGCCAGAATATATTTTGGCATAGGTAGTTTCCATTTTGTTGTGGTAATCGTACATTTTTTTTTAATCAACTCAGCGGTTTTTACACCGCCAAAGTGTGAAATTTTTTGGAGAATGACATTAACATTCTATGGTTTGGGATTTTCATCATTGTTTTGAAAAAGCTATCTCATAAGCCCTATGGAATGGAAATGTTGTTTGAACAAAGAATATAACCAACAAAATACAGTGGTCTCTCGTTAACTTGAACATTTCAATAACTTGAACAAATAATTTTTCCCTTTACGCATTCTATAACTTGAACAAACAATTTTTAAGACTCGATACCTTGAATTTTTGCCTTAAATATTCTTTAAGTTGAACATATAAAATATTTGCAAACTCTGTAACTTGAACAAAGTTTAATATTGATATATTTGAAAGGTGTATTTTATTGTTAAAAAGTGGAAACGATTTTTAAAAGGGGAATCCCAGGCAATTTATTTTGATTTTATTTATAAAGTTTTATTCGGTATCGAAGTAAATTTCATTAGAAAAAGTGCATATTTAGGATAAGATTTTAAGAAAATGTGAAAAAAGGGTTTAAAGAAACAAAACAAAAAGCTGGGATAGTTGAAAAGAAAACTCAGGGTTAGGTACATCTTACTCAAATCAAATGCATTTGGAAGAGAAAATATGCAATTTTCAAATTCAAAAAAATATTTACACAAATTGCAGTTCTCCAGAATTTCCCAGAATTTTCTTTCAGAAACGTGCTGCACAAAGCTTAGCAGTATAAAATAATATTTTTTTCCTAGGTCGTCTTAAAAATGTATCATCTCAAATTATTAGGCTCGTTCCTTAACTTTGAAACTCTAAGATTTTCTGTGCATTTGTGTGAATTTCAGTCCAAAGTTCTGTCAAAATTCATATAAGAAAAAAAAAAATTGTACTGAAATGCACAGAAAATTACAGAGTTTCAATGTAAAGGAACACTATATTTCAAATATTATTATTTTGGTAGTAATAAATTATTTAAAAAAAGAAAACACAATTTTGTATCTTGGTCCAGTAACTCAGGGTTGCCAGTTTCGGTGTTTTCCCCCCAGATTTAGGAGTTTTTTTCATTGTCGGGGGGAAATCTGGGGGGACGAGATGTTTAGGGGGAAATCTGGGGGGGATTTATTTTAAAGTCAAATTATTCCAATACCTGCATTTTCTTCTCAAATCGAATCTGCTATCAAAGAATATCCAATAATTACTACTCAATTAAATTTAAAAAAAAAAAAACAATTTTTTAAATGCTATTTTAATACCAAAGTACTTGTAGGTACATGTGTACATGAATAAAAAAGTAAAAAGAAAACGTTGAAAAAAAGTTAGGGGTTTTTTTTTTGTTAAAATGTAGTAATCTGAGGTTTTTTTTTAATTTTTCTGGGGGGAATTTTTTTTATCATCTGGCAACACTGCAGTAACTTGAACAACCCTATACCTTGAACACCCCTGGTTTCGTATGTGTTCAAGTAAACGAGCGTCTACTGTATTCTAACTAATTTATTGAACAAGAATAGGTTCGAATTTTATTGTAGGTAGGTATGCCCATTAAATTAATTTTAAGAACCGACTGTGTAGGGAGGGGGTGCTTTGGCCCCTATCGCTCACCGCCTTGATGACTTTTAAGCTGGCATGTGAATAAGTTGGTATTGCGATGGAATCACAATTTAACTACTCTTACTTTAACTTAACCTGTTTAATTAAATTCTTTTTATACCTACCTTCTTAAAAACAATTTAAAGTAAACCATTACTGTATAGGTAGGTACCTGTATTTTACTTAAAATTTATAAATAGGTACATACCTATACATACATATGTATATGTATTTAAAATTAAGTAAGTAGGTAATAACTTGTTTATAAAAAATAACTAAGATATTTGTTTTAACTGTCCCTTTAAAGCTCATCAAACCTCGAAATTTCCTTCACTAATGATTTTGGTTTTTGGAAATATTCCACTCAAATAACGATTCTTAACTTTTGTATGAGTGTTGAGTGTATGCCTGCTCCCTACGTCCGTCCTGGGCTTAGACTTTAAAAAAAAAAAAAAAAAAACGGATAATCTATATTCAAAAAATTGTAGGTTGAAGTCACCTTGACATTTTTGTTTTGTTTTGTTTTGTTTGAATTCTTGAAGTTTAATATACCTACTTTAATAATAACCCAATTTATATTCTCGTTAATAAATTATTCTGTTGTTGTTTTACACATTTGATCAAATTAATATCCCTTTGACGATGTTTTGTATCTTAATAAACTGGATCAGTGTCTGTGTCAGAATTGTTCAATACAATAAATCATACGGTTGTCACGTGCGATTCAAAAAACCATCATATATATTTCTTTATTATCTCCCAATTAACTTTTTGTTGATTTACAATACCTACTTTCTTGATTAAGTGTATGCACAGCCTCAAAGCTTTATCGAATTTTCATCTGTTCTCTCTCAATCAAAGGTAACTCTTAATAAACACTTTTTTTACAAATTTAATTCAAAACGATCAACCTCATTTCAATATGTATATACCTACCAGAATATGCATGTACATATGAATTCAAAAATAACCTTGTGAAAGGTCACTAGCTTGTTTCAAGAAATTTGAAAGTATTTAGGTACACAGAAATGTAAATGAAAAAAATAAAAAAAAAATTAAAAAAAACTCGTTTAATAACATCACACGTATAGTATATGCAAGGTAGGGATATTGCGAAATATAAAAATAAACAAACAAAGTTGTTGAAAAGATTTTGCAATATGGTGCGAAATAAAACTCTGTCTAACTACCATTTTGGCCCTTTCCCATACCTATACTCACATAAATAAAATAAATCACCTGCAGCTCCAGTGTTGTACCAGCAACATTAGACCAGCCAGCACCAAAGACCAACTTTAATTATAGAAATAATTCATCTACCATGTATGTGAAAAACACAAACAAAAAACGCTCACACACGAAGTATGTGCGTGATGTTGGTAAAAAAAACAAAAAAAGTAAGACAAAATATTTGGTTCAAACTTTTTGTATCTCTTTGAGTAGGCAAAGCTGGAATTAGTGCGGAATACCTACATGCTATCTATGCCGTACTTAATGGCCGCCGCCGTGCCGGCCGCGCCGCTACCGTCTGCCTACATAAATCATCGTTTTTTTTTTTAAAGAAAAAACAACATCTCAGCACTTAATAATATTTATTTGTTAATTTTTGCCTTTTCTTTTTGTTGTAGGTATATGCAGACTTAGGCTAAGGCAAAATCAAAATTTCTTCATCGAAAGACAATCAACTTATCAGATGTTTTTTTTTTTTTTTTTTAATCTTTAGAGCAGAGCGCCACCGCGTCAGCGTCCATCCACCAGCTGGACTTGAGCAACAAGTTTGTAGTTTTTTCTTTGCAACAAAATACATTTTTGATGTAGAGTTTCTTGTTTTTTGTATAAAAATGAATTTAAAATAATTCGAATTGTGCTGGAATCAATACAAATATAAGATTTAACAGAAACAAAACGCAAATAAATTGATGACCTTGACCACATTGAACTAGAAACGAAAAAAAATTAATTAAATATAGCCACAATAAATTGGGAATATGAATAAATACTCGTAAAATGAAATGAATTTTGTTTTAATTAATTTCCAATCTTAATTATTGGTTTTTGGAACCAAATGAAGGTTGACGCCAGGTATTAATAAAAAATGACATAGGTAGGTACTAAGACACATAGGTTTTTAGTGGCAACTGGCGAGTTAAATCAGAGTTAGTTATATAGTTACTCAAGAAACAGGTTTTCGGTAGAGAATTAATGTTGATCGACCTAAAAAGTTAGATGAAGGATAAAACATTAAATCCAAAGTTAATTCACCAAATGTAAAATAAATTCGGGTTTATCTTTAATTTCGCTCTGAAAAACTGAGCTTGAGACACATGTTTGATATTCTATTACATATATCAAAATGCTGAATTGCCACTTATCAATAATTGCAATATTTATGACAATAAATGCACATTTATGACAGTGTGAGTGCAGATACATATAAATACTTATGTGATTTTTTTGAAAATCTTAAGAAAAGAAGAAATGAAAGACAAAGTAATTGAATTTTTCAAAAAAAAAAAGGGTTACAACACTTTTGCGCTCACAACCAAATGTATCTTCCGTCGGTGGTCGTCGCGTCCGTCGCGTCGGTCGGTCCAAATACCCGCAGAATCTACTTCAATATTTGGAACCTACAGAGCTCTTGTGTGGTTTCAATTTTGTATATCTAGGGGAATGTGGCCTTAAATGCCAATCCCCCCCCCCCCCCCCCCCCCCCCCACCTAAGGAAAATGTCCCAAATCCCGGAAAAGAAGTGAAACTTCAATGTTATATGGTCGTATTAATAAACATTGTCTAACTTTAGACAGCCGACCAAGTTTTGAAAAAAAACCTCTCTAATTGTTGCTAAAGTGATCTGTCTTTTTATCTTGCTTTAGACAACGTAATCTATTGTCTAAACCTTGAGAAATGCAATATTTTTTTTATTAAAAAAGCATATTTCCGACTGTTTCAAAATACTTAGACGTAGTTTAAACAGCCAAAAATCTAATTAATAAGACCAATATTCTTTTCAAAGCTTAATCAATAACGCTTACATTTTTTTGCTTTACGAGTTAATGCCATTTTACCCTTAGGCCCATCGCCCACTAGGCAACTTTTTGTTGCTCGGAGTTGCCGGCAAGAGAGAGAAACAAAAGTTGCTTGCCATCGCCCACTAGGCAATTTCCGAGCAACTTTGTATGACTATAGACTTTGACTTTTGTCGCCATATTTTATTGTGATGGCTGCTTTCCGACTGTCTGGCTATGTATAATCGTAAGCTGGCAATGCGAAATAAATCGATATTTATAATTATAAAATATATTATTCATTATTATATGTACTCACATTGTTGGAAAAAAAGGAAAGCACATTCCATTTCTATAAATTGGCCAAAATAACAAAGGGTAAAAAGGAAATGCACGCCATTTTGGCATCCACAATGACAAGCGGAAACGCCATTTTGACATTATATTTTCCACAAATAAGGATGCCGGTAACAAAAAGTTGCCCTGTGAACGAGGGTAAGCAACAAAAAGTTGCCGGGAAAAAAGTTCCGCGAGCAACTCCGAGCAACAAAAAGTTGCCTAGTGGGCGCTCTCCCATATAAGCTAATGTAATTGGATTGGGAGCAACAAAAAGTAGCTGGGGCTGGCAACAAAAAGTTTCCTAGTGGGCGATGGGCCTTACAAGTAAACCAACCAGGCAAGTTAACCAAAACCATGCGTGAGTCCAAACATACGTTACGTGATTCTAAAGACAAAATATAATCAACGAGCTCCTTTTCCATTTTATTGGAAAAGGTGGACCCTTCTGTAAGCCATTCAAAATTTTGTTCTTGTTGGCTGCTCATCTCCTCAATGTAGTTTTTGGAATTCCGAATGTTTTTAATACTTTTTTCCAGCCTATTTCTTTTTTAGGGCTTTTGATAATGCGTCCTCACTTCAGGGTTGCCTTTCTGTAGATCGTTAATATTTTCCAACCACTTTCACTTTTTTGACCTATCAAATTTAAAACAGGCTTGAAGCTGCTAACATTTCGTGTATATCGGTACTGCCAGATAAACTGAAGAATTGTGTTCAAAAAACCTTCTAATTCTGTTTGATTCTACGATTTCTAGCGAGGAGGCCATTTTACCTTTGGTGGGCCATTTCAGGCCACCTTCCCCTACTACTTTTCCACAGGCCATCATTAAACCAAAATTTAATTAATTTTAAGTTCAAAGGCCAAATAGTTTTACTTTCTCGGATATCGTGCTGAACGCTTTCATTGCAAAATCGAATATAAACTCTGTTCTCTTACTTTGCAAAAGTGTCAATATCTACGAATTTCAGTCCAAAGTTCATAAACAAAAACAAAATTGGAGTTTTGGGTAACATTAAAAGAACAAACCTATCCTAATTGTTTTGTTTTTTTTTTTTTTTGACATAAATATAAAATGGAATGGAATTTTTTACATTTTAAACCCTATAAAGTTAGAAGACTGGGAGGAGTTTGATTTTGAACCGCTCACGCCCTACTGCTAAGTGACTGTTTGCACTACAGACATCCTACATATACCAATCGATAGATAAAGAATGCGCAAAGATTAAAGAGGAATTGTTTTATAGCTATCGCCTCATAGTTTCAGGTGATGAGTCATCGCGTTTGGGGTAAATTGCAGCTAAATTAGGAGTACTCAAATTAATTTGAGCTCAATTTCTTCGGATATATAAGTGCCACTGACCTCATTGATATCTCATTCGAAAGGGTTTGAAAAAGGGCATCCCTACGCGTATTTCCCATACCGTTAGTTCACGTTATAGCACATAATAAGACATGTAGTAATCCATGTTCGGTAGGTGCCACAAGGGCGATCTACCAAGGGTATTTTTTTATATTTTTTTGGTGTTGTTTAAATTAAAGTGCAGTTAGACCCCTTTTCCCCCTTTCAACAAAGCCTAGATCCGTCAACTGGGAAACCATAATTTATTACCTATAAAATGAAGTGCCTTTACCTACCTACATGCATACATTTGGTGGCACAACAGCTCATGAAGAACTAGGACCTTGTGACTTACAACTCTCAACCATTCTTGTGTGCGTTTCTGCAGGAATGGTGGGGACCTACAGTTTATTGCCGAATCCGAACGGCTAAGGTGAGCGGCACTTTTCTATGACAAGAGATACTCTTGGAAGATTTGTCAATTCCTGGCAAGAGGTAGTAGCCCTGAAAAAAACGTAAGGTGGAAGCGGCTGGTATTGAACCCAGACCTCTGGGCATTACAGTCCAACGCACTAACCATTACGCCATGGGCTACTATACCTACCTACATCAATAAGTATATAAATCTAACCTTTTAATACAAATTTTTTAATGCAAAGTTGTTCACAAATAATATTATTTTGCGTTTAGTTTCTGATTTAAATTCCAATCGTTTCGTCAGTTGATTGATGCGTCTAAAGCGGAAATTTTTTAGAAAGCACGTTCAGTAGCAGATTTGGTGTGTGATAAAAATGGTATTGCTTTGTTTTTTTTTTTTTTTTTTTAATTTTTTTTTTATTTGTGATTAATTTAATACTAGATACTCTGGAAAGTAGATTGCTTTATTGTTGATCATAAATAACAGTGATTCAAATTTTGTTTTATGCTTTTTTGCCTTTTAAACTAATGAATTACTTATATAAACAAGAGTTTCCTTACCGTCCGTTGTCAGCCCACGTAATGTAAGCTTTTAAAGAAACTCTATACTCTATATGCGACAAAATTGTACATTTCCACCTTAATCGTTGAGAATCAGAAACCTGTTTTTAGAACAAAATCTTTGAAAATTTTAAAAACAATCTCTATGCCAGAGTACCAAACTAACTCATGGCTCTCCTGCATGGGTATATTAAATCGATAAGAATTCTTTGTTATTAAGTATTCAAAGTCGAAGTAATATTATTTAGTTAAAACTTGTTTTCATGGCTAAAACGTGGCCAGTATCACGTATATGTACGACGTACGTACATAAGTCACAAACATACTGTCGGTCGTATAGAATAATCTCGTGAGAGCTAAAAACAAAATAAATTACAAACAAGTGTATAATATCCACTCCGTAAGTGTACCAACGAGTATCTTTATCCTTGGATATTTTGTGGGTAAATACAATTATTAGAATCACAATATTTGTTTTCAGTTGAAAATAATAAGAAAAAAATTAGAAAAAAAAAAAAACATCGAAACAAGTCTAATAAAATATCAATGTTTTGGTAGGTATACGGTGAAGGTCAAACAAACTTAAGAATATAAAACTAACACTCTTTCAAGTGTTTGAGTGCTTGCTTTGCTTACCTATATTTTGTTGGTTTAAAAACAAAATTAAAAATGCGACGTAAATTGTGTGAAGTTTGTTTGCTTTGTCTCAAAAGGAAATTCATTCATATCCATAAAAATATAAAATTGATTTATGTACATGTATAAATTTCGATTAGTTTGTTTGATGATTTTTATTTAACGCGACGACGAAACATTTTTATTTGTGATGATTCATTTGGACTCGGGTGATGTTTGCTCTGCTCTATGTAGCACATTCTCCAAATAAACTTACCTACTTTAGCTATAACAACTTTTTTTTAGAAGGTTGAGAACATGTGCTTAATTTTAAACTGGTAAACAATCTTAATTAAGATTTTTAATCAAATTATCAAACAAAACATTGTTTAAATTATTCTATTCTCTGTATAATGTGGATATTTGTATTGAAAAATTTAATTTTGTTTTTAAGCCATACACAAATTGTAGAGAAAACATTTTGAGATATCTTCATAAATAACGGAGATATTCGACTTCAAAGATACATTTAAGTAAACAAATAGAGTGAGTGATCAAATTATTAAAGACAGCATTCATTTTTTATGATTTTGAAGTTTAAGTTAATTTAAGTATTTATGATAAAAAATTCATGTCTTTATCCTTCAAAAAAAAAAAAAAAAAAACTGTCACCGTCAAAATCTGTTGCGCTCGAGTCGTCATCTTAGAAAAAGGTGCCCTTTTTGAGTGTTTTGCCTATATCCAGGGCCGGACCAACCATATGTGCAAAATGTACAAATGCACAGGGCGCAAAGTTCTGGGGGCGCATTACCAGGAGCAAGAAAATGTAATCTGATCTTGCGCAAACAAATATGTACTGCTATTTTTTATTCAAATAGTCCCAAAATAACATCCATCACAACTGTGCTAAGTTATTTAATGCAAACTAACTAACATCACTTTCATTGTTCCATTCAAGGAGAATTTAACACAAAATATCGTAAAATTAAAAATCCTACTAGATCTATGCAAATTTAATCTTACCTACCTAATCTCAAAGTATTCCACCCTGTACGTACAAAAGAAAAAAAATTAAAAAATCTCAGCACAAAAAAGATCCACGCCACCTCATATGTGCAAGTTTTATTTCATACACACTAATGCCAGGCGCGCACATGCAACTAAACAGTTTGTTTTCGATTTAGAGCGCAATGGGTTTATATGGGAGTGCGCGCCGGTTTATGTGCGCGGACTTTCATATAATCCTATAGTCCTCAAAATCGAAACCAAACTGTTTAGTTGCATGTGCGCGCCTGGTCTAAATCCCAAAGGGTGACCGCAGGTAAAATTAGCTAAAAGACAGGAGGGGGGTTAGGTTAGGTTTGAAGGGGTAATGATACGGCAAACCGCATCATCTCACTCGGATCTCAGTGGATCTATTGTGCTCCCCAAGAAAATGGTAGGTAGGGTATAAGGACGGGTGAGGAAAGGAGTAAGTGGAGCCTGGGGGTTAGGTGTGGGGTGCCTTCCTGAACCATCTTGAATTCTGGATGAATTTTGAGATGTTTTTCAGTGGCAAACACGAGATGTCGCCCAAATCTTCGAAGAAGTATTCTCCGAGGGTTATCTTCCTGGTTCTTGCTAAGCTGGGGCACTCACAAAGGAAGTGATAAGAGCCCTCTTCCGCCTCTTCATCCTGACACCCTCTGCATAAGTCAGATGTGGTAATACCCATTCTGCTCATGTGGGTTCCCATTGAGTTGTGACCCGTTAGGATTCCAACCAGGAGGGACAGTTGAGGTCTACTTAGCGTAAGAATGTAGTCAGTTTTTTTCTTAGAGATATCTGGCCATAGGTTCCTCGAAACCCTACAAGTATCAATTGCTGACCATCTGTCGTTGGCGGCCTTTAGGAAACTTTGGCGTATTCTACTTTTTTCTTGTGCCAGTGGCATGGAAACAGAGTATTCAATTTGGCTCGGATCAAGGGAAGATCCGGTTTTGGCCAGTTCATCCGCTATTTCATTCCCATATATGTCGCGGTGTCCTGGGACCCATCGGAGGGTAACTGTGTTTGCTGCACTGAGTAATTTCAACTTATTACGGCACCGGTTCACCAGTTTGGATTTAATGACGATTGAGGAAATGGCTTTTATTGCCGGAGGGGGGTTAAGGTCCCCTTTCGTAATTTTTCGTGAATATTTTGAAAACCAAGAGTAAGTATTAGCGAAAAAGTCTTCAATGCAAAATGAAAGTTAATTGAATTTCCTATGATAAAGTTTTCTTCTCGTAAGGGGAAAATGTCAAATAATATTAAAAACCATTTACCCTGAAAAAATAGAAAAAGTGAAATTAAGTACAGCCATATTGCTTAATGATCATTCCATTGACGTGATGGGAGAGAGGGTAGGGGGTGTGTAAGAAAGGGTTAAAATGTCCTTATATTTGTTTTGTGTAAATAAATGTAGCCAGGTATATTTTTATTTTCAAAATATAGGTGCTCCAATTGAATAATATGAACACTCTTATCCCCAAATAAAAAGGGTAGGTATGCACCCATCGTTCTTGAAACTTCTCTTGCCCGTGCTACTGCCGCATATAACCAATGTATTTAATTCAATCATCTCAACAAGCGAATTTCCTATGCAATGGAAAATGGCTAAAGTTGTACCGATTCCTTAAACCTCAAGAGGAGACGAATTTAGACCAATTTCAATATTGCCATTTTTGTCAAAGGTATTTGAAAAAATTATTCAAAAGCAAATTGGTGCGTTCCTTGAACAAGAAAATATATTAACCTCGAAAAAATCCGGATTTCGTAAGAAGAATAGTTGAAGTCCTGCGTTATTAAGTGTTGCAGAGGATATACGGAAATCTATTGATAAAAATTATGTCACGT
Organism: Epistrophella euchroma; assembly: GCA_947049315.1. Taxonomy (NCBI): domain Eukaryota; kingdom Metazoa; phylum Arthropoda; class Insecta; order Diptera; family Syrphidae; genus Epistrophella; species Epistrophella euchroma. The sequence goes on from OX346245.1 coordinate 145,025,722, forward strand.
TTTTGATACTTCTTGACTTTTCTAAAGCATTCGACGTGGTAAATCACTCTATACTCTGTAAAAAGCTCTCCCTTTTCTATAACTTTTCTCCTAATGCAAACAAGTTGATTTTCTCTTATTTGACCGAAAGGACGCAAGCAGTTGAACATAAAAAAATCCTATCCAATTTCTTGTCAAATAAGAGCGGTGTTCCCCAAGGATCGATACTTGGCCCTTTGTTTTTTTCATTGTATGTAAATGATCTTCCAACAATTTATTAAACATTGCTCCATTCGACTATACCCTGATGATGCTCAGTTATACCTCAACTGACCGTTGGGACTTATTGAACATTTTGCTAGCTGCATAAACGAAGATTTGTTGGAAATTGAACGCTGGCGCTGGTCGCACCGAAATGGATTACGACGCTTTGACAGGATTTCACAACACGCAGCTTACTTTCTTGGGATGTCATTTGAAAATCTGCTTAATTATCGGACATTAATTTTGTTTTCGGATATACTTCTAACCCGCCAACCTGCCGATCTCTTCAGAGAAATAACTTTTTTCAATTCTAATAGAACTGCACTTTTAGTAATCCCCCGTTTTAGTTGTCTAACGTCCGAACGCCAGTTTTTTGTCAACTCAACGCATCTTTAGAATTCATTACCGCGACAAATAAGAGCAATAACTAGCACGGTATTATTAAATAAGAACCTTAAACTGCATTTTAAAAAAATTATAGGAAATAGTTAAATATTTTTTGAAAATAATTTGTAAACTTGCCAATTGTTGTAAACTTTTTCGTAGCTTATGAATTATATTATAATGCTTTGCTATAAATAAGATATTATATCTTACAGTGTAAGCAAATCATAAATGAAATAAATACTAAAAAATACTAAATACATAAAGAATTTCTTGAATCTGGTTGGCTTTAAATTTGCACAAGTATTGCAAGTTTGTAATAGTAAACATTTTAAATTCAAAAAGTTATGATAGTTTGATAAATAAATAAAATGTTGACAGTAATGTGCATTATATCAGCATATTTATTCAATTACAAAAAAAAAATCAAATTAGGTATTTATTGAAAAATGTCACCATACCGGGCCTGAGTTAAGCCCTCTTCTCCTCTATCCTATCAACCCACTCATTACGATTTACACAATTTTTTTCGTACAAAGGTGAAATTATAAAATAAAAATATAACTTTGTAATTATAAATAAAAATAATTATTTAAAAAAAAGTAATAACTCAACTCACCTTTAAATATTATTTTATTTCCAACATCAATAATCCCAAGAATTTTATATTAAAAAAACAATCACACTGATGAATTAATTTCACTCATAAAAAATCATACTGGAATTTTCACTCTCAAATCACGAGTCTAAGACAATAAATGTTATTTTTTATAATTTCTTAAAAACACTGTTGATTTCACGATTACCTGACCTAATTTTTTAAATAAATAAATAAACTTTCTTTATTGAAGATTATTTGCATCAATAAATACATTTATGTAGAAGGATGAGCGTCGGAAGACCCAAGATATTTTCAATTATTTCTGGTTAAGTAGGTACATATGTACTTGAACAAAATTATTATTCTTTTTTTAATTTTTATAAATAATTCACATTCAAATTGCACATCATTTAGGTAGGTGTATCTCGTTAAAAATTAAACGCTTTTTATTATTTTTATTTTTTATTTTAATTCACCTCACTTAAATTTCACTCATTCATGTATCCATCATTGACATTTGGAAAAATTTAAATACACCACTCTCCATATTCAACTATCACTGTGATGGGGAGAAATCTTTCTTGTTTCGCGCAAAAAAAAAAAAGACAGGATGGTTGAATTTTAAAGAATGAAGAAAAAAAGCTTAAAAAAAAACATTAAACACAAAATAAAAACATAATGTTTTTACTATATTCACCACAAAACAGGTGAAATCTAAAATAAAAAAAATGGTATAGTTATCATAAATTAAACAAAATGTCACCGTTTCAATTCGTTTCACCTTTTATGCACACATTTTGAACAAAAATATTTCACTGCAAAAAGAAAACAAAGCAAAAAACATAAATTTACGTTTTCTCTATGACAACATTGTTATTAAAAAAAAAAAATAAAAACAAACTCGGCGTACCTACATATTATGTTTATTGTGCAAAAAATACAAAAGAGAAAAAAAGATGTCTAGTGTACCATTGTCTGAAAGTGTTATACTGCTGAGCCTACTGAGTAATGGCGATGCCGATGGTGGTGAGATTCGTATTTTCTCGATTTCTACATATTTTTTGAGAACTGTTATAATTGACCTGTCGCACCTTGGAATTTCGCAAACGCAATATGAAAATCAAAAAGAAAAACGCCCTTCTTTATGGAGAAAACCTTCATAAAAACATTAAAATGCAGTTAAATTTATTGCACAAATTCCAAAACGGAAATTGATAAAATGGTAGAAGGTATGTTTGACTTTCTTTTTCCAAAAAGTAACACGACTACACGACCGATGCAAACGTCAAAAACAAACACACAGAATAGCTGTATTCGCTATTTGGAGTTGAATGGTCTGCGGGGCTGGAGTTAAGACTTTGTGAGGCCAGAAGAGATAACGCAGTGCTTTTTAGTCCACATACTGATGCACCAGAGCACCAGGACCAGAAACAGAATCAATGTAAATAAACCCAGAGAAATCATTTGCTCTCTTTCGAATACAGAAATCTTTATAAATCTCAACTTTATTTAGCTTGCATTTGAAGTGGGGGATTACTCCCAAGTCCCAAATGTTTCCTGTCATCCAAAATGTTGGAGCTAAAGCTATAAAGAGCTCTATACAATATTTGTGGTCATCTCTCCGAGATTATTTTTGCAGAGTATAGTTGTGAGCTTCTAGTGCGCAAGTATTTTGCCTATGGCTGTATCTTTTTTCTCAGCAAAAAAAAAACTGTTATAATTATTTTTATTTTTCAACGATAGATACTTATTTGCAGTTTTTTTTTTATTTTTTTTGTACCATAAAATGAGTAGACAAATAATTTTGCAATCAAAACAACTTCTTGTTGCCTTCATTTGCTTTGCCCTATGTTATCTTTGTTTGTTTTTTTTTTTTCTTTTGTGAAATATTTTTGTTCATTTATGTTGATTTTAAATATTTTTTCTTCCCCTTTGTGCTCATACTTTTTGTTTTCTTTTTTCTCTGTATTTATTTTATTTTACAAAAATAATGGTGATTTCTCCTTCGTTTTCACTTTAATATAAACACAAAAACACGTTTTTTTTTCTGTGATTCACAACCTCTGCCGCAATTAAAGAGATTTGACAGCGAAATCTGACATTTGACAAGCGAAGATGAGTGTGAAGACGAAGACAACACGACGAAATTCAACGTTTGCGGATGAAATGTTGAACTCAACTGAGTTAAACCGATCGTTTGCTTCTTTGAGAGGCTCACTTAATTGAAAACAACAAATCCGCTGGACTTGACTCATGCACTCAAGTGTGTGTTGAAAAAAAAAAAATAATGAAAAATGTTAAGCAAGTGTGTCTGTAAAGATGTTAATAAATGAGTGAGTGATCTTTTTAGTTTAAATTGAGTTGATATTAGAGAATATCTTGTACACATGGTTGCCAACCTAAGAGAATCTCCAAATAAAAATGTAACAAGTTAAAATTTGGATTTTTTTCTTTTTTAAGGTTAAGTTAATATGAGGAATTCGATACATTATACATATTTAAAAAGTGTTAACACTTCAAAATTATCAGAACGATCTTTAATCGCACGTTAAATACGATATTAAGTGTGTGCTGTATACTCTATTAAGTCAGTGCCGTCGAAAAAAAAAAATATTAAAAATGGCATACCTACCTACTTATGTACATTATTTAGACAATTTAGCCCGATCTTAATGTATATTTAGAAAGATACTAGATAAACATTGTTACTATTTTATTAATGTTAGTCACCATTTTTATTTTATTTTTTTTAGATCATACTTCCTATGACAGTTTGTTATTTAGCTGTGTTGTCATTTTGTATGTCCATTTCACTTTGCAATAAACTTTTAAAAAATGCAAAGGTACTTAAACGTAGGTATTAAAATGGTGCCATAAATAAAAGCCTAGCCCTAAAGTCCAAAGAAAAACGATTTTAGGCTTTTTTGCACTCTCAGAGTGCAGTAAAACATGTGGACTTTTATTGCAAAAAAAAAAAAATTAACTAAAATATGCATTTTAATTTAATCTGCAGAAACTTGGTGCCCCAAATTCGCTCGAATTTTGAATTTTCACACCCTAAATTGATCTTCTCTTGAGCGAGTAGTAGAAAAAAATTTGATCAAGAGAAGATCAATCTGAAAATTCAAAAATCGCGCGAAAAAATTTTGTTTCCGTATCGGGAGAGTTAACAGTTTCTTGGACTACGTCAAACAGTATTTTGGGCTTATCTTGAGCAAAATATTCTTTAAAATGTTAAAATCAAATTAAACGACAAATATTTTTACATTTAAGATTTGGGCTTTTTTGCACTTTAAGAATGGAAAAAAATCCAAAGTATCTACTTTTGCAGTTTATTGAATTCTTAAAAGTGCAATGAAATCCAAAATTTTGCTTTGGACTTTATTTCACATTTTACATTAAAATGCATTGTGATCATTTTTTGTCCACCGTGTCGATTAATAATCGAAAAATTAACTGTTTTTTTAAATTGCTAGCTACTTTTTTTTTTAAATCAGTTTAGTTAAGCGGGACTCATTTAACGTTAGAGATTATTTAAGAAATATAAAAATTCACTGTTAACGTTGAATAAAACGTTGAGCGAGAAGCAATTAAGTGGGGAATATTGTAATAAGTAAGCGTTGCACTATCAATAAAAAAAATATTATACTCATTATGTAGCTATGTCAAAAATTTTTGAGTTAATTTGAAACAATTAACTCAAGAATTGAATGAAACATGCGCTGTTAAAAAAAAAACAGAAAATTTAAATCGAAAAAAAAAAATTTCCTCTCTTTCTCTTTAACGGCAAATTTTTTAAGACATTTTAATGCAATTGATTACCTTGCAGAGATATAACATTTTTTATGGATTTATTACATCATATTAAATAACAATCATTAATTCATCTGAAAAATTGAAATTAAACAGGTGGTAACAGTGGGCAGAAAACATTAAACGCACAGCACAGTTGAGATTATTTTGAGTTTACAGAGAGACGAGAAGAGAACGACAGTGTTAATAATTATTTCTGCTTTCTGCATTTTGAGATTATTTTGTATAACAAAATAAGGCTGTAAATTTCATTGCATTTTCCTTTTTTCACTCTTTTTAATCTGATTGAGCAGAATGGACTAACATTTGAATTTGTATTAGAAAAAGTATTCTATCTACAAATGGTGCTTTTAATGAAAGATGACGAAAATAGTGTTTTGTGGGTTGTGGGAGATCAGTTTGCTCTGTTTTTGTATATCTATCATCAACGTCACAGTTTACATTATCGAATAATGCCGAAAACATAATGTGCATGCAGCAAAGGCTGCATGCAGAGCCTCGAATACGTCAGCCCTTATAATAACATGGTGTAAATTTATTTTCGCTGCATTGGAAAAAGCTGCACATCTGTTTTCGGCATAAACTTCTATCCGTATCGGTATTAACCGCAAGAAAAGAGAGTCAAGTCAAACTAATTAAAAAAAAAAAAAAACAATTTCAATAAATTTCTCTTTAAAAAGTGACAACTGTAGCGTTGCCAGGATGTTTAGTTACATAATAAAAAATAAAAAAAAAACCTGGCTAAAACCTTTTCTTTGATATTATTTTTGAATAAGTAATTACTTTTTTTTATTCAAATTAAAATGCTTATAACTTCTACAATTTTGCCGATTTATTTATTTCAATGGATCAAAGATCGGACTTTTAACTACATGCCAACGAAGAAAAAATTACGTTTTCTCAGCAGGCCATCGATAAAATTCGCTTCTAAGAACATTATAGTACGCCTCCTGAGAAAAAATTTCCTCAGATGGCAGTCAACGTGTTAACGTTTGAAGAATAATTTTACTATGCCAAATTTACCTAATTTATTAATGGGAAAGAATTATTATAGTTAAGGATCAAATTTAAAAGAAAAAACAAAAACAATTTTGTTTAATTTATGTTTTGTCACTCGAAGCAAAATGACACACAAAAATGAAGTAACATTAAGTATGATTATTTTTTTTTTTTTTAATTTTTAGAATTTTTTATTTCCTTAAAATGGTTACATAAGGTATCTATGGATATATTATATCTATAAACTTGTTTTGATATAACATTGATTACAAATTGTTTGTTTTTTAACTGTATTTTTTTTGCTTAAGTTCGGTGACTATAGCGCTCTTTCCTTTTAAAAAATTTGGTTAAAACTTGAACTTTAAATATAAAATCGGACAACTTAACAGTAATTTATGAAAAAATAAAATTTTAAACAATCTTTCATATTTAATATTGAGATGTTTGTGAGTTTGTTAAATGTATCGATAAATTTTTTGTCATGCAAACATTTTACTTCCAACGCTATAACTAGCTTTAAAAGATTGTAAAATTTAATTTTTAAAACTTTTGAACAAAACCTTGAACAGCGATACCATAAGTCAAATAATGACAGCACCGAATGCACACGAAAGTACTAACACAACACTGGTTTCACCCACAAATGCAATTCATATTTTAAATTAAAACATTAAAAAAAGTGAATTTTTTATAGACTTGTTCTTTATTGTCAAATTAAAATATCAAAGTGTCAAAGAACATAAATTGAAACGAAATAAAACACTTGATTGTTAAACTTTTAATTGTCCACACAATATTGTTTCTGCATATGTATAGATCTGTAAGTATCTTTCGACGAAAAAAAATTCAATTAAAATTATAAATAAACAATATTTAAAAAAAATAAAAACAAACAATAAAAGCAGCACAGTCAGCGGTCTGATGATTAATAGCTGAATTAAATATACCGTTATCTTTTACTTTGTCCTCCTCATCGTTGTCATTATTCTCTTTCTGTGTCGACTGTCGACCATGTAATGTGTGTCAACGCAGCATTTAACTTTCGAACATTTTCCTTTTTTTTTTTTTTAATTTTCCACAATTAAATGAACGCAAATTCAGGACATTTATAATTTCATTCAGACTACACACATTCATGGCAAAATATATCTACCACGACCATAACACAAAGAACGATGAGGCGTTGTAGGAGTGGTAATATATTTGCACGATATAAATCGAGTCGACAGGACGTTAACACTCCAATAGCTTTGAAAATGCCTCTCCTGATGGCATGATGTGGAAATTAAATGATACACAAAATACGAGCGAAGATTGTGTGGTTTGAAAAGGAGGATATATGTATGTATACACAGTGAAAGCTCCTATTGCAAACAGCTCCGTTAAGTGGACAAATTCTCACGACCGTGAATCTTGCATCTAAATTCCATACATTTTATGATCCCTTACTGCCTGAACAGAATAGAATGTTGGAACTGGAGCCGCAGACGGAACTGGAAGAGCTGTCAAAAAGTGTCGTACGTTATTTTTTTACGTGCCCACAATGCAGCTGTACAGCTTTGAAAGTATTTTGAAGAAAAACAAAACAATATTCTTGTGTACACTGTACAAGCTCAGAATTTACATTTTTTGTTTCCAATAATTTTCCTTTTAATAAATAATATTTTTCGCGATACAAATAACCACAATATTTTTTTCCGACCCAAAAAGTTGTTTTTTTTTCTTCATACAAATTGAAACGTCAAAAGTGTCGTACGTGAAAAGTTAAAAGTTGGTGAACTCTTCCGTCTGCAGCTCCGTATGCGGCTACGTTCCGTTGTGTTCGCAACATTGAATTTGCGTGTATTCAATATTTTGACAGCTATTCCAGCTCCGGCTCCAGTTTCATCTCCGTCTCCATTCTGTTCAGCCAGTTAAGCGGACACTCTCTTAATCGGACGCGGACAAGAATATTAGAATTTATTAAATTTAATTCCCTTAATATTAAATTAATTTAGTAAGTTTGTAAATTTCAAACCTTACTTTCAGAAATAGGTACTTTTCCATATCGTTTTCTGCACTAAAAACGTTCGCCCTGGTTCACAGCGACAATAGATGCGATGTCACCATATTACTTTATGTGATCGAATGCATAACGGATTTTGTTTCTACAGCTGTAGTCTGTTTTTTTGTATCTTGTTTCTTGTATCTTCATGTTCATTTTTAGTTTGAATGAATTTCATGGTTTGTAGGTGCAAAAATTTTGCATGATGCCACTAGATACTTTACATTTCCTTATATAACTATTTTAAATTTTTTCCCTTTGACGGACAACTCTCTTAGACGGACAAAAGTGTTGCGACCGTCGCTGTCCGGCTAACGGAGCTTTCACTGTACATTGTACATAATATGCTAGTGCATTTAGGGTGCAATACTTTTCTAGTACAGAGGATTATATGTGGTATGAAATGAATGAAAGGATACACAGGAGCAACACTAAGGTAATGGCTTGACCTCATTCTAAACGTAAAATGATAATAATTTTAGTTCAAATTGAAATGAGTAGTTTTGAAAAGATAGGAGGTGAAATGTTATGGACAAAAATTTAAAGAACTATTATTGTTGAGAATGAATATTTAATTTTGACAAAGAATATTGAAAACTTTTGAATATTTTAATAGGTACGTTAGAGTGCATAAGGCTTAAATATAAATTAAAAAAATTAATTAAATTGCAGGTTCTTCGCAAATTAAAATTTCTCCTGTAGCGAATTACATGAAATGGTCAGAATACTGAATTTGGAGCAAATCGGTCCACCCGCGTTATCCTCTAGTTTGAACTACAGTGATGAACACAAGGACACACACGCACTGACTAGACGCACAGACCGACAATTCGTTTAATCGAAACCTCTGGACATTTTTTCTTTTTACACAAAACCAATATTTGACCTATGAGCCAATAAATTTCAACTTGAACAGAACTTTGCCCTGTACCTACTGCTTTATTGACAACAAAATGAACACTAATTCTGTTTTACAAATTATTTTTGAATCAACTGATTTTGACATTTGGATAAGTTGGGAGAAAATTTTATTTTAATAACTGCTGAGCCTTACTTTAAGGGCCACTTGCACAGAAGTTTTTTTTTGACAGCAGTAACTCCTGATTTATAAATAATTACAGCTATCTTTATGATTTGAATCAAATCATGTTGTAGCAAAATATTTTTTCTCTATCTAATGTCGAACTCCATTTAATAAAAAAAATTCGATTATTTTTCTAAACAGAATCGATTATTTTCTTTCAATACAAGGAATTTGTCCAGAAAAATCGACTTTTTCTTCTAAAAAAATCTAATTTTTTGTTAAAAGGAATTCGACATACATAAGTTTAAAAATTTATCTTCTCCTCGTTCTCTGGATAAAATATTTAAACTCTCAATAGTTCCCACGTCAAATTTTAGAATGTCTTAAAAGAAAGCAAGTAAAAACGTTAGAGTTTGTTTATTTTTCAATTTGTTTTGTGTTTGTTGTGTTAGTGATTCTGAAATAATATTCTTATGCATATTTATTTGTCGTTCGTGCAATTAAAAACTAAAAGTTTTTATTTATTTATTTAAACTGGGATAGTTATCCTCAGTTTTATGTATTTATCCGTTCGTTTTGTGCAAGTGGCCCTTAGGCAAATAGAAATAAAAATAATAATATCTATACTAATGATGATAATGACAGGATGGAAGTAGGCTTCCATGAGGCACACAATTTCGTTTGCTATCAGCAATCAGTTATTACCTGTGTACTTTTTCTTATAAGTAGGATAGGTTTATATAATTTTTTTTTATTATAATTTTCACTAGCCTTTGATATAAGGCAATAGAAGTATTGGTCTAATCTAAACAAATTTCAATATTTTTTCAAACTTAATATAAAAATGATGGAGTGGTTATCGTAATCGTAATAACGTCTTTGGTCGGTAGGTCCACAGCTCTGCACATCTGTTGGGGTTTATGTCTGTGCGTCAACTTTATAGCCTTTTCACACCGAACCTAAGACGGGGTTTTCGCCAAAATGTTTACCAAAACTCGAAAATCGTACACCACCACATTTACCTGATTTCGTTTGACATTTCAATTGTTTTGAAGTCAGCTGCTATTGGTTTCAGGCAAACACATTGGAGGCGACCACGCGATGTACAAGCGCGATGGCAAGAAACAAGAAACAAAAACAAACTACAGCTGCAGAAATAAAATCCGTTATGAATTTAATCACAGACAGTAATTTGGTGACATCGCATCTTTTGTCGCTGTGAACCAGTGGGACCGTTTTAAATGCAAAATAAACATATGTAAAAGTATTTCTTAAAATAATAGTTGAAATTTACATACTAAAAAAAAAGTTTTTGTCCGCCTAAGGGAATTGAATTTGACAAATCACCGCTTATATTCTTGTCCGCGTCCGGGTAAGGGAGTGTCCGCTTAAGGGATCATTAAATGTATGGAATTTACATCCAAAATTCACGGTCGTGAGAATTTGTCCGCCTAAAGGGATTATCCGCTTAAGGGAGTTGTCCGCAATAGGAGCTTTCACTGTACTAAGATTTCTGTACCTATTAATTTTTTTCCACTCAATCACATCTAATTTAAACGCTTCTGAATAAAACAATAATTGCAGTAAATAACAAAAAAAAATCTAAAAGAAAATGAAAAAATCGGATGGAAAATTACCACTTCTTTCGAATCTGTCTATTCCCCACGCGTTTCACCACCTTTTACCTCATTTGTTCATGTCCTAACGCAGCAAATTAAATGGGAAAATCGTGGATATTTAATTTAATTCGAAAGCGTACTGGCTCCCGTAGCAATAAAGACGCGCGTCCTGACGCTTTGTCTAATGTGTTCAAATTTAGTGAATTTGGGACTGAATTTTTCAAAAGGTGTGTTTGTTTAGTTCAACTCTGAATTGCAACTGGTTTTGGAGTGGTTTTATATAAAACTTGTGTTTTCGATTAGGTTTTCGCCCAAAACCGATAATTTAGCGAAAACCGGGTTTTGGGCTTGGGCAATAAACGGTTATAGTTTTTTGGTAGCTTTACTGTAAGAAATTATTATTACTAAATTTTAATATTTTGTTCGTATGGACAAACGAAGGTGATTATTCCCTGAAAATTTTCAGAGCTAGACGTTTTGCAACCCTTTTTTAAATAAGTGCATATTTAAGTCTTCATAAATTTTTTAGGTTAATAAAATGTGTTTTTTTTTTAATAAAAACTCAATATAAACAGGGGTTGGCCATTTTTACCTTCAGCATCTGGGAACCCCGTAATTTATGAATGTGTTTCCAGGTCACTTGTGGCAACCCACGTTCGAAGCGTTATCGTCAGTCCAAATGTATTTGTGCCATAAAACAGTAAGTAAACGCCACCACAACACGCTACACCACCGGCCGTTGTGTTTCCGAACATCCCCGATAGTTTAAATGGCCCATAATATATTTTAAAAATGACTTGGTCGATTTTTACTAAACTTGCCACTGTTTTTAAACATTGACTATAGCAGATTTTTAAAAGTAAGTAAAGTAAGTAAGTTTCTTCTGTCTGCTTTTACATACATATGTATTATTAGTACGCTCTACCATTTAACAGGATATTTTTGGAATTTGTCATAATTTTTGTTTTACCATATTTCAGTAATCCGTAAAGTTCAAAAAGTATCTATCAAACACAAAAAGATTTTTTTTTTAAATCGGATATCACTTTTATATTTTTACCTCTTTTCGCCATCAAAAAAAGCAACATTTTGAGACAAAAAATAAACATTAAACCATCATCTAAGTAAAATCTTTGAAACACAGAAAAAAAAAAACATTTTATAAATACAAATAAAATTTTTCAAATCAGCATTAGGTTCCCTTTTATTCATGTAACCCCAGCTCACCCTATAAATGGAAAAAAATGTTAAGAATAATGTCGTTTTTCTTTCAGCCAAAAAAAATTGATCCCTGTGAAGGATTTTGATCCCGGACAAGTTTTTGCATTTCATTCAACCAAAAAAAAATCAATCCCTGACAATTCGGGATCAAAATCTGTGATCCCGAATTAAAGAGAGATTTACACCTACTTACATGAAACACGCACTTGCACACACACTATTTATAAAACGTCATTTTGTGTGATTCTGTGATTTTCTTTCTCATTTGCATTCCGTTTTCGATTCTTTGCCTATCAAAATTATTTTTTGCTTTATTAAATTAAAACTATTTTTGACAAAATTAAATTTGACATCCCACACAAACATTTGCAAACAAAAAACAAATCCAATCTGCGTTTCTTTTGCCAAGAAAATTCGTGATTCGGGATCAAAATCCCTATTTGCAAAAGAAAAACGACATAAGCCATTCGCTGAGAAAAATAAATATGTCAAATAAAAAAAGAATTTATTTTTTCCTCTTTTTTTTTTTTGTTAACCCCAGGTCACACGACACTATAAAGCAAAATTTTGAAATAAGATTTATCCATTAAGCCACCCTTTAAGAATGACCTTTTAAAGCTAAAATATTTTTTTTAAGTACCAGATTGTTTGTTTTTACCCCGTTTCACCGTACACATCTCGTAAGAAAAATCTTTTACACACAAAAATTATTTTTGAAATCATTAGCTACCTATGTGGTTTTTGGGATAAATAAAAAAAAAGAAACATACAAAGCAATATTTCCGCTTAATTCACATAGATTTAAGGCATTTAACGGTGCTTAGAAAAAAAAGGGTAGGTATTATTGATTTGAGTGGATAAAAAAGTTTATAAAAAGGATAGATGACATACCTATACGTCTCATTATTTTTTATGTTGATAAAAAATGACCTATAAAATTAATATGTCAAAACGAAAAGGGACGAAGACACGTTTATAACTAAAATCTCGACATTACCTACACATTTTAAAAGAATAATAATTTCATGTCCTTGTCAAACTTTTTCTTTAGCAGCTGTTCAAAGTCTGTAGATACTGTAGATACCTATAGAGTAGAAACAAAGGAAGAACAGCAAACATTCCAAAGCAAAATCCATCGAAAATGCTTCCCCATAAATCAAGTAAAAAGTGGCCTTTAAAAATACGACAAGGTATCTATCTATAGGCAGGAAAAAATCAATATAGATTTAGTAAAATAATGATGATTCTTCCATAAATCTATCACAGATGTTATAGAAATATACGTATTATCCGACAGAAGCGAAATATTGAAATCAATTAAAGTGGAGCTTTATGCGTGTGAACAAATGAAGCGCAGACAGACCCACAAACAAAAATTATTGCCTCTAATAGGAATACCTTCGCCTATACATATTTACATATTTTCAACCCTCACACTACATATCCCCTATAGCTCTATGGCCTTGGAGCTAATGGGCGTTTTTCTGGGGCGAATCACGATGACTTAGGGTTTCAGGCGGGTTTTTCGTTCATTAGATTCCTGAATTTATTCGTATATAATGGCTTCTGATAAAATGCAATCACACATACCATCAAATCAAACATACCACCCTCTATCATCATTCACTTCTCTCCCAACACTCCCTATCCCTACCCTACTTTGCTGAATATTGACATTCAAAAATAAATTCAGTCACGTGCACCAGCAGCGGGGGTAGTTTATGGTGATGAGAAGGTGAAGTGTATGACAAACAACGATTTAGGGTTGGGATGCCTGTTTACTCCTGATAAGGTCAAAAGACAGTTTTATTGATGTTTATTTATATTTTTGTTATCATTGCCATGGAGAATGAGAATCTACGGGCGATAAAGTCGAATGGCAAAAGAAGTAAATTTATAGGAATTTTTTGATATTGAGAGTTCCGAGAATTCAGTTATTTTTTTGTTATTAGTTGTCAGTTGTTGTTGTTGTTGTTGTTGTAGATGATGTAACTGTTAAGTTGAGACCTATATTTACGTTGCCATAAAATTAATACGCCTTTTCAAAAAAGTTTATTTTTCTTTCCAGAGTGTGCAAATAACTTGAAATGGACTTATTATCCTTGCAAATATAGACAACAAAAATGTCAAGTTTTTTTTTTTTTTTTGGTGTATTGATGGCAGTAAAATTTGAAATTGCTATTTGTCCTGTTTTCGCATAAACTTTGTTAATATATACTTTCCGTTGGCAAAATAAGTAGGAATATTTCATGTTTATGTAAAGAGTACAAAAATAAGGCATCTGGATAAAAACATAAAAATAAAAAAGACCTAATAGCCCACAAAAGTCTTGAGTTATCGGAAAATTTAGTTCGAAAAGAAAGTCATATAAAAAAGTATAAGTATAGTTGTTTTTTAATATAGAAATAGTGAGGGCGTTGAGGGATTACACTTTGCACTTCAACCTGATGAGTTGACGTCTGTGAAGTTGGCAGGACATTTTTCGCGTAGAGTCTTGGGACCAAGACAGGAATTTGCAATTTTTTGCATTTTTTTTTGCATTTCTATTCCGGATTTTGCAGTTCAAAAAATAGTGGGTGTAATCGCGTGACCTGCTAACTTCACAGTGAAGTTAGCAGTTCATGACCTTTTTTCAGCAACCCGTAAAGCTATCACATTGAAATCAGGCTCAAAAATTTGCAGTTAATTTGCAGTTCCAAAAACGCCAAAAACCAAATTTTTAAGTCCTTATTTAAAAAAAAAATCAAAAAAAACCATATTTCAGCACCGACTTCACAGTGAAGTTAGCAGGTCAGTATGATTTTTTTTTTTTAATGAGGACTTCAAAATTTGGATTTCGGATTTTCTTGAACTGCAAAATGAACTGCAAATTTTGAGGCCAATTTATGCAAAAAATGCAAAAAATCGAACTCGAGATAACAATCAAACAATGATAGAGAACACGAAAAAAGTGGGTCCCGCAATTCCTTCTGTCTGTCTGTGTGTATGTCTGTCTGTATGTATGTGTGTCTGTATGTCTGTCTGTACGTCGGCCTACAGCCTAAACTACTGAAGCGATTTCCATCAAACTTGGAGCATACGATTTTTGGATGTTTCCCTAGAGGGGAAATCGAGTTTTTTTTTTAGCTCAAAAATAACGGTACTTGCCATAGGATCAGTTTAAAAAAAAAGTTATTTATCTCAAAAACGACTCTAACGATTTTTTTTAATTATTTGTGTGTATGTCTATATTTTGGTGAAAAAAAAAAAATTACCAAAAACCGTTATTAACGGTACCTGCCATAGAACCGTTTTTTTTTTATTTTCGATTTTCTCGTTAACGGCTAAACCGATTTTGATCAAAATTTTTACATAGGAGGTCCTATCAAGTGTGAATAATACTGTATACAAATATTTTTAAAAACAAATTTTTTGGATTTTTAAAAAAAAGTTCAAATTTTTTTTTTGAAAAATCATTTTTTTGAAAACGGGTCGATGATTTTTTTTTAATTTATGGTCTTAGCTGTATATTATTGTATTCTTAAAAATGGAATACCAAATTTTGTTTCTAAGAAATTTCAAGAAATTTTATATATAAAAATATTATTTTTTAAAGAAAACCGCTTCAATGATTTTTAAAATTTTTTTCTGCATAAATTCACATTTTTACAAGAATTAAGATGGCGTTCTTCATTCCGAGATTAAAACATTTTAAGTACTTGTTTTATCAATTTAAAAAAAAACGTTTTAGATGCTTTTTTTCCATCATATTAAAATTTCCATTCCTCAATTTATTAAATGGATAAATACATATATATGTACTTATTAATTATATGTTTACACTCAATCTTCAAAATTCGATGAAACTATTAGTACAAGAGCAAGTTCGTGCGACCCAGTCGTGCATTTTATTTCTTCTGAAATATGCAATGCACATAATATCAGCGTGATGCTCATACAATTTCCAAATTGTTTCATTAGTTCTAGTACTCAGATCTCGTGAATTAAATATGAAATACGTTCCAAAATCTGTTACAAAGCATAATATGTACGAACAAATTAAAAAACTGAAATATGTACACTTTTAAGCAAACTCATTTTTTATTAAGCTAATGGAGTGTTACAGCCATAATTTGGCTTTAAATGAATATTGTACCCGTCATTTTAACCCGCATTTCTTTAAACACGATAATTTACACTTATGTCCATAATATTCACTACAAACTCAGCGAAATAAAAATGAGTAAAACGCATGTTAAAATGTCTAAAATTAATTAAAATTACATTTAAAATCTGCGTAATATCAATAATTTGACATTTGTAATTATGTTTCTACTTTTTTTGTCGCTTGCTTTTGTATTTTATATTTTGACTTTACACCCGAGTTTAATTTCTTTAACTGCTCCCTGGAATTCTGTTTAAATTAATTCAAATCAAACTTGACAAGGTTTTAACCTAGTTTTATTTCCGGGTATAACGAGTGAATATGATGAGCTTGGGTTTGACATTTTGGTTTAACTTACTTAAAACCCAGATGTACATTTAAAACCGGATTTAAGTGACTGAATAATATGGCTGTAAATGTAATATAATTTTGTTTTGTAATTTTAATCTGATTCTCTTTAATATCGTTAATAATAAAAATGGCGTTTCTTTTATAAAATTATTGAATAACAATATCGGTATACTAGATAAAGTAATATAAGTAGAATAGCTAAAAAGTATTTTTTTTAACTAACTTGGTTGTATAGCTACCAATAAATTAACCGCTCGATCCTTACCTGCAATAAAAAAAAAACAAAAAGCTATTAGAGAAAACCATACAATTAAGTCAACAGTGTTTTTAATTTTTATTTTTTTTGAAAAAGGCCTCTTCTTTTATCAGAGATACCAACGTTTATTACAAGTCTCCATTGGCCACATATGCTACAACATAAAATTGAAACAACTATGTACCCTTAATCTGCATCTACCTACCCCCAGAGGCCAGAACACACATTCGATTGCATTAACTCTCTGCCACTCCGCCCTTCTACAAAAGCAAGTTTTATAATTATTAGTTCTCATAATATCTGCGGTTCGTATACAAAACATTCTATACAAAATTCATCAAACCAAGTCTAACGATGGCTGTTGGTTAAAATGTGGCCTGGTGTCAATGTGAATTAAAAAAAAAACATGATTCAAACCACAACAAGTTTGGGTTCGTAAACACACAGATTTTGAAACGAAACCAATTGGAGAGTTTTTAATGGACCTACCTTCACCATCGTTTATTGAATCGTCCTTATAACACCGACAAAAGCATCACCCAGGGCAGCATCAGGACTGTGTTTGGTGTCTGAATAGAATAATTTTCAAAGCGGACAATGGACATAAACACTTTATGCTATATCATCACTACTCAGTCAGTAGTCCTTCGTTTGAAGCCTTGAGTTAAGACAATTAAAAAAAAAAAAATTTCATTGCATCAGGTATCACACCTTTCTTCCTTTACCTAAATTCTTCAAAAAAAAAAAAAAAACAAGCACTGGAAGACTTTCCGGTCCCGTTGGCTCCTCAACGTCATTTCCCATTCCCCTTTTACACAAAGCTTAATGGTGGAGAACTACAACAAAAAGAAAAAATATAAACTCGAGCTTATTTAAAAACAGAAGAGTCCAGGCAGGTCGATCGATGATGAAAAACAGGAAGCTGGTTGTGCGGCACAGAAGGAGCATGGGACTATGATGGTGTCTACTATGCCTACCTAACTGTCTAAGGACTTTTGTCTTGCTCTGAAGAATCCATTGGACTTGAATGGTTATTTGCTGAGTGGAATGAGAGGTGTAATAAGTAGGTATCTTCTATCCATTTCAGTGTTTTTTTTTTTTTCTTAACGCATTCAAACAGTATAATGTCCTATAACGGGGTGTTTGTGGGAAGAAGGACATTTGCGGGAAGTAAGCTGGATGCACGTTCATGACACTTTAAGTTTTGAAAATGATAAATGAGGACCGGAAACGTTTGGTGCGGGAGTGATTGCTTTTGTGAGAGAAAAGAAAATGTTTATTTTTAGATAGAAAAATGATTTAAATAATTCAAATAATGCTCATAGTTACTTTTGAAGATGGAAAAAGAGAAAAGGAGAGGATAGTATTTTCCCACTGAGGGACATTTCCTTGGATCCAGGTGGTAAGAGAAGTATCCCCCAGACAAAATTAACGGTGGTGTCTACAGGTCCAGTTAGGCTAAGCTACTTGGTGGCAAATACCTTTTATGGGTTTTAGGTCATATTTAGAGCTCAGATCATTAAAGACCGATCTAACTGCGTCCCCATCCATAGTTGTTATATTATGAGTCAGGTTCTCCAGTTTGAATTTTATGCTATCGCATCGGGGTGATTTTCCGGCAACTCAAAGTTATTTATTCGCGAAACAGCAACAGTTCAGACGGAACTGATATTTGTAACTTTATCAAAACTTTACTTAGGAATTGTGAAACATCAGACTCTTATAAAAGTCTGACAAGTACGTTCTGTATGCCATTCAAGTTTTTCAACAAAAATATTAACCACCAAATTTAATAAAAATCCAACTCTCTTTGTAATAATTTCTAATTATTGTTTTTTTTTTTTTTCTCAACACGAAATTAATATAAAAATACCACCTAACATAACTCCTTTATAGCATCTCGAAAATAACATCATAGCTACGAGAGATTCTATGTGGAGAATGAAATTCATGAAATACTGCCAGCATACCAAGCTTTATATTAAGGAATAGAACATTCTTATACTGTTTTTGTGATAATTTAATAAGACCATGCTACTTGGTTTCATTTACTTGCTCTTGTATAAAAAATCTAAATCTCTACGAGATTTATTTTGAAATTTTAGATTACGTTTTTTTGTATAATTACGAGATTTTAAAAAGCGGAATTTTGATAATTGCGAGATTATGAAAAGTGGGATTTTGTAACTGTGAGATTTTGTAATGCGTAGGTATGTATATAATTTGCAAAATTATTCGTATCCATCCCCGGCTGGCGCGCGAGGCATAGGTTAGGTTAGGTTTGGAGGGATAATGATACGGGAAGCCACATCATCTCACTTTGACCTCAGTGGATCCATTGTGCTCCTCAGAATAAAGGTAAGGTAGGTATAAGGACGGGTAATGAGATTAGTTGCAGAAGCTTTGGGTATAAGGGCCTCCCTGATGCACTTTGAATTCTGGATGAATTTCGTACGTAATGTTTGTTATAGTGGCAAACAGGAGATTTCACCAAAGTATTCTCCGAAGGCTGTCTTTCTGATTCTTGTTGGGCTGGGGCACTCACGGAGAAAGTGATACGAGCCCTCCTCTGCCTCTTCATCCTGTCATCCACTGCAAAAGTCAGATGTGGTTATACCCATTCTGCTAATGGGCGTTTTTCTTTTTTAGTTCAGAGTTGGTTCAAAACAGAGCACTGAATAGACCGAACGGAGTTAACTCTGAGCAGACAGCAGAGTATATTCAGAGCACTCCGATTTAATTCCGAAATACACATATCTGTCAAATTACATGGAAACTGTAGGCGTTTTTTTTTTTTAGTTCAGAGTAGAGCCTGAACTGTCAAACTAAAAATCGTGTTTCTTTTTTTGCTCAGAGTGTATAACAGTTCAAATTTGTGTTTCTTTTTTCGTTCAGAGCATGTTCAGAGTTTGTTCAGAGCGCGCTCTATTAGCTCGGTATAAAAAAACCGAGCAGACCGAGTAAAAAACTGAGCGCGGCCAACTTCATACAGTTTCCATGTAATTTGACAGATATGACAATTGGGTGCTCGGGTGCGTTTTGTAATTTAATCGGAGTGCTCTGAACATACTTTGCTCAGAGTTTACTCCGTTCGCTCAGGGTCTATTCAGTGCTCTGCTCTGAACCAATTCTGAACTAAAAAAGAAAAACGCCTTACATGGAGTTGGCTGCGCTCAGTTTTTAACTCGGTCTGTTCGGTTATTTTACACCGAGCTAATAGAGTGCGCTCTGAACAATAACTCAAAACACACTCTGAACGAAAAAAGAAACACAAATTTGAACTGTTATACACTCTGAGCTAAAAAAGAAACACGATTTTTTTTTAACGTTCAGGCTCTACTCTGAACTAAAAAAGAAAAACATCCAATGTGGGTTCCCATTGAGATGTGACCCGTAATAGGATTACAACCAAGAGGGACAGTTGAGGTCTGCTTAGCTCAGGAAGGTAATATGTATGTTTTTTTTTCTTAGAAATGTCAATGGCAATAGATTTCTCGAAACCCGACAATTAGTATCAATTGCTGAACAGTGACCAGTTTGGGTTTTGTGACGCGGGGCATTTTTATGATTATGTCGAATGTCCACTTGTTAATCTTTTATAAGCGGCTTTAAAGTTATTTGTTTAATTTTTACTGTCAGAAAAACACGCGACTCAAACAGAAATTAATTTGGAAGTTTTTCTTCAAATTTTGTATCCCTTTGAAAAAATAAAGACATTGGCTGGTCTGCCAAAACTTTTCTAAAGTTAGGTACATATCGAGCCATTTCCTCCAAATTATCGTTAGCAACAAAAAATTAAAGTATCGCAAGCGACATTTTGTTTTTTGTTTGCTCTGAAACGGAACCAATTAGGTCAGTTTTAAGCATTGAACATTATTAACAATATCGTTACTGACAGATGACAAAAGGTCCAATTGCTTTCAATGCATAGAAAAAAATGAAATAATTGACAACTTCCACCAAACGTCAAAAACTCTAGATGGAGGGAAAAAAAACACACTATTAAAGGCGCGAACAGTATCGGTGTGTATTTCTATTTGTTTGAATTGTTGTTTTCCCCCCAACTAGAGCTTCTTTTCGATTAAAGAACTGTCAAAATTAGAAAGAGAAAAGACAGAGTCTGATTCTGGAAAAGCCCAATTAACTTTATGTAACAATATGAAAATGTCGCTTACGATAATTTGGCGGCAAGGGCGCGATATGTCACTGAACGTATTTATGAGGTCGTATCTATTAAAACAACTGCTGGAACGTGATTATAAATAAGGATATTTTCGCAACTATTTAGACATTAGTTAACTGTACAATTGTACAAGTGTTTTAAAAAAATCTAATAAATACAACTCGACAACTGAATCCATATAACTTGCCTTAATTTCTCTTATACCGAAGGTAAAAACATTATCAGCCAGCGACAAACAAATGAATCAGTTAACGTAGGCGGACTCAAATTGTCTTCTTTCTTTAACCTTAATGGATTTTATTACCGAACGTCAAAGAGTTTCAAGATTTTCGTTTCCATCAACAAACGAACATCACGAAGACGACGACGACGTGTTCGAAGCATAGAAGATTTTCTGGATCTGTGCTGCTGAGTGATGTTACACTCCAGCCAGAGCCCAAAGTCAAGTTGTTTTAGCACTGGGGTTGATGGCATTTACCTTTGGAGAGAGAATCCCTTTCCATAACGTGTTAGGTTTATGAGCGTTCGTGCTGAATAACGTGCCATTGTAAATTCTTGTCCCGTCGTCGTCTGAGTAAGATTTTTTTTTCATTTTTATTTGTTGTTTTGTCCATCTTATAGCATTTTTTTTTTTAATATTCAACAAACGACACATTATTATTTCCAAACAATCTAACCGCAATCTGCTACTTGCAGCTACCAGATATACGCAATAGAGGGTGTAAATGTGTTTACGTAGGGCAATAAACATGGGCGATGAAGTGGCGCTTGGTGAATTCGTAAGATACAGTATTGTACATATATGAATTGGGGGGGAATTTCAATTTGAGATGTCTCCTGGGTTTTAGCGGTTAGATAAGTATCAGCAAGTGTACCGATGTATCGGGACGATATCTAAGGTAAATCCATAAATTTAATTAAGTAAATTCTCAACTCTGATTCTAGCTACCTATACGAATATTCCGCACATAGTTTAGAAAGAGGAATGCAAAATTGAATTTTAAGAGTGGGACACTACCCTGGTGTCATAAATTCAATCGTAGATATTTGCATCTCATCCAAGACATGTATGACAGTTCACATTTTATCTATGTTATGTCCTAATGAAATACACAAGCAAAATGTCAGACTTCGTTATTTAAACATAAAAAGTTATACAAATGAAGAGAAATATGGATCCAGAACTAGATACCTACCAAAAAAGAGACAGGGAGTTGTAAATTTAAAAAAATAAAATAAAAGCTTGCATAATAATAATTTTGAATTTTTTAAGGTGAAATTTTTCTTCGCCAAAGGTTATGAATGTGCGCCAATCGCCAGTTGAGGGAGTTGCATGCACAAGGTAGAACGATAAAAAGGTTCCCTTTTCAAGATATCTTATTCCACCAAAACAACAAGCAAGGATGGTTATACTACCTTCACATATATATAATGAAAAGGAAAAATTAAAATTATGAGAAAAATTATTTCTTAGAATTTTTAAACCCTACAGCTTCCAATTCGATTATGTTTCTTTTGGTATTTTTCAATTAAATTTTTGAATGGAAACTTGGTCTATGCGCTGTCTTTATAGTCTCTGGATATTGGTTAGAGAAGACGGAGAACTTTCGGGAGGAGCAAAGAACCATGAATCGTTGGAATATTAATAGCTCTCCTATAATGTTTTATAAGTTCATATATACAATGTACATACATACAGACGCTTACCTACATACATATATGAAAATTATCAAAAAATTTCCTCGAAAGTATTCTCGTAATTTATTTTTGAGATTTTTTGATTAAGAAAAAAGTTGTCACTGGATCGATTTAGATTTATATTTATGGAACAGATTCGCAAACAAATCTTTTGGAAATGGAAGGCAGAGAGCGAGAGAAAACTGCAGAGAGCGAGAGCAAACTAAAAATCAAAGCTTACCCATTTGCATAATATTTGTATTTTTAAATCAACAAACAACTAATGAATATGACTTTAAGCCATACAGGCGTATTATGCTATCTCAACGAAAAATAAATAAATAAAAAAAAAAAATTTTGATGTCACAACAGCTCATGAAGAACTAGGGCCTAGTGACTTACAACTCTCAACCATTTCTGTGTGCGTGTGTGAAGGAATGGATGGGACCTACAATTTATTACCAAATCCGAACGGCTAATGTGAGTGGGCACTTTTATATGACAGAGATACTCTTGGAGGTATTGTCAATTCCTCGCAAGAGGCAGTATACGTTTTATTTTTAAAAATTATTAGGTGGCGAGGCTGGGGATCGAACCTAGACCTCCGGCATGACAGTCCATCGCACTAACCATCACGCCACGGCTACTACACTATTTCACCGAAGGAAAACAATTATATTCGAAATTAGATGAAATGCGTAAAAAATTGGGTTCAAAATGAGATGAATGAATGCTCTTAAAAATTATACAAAATAAACGGCTAAGGCTTCGAAACATTAAAGATTTAATATAGCCAATTTAAAACAATTTGAGTGAAACATTCATAAAATAAAGGTCACTAAAAATAGGAAATCATTTTATTCTTCTTCATTCTTAGCTCAATAAATCATTAAATGCCAGTCGAGAGAAAAATAGTATATTTAAGAAATGAAAAGCACTACCTTTTGACAAAAAAAAATATTTTCTTTTTTGCTAGAATTATTTAAAATTCTTGTTGATACTTCTTCTAATGCTGCTAATTTTTATAAACCATATACACAAAATAAGATCACATATTCACATTAATGCAATTTAATAGGCAAGTTTATCAAAATAATATCTCAGAGACCTCTACAATCTCAGTTAAATGAACAGGGTTCCTCAGCTAAATTGCTCAATTTTACTGTCAGAACATTGAGGACAAAATAAATTGCTCATTCTTTGACGCAAAGAGAAATCTCATTTCTTGAATATTAAAAATTAAAATAAAAATAAAAATATAAATAAAAACAAAAAATATAAATAAAAATAAAAATAAGAAAAAGTACGTATACGCCCGAGTGTACGCAACATTTTATATAAAACGCACGACTGAATGGCACAAATAATAAATTTTAAGAAAATCGATTTACCCTTTTAGGCTTAAGATCGATGAGTTGTGAAAGCAAAAACGCACAGGCTAACACAATGATCGATATGAAGGAAACCACCTTTTAGTTAAAAAATTGAGCATTTTGTAATAAAAGAGCGTATACATTTTTTGTCATTGTTGTAATGTGTATGAACATGATTTGAAGATCTTGAGTCACTTAATATACATTTAGGTGGGAGGGGTACCTATATTTCTAAAACAAAAAAAAAACATCTGAAAAAGAAAACCAAACTCAAAATTTTGAAAACAAAATTCAGTTGATGCAACAACAACTAAACGTATCTCAAATGATTTGGATAGAATGACTCCGCTCTTGAACGCAAAGACTCTTATTAATTTTTTTTTTGCGTGCTTAAAACAAGATTGCCGAAGGTCTTTTAAATTTTGAAAAAATTCAAAATTTCAAACAACTTTAATCGTAAAAAAATTTACATTCAAACAGTTAATTAAGGTCAAAAAACACAATTTTTCTAATGCATAAAAATATTCTATGTTACGTACTAACTCACTATCAAAATTTTCGGCAATAAATTATGCTACTCAAGTTTAATTTTCAATAAATTTAAAATAAAAAAAAAAAATTAGTATAAGATTGTTGTTTTGCTGAAATTTAAAAATTTTAAATATTCGTATAACTTTTGTTTTGCTTCAAAAAAAAAAACTTTTTGAAGCAAAACAAAAGGTAGCTTAAATGAATTGAAAAGAAACATTTTTTTACTTGATTTAAAATTACATATAAAAAAAAAATATAACATCAGAGTAATCTTGTACAGTTTGATTGATAAAATCAATCGATGTTGGAGTTCCACAGGGTTCGGTTTTCCGACCAATATTTATATTGGTTTGCATGAATTTTTTGAATTTCATTTTAAAGGTGATATTGATTGATAGCTTTTGATGTGAGTATTTTCGATAACATATGAATAGTTGCTTTAATTTTATATGTGAAATAATTTGGGGTTTCAGTTTTTTTAAGAAAATATGATTTTCTAAACACAAATTGATTAAAATTTCTAGGAATAGGTAATGTTTTTGTTTTTTATTTCTAAGCTTTAGATATTGAGCACCTGCTATGAGCATATTCTAAAGGCATTTTCTGTTTTCTACAGATGTTCTGTTGATGTTTCGAAAAGTGTCGCTTTCCAGTTAAATACCTTGGAGATTCTTTTGCAGCTGTATAACATAGTGGTGCTATACAGGATGTTGGTAAGCATTAATGCATATTTACAAATTATTACTGGTAAAAGTCTGTATAATTGTGGTATGTTAACTAATAAGCTATATATCTGGTGAATTCCTTGGATCAAGTTTCTACATTTCAAGTATCTATAAATTATATTATTGAATGAAACAACTACGTGAACGTGAACGCCTGTATCTTCAAATTCTTTAAAATAAATTTTACACACTAAAAATTCGAAAAGTGGTGCTAAGTTAATGCCTCGTTTTATGAAAACTTTTGAATACAAAAATCAATTTTGTTACAATTTAATGTTTAATCCATGCAGTGGTGCGTGAAGGGTAAATTTTCATAATTAATCTTCTCACAGTAAACCTTAAATGCTCGGGATAATATTTTAAATTAGGTGGTCCTTGAACCAACTAAGGGACACTAAAATATCTCTCATTAAAAATTACCATCAGGCTGAATTCAGTTTTGCTCAGTTCGTCAATCAAATCTTAAAAAGTTTATATCTTCATCAAAAGTATTTATCTTAATAACCAAGGAATAAAGAACCCTTGCCTTTTTTTTTAAATCAACCAGAATCAAACTAGATCCTTACAAAAAATAAAGTTAAACCACATAAATTTCTTATCAAAATATATATTTTACCTTTGCCATTCGCCTTAATCGAAAAAAAAAAAAAAAACATTTCGACGACTTCTTGACATAGTTTTTCTTTTTCCAAATGAGAATTTCATTATCGGGGATGCCTCAGAGGCAATTCTTTCGCATTTTAACCCGATTTAATTTTACCATTTCTTTCAACCCTTTAGTTAGGTAGGCTGTATGTATGTATGTATGTAGTTGAACTCCCTTGAGGGTTATGTGTCTGTCATCTTCATCTAAACAAGGAAAAATCTAATTTGCTCCTTCCTTTAAGTTGTCGTTTTTCTTCTTTTGTTTTATAGATTTTAGTATCTCTCTGTATAGGTATGTGTTGCATGGAAAGGAAAAAATCCATTAATCCTTGCTCTTTTCAGTGGCTTAGAGAAAATTGAAGGGATAACATCTCGAAGAATGAAAAACAAAAAAAAAAAAACTAAACGCCAGAGTAATTAGTTAGGTTAACTTCTTGAGAGTTAATTTTAATTTAATGTTTGAGTCAATTTACCATGACTTTGTATACTTATATGTGTACTCCACTCGTGGATGGCAACGAAGTAAACTATGATGTTCAGATAGAAGCAAAATAAGAATAAGAATACACAATCAGAACTCAAAGCCAGAAACGAAATTTTCATTTGTCCTAATTGTTAAGTTAAGTGACTGACACTGATAAGACATTAGAAGTAAGCAAAGGAAGTTAATAATGTTCTGAGGGTTTTTTTTATGGTTGACAGGGTTTTGAAGAAAATTTTTAAACGATAAATCAAAAATTATACAGCCAAGCTG